>JAAGEH010002531.1:35628375-35891490 GCA_011751065.1 Lasiurus cinereus
GAGAGAGAGAGAGAGAGAGAGAGAGAGAGAGGGAGGGAGAAACATTGTTGTGAGAGCAAAACTTCAATCTAGCCTGCAACCCAGGCATGTGCTCTGACCTGGAATCAGACTGGCAACCTTTATAGTGCAACGGATGATGTCAAACTGCCTGAAGTCAGGGCTGAAGATTGTGTTCTTAAAGTTTAATTTTCTAGTTTCCTATCTTTTGGTGAGACGGTTATTATGCTGCCAGGATGGCAAAGATACTTTACACTCTTTCCTACCTGGCGTGTATTAATGGCAGTGGAGTACTTGGTAGTGTTCACTACCAATATATGCCTCTATTCTAATCACAGATCATCAAAGATGTGCAATATCCTCAGCTTTTTAAAATCGAGGATGGTGTATGTGTGTAAACGCACACAATGAGCTACCAAGGAAGTGCTCATGGCACCAAGGTGGTAACATAAAAAAGGCAGGGCACAATCATGCTAAACAAAGTGTCATCTGACTTCTTACATGTAAGTCTAAAAAAAAAAAAAAAGCTTGTATTCACTATAACACAAGTCAATATTTTAAAATCATAGTAGGTTCAAGTTAAAAAGCCTAAATTTGAAAAGGCAATAAAACAAATAAGTTAAATTTCTTTTTTTGGAAAATAAGCACAACACAATGTGGGCATTGCTTTTGTTTGAAAGCAAAGATAAATGCTGCTTACTAACTGTACGACCTTCAGCAAGAAAGTGTGTCAGGGAAAATGGAAATATCTGTCTCATGATATTATTACAAGGATTGTATGCCCAATGCTTAGCATAGATTGCACTTGGCAAATAGTAGATATTCAGTTAAAAGTAGATACTACTATTATTTACAATGCACAAAATTAATGCACAGAGGGAGGGTTTTCTAAGCCCAGCTTGCACCCTCTCCAATTGGACATCCCTCTTGCAATCTGGGACTACTGATTCCTAATTGCTCACCTGCCTGCTTGGTTGCCCCTAACTGCCTCTGTCTGCCTGCCTGATTGCCCCCAACTGCTCTCTCCTGCTGGTCTGATCTCACCCCTGACTGCTCTCCCCTGCCAGCCTGATCTTGCCCCCAACTACCTCTGCCTGCCTGATCATTCCTAACTGCCCTCCCCTGCTAGCCTGATTTTGCCCCAAACTGTCCTCCTCTGCGGGCCTGGTTGCCCTCAATGGCCCTTCCCTGCTGGCCTGATCTTGCCCCCAACTGCTTTTCCCTGTCTGCCTGATCGCTCCCAACTGCCCTCCCCTGCCACCCTGATCTCACCCCCAACTGCTCTCTTCTGCTGGCCAATTTGGTTCTGATTGGTCGATTTCTATGCCAGTCAGCATCAAAAGCTCCACCTCCTAGGAGCCATTGTCTCCTTACAGCTGACCCAGATTTGGTTCTGATTAGTCAGTTCCTATGCCAGTCAGCTTCTCTGGACCTATCAGTGAGGCCTGATCAGAAAGGCAGGACTGATCAGCAACCCTGGTGGAGGCCTGGAGAGAAATGGAGGCATGGCCGGAAGAGAAAGAGAGAAGCAAGTGCTGATCAACAGTTGCCACACAGACTACAGATCAGACCCTGCTTCTTTCTTCAGGCCTCTCTCTGGGACTGATTCACAGCCCCCTCTGCAGTCAGTGCTGTGTCACCATGCCTACAGCCATAGCAGTCAGTATCTGGATCACTACAGCAACCCAGCACTGACTGCAGGACTGATTTCCGGTTGGTCGAGCCTCCGGTCATGATGGACCCAGAGTTTTTATATATTAGGATGCCCCCATGCTTGCCTATTTAATTAGTCCATTGGACAGTTAATATCTTAATTCAATGAAATGAGCACTTAGTGGCATACATTTTAATACTTTGGTATGGAATTAAAGGAGATATATAAATTTGTGATGGTTTGCTCATTATTTTATGTTTGTGTATATAATTGTTCTAATTATATTCTAATTCCAAAAGAGTCACCTTTATTATATTTGTTCACCCAAAGCATGCTCTGGTCTGAAAACAGATAGTATTTATTAATCATATTCCATGAACAAAAGTCAGTAGCATCAAAAATAATAGTTTCTCAAAAAAAATCTTCAGAGGCACAAGCCAGTAGTCAACTTCTGACAATATAAGTAAATCAGGTAGAGTTTTAAAGGTGACACTTCATTTCCTGGAAAAGTAATTTCTTAGTTTGCTGGCCCACAATCTTCTTTCCGCAGCACAATGAGGAAAAAAAAAAGGGTTAAAGGAAACATGTAAAACTGAAGCCCCAAGCATCATAGCAATGCCAATTTTTAGAGGGGAGGCAGCAGAGAGGTTGTGGTCCCAAGAGAGACTCAGGAACTTTGAGGACAGTGCCTTGGGCTCCGGAGCAGAGGCTGGCCTGCGAGGACCTCAAGGAACAGGCTCAGGGCTCTTTAATAATTCCAGGGAGTCAGACTTTCCTGGAAAAAAAACAAATTAGTGGCAGAAGCCAGTACTGTGCAATTTCAGATTTAAAAATAGCCAGGCATTGTGAAGGCTGCTGTGTGCATGAGAGAAAAAGAAAGCCCTTGTTAATATTTGTCTCCACTACCACACTAAACAGAGCAGTTACACTGACCTTTTTTGCCCTGCAGAAACTGCAAAAGTCATAAGGTTTGTATCACTTAGAATGACTTTTTGGTCCTTCCCATGACAAAGTTTGGTGGGGGGGAGGGAGGGTGGATTGTGTCCGCTTGTATCCATCAGTCTTGCAGTAGAGGACAGCCAGGTGACGGCTTTGCCTCTCACTATGACCAGAGCTGCTCTCCGTGTCTGTTTCAGCTCTTCATTTGCCTAATTGCCTGGAAGGGACCTTCCCTGCAGCTGTAGCTCTGCTGACTGCAGAGACCCTACCTGGCACTCGTAGATGATGTGTCAGCATTTTAGGTAGAAATGAATGAAAAATCAATCAGGATGACTGCAGTGGTAGCACGCAAAACTCTAACCTAGTTTGTCCATAATTTTCATCTACTCGCCCAAGCAGTGTTTAAGATGGTAACTGAATCTGTAACAAAAGTGCTGATTCTGCTTACTCAGGTGTTTGTTTTGTTTTGTGTTTTTTTGGGGGGTGGGGGGAATGTATTCTTTTCCATTTAGAACAAGCAAATCTAACTTGCTTAGGCAGCCACATGGAAAATGAATGATGTCTAGTTTCATGTAAATATTCTCTATTTGTCTTGGTTTAACATTCAGTAATAAATATCCAGATATGCATAAAATTGTTTTATTAATGTGTACTTCCAATTCAGAGGTTTAAACAGCTTTTTTAAAAGTCTGTTATATCCTTACCACAGATCTCTGTAACTTGCTATAGCACTCTATTATCACAACTACACTGTGTCTTAAATTTTACAATTCTGCAAAGATAGAGTTAAACACTATTTGGACTCTGGCTACATGAGGGAAACTGAAATTGTTCAAAGCTGCAGTCTTCAGCTCCCAAAGACAGCTACAGAAACTTTCTGAACAGATCGGGTTAAACCTTTTTACAGACCCATTCTGTGATGATAAGGCGGCAATAAGTTGTGCAGTGCAACACTCCAAAGGCTCCAAATCTCACAAGCATTTGTGTGTGATGCTCTCACAGTGAAGAAGATTCTTGGGGCTGTAAAGATGAAGAGCCTACTTCTCCTGGTGCTGATTTCCATCTGCTGGGCTGATCATCCTTCAGACAACTACACTCTAGATCATGGCAGAGTTATTCACATCCAAGGTAAGAAAACACAGGTTCTCTTATGAACGTCAAACGAATTTCAAGTTAGTGAGAGCTGAGATGCTGGGTTTGTGTTTTTTCATTAGTTCTGCTGCACTGACTTTTTCTTTTCCTTTCTGCTAATTGGTGAACATGCTCCCTGGCTTTTGAATGCCAGAGCATTACAGTGGAGTTAAGAATTGGGGACAATTAAATTGGGATGGCTTATGAATGTCCAACTACAGGGAATTGATGTAATTGTTCCAGGCTTTTTAGTACAGTTGCTACCTTTCTTGTAAGTAGAACAGAGGACATAAAGTTTATTTCAGTGCAAGGCAGAAGGGAGGGGTGGGGTAGGAAGAGAAATAGGAAGTAAAACTCACGATGTAAGGTCATGCTGCTAGAGTAAGCATTAGGAAAAACAATGTGAAAATGAAAGTCAGGCAAAGCTGAGCTTCAGGAGAGAGGAACTCACCCCATTATAATCTCCTTTGGTGAATATTTAGCTTCGATTGACCGGTATATTGCCTCTGCACGTTTCTGTTCAGCTCAGCTGAATCCTCAGCTTTAGAGCTGTAGCAAGATTTGGGGCTGCAGTACAATGCAGCTATTTCCTCAGTCCCAGCTTCAGATGAGGGACATCCTGCACTCAGAAAGCTAAGAGACTTATGCAATAAGGAAAAGATTGTTCTAAAGGAGCTGTCGCTTCTCTTTGCCCTTGTATGCTGAATAATTGAAAGAAGAAAGACAGGATTTAACAGTTTAAACACATGATGACATTAATTTTAGATGAACTCAGTTTGGGAACCAGAAGCATTATAAGTTTGCAAGAGACATAAAACATCAAGTTATATTTTCAAGGTCAAAAGTGTAGTCTCAGAAAATTGCATCCATTGCTGTAAAGTATGAGTTGTGAAGGTCAAATGATAGTGTAAGACTGGCTAGAAGTATTTTCCTGTACATATTACGACTACACAAATAAAGCTCTGAATTTAACAATAGCTTGCTGTTTTAGACATATCTCTTTCAGTTCTTTTTGCTTCCAACAGCTTTATGTTTTTCACTGGACTGTGAAAATGAATTATATAATCATAAATCTTACTATGCAAGCTGCTGACTCAGCTGTTTTCTAATGTATACAGTAGAGGAATCAAAGCTGTTTCCCAGACGCTATATTTACACAGAGAGATTTTTGATGAGGAACAACATCTTTTTAACATCTAATTACAAAATTCAGTTCAGTCAAAAGGTTAATACTGAGTCATGATTAACAATAGCAGGTTTAAAGCTGATGTAAAATTAACTTTAGCTATGGTTTCAAGTTATTATTAGACAGATATCTGTTATATTATGAACTATGTACAAACCATTTAGTCTAAAGTACATCCAGAGTATGAAAACATTATTTTGGGAGTGTATTATCATTTTAAGAATTACTTCTAAGGAGCCTTTAAATTAGATTTGAGTTTTGTCAGTGAGAAAAACTTTTGGGGCCCCAGCCTTTCCATCCTATATACTCTGCTGGAATTTAATGCAAAGGAATTTCTGACATGAGGTACCAGAATTATTCAGATTATTGCATACAGTATGAATTTTAAAGAAATAACTTGATAGTTCATTTTAATTGTAAATTCATATTCTTAGAAAGTTACTCATAGCTTTCAAGTAATAAAACTAGACAGCCTACCTTTTGCTTGTAGAAACCTATTCTGAAATATAAATTGAATCAGGATTATGATGCTATGTCCATACATCTTAATTTATTTTAAAATTGCTCCAAATACTTGTTCTTGTTATTTTTCATCTAATAAAAAAGTTTTCTTTTTTCTTATGATAGCATTTAGGTTGAACATTCATATCTTCAGTCCTCCAGAGAAACACCTCCAAGTGTCCTGACATAATTTCTGTTGTCATTTACAATGCAAAAATAAAATGGATAGCACACAAGAGAATCATTACAGCAGATAATCTGCATTTCTTACTTGAAATACTAGTTTCTCATATTTAAACTTTTATTTGTCAAGCATAACCCAAAAGGAATTTAAAGGAGCTTAATCCCTCATAAAATTTTATAAGACTTTTGTAGTCAGATGACTAAATTAGTAAATCTGACTTTCAAATTCCTGAATTGTACTGATAAGCAGAATGGGCTCCTCTCAGTGATAGGAAATTGTTCAGACTTTGCATTACTGAAAAAAACACCTTTTCTGTCTCCCATTTTCATTAAATTTCTATGTTTGTATTCCCAGGCCCAAATGACACCAGGGCAATATGCACATTATTCCCAAATTCTCCTAAGCTGCTTTGATGAAGATGTATAACACTTTGATAATACTTTCTTGAGTCTCAGGTGTAAGAGTTACCTAATTATTTTTTAAGGCTTCCTTCCAAATTTGTTATGGGAGAGTCTATAGATAAATGGGAACAAAAACATTTAATCTGGCTTTTCTTTTTAAAAAAGTGGAATTCCCAGGAAAGAAAATGCAAGTACAGAATCCTGAGCAGTGTTCTGATGAAAAGCATGCATCTGGTTATGAAAAAGGAAACTCTCCCAGTTTCCCACAAAGAAAGACACAACCTTTGATAAAAATGCAAATATACTCACTCATGCCTTTTAACTTTTTTTATTGAAGCTATTTGGTTACAAAAGAAAGCAAGCATTACTTGTCCATGGAGTCTGCTAATGTAGTTCCCAATGTAGAATATAGTAATTTTTAAAAATATACCTATAGGAAGAGATAGCTACTGTTAATACTGTCTCTACACTTTCAACTAATGCATTACATCCCTCGTTTCCTGATATGCTTAGTCAAAAAACTTCTAACTCCTTTGAAACTTGAGACCATCAGGAAGAATTTTATATGGAGTACCAAATCACACAAAGGTGTCTTTTAAATAAATACTTGGATGAGGTCCAAAAACTCCTTCTGTATACTTTTAATTACCAGTAGATGTTCAAAGATAAAGAATATACATTTTTAAACACTGTTTTTAAGGAGACATTTACATAGGTACCAGAGAAATCATATGACCATTTCCCCATTAAACAATGTTAAAAGCAAAATAATGAATACAAAACTGCTGGATCATATTCTTATCAGAGAGCCAATGCTTCCTTCCTCTGGTGGTCAAATGCAGTCTTCTGACACATTTGAGAGTTTTTCCCCCAATGCCACTTACTGACTTTAGATATGGGACAATTAATTTGTCAAGTTTCCTTCCCCTCATCTATAAAATTGGGCATAATCACTGTATATTCCGTAGAGCTTTGTAAGAATTAAATTAGGTAATATTTGGATAAGTGCTTACTACTGAGCCTGGCACACAATAAACTCACAATAGATGATGGTTATTATCGCCACCATGTTTGTTACTTCCTCACTGACATGGAAAAGAAGGCACAAAGGTTGGTGGAAAAGCTCAGGCTTTTCAAACTTATTTGCTAACAGAATCTTAGTTCTAATGAAGCAAACATTTTATAAGTTGCCTTCTTTGTCCTCTTTAGTTTCACAAATTAAAATTTCTCCTAGTAATATTAAATATTATCTGATCCTTTTACTTTCCTTGTAAACACAGAAGCTTTTCAAGCGTAAGTAACTTTCCTTTAATAGACTTACTAGGTGAACACAGGTAAGTTAATAATAATTTTAAAAATACTTTTAAAATAACAAGAAAAAAAATGGTTGCCCCCTATTTATAAGTAAAATGTACTGTCAGTTTCTCAAAAGATAAAGAAGTATTAGTTTTTACGGGAAGAATTGTCAGAAGTTTATCTCTCTGGGTGGAAAAATAAAGTATATCTAGAATCCTTGGCAGAAGTGAACATTCCCCATCCAGGGGGTTGGCTCCTTTATCCTGTGTGTCTCAAATAACTCCTCTGTCCCTGCTTAGCATGGGTTACTTTTTGTTAAAATAGCTCTCTACCCCATCAGATGGTCAGATTTTTAACAGTACAACTGTGTAGTTGTGCCTGGCACATAGTAGGTGCTTAATATGTATATGTTTGTTAAATAAATGGATGAGTGTAATGGAATACATCCAAATTAACATTATCATAATAAACATTTCTTAAATCCTGTGGCATCCATGGCATTTAGCAATACAATAACATATTGTATAGGCTTAATGAAAATTAACTAGATGACTGCTTTCATTATAATGTTGATAAAAGATAAACCATAGTTTAGAGAATTTAAGGACTTAAGATGACTTCAATATACGATATCTAGATCAATATCCCATTATACAAATAAAGAAATCAATACCCAGAGATTTTATATTTATTGTCCCAGGTAGCATGGCTAATGAGGAACAGTGTCCCTTGGCTAATCCTTTCCCCTTTTCAAGTATGGGCTCATTTTTCACCTTCTCAATGAATTTTCCCTGACTTGCACTCACCTTCTCTTATAGACCCCAATCTCTCTCACATCTTTTTCTTTTCTCTGTATCACTGGCTAATGACTTTAAATATTTTACATAATGATTTGTGTCCATCTGAAGTTCAGCTTCACAAGGACAGAGACATCTAATGTATCACCTAAATCAGTTCCTGGCACATAGTAGGTGGTCAGTACATGTTTATTGAATAAATTCAGGACCAAGATCTAGGTATTATTCCTAATTAAGTTCTAATCAGTCTTTCCAAATGTCAGGGAAATAGTTTCAGTTCATTGAATGAGAGGCAGCAGATGAAGAAGAGGATTATGAGATTGGGCAACTGGTTGTATGCATGGCTCCCACACTGCACACAGCATCTTATGCTCCATAGGGTCCATCAGAAGCAGGACACAGCAATTTTTCTAATGTGTGCATGCAGCTTTGAAGAGCAATCATTTCATACTTGGTCACTGCAATGCTATCTTGTTCCTTATATAATATCTGCAGAGTCGGGATCTGGTGGTGCAGAGTGGATCAAAAGAAGTGGAGTGAATTTAACAATGTATGATCACAAGCCATCCACTGAGCCAAAGTTTAATGGGAGAAGTAGATAAGTGCTACTCCAGCTTTATTTTCTCTCTTCCACTTATAACTCATTTGGATTCTATGAGTCTATTATGGAAAGTTAAATTAATTCATTTTGACTTTTTAAGACAAGAGTGTGCTTTGCTGACACAAATGCAAAATTCACAAATATCAAGTATATTTTCCATATGACATTTAGATAAATATATATAGTGTTAGTAATTCTATCTAGAAAATATAAGTTATACAGTATCAGAATTTCATCATGAACTCATAAGAATTAGCAACATCATATTAAATAACTAATTCTAAAATCTCTTTTACTATTGGACATGAAACCAAAAATGTCAAAAGAACATACTACTGTGAATACAGGCTTATCATTTGGTCAAACTAAGAATATCACCAAAAAAAATATAATAACGGAATCCAGAAGAAAAATGTATGTATAGGCAATTATATACATATGTAAAAATAAATACTCACATACTGCACACATACATGTATACACTTATTCATGCTGTTACAGCAAAACACCATATACTGGATGGCTAATAAACAACAGAAATTTATTTTTCAGTTTTGGAGGCTGGGAACTCCAAAAAATATGGTGCTGGCAGATTCAATATCTGGTGAAAGCTGGCTCCCTAGTTCATAGATTTTCATTTTTTTCTGTGTCCTCAAATCACTGAGGCGACAAGGAATCTCTCCTAGGTCTCCTCTATAAGGGTACTAATCCCATTTCCAAGGGCTCCACCCTCATGAACTAACCATCTCCCAAAGTCCCCCTCCTCCCCTTCAAATGTCTTCACATTGAGGATCAAATTTCAACAAATGAGTTTGCTAGTGGTGGGGGAGGGGAATAAACATTCAGTCTAGAGGAAGCACCTTTTATACATGGCCATTGGGGATGAAATAAAAACAGAACACATGGCTTTGTCTTCTTTGAGCTTATAGTTCAGTCAGAGACAGATATTTCTGTGGATTTAAAACTACTGACTCTGATAACTGCTATAAGGAAAATTATGGAATTCTACAGAGAGAAGATAACATTACATGCTATTACCTTAAACAGAAGCATTCAACAAAACAATATCTTTAAATTATGGATAGAAGTCAAACATGGTAATACCTTTCTTCAACGATATAGCTACTACACTAGATATATACACATATACCTATATACATATAAACAATGGTTATAAATAGAAAAATCAAAGAATGAAATGATTATAGACTGATATATAATTTCAGTAAGTTGGTGCTGGTCATAAACTAAATTGAGGAAGATTGGGAGAACAGATTTAGGCAAAGGAGTGGGGGACTCAAGTTACCCATTTGGACATGCAATTTATGACTAGCAGGCAGTTGGATTTACTAAGCTTTATGTTCAGAAAAAATGTACTACTAGAAAGTTTGGAATCATTAACACATAGGTGGTATTTATAGCCATGGGAATAGACAAGATCACCTGGGGAAGAAGGAATGCAGATAGAGGCCAGGAGATGACCCTGGTCTGAGATCTGGAGACTCACAGCAGCAACAGGTGAGCAAAAGGAGGGTGCGAAGGTTCCCAGATGCAAATGTTCTCCAAGTCAGAATCCTCATCACTGATGTGTGGCCATTTTTTCTCATATAATTTTTTTTTCCAAAATCTAAGTTAGTTGCATACATTTTAAAATAGAGTATTTTTTTAAACATTAAAACCTGTACTTCTTTTGTCTGTTGAAAAATTCAAAGATGCCCTATCTTTCAATCTGCATTCCCATTGGACAACATCTGTGGGAGCAAGTTCATGCCTTAGAATTAGCATGTTCTTCCCACTCTCTGCTGTCCTAAGGACTGTGGTACTCTCTCCACCTCCTCAGCCTTGCCCACCTGGACATTTGAGTTTGACTTACCTTTCATTTTATTTGAGCACTAAATTTAATACTCAGTATATTGAATGCCATCAACTCCTGATTGTTTATTAAATAAAGAATCATAAGATCTTTTTGCATTCAGGATTGACTCTGTGACATTATTTTGATATCCTGTCTGATAAAAGAGTAATATGTAAATTGACTGTCACTCCAACACACAAGATGACTGCCTCCATGTGGTCAAAGATGGCTGCCACAAGATGGCCTGCAGGGGAGGGCATTTGGGGGACCAGGCCTGCAGGAGAGGGAAGTTGAGGCGACTGAGCCTGCAGGGAAGGGCAGTTGAAGCACCCAGGCCTGAAGGGGAGAACAGAGGAAGGGACCAAGCATGCAAGAGAGGGCAATTGGGGGCAATCAAGCCTTCAAGGGAGGGCAGTTAGGGGTGACCAATCTGGCAGGGGAAGGCAGTTAGGGGCAATCGGGCTGGAAGGGAGCAGTTAGGCATCAATTAGGCTGGCAGGGGAGAGGTTAGGAGGTGATCAGACTTGCAGGCAGAAGTGGTTAGGGGCAATCAGGAAGGCAGGCAGGTGATCAGTTGGGAGCCAGCAGTCCCAGATTGGAGAGGGTGCAGACTGGGCTGAGGGACACACACCCCCATGCACGAATTTTATAATAAATGAAGACATTAACTATATCAGTGTATAAAACCAACAGTGTCCTTTCTTCAAATTACAGATAGCTTGACCTTATACTTCACCACAAAGTGGAAGTGGTCTGAGTGGAGACAAATAGATTTGAGATCTACCCTTTTACCACATGAAAACATTTCCAATAATTAAGGGCTGTGTGGTTAATTACAACTTAATGAAGAAAAATGACTCATGCTAATGTTTTGGTTTCCCCATACCTTTGGAAACAAGCCTCCCGTATAATTAAAATCCTGCAAAGTATGTTCATATTAAGAATGTTATTCACCAGGTTAGTGAAATGTTAAAATTTCATTTTCCAATTTATTTTCCTGTAATGCATTCCTTAATCTATTTATAGCCATACTAACCCAAATTGCTTATTCTAAGTCTAAAATAATAAGAATTAAATCTATTTCTTTATCCATAAACCTTTGATAACATGGATCAATGTAAATTCTGAGAATTATTAACCAAAACAAACAACTCTGAGTTGACAAAAACACTAAGATTATCTCTAGTTCTGGGATAAGTTGTGCTGGACATAGCCATGGCAATAATATTAATATGCTTACATTACAGTGTGATGCACAATGGAAAGTACATTACCTGAGTCATCTCATTCAGTCCTCCCCACAACCCAGGATAATGGTGGCTATCTTCACTGAAATTGAGACAGTCAGTCACTTGCCTCAGATATATGGTTATTATGCAGTGAAGCTGAGATTCAAGCTCAGACAGGAGCCATACAGCTTCCATCTCCCTTTTCTTAGAACCTTTTAAGTAAAGCAGTGGGTAAATCAGCCTCCACTTTACTCCAGCCAATTAATATAATTATGTTCCAAAAGAAATCAAATCACTATTAAAAAAAAGATCTTGGTCTTGGACCTGGGAGAAATTTTTCCTACAGGTCACCATGGTAATTTTTCCGAGGAGTTACAGGAATGGGGAGGAGTGGGGTGGTGGGTGTGCAAACACATTCCACCTCTATCCCCCAATGATGACTGTCTGGAACCCCCAAGGAAACTGAAGAGGCAGCATAAAGAAGTTGGATTATATAGATTCAGACAGATTTCTTGTAAAAGCTTCTTAGTTGGTGGTCCTGAAATGCACTCTTGTCCTGGTGAGAACTGATGTATTCAGGGAATCATCAAGCATTGATAAGATGTGGCTTTCTCAGAACCAGCAATTTCTAGGAAGTGTCTCTGAAAGAGCACAAGTAAAGAAGGCCACATGGAGGTAGAAGCTGTTGCACACCTGCCACACTTTAGACACTCAGTGACTATTTGTTAGTGAAAGCCAGCTTTTCTGGGCACTCTCAGTACACCAGGCAGGAGGAGGAAGTTCTCAACATAGGACCTCATTTAACTCTCACTGGGATCCTGGGAAGAAGGTAGCTTAACTCTATTTTGCTAATGAGGAAACTGAGGCACAGAGAGGTTACACAATGTAAGGAGCTAAGAGTATATACTTAACCAATAAGCACTCACTGTTAAAAAAAAGATGAAATAATAATGAACGTGAAAAGTTAAAAACTCTCATAGAACTTAATCAGCAGAACAGAGCTAAGCTCACTTATCCTACTTCTGTACAAAAAGAGAATTAAGAAAAAAAAATTTTTTCAGGATATTAACAGTTTCAAGTTTGTATCTGAGCACAGTGATTTTTATTAAACTGTGTTTAATTGATCCTCAAAAGCTATTAGGGAGGGAGGGAGACTCTTGATGCACATTTCAAGCAGAGAAGCTCATGTTTTGTCACATTTATATTGCAAAGGTTTGTCTAAAATATCCTTTGGGGAAAAAAAGTTTCACTGTTCCTGAGTTTTTTTAATATTGCCATAAATCAACTTCTAAGCTCTAAAATAGTGATAGCATTTATCCTTATTTTTTACTCTGAAACTTAGATCCTATCTAATAAAAGAGTAATATGTAAATTGACTGTCACTCCAACACACAAGATGGCTTTCCCCATGTGGACACAACATGGCTGCCACAAGATGGCCAGCAGGGGAGGGCAGTTGGGGGTGACCAGGCCTTCAGGTGAGACGAGTTAAGGGTAATCAGGCTGACAGGGGAGCATTTAGGCATCAATCAGGCTGGCAGGGGAATGGTTAGGGAGTGATCAGGCTGGCAGGCAGAAGTGGTTAGAGGCAATCAGAAAGGCAGGCAGGCAAGCAGTTGAGAGCCAGCAGTCCTGGATTGTGAAAGAGATGTCCAATTGCCCATTTACTTGGATTGGGCCTAAATGGGCAGTCGGACATTCCTCAAGGGGTCCCAGATTGGAAATGGTGCAAGCTGGCAAAGGGACACCCCCCAACACACATTCATTAATTTTGTGCACCAGAACTCTAGTATAATAATAACATGGTATACATTTGTGGTCACCATCATCCAAAACAATACTATATCTTGGTATTGGGTAATTTCCCATTAAAGAAACAATTTAGCTTAATGCAAGGAAGGAAGATAGATATGGTCAATACCTAAGAGGATGCTTCATGGCATATCAGGTCATATGATGAAGGTCTTGATCAAAAGGATGTATGTGTATGCCACTTAAAGAAGTTGTAAAAACACAATTCTAAGCAATTTGGTTCAGCTGTAGATTGAAAGGAAACAGCAGGGCACAAAGACTCTACCATAGTTAGAGAGAAGGTAGGGATAACGATGGGGTGGAGGAGAGAAGTAAATTCTTACTGTGAGACCAAAGGCAAGGTTACAGATGGTGAAAGACAAGGTCAGCATTGGGCTTTTTCTTTGTAGCTCAAAACTAGACAATAGCAAGGATGTTTGGCAATAGCATCTTTAAGGAACATGGAATATGAGATAAATTTTTCATGTTTTAAAAACATATTTAAAGATAGCATTGTATTAACAGATCAATGGGTCTTCTGCAAATATATACTCGTTCAATAATTACAATATATGGCAATTTTGTCACCAGCTTCTAAAGTATCTTTTCTAGAGATACTCGGATAAGGTTCATTTGTTAAATTCCCTCAAATATTTAATTTCTTTTCATAGCATTTTCATTTAGTTTGTGCATAGGTGATACGTTCACATGGTGCACAACTTCAAAAATGTACAAGTATACACTGTGAAACTCTCCCAAGATTCCTCTAAGACCAGCATGTGAAATTCGTGGCCCACGAGCCTCATGCCTCATTTATTTGGCCCGTGTTAGCCTTTGAGTTTGACAAGCTTGCTCCAAGAAGACATTTACCTCACTTTTCTATAGGCTACTGAGGTTATTAGTTTCTGGTAAATCCTTTCAAATAGAATTTATGCAGTATATACTCATACACACACACACACACACACACATACACACACACACACACACACACAAATGATGGTGGGAGCACTACATATTCTTATGGCAGAGTTTGAACTTCTGATGAAAACAAAAATAGGCTAAAAACAAATCCAAAAAGGTCTCAAACTCAAATCAAGTAGTTGAGGGCAGAGAATAAAATGAATCCTCATTAAAGCTCCTCTCCTGCCCCCTTCAGGTCAGCCCTTCCTGAAGCACTGAGTCCCAGAGTGCCTCGGCGTCCTTTTCACTCAGGAATAGTTGGGGAAGAAACTAAAGCTCTGACCCTGATAAATGAAAAGTCATCAGCTCTTCAAAAGGACAGTAAACCCCAGCCAGTTGGCTCAGGGGTTAAGTGTCAACCTATGAACCATGAAGTCATGGCCAGATTCCCGGTCAGGGCACATGCCCAGGTTGAGGGCTCAATCCCCAGTTGGGGGCATGTAAGAATGGCCAATAATTCTCTCTCATTATTGACGTTTCTGTCTCTCTTTCCCTCTCCCTTCCTCTTTGAAATCAATAAAAATATATTTTTTTAGAAAAGCAAAAACCAAAAAGACACACACGCAAAAGGATAGTAAAGGCCGGATGGAGGTAGGGGTTGGGCAGAGCTAGGACCAGAAAGAAGACTCTTAAAAAATTTCCCAGACACATCAGAATTATAGCGAAAATGATGGGAGCTTCTCACTCCAGGTGAGCAACTTTAGGAAAAATTAGATTCATTCCAATCTGAGGGAAACAAAATAATTATAAACCGTTTAAGTTTAATGAGTAAGATACTCCATATTGTCTTCTTACGTACTTACCTTCTCAAATGTAATGTGTAAGGTACAATGAGAAACCACTGTCTAAATTAGTCATTCTGCTTAGATATTGTATTTAATACCTATGTTTAATTTTTGAGAGCTAGTTACTAGTAATTGCATAAAGCAATAGTAGGTGTCCATGTCTAATGCTACAGCGAAGCACAGGCTCTAGGCACACTGGTCAATTTCAGTCACAGACACTAGCACATGCCAGGTGTTATGTTGCTGTGAGGGGAACAATGTGAACAAGGCGTGGATAGGGAGGCCGAGAGATTGTTTTCAGTAGACTGTGGCAAGCGCAGCCGCTAGGATACAAATCCATTCTGGCTGGTTATCCTCGGCAGCTTTGGCTACCCTAATGAAAGTAACAGCTTCCAAAGTGTTAAGTCTTACACATCCAAACCCACCATAGTTATAACAGATGTCACAAAAATAAGGAACTATTTTTAAAACCTGTGCAGTTTTTTCAAGTGACTCATTATGAAGCTGACAGTTGAGTCTCTGCCTCCCAGTTTGGAATATCAGGGAGGAATTAGCTTGCTGTTTGGTGTGATGAAAAGGTTTGGAAATAGGTAATGGGAGTAGTTGCACAACGTGGTGAAAGTAATTGATGCCACTGAAATGTACACTTTAAAATGCTTAACATGGCAAATGCTATGTATATTTTTTCACAATAAAAAATTTAGATGATGTCTAGTTTAGTACCTAATTCAGCCACATTATACTCCCCAATTTTTTGTTTTTCTTTTTTACATTTTATTGGCTTAGGAAGTCCAAAAATGTGTAGGCTACTTCATCTATACACCAGTGAGAAAGAAACCAATCAAGATGGATTATTTCCAAATCCATAATTTATTTTGAAAAGAAAATTTTGATCTATAGCATCTTCTCCTCTTTCTGTTACCTTTGCATTTTTTGGCAAGGAATGGCCAAAAACAAAAAAAAGAGAGACTATAATTTTAATAAAACTGTGAATAATAAATAGCCCAATACCACATTTCTAAATTGTTTTTCTGCAGTTACTTAGTTGTGTGTGTGTTGTTGTTGTTTCCTATTTGAAAGACTTCACCTAAATTGTAAAGCAATACAAAGATTAGTCCTTTGGTCATGCCACTGCTTTTATAATTTGGTGAAACTGAACGGCGTCCTCTAGATTTCATAAAATTTGTAAAATAATAACGAGGTCCTGCTGTTTCCCCTGGAGACAACTGTGGTCTTTGAAGGGCATCAAAACTTTCAAGTCAGTGTCATTGAAACTCACTAATGGAAAAAGGAAACTTAGGTTACTTACAAATTGAACTTAAGAAAAATTGAAACCCCCCAAATAAGCACATGTGAGCTTCCTAGTTTTATTATATTGTTTTTAAAATAAGGAAAACAAGCAATACTCATTCTGATTATCAATGTTTATTTTTATATTTTACATTATATTTGCTTTGCAACTTCATGTTGATCAAACAGTTTTGATTTAAACATAAATTTAAGTGGTCCAGGTTTTTGCATTCAATGATCAGATTCAAGACTTCCTCTAGTGCAAAGTTTGTCATCAGCACTCAGTCCCTTCCTGCTCTTTGTGCTTTCCCTCTTCCTCTCCAGTTTAATGTGTTTCCTGCCTGATCACTATCATGACAGCATGCCATAGCAAACCTGATAAGAATCTTAAACTCAGTGTCCTCATGACATAGATCTGTCACTCAAATAGCTAAATCCTGGTAGAGCCTGCAATAAGTGCTCATGCCTGCATCTCACCTGTTCTGCAACAGGCCACTCCCCATCCACTTCAATGCTCTATAACTGGCACTATGAATCTTCTAAGAACAAGCAAACTAACAAAATACAATATTCTCAACAGGTGAAGTCAGGAGTTTAGTTTAATGATCATGACTCTCAGTTACTCAATGTGTTACAGTTTATACATCTTTCTTGAAGTTCTTTGAATTTCAGTCAGAGATTTCTGGCATCTATTACCTCAACACCTAGCCCTCCAAAAGATAAAAATAAAAATGGTAAAAATTTGTACACTCTGGCTGGTTAGAAACATTGTTTTGTGGAAAGCCATGGATTGTTGGTGTCTACTCAGTTCTTAATATTATAGCACAAAGTCACCATCTACTCACAATGCTGGAGTAAAATAAACAGTGCCTAAAAAAATCAGAAGCTTATACTTCTAAAATACTACAAGATGATTTACAGTTAACCACAGAAAAAAAATTAGAAGTCTCAGTCCTTTGCACGAGAGTTTGATCTTTGCTTTAACTCTTTAATTTATAAAACACTCAGATCTTGTATTCATTCTGGAACACCTTATGATTATGCTAAGCCACACAATAATTTCCAAGTTTCCTTTATAATGCAGGTGGTATTTTGTATATATTTTACTCCACATGGGTCAAAAATGTATAAGTAAATTACAATATAAGTTAATATATGCCAAAATTATTCTCAGTATCAGGCAGTGTCATATTTGAGAAATAGTGTGGAAAAAATATGCAGTAGGAACAGTTAGCATGAGTGGACACTTTGGGTCAGCCATTATTTTAAGTGCTTTATGTATCTATTACATGGTAGATATTACTACCCTTAATTCACATACAATAAAATTGGGATTTATAGGTTGCAGAACGTGTGCTCAAGGCTACAAACCCAGTAAATGAAGGAGATGAGGCTAGAACAAGGTCTTTATCACATTAAAGCCTTGTGCCTAACTACTGTAATACCCCTATTCCAGCGCATTTGGGCATTAGTTTTGACTTTACAAAGCTTAGAAGAATCAGAAAAGTACAACCTCTTTTTCTAAATATATTTTTATTAATGAAGGGAGAAGGAGAGAGAGAAAATACTGATTAGAGAAACATCGATCTGCTTTCTCCTGCACAACCCCTACTTGGGATAGAGCCTGCAATCCAGGCATGTGCTCTGATCCAGAATTGAACCAGTGACCTTCAGTGCACAGGATGATATTCAATCAATTGAGCCACACCCACCAGGGTGGAAATGGCCACCTCTTGTAGCTGTGTCATGTCTAAACTCAAGTCCCTGCAGGAGAAGGCCCAACTCCCAAGTGTTCTCCCAAGGGTCTAGGGAGATGTTCTTTGTGGCCCTCAGACATAACTAAGCAAACAGTCAACAGCTTTTTTTCCTTCTTCTCAGAAAGACTTGAGAGATTCAAGTAGAACTTGGATGCAGTCATTGGGGATATTGTAGAAGAGGAATTACATGTAGGATAGAGTGGGATAGATTTACCTTTCACCTCTTATAATTCTGTGGTCCTAAAATAAGAAGATAAAAAAAATAGAATCTAAAGGAAATGCTTAATGATTTGACTAATTTTAATTAAGCAATTGTTCTCTCTCTTCTTTTTTAAATCTATTCAAAGTGAGATGACTGATGGCTTTTTAGTTATGGCTGATTTATACATGTTTATTTTTCAATATTACATAATTCTGTTTGCTATATGATAAAAATAAAACCATTATGTCTATTTTTGTACACTTTTATATTTTAAAATCTGAATCCTATGTATGCCATTGAATTTGAGATCTGCCTGGATGAGTGGCTACTCTTCATGGTATCTTGTGTATCTTAAATGATTCATGGCCAAAAGTTACTCAGAACCTACCTGCCTAAGGTAGGAAGGGCTACATGAAAGGCAATTTTTGGCAGCCTTTGAAAGCTGTGTATAGATGAGAAGCTTTGTGTTTCCAGGAGTTCTTATATCACTTTCTCATTTTCAAATCCTGCACATCCTCACGAGACCTTGTCAAGGTCAGAAGCACAATGAGCTAACCAGGGGAAACCCCAGAGAAAGCCAAGATCTGAAAATAACAGCCAGCTCTCTGGAGAACCGCAGGCCTGCTGACTTGGCAAGCTTAGAACTCTGCAGTACTCTCTGGAAGGCAATAAAGTCCTTGGAGGAGGGATAAGGAAAGCAAAAGGGCAAGGAAATGAAAGGTGGATGTGATAAGATGACTGTTAAGTAAGAAATAGCAAGGAACAAAGAGAGAGGGAATAGAAGGAGATTTAAGAGAATAAAGTAGTAATTATTTGGTTAATCGGAAAATAAGTATAACTTTGGATACACTTTTAACATTCAAGTTTTGAGGAATATATTTCAAAATCTGGAGGTTTTATAAAGCCTTTGTTAAAAATACCTTTTGTGAAAATAAAATATGTACATGCTGCTTAAAATGCTCCAGAATGGCATTTTAATCCTGTTTATATATTTGAATTGAGGCCATATGTGAGACTATTCTAAGTTCTTTGGCCAGAAGTATAAAAAAGTTAATCATGTTGTTTTATACTTTTTCCCATAAATACAATACAGATTTATTGTATTAGACAGCTCACCTATGAAGAGAAAAGTTTGCCTACAAAATTTTTAGTTTATATTGATGAAATAGCTATGGTACTTTGTCATTTCTTTTCATCTTGTTACTACATTTTTATATTTAAATGTAAAAATAAAATATATTATGAAATCACCAAACTTCAGATGACTATGGAGCTTTATACCCAATATTTCTTAGTGATTATAGTGCACATTTTTCCTTTTTTCAATGGTTTAAAAGACATAGCTACTTTATGCCCTCTAAGTATCAGAGGTACCTTTCTAGGTGGTTCAAAGAGACTACTGTTCAACAATGCAAAGAAGCTTATCACCCAATGTTGCTGTTCATCAGATATTCTGTAAAGGTAGCATATTTCATTTCATAAAAAATGTCTGAAAGCATATTAATTGTTCTTTTCTTTCTTTTTTAATAACAGCAGAAAATGGGCCCCATTTACTTGTGGAAGCAGAACAAGCCAAGGTGTTCTCACATAGAGGTGGCAATGTTACACTGCCATGTAAATTTTTTCGAGACCCTATGGCATTTGGCTCAGGAACCCACAAAATCCGAATTAAGTGGACCAAGCTAACTTCAGATTACCTCAAGGAAGTGGACGTTTTTGTTTCCATGGGATACCACAAGAAAGCATATGGAGGCTACCAGGGGAGAGTGTTTCTGAAAGGAGACAGTGATAATGATGCTTCCCTGGTGATCACAGACCTCACCCTGGAGGATTATGGGAAATATAAGTGTGAGGTGATTGAAGGATTAGAAGATGATACTGCTGTGGTATCATTAGATTTACAAGGTAAGTATCTATCAATCATGTCAAACTTAGAAATTATAATTAATCATTACTCTTTGTTTTTCATGATCAGTGGTTACCATAATGATGATGTGAGAAACCAAAAGTCCATTCATAGAATATTTTTAAATTATTTTGCATTTTATAGTCTGTCTATGATTCCAACTTCCATATTTGAAATGTACACACAGTGGTTACGTGCAAAATCAAAGCCATTTGCACATAGAAGAAATGTGCAGTATAACTGAATTAATAATATTCAGAAACTGCCTTATGCTATTCAAAATTTAAATCCCATTACGTAATTATTAAAAAATTTCAATCTGATACTTTTTTATTATACTTCTAAAATTATGTTAGTTTCAATATAATGACCAGTTTTGTGAAGGACATCTACTGACTGAAGTACATGCAATTGTATTCTGTGAAGTAACTGTGAAAACTTAATTTAACAATAAGGTAAAATTTTATACATATAATACATTCGGCAGATTCAAAAACAAAAATGTATATAAAGCTATATAATAAGTATCCTTGTCATCATCCTGTGTCCCCTCTACCCAAAGCCCACACATACTCTAAATGCCCCTCCAGTAGGGAAACTCACTGATTTCTCATGTATCTCAAAACTTCTTATATTCATGAATTCCAGAGTTTCTTTCCACTGGAGGATAAATTTTGGCTGCATTGATAGAATAACTTCTTTCTGAATGCACATAAACTTTATATGTGTGCTTGTTAGAAGCTTCTTTTGCATCCTAAGAAGGCTTTGTGCCTTTGGGAAAATATGTGTTTGGTCCACTCGCCCATCACTGAAGATCTAACTTCTGAAGCCTTTAGGACCCCATCACATGAGTGGAGAATTATTAGTTTTACTTATCTAATAAATTACATGATGCAATAAAGTGCATTTTTATGACCTAATTGTGTCTCTTATCTGTAATTTATTGGCTCCTCATCGAATGCCACCTTGTCTTTTCAGTTTTTATTAATTCAAATTAATATCTATGAACATTGTTGAAATTGAGCCCAAATACACAAAAATATAATCTGAGGACTTTCAGAAATAGGAAAATCATCTTACATATGCACACAGCACTACTGGCACTATGAGAGGCATAGAGGAAGGTAAAAACTATGCTGCCTGGTCTCTGCCTTTTTATTACTAAATATATTTACTTTATGGAGTTATGAAATTTACTTTAGTTTCTACATGTACCATGGTATGAAAACCTTTCACGTGTCTAACAATTTAACAATTGATATTTGCCAACAACTAGGATGAATTGAACTATTCAATTATAAATCTTAAAGAATGTCTTTTCAAAACATTTGAACTGATGAAACTACTCACATCATTTGATATTATTCATTTCCATGTGATGTATCATTCTTATTAATCCCCTTTGTAGTGATGCACATCAGACCTCTGTAGTGATGCACATCAGACATCAGACCTGGAAAAGTAAAGAGCTTTCGTTATATCTTGACATATAAGTATAAAATAATTATACAATACTTGTAAAATAAGTATACACCTTTCTTCATACCTATGAAAGTTTAACTTTTTATAAGTGCTGGATAAAAACAAGCACCATTTGCTCCATAATTCAGCTGTAGGCATTGCACATCTTCCCAGAGTCAAGATGGTTTCTGTCATCATAGTCTTAGATGTTGAAATCTTAACAAGCTGGAAGAAAAATAAATAAATAAATGCTAACAAACATGCAGTTTCAGAAATACCCTGGCTTGAAAGAAACATTTGAGTATTTAAATGTATTCATTAAATGTGTACAACACACTGAAGCTTTTAAAGTGTTGGATGAGTAAAACATAGACAGTAACTTTGATGTACTAGAAATGTGTTCTTTCCAGCATCATTAAAAATTAACTATAAAAAATGTTCAATATCTTTTAAGTTAATAAAACAATAGGATGATCATTTATTCTTATAATTGAAAAACAGTAAAATTTTAAGATGAAAAAAAAGATTAAGTTTCATTTTTACTTTAAGAAGTGCTTTTTGAAATTATGTTAAATTTGAAAGAAACTCCAATAAAAATAGGCTACACTGGATTTGGAACTGAATCAGTATTATTTCAGTAACATTCTCTGATTAATCAAGGACTAATTACTAAAGAAAAGTATTTTCCTGACACCCATGAAAGTCCACTAAATATACTACAGTAAATTTAAACCCAAAATGTTGTCATGGTTTTTTAAATTATTTTAAATTAAAATACTCCTCATTCTCCACTATTACCATCTTGAGCCATATGAGACATGGAATTCAAACCATATAATTTTTCCCCTCTCCACATTGAGAGACTTTGAGATTTTCTCTCACTTGATGTTTAGCTGCTAAAGAAATCTCTACTGGATAAGTTAAGTATTTTTATAGCAGCATTCCTGGGGTTGCTGAGGAAAGAAGATGGAAGGCACAAGGGGACAGGGAGCACTGTGGCCCTTCCTTTAGGGTGCTAATTAGGTTCTTACCAGATGCCTGGGCATGGCTCTTCTTAGGTAGAGCCACCTCCAGCCTTCCCTTCCATCATCACTGCAGGGGGCAGTGGCAACCCAGAGAGTCTTTTCCTCCTTCATTTTGGCTCTGGTTCAGCTTAAAGATCCCTCAGCCAAGAACCTGAGAAGGCAGGATGAGATTGGGAAGCCTTCCTGGATCTTTGCCTGCAGTGGACAGTGCCAGCTGGACTGCCCCAGAGGGACAAACATGCCCTGCAGAACCCTTCGTCAGACGCGACTTGATCCAGGCTATTAAAATTTCTGTAGAGTCTTCCAGGACAACTTATAAAAGAAAACATTTCCTCTGTACTGGTTACACTCTTAGTGAATTGCACATTCATCTTCAGTAGGGTCTGAGTCTCATAAAAAATAGCTCATGTGATGTAATTTACCAAATTACTATCAGTGGGACAATATTTTATATTCCACATGATAAAATATTAATTATTTCTAATTATATTCTAAAAAGCCAAGGCAAGGACTTGAACAATAACACTAACTGAATTATCTTTTAGCAACTATGGGGGAGACATTTTGATGCAGTGGTCCTTCTTAAAGTCCAGCAAAGGGTTCATATTTGCTTTCATATGTAATCCTTGTCTTTTAAAGTAATTGTGCAGCAAGTTGTAAGACAGCTCAATCACCTCTCATGATTATTTGACTGAAAAAAAAATGCTTTTGGAAAACCATTGTATCTTCACAGGCAAAGCCAAGTCCCAAGTCACACCATTTATATTTGCTAAGGGTTTTGCCCTTTCAAATATGTATTAACTTAATTCGTTGGTATTAACTGAATCAACAGATGTCTATTCTGTACCTACCTTATATAGGATGGGGGCAGGAAGGGGGTGATGAAGGACTATAGTAAAAATTGAAACAAATAAGA
This sequence comes from Lasiurus cinereus, assembly GCA_011751065.1. Taxonomy (NCBI): domain Eukaryota; kingdom Metazoa; phylum Chordata; class Mammalia; order Chiroptera; family Vespertilionidae; genus Lasiurus; species Lasiurus cinereus. Next base: position 35,652,243 of record JAAGEH010002531.1, read on the forward strand.
GAGCTATGATGCTTTTTATGGAGTTGTTTTTCCTACTAAAGAACTGCTTCATTAACATGAAATAAGACTATTTAATTAGATTTTTGTTAGATATACAAAGGATTTCACTTTTGGGTGTTTCCAAATCAGAAGCCTTCTAAGTGAAAGTTACTTATCTGCAAGTTTTTAGGAGCACGTGTAAAACAAATTACATTTGAGTAACTGATGTTTGTTTTTGCATTTAAAATATGATATTAAATCAATTAGTAATTATGTAAGAATAATTACTAAGAAAAAAACATTGTGAATTTTTATAAATACCTTCTATTTCAGCACTATTTCTACATCCCTTACCATGCTTAGTATTCATTTTTTTCCAAGACAAAGGGAGCTCAGGAATACACTTTTAGGTAGTAACCAGTAGCAGATGGTAAATTCTCAAGGTGAGCTATTTGGAAAATATAATCTGCAGATGAATAACTTCAGAAAGGAAAATTTCAAGGCTTGTGTTGAATTCTTAGCAAAAGAGATAAATCACTGAAGTTATCAAATCAAATAAGCATACTGGGACATGCTCAGAACTGAGAGGCTGTTTGAAGAGGAGAGGGACCATGAGAAACCATTGTAAGGTGTCCAAAAACTACTACTTCATCTGATGGAGATTCTATCATGTGTGATTTTTTTTCCAGTAAAGTGTGATTTGCCTCTATCTGTTATTCTGGTTCCACTAATAACTCCATGCTTTCTCCTTTGGACAGGTGTGGTATTCCCTTACTTTCCACGACTGGGGCGCTATAATCTCAATTTTCATGAAGCACAACAGGCTTGTCTGGACCAGGATGCTGTGATTGCCTCCTTCGACCAGCTGTATGATGCCTGGCGGGGTGGGCTGGACTGGTGCAACGCTGGCTGGCTCAGCGATGGCTCAGTGCAATACCCCATCACCAAGCCCAGGGAGCCCTGCGGAGGCCAGAACACCGTGCCTGGTGTCAGGAACTACGGGTTTTGGGATAAAGAGAAAAGCAGATATGATGTGTTCTGCTTTACATCCAACTTCAATGGTAAAATATATTAACTGTACTCTCTTCTTCCCAATACCATAGACTAATAGGTACTATGATATTACACTTGACATTCAATCTTATCTACTTAAAAAGATAAAAGCTTTGAAATATTGCTCCAGTTTGAAAAGATATAAGAAGTTCTTTGATATCCTAATTTTTTTAAATCCACAGAAGTCAAGCAAAAGTGTAGATTTCTACTATTCTTAGGTTTTATTGTGTCTGATAGTTATGAAACTAGTAGCCCTGCACACGAATCCCTGAGCCAGTAGGTCACTGCAGCCCTCCTGTAGCTCTCTGACCACTGCCCTGTCCCTCCCACCTCATAGCTTACTACCCTGCCGCTCCTGTAGCTCTCTGCCTCCTGCTTACCTGCTGTCCTGTCTCCTCTTATAGCTCTCTGCCACCCACTTGTAGTTTGCTGCCCCACCCTCTTGCGGATCTGTGATCCGGTCATTGTTGTTCATTATGCCTTATGGCATAATGGATAATTAGCATATTCCTCTCTTATTCTATAGGGTAGTTTAAGCTATGATATTGTCTGGGGTCCGTTTCTTATTGCAAGGATGCTGCTGCTACCAGCTGTCCTCCCTAGGATATAGCATGCCAAGTGGAAGTAGGGTTGGCTTCTGTGGCATGTTCTCCTTCACTAAATTACAGTGTCAGTATATTCATAAATGATCAACAAAGCTCAGGATGAAGGGAACTTTGCCGAAGGAATAAGTAGAAATAACATTGCCGGTGAAAGCAGAAGAAAAGAAATCCAGGTTGCCTCCGTGCTGATGAGTGATTCCTTTTATTCAATATCACTCCCAGACTTACCTTGCTCCATCTAGACACAGATACATAATGTGGGGATGAAAATGTTGGTTCCTTGATCAAAAATCATTGAGAATTTCAAGATGGTGACAGCAAGGCAGTAAGCCAATCATGAGGCCCTGTGCCCCTGCACAGGCCACACACCCATGAAGTAAACTCTGACCCCTTCATTGGTATATAAGTTCCGTGGTGACATGCTTTGGAAAAAATTGCAAGGAATCAGGGATCAACAAACTTTCTGTATGGGACCAGATAGGAAACATTTTTTTTTTTTTTTTTTGCTTTGTGGGCCTTCTGGCCACTTTTTCAACTACTCAATCAATGTAGCTTTGTGTATAGTAACTCAAAAGCAGCCATAGGCACTATTAAATGGAGGGGTGTGGTTATGTCCTAATGAAACCTCATTTGACTCCTGTTGTAGTTTGCCAGCCTCTGGTGTAGATGATAGAACTAACGCCAGAAGCTAATGTTTCAGTGGCCTCCACTCTTTCTCAGAACTACATCATCTTAGTCTAGAAAGAATTGGCAAGCATTCATTTATACTTCAATAATCTACATTTAATGAGGGGTAAGGAGATATTACATTACCATGTATAATCATATAAGAGAGTGATTATATTCTACCTAAAATGAAGTTTGAGAAAATCTTCAACTGTCACTTCAGTCAGTTGATGTCATATTTTATGTATGTTATACATATTGAAGGAATCTCAGTAATTAACACTATTCAATAAGTGGGTGAGACTAACTTGCTCTTTCTTGTGAAATAAAGAAAACACAAAAACACTTAGGTGTCAGGCTCCCACAGAGTGAAATTGAAAAAAATAAGTACATTCATCCTCTGCTAGGGAATGAACAGACTAGGTCCACATTCTGAGCCAGTCTTATTTATGGCGAGTGACTTCCTGTATATACTCTTTTTTTTTTTTTTTGCATTTTCATACTGTACTCTTTGAAGAAGAAGAATGTCTTATTGATACCTGTAATGAAAAGGACTTGAGGGCTTTGATTTTTTTTTTTAAATAAACTTTTATGTCAGGAATGTTTTTTGATCCTTTCACATTCAAATTTTGCCTCTCCAGAAACTTGTGCTGGGGTTCAGTCCCGCCACAGCCAGAATTTCAATAGCCCTTGCTTTTAGCATGGACTTCTGTCTTCCCCTAGCGCCACAGAAGGGCCTTTGAGTCCCTAATTAGCAAACAGAAACTGCATCTGTCATTTCCCTTTTTCTTTTTTCAAACCTATAAAAGGGCATGTCTGAACATGGGTGAAGGGGCAAAGAAAATCACCTGATTTAATGGAGAGCGGATCAGGGGCACATCTGACTGAGGATCCTAGGTTCCCGAACCTCCACAGACACTGCTCCACATCCCACTTCAGTGGAAACCACGTCTGGGTGGGGCTCCTGCCCGCGCTGCGTGGCTCAGTGGCACACAGGCCCGTTGACCCCTCTCCTCCTCTCCGCAGGCCGCTTTTACTACCTGATCCACCCCACCAAGCTGACCTATGATGAAGCGGTGCAAGCTTGTCTCAACGACGGTGCTCGGATTGCGAAAGTGGGCCAGATATTCGCTGCCTGGAAGCTCCTGGGATATGACCGCTGCGACGCGGGCTGGCTGCAGGACGGCAGCGTCCGCTACCCCATCTCCAGGCCGCGAAGGCGCTGCAGTCCTACCGAGGCCGCGGTGCGCTTCGTGGGCTTCCCAGACAAAAAGCATAAGCTCTACGGTGTCTACTGCTTCCGAGCATACAACTGAGCGTGCCCCAGCGCACGCCAGGTTTAAAGTCATTGAGAACATGTGAAAGGTGTCTGTTTGTTTCCGTATGAACTCATGCAAGTTACCAAAACTGTGATAACCCTTTTTTTACTTACTGTAAAGAGTCATTTTCATAAAGACCAATTCATTAATTTGTTTTTTTTTTGTAAAGCTATCATTCAATATATATTATAAATTAATATAATTTTAAGGAAAGTCCTACATAAGGGAGGCTTTTGAGCCAAACCCTTTAGGCTATTTTCATCCCAAGGAAGCATCCTTTCATAAAGCGGGGGCATGCAATAATTTGAGGATTACTAGGATTAAGTTAAGGAAAGTAAAGTTACCCGGAGCAGCAGCTTTCAAAAGCACAAATTTTACACATTTGTATGATTTTGAAATGCACAAGAAACAAGTGACAGCAGCAGAGTTGACATAAGGCTTCTTTACATAAACTGAGATCCTGAGAGGCCACACAAAACTCAGGCTCACAAGGGAGTAGTCTACACTTTTCTAAAAGTTCCTATTGCAAGTCTACAATAGAATATTTTACTCTTCAAACATCCTGCCTTTTTGACCAAAAGAAGAAAAAAAAAAGAAGAAGAAGAATTCATATGGACTCCAATGCATAGTAAAAAGCACAGTTAAAATTCCTTAATAACCCCATTTATATGAAGTATGAAATTTAAATAAGCAGATAATATTTAACCAATGAGAAACTTTACCTTCTTCTAATTAAAATTACACATGCCTAAGAGGAATTGTGTTATCTTTTGAGTAGCTTTACTGAGTTATATTTAAATTCTAAGGGTCGTTGGCTAAGCAGTATTTAGCATCTACTCAGGGCAGTTATATAGATAAACTGCTGGACAGAAAAACTGTAAAATTTAGCAGCTTGATTTTATGTTAGCCTATGAAATGTTATTGTCCTATAAAAATAACTTTAAACTATTTAATATTTCCTTCTTATTTACATTACATTAAAACATTTAAATCATAAAAGGAATGAATAACTGCACACTTTCCTAACCAAGAAATAGGACCCAACTTTCAAAATTCTTATTTTTTTATTTGTATATACATTAGAAAGCCCAACTGGTGCCTGTGGTTGGGGGGAAAAAATCAACCAAGTAGTTCTAAACCTTCCTCCATAAGAAAATGTGGTGCATGATATCATTTTCCTTGCTGGTCATCATTAGGTGTAAAAGAAACACTGAAGCTGTCATCATAGAGTTTACACTAAAATCATCAGGGCTGTAAGGAAAAAGGTAAGACCAGCTTCCGAAAAACAACTTTTGCTTAGCAGCTCCAATCTTAAATAAAGCTCTGTTTTCCTATATTTTTATGACTGTTGAGACTCCACAGGGACCAATATTTGTATTCAAATTACATGTTATGGTTTCCCATTGTTTCACAATGAGTTCTAATAAATGGGATTTAGTATCATAATTCAAGTATGACATAGCTGGTGTGCTTTCATGAATGTTTTTATGTAGATTTTCTTCCCTTGAACATGAGTAAATAAATCCGTTTCCTGAATTGATTGTGGTTGCATATAAAGCTCTGTAATAATTCTAATAAATTTACTCTCTAAATGTAGAGTCACATGTGTGGAAGATACAGAATAATTGGAAGTCAATAAAACCATAACTATACTTAGATTATCTAGACAAAATGTTGTAAATAAAAGTAGATCACTTCTTTTATCAAAAGCATAGCTGGAAATTTTCAGATGCTTGAATATTAAAAGAGGACAATGTATGCATGCACATTTTTACATTAGGTTGGATTTGCAAATTGTACAAAAATTACAAATATAAATCCAAAGAAATTGTGAGGTTTAACTCAAACATTGCTGATACAAATAGAACTTGAACTTTTAAATTAAAAATATCTGAATGGTATAGAATAAGATGAATAAGTTATTTAAAGATGGGACTATCTCCAAAAGAGATTCTATCACCTCAACTATGGGGTGAGCTCATTGGTGGAAGCCCATACTTGATTGATTATTACTCATGTTATAAGATTTTTATTGGAAATGCAAGTAGGAACAAATTTATATTGAAGAAGATATATATAATGTTCAGTTAATTGCTGCAAAGCTCTACCTTTATAATGTTAAGCATAGTAGCTATTATTTCTTAACTTTCGAATACTTATTAGTATAGAAACTGGTGCTGATCAAAAACTCTGGACTGACTTTTAGCTGATTAAAATCTAAATTGATGGCACACCATTTTTCTAAGCTTGTAAAAAAAATCTTTAAAAAATAAATACTGCCGGGCAGAATTTTTATCTTCTGAATTCCCCTAAAGGATGAGGATCTCCTTACCCTTTTGGACTTCTACTTGAATAGTTTTTGGTTTGTTTTTTTAATGTTATCATTTTCCATTTTTCCACCAAATGTCTATTTTCCTACTTCATTCCCCAAAATATATCATTGAGAATATTGAAAAAAGAAAGGTTATCCTAATACTTTTCTGAACAGAAAGTCAGTACAACATTGGCTAGTTCAGAAACTGCTCCTCAGACTTGGGTTTCAAGAGTATTAGTTCCAAGAGTATCAGGGACTCAGGGTTAGGAAATCTTGTTTTAATCCTTTTGTCCATAATTAACACTTGCAGCCCGTATATGCAACAAAGTTTATTTGCAAGTTTCACTGGGAGACCTACATTTGAAAACCAAACAATAAGAAAGGATTCATATAAAAAGACAATAGGAATGGAAGCAAGTTAATCACATTAACACTGGAAGCCATCTTTTAATGACTGCTGCCATATTTTAGCACAGTAATTTTTAGTCAAATATGGTATTTGTAAATTTAAACTTTTTCGCATAGGAAGGGGGCCGGTACCTTTTAAAGTTTTATTTTAAGCAATAATATAGTCGCTTATTATTTTGGCAATTAAAAATAGACTCAAAGGAGATTCCAATTTGGTTGCTGGCAGCCATACTGGGTTTCTGGATTCAGTGCTCCAAAGAATATGATGGTCTCATGGAGTGGCTGAACACTAGAGGGTAGGATTAAAAGGGAATTACTATCAGTTCTCAGCATCAAGAATGGTCAATGGATAACTGACAGTTTTGTTGAGAAGTTAACTGTATCACAGCTCACTACTGCCAGAGCAGCAATGATGTACAACAAGAGAAATAAAAAATACAAAAAGTCAGTAAGGCACCTGATTAAAGAAAATCAGTATTTAAAGGCATTTAATACCTATTGAGTATAAATTGGAGGAAAAGAACTAATCTGTATTACAAAAATAATGTTTTCATTTTCTGTAAGATACAATGAACTGGTAAACAAACATTAAAAGACAATTTTGTGTTAATGCAGTATCTTTTGATTCTTCTGAGTTGTATAACCTCAGCTATTATTATTTGTGTCAAACTCTATAAATACATTATTTTAAAAAAGACATATGCCCATATTTTTTCTAATACATTTGAGTTCAAATTGTGAACACATAGCAATTTCCATTTCCCGGGGTTTTTGCAAAGTTAAGAACAAAGAAAAGGAGTATATCTATGGTGTTGTTAAGTCAGCAGAGTACTAACCCAAAATCTAATGTTGTTGTTTTTTATCTTTTTATATGTTGCAAAGTATAATTTATTTTGCTCATTGGTTAGCAATTCCAGAAATTTGTTGGGTTGGTGATTAGATTAAAATACTTGAGATACTTTATGACTTTTATTACTAGTTCTGAATTAAAAGATCTCTGTTTACACAGTAAAATCCTTCCATTCCAATAACAAGGGACATATTTTTTTTAATATTCCCATCCTTTCCCTGAATTTTCAGTGTGGGAAGTTGTTTTAGGATATTCTTAGCATGTAGAAATGGATTATTGGGTGCAAGGGTCTATTGTTGGTATAATGACTTGAACACAAACACACCTCAAACATTTTTGAGTCACTGATATTAAAACAAAAAGTCACTTACATTTTTTTTCCCATTCTAATTTGGAATACATTGAAAAACCTTGGAGAAGAAAGTTCAAGGATAACATGAAATTAAAGCATCTTCTTTTAGTGTTTAAATTCTCACACAGATAAAGTATATAATTTTTACTTTGCCAGCAAATTTCATGTAATGCTATAACCTGGTCATATACAAAACCCACTGGGTACTAACACTGAAGAGTGCTCTTGAGTTTCATCATGCTTAAATAAAAACAAATTAAGCCGAAACCGGTTTGGCTCAGTGGATAGAGCGTTGGCTTGCAGACTGGAAGGTCCCTGGTTCGATTCTGGTCAAGGGCACGTACCTTGGTTGCGACATATCCCTATTCGGGGTTGTGCAGGAAGCAGCTGATCGATGTCTCTCTCTCATCGATGTTTGACTCTCTATCTCTCTCCTTTCCTCTCTTTGAAAAAATCAATAAAAAATATAAAAAAATAAAATAAAAATAATTTCTTAAAAAAAAAAGTTAAACTGTTAAGATGTGATGTCGTTAGTTCCCAAGAAAGTGATAAAGCTTAATACTAAGACTATTCTTGAGTGAAAAGGACCCTGCTCAGGAGAGTCAGATATGCTAGAAGAATAATAAAAGCAAAAGATTATTGGAGAATATGAGGGAGACATATATGAACTAAGAAGAAACTAACACTGAAAGTATAAGAAAAGCACATTCCCTTTCTTGTCTTGATTTCTTGGGCTGCCCACTTAGGATTATTTAGAGGCACAACTTTAAATGCATCTATAGTCTTTGTTTCTCATTTGGTGATAAATAAATCCGGACACTGACAGCAGACTATGTCCCCAGTTTTAGGGAGGAAATTCACTACACACATTTTCTTTGTCCTTAGAGAAGCAAACAAAACTTATTTATTTCTCTATATTTTTTCAGGGCAATAAAACCTTGTCACCTTCATAGCCACTCATCATTTGAAACAACTTGGGTCAGCCCAGAGGATGACCCCAGGCCTTTCTTGAAATCAACCAATTTCCTTCTTAGCTTATCTCTGGTCATTGGGGCTGTTCAGTATCACCTGTCTCAGCTATTAAGAGGTGGCTCTTTCATTCAGTTGGTACCTGACTGCAGCTTGAGCTCTGTTCATTAGGGGAGTCTTCCCCAGATGGAGAGAAAGCACATATTCTCCATTACCTAACAATGAAACTATTGGCTTTGTCAAAAACTGTAAGATGGCGATAGAATTCTAAGAATATTTTATTCCAATATTTTTCTTTCCAAGGAAGAGCTCATTCGCCAGTTCTTTATCCTGTTTGAGATATATTTTGTTTTGTTTTTATGTTTCTCCCATTGATTTTCATCAATGTAAACTCTGCCTTCTAAAACTCATCTATAATAATCTATAATAATAAAAGTATAATATGCTAATTAGACCGGACATCCCTCTGGACAAAGCAGGGACTGCAAGGGCTGGCCGAGGCTGTGAGGGCTGGCTGAGGCAGCCAGGGCTGTGAAGGCCAAGCCCCTTGTATGAATTTTGTGCATCAGGCTTCTAATCTATCTATAAAAAAGGCTAATATGCTAAGCATCCAACTGGGTACTAATCAGGTAGCAATGCCCAGCTTCCTTTCCCTAGCGACTAGCCTCCTTGGAGTTTCTTCAGCCCAGGAACATGACTTGCTTTATAGCAGGTGGAAACATTTTACACTGTAACCAAATGTCTGTGAAGTATTTTCCTGTACGTCATCTCACTTAATCCTCACAGAAGTCCTGGAGTAGGTAGATAGGAATCCTATTTTCTTTTCATTAGCCGGAAAATGGAGACTTAGAAAGATTAGAAACTTGACTTGACTAAAAAGAAGTAAGAAATGAACCTTGAAAATGACTTCAGTTTTCTCACTGAGCAGAATATAGTCAAACACTGCTGCAGTTAAATATTTTACCCTTTGTTCTCCCTGTGTGATCTACAATATTAATCTTCTCCATGTTGATATTTACTGCTGTGTTGCTGACAATTACCTGAAAGAGAAGTTGGGGTGCTTCACTGGGCTGGAAAAAAGTTTAGCTAAATCAGAAAGCAGGTCTAATTAAACAAATTTATATCTATAAAAGGGTAAGTTGACTTGCTCATGTGTGATACATATAAAGCTCTTGCTAGTGCCAATCGCACATGTGTTTTTCCATCTGTCATCATCAATCATGAATTTGGTTGACACTTCTATTATAAAGAAAGGGCAAAGAGTGATATTAAAATATTTCTTCTGATTAATTTCCTTTCAATGTGCATGAATTCATTCACCAGGCTATAACAATACTATATATGTAGAGAGCAGGAAACGTGGTTTGAGGTTTTAAGAGTCTTTGAAAGGCTCTTCTTTGAAGATGCCCAGAATCTTGCATGTGAATTAAAACAAAGCTGCAGAACCAATTATTTATTATTCTGATAAACATATTCATGTGTAATGATTGCTGTGAGCCCAGGGGAAAGATAAAGTCCTTTAGGGTTATTCCTGTGCTCAACTTTTGCCAAATGGACCATCCTTACTCCATAGGAAGATGCTCCTGTTATGAGAGCCAAATTTCAAATGACTAAGAAGAGAATTCTGATGTTCTAATAGAAAGGAAAAAGGAATCGTCGTGCACTGCTGGTGGAAAGGTAGACTGGTGCAGTCACCGTGGAGAACAATATGGAGTTTTCTCAAAAAACTAAAAATGGAGTTCCCATTTAACCCAGTGACCCCACTTCTAGAAATATATCCCAAAAAACTAGAAACATCAATCAGAATGGATGTATGCACCCCTGTGTTCACAGCAGCACAATTTATCATATCTAAGATTTGGAAACAGCCTAAGTGCCCATCAGTAGATGAATGTATATAAAAAAAATTATGGTATAGCTACACAATGGAATACTATGCTGCAGTAAAAAGAAGGAATTCTTATCATTTGCAACAGCATGGATGGAACAAGGAACATTATGCTAAGTGAAATAACCCAGTCAGAGAAAGATAAATATCACATGATCTCACTAATTTGTGGAATATAATGAACAACATAAACTGTTGAACAAAAACAGATCCAGAGACAGAGAAACTTTGATCAGACCTTCAAACCTCAGAAGGAAGTTAGGGTAGGGTGGGGGTTAGTGGGTGAGATCAACCAAGGACTTGTATGCATTCATGTAACCCTAACCAATGGACACAGACACCAGGAGTATGAGGGCATGAATGGAGGAGGGCAATGGGAGGATAAGGACACATAAGTAATACCTTAATCAATAAAGAAAAAATTTTTTAAAAGACAGCATTTAACTTCAATATACAATATATAATATCCACCTGGGGAAATTTGAAAACCACTGAGGTCAAAAGGTTATGGTTAAAAGTGCAACCAAACCCTGGTTTGACTCAGTGGATGAAACATTGACCTGAGGACTGAAGGGTCCCAGGTTTGATCCTGGTCAAGAGTACATGCCTTGATTGCAGGCTCGATCCCCAGTAGGGGATGTTCAGGAGGCAGCTAATCAATGATTCTCTCTCATCATTGATGTTTCTATCATACATATATATATATATATATATATATATATATATATATATATATAGAGAGAGAGAGAGAGAGAGAGAGAGAGAGACATGATATATGATATATATAGATATCTATATGATATCTATATATCTATATCTATATCTATATCTATATCTATGGATGGATAGATAGATAGATAGATAGATAGATAGATAGATAGATAGATCTTTTTAAAAGAGTAAAAAAGCCAAAACTGGTTTGGCTCAGTGGATAGAGCCTCAGCCTGCGGACTGGAAGGTCCCAGGTTCGATTCCGGTCAAGGGTATGTACCTTGGTTTCGGGCGCATCCCCAGTGGGGGGTGTGCAGGAGGCGGCTGATCGATGTTTCTCATCGATGTTTCTAACTCTCTATCTATCTTCTTCCCTGTAAAAAATCAATAAAATATATATTTTTAAAATTGAGTAAAAAGTGCAACTAAGGCATAAGGAATTTTTAAACCTCCCTCAACCTCAGTTAATTGTAATATACAGCCAAGACTGGAAATCACTGATCTTAATAAATTTAGGAGGAAAAATTAAAGCTATTCAATTGATATAGAATTATATTGTTATTAATTGTTCAGAATTAAACATACTCTTTAAAATAGTATAATTGGCTTAAATTTGATTGAATTTAGAATAGTCTTCAAACAAATATTTCATCCATTTGATATACTATTTTCTTCTGGTTATAGTTTTCATTAGCAAATGTGTACCTAATAAGCTACTTATCTGCCTGCCTGTCCTATTATTGTCACTTTTGCAAAGATGACTTTAAGCCATTTTATACATATTCCTGATCAAAATCTTTCTCATCTAAAGTACTAATATCTGAGGGCCATAACTATAAAAGTGTAAAGTATTTTGGGGAGAAGAATCAAATTCCACATTAAAGTCAATGTCTTCTGAGTTTTCAGTTATATCTCAGAAATAAGAGAACTATTTCCACTGCAAGCTCTACATTACAATCATGGGGCCTTCAGAAAAAAAGCCAACACAATGCTGGTGAAATAGAAAAGTTGATTGTGGGTGCAGGAGACAGGGAAGAAGAGAGTTAGGAGAGGGAAGAGAGATAAGAGAGAAGAATCTACCTTTGTCCTGAGTAAGGATATATAGTTTGATGAAATCAGTTCACCAGGTGCTAGAGACAACTTTTTAAAACTCTAAGTATACAAATTAAAATAGATAAATACATCTGCTTTCCAACAGCATATTTATTTTATGGTACATACATAGAGAAACATGCATTCCCTACCACTTATCACTAATTCACTCATCACATAAAGACATTGTTTTTATGATCTGAAGAGTGGTTAAGAGCACAGAATCAGAGTGCTGGGGTTCAAATCCAGCTCTGCCACGTACTGTCTTTGGCAAAATCATATATTTCTTGACCTTGGTTTCCCCATCTAACTGTAGAGATAGTGATATCTGATTGATGCCTGCCTCATTGGGTTATAAAATTGGAATGAATTAATATAGTACTTTGGTAATAGTTAACACATTATACCACATTATGCTAAATATTTTACATATATAATTTGTTTAATTCACTTAACCCTGTAATATAGATATTATTATCTATATTTTTTAAATGAGGAAACAAAGGACCAGAGAGTTTAAATGATTTCTTCAAGGTCACATAGCTTTCTGTAAGTATAAAACTAAAGATAAAAATCAAGAGATGGTTGAAGTAGTCACCTTCTTAACCAGTGCACCACATCTAACCTCATAGGAAATAATGGAACAGCTCCTGGTACAGAGTAAACACTCTGTAAGTATTAGTTCTTATTATATTATAGTTTATACATAGATTCACAGGTCAAATAGACAAAGAAGCCTCAGGTTTCTCATCTAAAAACAGGGATCAGAGTACCAATATTGTACCTTTTTTTCTCCTAAGTAAATGAGATTATTTGAAGTTCATTATAACTCATCATTAAATACTAAATACGTGAACTATCATTATTGTTCATTTTGTTACTATGTATTTTAATACATAATTAAAATTTTCATTTGCATATACTTTTGGTTATTAAGTTAAATTATAAGTTTTATTTTATTTTTTAAATTAAATCTTCATTATTCAGATTTTTACATTTGTTTCTCTTTTTTCCCCTCCATAGCACCCCTCCACCCAGCTCCCACACTTCCCTCTGCCCTTACCTCCCTTCCATTGACCTCATCCATAGGTGTATGATTTTTTGTCCAGTCTCTCCCTGTACCCCCCTCACCCATTTCCCCCTGAGAATTATCAGTCCACTCCCTTTCTGTGTTCCTGATTCTATTATATTCACCAGTTTATTCTGTTGATCAAATTTTTAATTCACTTAATTTTTAGATTCACTTGTTGATAGATATGTATTTGTTGTTCATAATTTTTTGTCTTTTACCTTTTTCTTCTTCCTCTTCTAAAAGAGTACCTTTCAGCATTTCATATAATACCGGTGTGGAGTTAATGAACTCCTTTAGCTTTTTCTTATCTGTGAAGCTCTTTATCTGCCCTTCAAATCTGAATGAGAGCTTTGCTGGATAGATTATTCTTGGTTGTAGGTTCTTGCTATTCATCATGTTGAATATTTCTTGCCATTCCTGTCTGGCCTGCATCGTTTCTGTTGAGAAATCAGCTGACAGTAGTATGGGTGCTCCCTTGTAGGTAATAAACTGTTTTTCTCTTGCTGCTTTTAATATTCTCTCTTTGTCTTTTGCTCTTGGTATTTTAATTATGATGTGTCTTGGTGTGGTCCTCTTTGGATTCCTTTTATATGGGGTTCTGTGTGCTTCCTGGATGTGTAAGTCTATTTCTTTTACCAGATGTGGGAAGTTTTCAGTCATTATTTCTTTAAATAGTTTTTCATTATCTTGCTCTCTCTCTTCTTCTGGCACCCCCACAATTCTGATGTTGGTACTCTTGAAGCTGTCCCAGAGGCTCCTTACATTATCTTCACATTTTTGGATTCTTTTCTCTTTTTGCTTTTCCAGTAGAATGTTTTCTGCTTCTTTATATTTCAAATTTTTGACTTGATTCTTGCCTTCCTCTAGTCTGCTGTTAGGACTCTGTATAATAGTTTTTATTTCAGTCAGTGTCTCTAGTTGGTCCTTTTTCATCTCCTCTTGGCTCTCACTAACTTTATCCAACTTTTCTAGCATATTCTTGAAAAACCTTATAAGTGTGGTTTTGAACTCTATATCCAGTCGTATTTTTCCCTCCATTTCTTTTGTTTGGGATCCCTTTCCTTGTCTCGGCATTTTCACTATGCCGGGAGAACTTCTGTGTTGGATTCAGCCTTATGATACCAGACTTGCAAAACGAAGAAGCCTCTGTTGAGCTTGGGATGGGTAGAGTCTTTGGGCTTAAGGGACCGCCTTGCCTTCCAGTCGGCCCCGCCCTCCACGGTCCCTGAGTCTCACGTGACTGGGTAATCGCTGGAGCGGTCCTTGTGTGCGCGCACCTGCAGTGCCTCTAGACCACTGCCTTTCGGGCTCCCCTGCACTCCAGGACCACACGAGTCTAGGTCCCCAGGGTTTCGCCCGAAACAGGGGCCTAGTGGAGTCAGAAGTGGCACAGTTGGGAGGGTCTGTCTCCCGCCCACTAGAGAAAGCCAACGGCACAATCAGCAGTCTGTCCTCCGCGCAGTGCCGTGCTCGACCAGACCTCTGATCTTTTGCGACTCCCCTAAATTTCCGTGCACCTCTCCCTTTTCACAGTCCAAACTCCCCCTGTATGAGTTTCAGCTGGATCTGGGGTTTAGTGTCGTAAGATAAGGGATTCAATGCCTTTGAGAGTCTCCATTTCCCTCCTGCCAAAGAAAACCAGTCAGGTATTCTGGCACCCGCTCTCTCCACGCGTGCATCTCCATACCTCAGCTTTTTGTAGCTCCTCTGGGTCTCCGTGAGCCCCTCTCCTTCCCTCTAGCTGTAGAATTTCCACTCAGCCAGCTTTCCTGTGGTTCTGGATGATGTCTGTTCTGTCTTTTAGTTGTAGTTTTGAAATTGTTGTGCGAGGCAGCAGTGTAGGTGTTTACCTATGCCACCATCTTCTAAATTATAAGTTTTCAAAAAGCACAGATTACTAATATTAATTTGATGATTCTCTACTCTCACTTCAAAAGCTAGCATAGTGCTATGGAGGTAGTTTAAAAATTAATAACATTTTCTGATTATATAGTAGCACACATTTACAGTAAAAATACTGGACAATACAGGTAAAAACAAAAAAATGAAAATCATTCATAATCCAAATACCAAGGGGAAAAATAAAGGTTGATTTTGTTTAATAGTATTGTATTTTCCATGAAGTATGTAAATAAGTCATAGTTTTTAATAAAAATTAGATGGAGAATATATATTTTAATTAAATATTTGCTAAATTAATTATTTGATTAATCAACTCTAAAAAATGTAAAATGTATGAACTACCCTATATAATAAAGAGGTAATATGTAAATTAACCATTGTTTCAACACACAAGATGGCTGCCCCCATGTGGTCAAAAATGGCTGCCAAAAGATGGCTGGCAGGGGAAGGCAGTTGTGGACAATCAGGCCAGCAGGAGAGGGCAGTTGGGAGGAAACAGGCCTGCAGGAGAGGGCAGTTAGGGATGACTAGGCCAGCAGAGGAGGGCAGTTAGGGGCAAACAGGCTGGCAGGGGAGCATTAGGCATCAATCAGGCTGGCAGGGGAGTGGTTAGAGGTGAAGAGGCTGGTAGGCAGAAGTGTTTAGGGGCAGGCAGGCAGGTAGGTGAGCAGTTGGGAAACAGCAGTTTTGGATTGTGAGAAGGATGTCCCAGATTGGAGAGGGTGCAAGCTGGGCTGAGGGACACACACCCCCATGCACGAATTTCATATACTGGGCCTCTAGTGTCATAATAAAAGTATAAATAATTTCTTAATTAGCTTACAGGTCTGGGGTAGCAATTTGAGTCTTTGGCAACTCACCCGATGCAAGTGAAAAACATAAACAATACAATACAATAATAAATTAGCTAGAAATGTTTTTTACTGCCCTCCAGCTTCTTTAGTTCTGAGGCTCCTGCAGGGGCACAGAGGCTAATGGCCTGGCATCGGCAGAGGGAACAGGACCTACCCCTTCATTTCCTAGCTTTAGACGACATGAAGCAAAGACTAGCAGCTAAAATATGGAGGCCTCCTGTCAGAGCACGTCTTTGGAAAAAAAAAAAGAGGATAAAATTCTAAATTCCAAAGGGAAAGGCAAAAAGTTAACCAATTACCTAACTGGATTAAAAAGAATAAACATTTATCAGAAAGGTGTATTTAACAATAGTTGACACCAAAAAGATACGAAAAGTGCTGATATATGACAAATTCATTGGGAACTTACTCCATACTAAGGGGTGAGAGGTGAAAAGTTCAGCATTGGGGTATGAAGGATTGGTGGGAGAGCATGTCTCAGGATGAACTTTGTAAACTTAGATATACAACCAGTATAGCATAATGGTGCCTAGACACTGTGCCTAATACTAGAGAGTCCATGGAGGAAACCTATCTCTGTGGCAGTTGGGCTGCAGAAATGCCTCATCCTATTTGCTAAGCCTTGCTTCACAAGTCCATTGTGACATGTAATATAAATATTTCCAATAGTATTGGAAATAATGCAAGGATAAGTGAAATACTGGAAATATAATTAAAATTTACTCCCAATTGAAATTTAAATATTAATATGTAAATATATATGTAAATGTAAATATCACATACAAAAGCCTTTAAAAATTAAATTTACAAACACAGCATTGATCTGAGGCTATGAAAGTTATTTCCTTTTATGCAAATAATAAAAAAAGCCAGCAAATAATGTGTATTGCCTTTATGCTCTCAACTATCTGTGAGCAATCAATATGCCTATTATATCCTGAAAGGCAATGTACTAACATGTTCATGGGGGTTATCCTTTTTCTTTCTATTTCTAAAGTTTCCACAGAAAAGATATATTATACAAAAATTACTTAACAATTTAATGTGCCACAATATTAATACACTAGAGGCTTGGTGCATGAGATTTGTGCATTGGTGGGGTCCCTCAGTTTGGCCTGATTCTGGGAATCATTCCTAAGCCAGCAGTCAGATATCCCTCTCACATTCTGGGATTTCAGTCTGGGACCCCTCACTCCTTACCACCTGCCTGCAGCAGTGAGCCCAGCTTCTAGCTGAGAGATGGTCCTTCTGTGGGAGCACACTGTCCACCAGAGGGCAGCTCCTGCATTGAACATCTGCACCTTGGTGGTCAGTGTGTGTGTGTCATAGCAACTGGTCATTTTGCTGTTTGGTCAATTTGCATATTAGTCTTTTATTATATAGGATTCTCATTGGAGGCTAAAAATTTCCCAAAAAAAAACAAAAGAAATATTTCAGGTTTGATTGTATAAATTCATCCCCACTGCATCATACTCTGTTCCTGTTCTGCACTGTAAAGCCATCTTATAAACCCTTGGTAAGGATCTGAATCACTTCTAGTTTTTCTCAAGAAATGCCATGGGCATTTTGGATAAAATGATTTTTTACCATACTGGATTATCTCACCTTTCAAGCACTTAACATTCCTCACTCTTCTGGACACTTGCTGCCAATGATTAGTCCCTTCTAATTGTTGTCACCATTCAAAATATACTAGACATTCTTCTAATAGTGAGTTTAGTGAGAAATGCCTGAGTTTCGTATTACATGGTGGATGATCAGAGTCAAAGGGAAAGGAAAGAAACTGTAATGCTCCCCAGTGGAGCTTTGTTATATCTTCTATAAGGTGGCCACCACCAAGCACCTGCCATGAAGTTCTCCAGAGTTAGGTGGGAGTGCTCCGCCCTAAACCAAGCACCTGTCTGGGGCTCAGTCAAGACTCACCTTCTTCCGGAATTTACCCAATGCTAATATTTTATCTGCCGCAGTCCCTTTATGAGTGCCTGAGATTAGGAGAGAAACTCATCACAAAACTTTTTCCATCAGTTAAGATTATTTGTTGATTAAATGAATTAATAAGTATAAGTGCCTGGCATTAGTTACTGTTCAATAAGTATCATATTCATCCTCAATCATCATCATCATCCATGATTTCCTTTGCAAGCACAATATATTAAATAATTTTAACCGAGGCCCGAGTCTGGAAGTTTATAATGATTATCCTTTAGTCTACCATATGCCATGCTCTGTACAGAACAAGTTATTCTTCAATCTTATGATGATCAACTTAAAGCAAGGAGTTCTTGCCCAGCAATCAGAGTTGTACCCATATTTCTAATAGACACAATGATTCTGTTCTTGGTCATGTTTTTTTAAAAATTACCAACATTTTTAAAAAATGGCACAATCCATGATGGCGGCATAGGTAAACACCTACACTGCTGCCTCGCACAACAATTTCAAAACTACAACTAAAAGACAGAATGGACATCATCCAGAACCACAGGAAAGCTGGTTGAGTCAAAATTCTACAACTAGAAGGAAAGAGGGGCTCATGGAGACCCAGAGGAGCTGCAAAAAGCTGAGGTACGGAAACTTGCGTGCTGAGAGAGCAGGTGCCGGAGTACCTGGCTGGCTTTCTCTGGCAGGAGGGAAATGGAGACTCCCAACGGCAATGAACCCCTTATCCTATGACACTAAACCCCAGATCCAGCCAAAACTCATATGGGGGGAGTTTGGACTGTGAAAAGGGAGAAGTGCATGGAGGACCAACTGCTAATTGTGCCGCTGGCTTTCACGAGTGGGTGGGAGACAGACCCTCCCAACTGTGTGACTTCTAACTCCACTAAACCCCAGTTTTGGGAAAAAACCTGGGGACCCAGACTCATATGGTCCCAGAGCGCAGGGGAGGTAGATGGGGCAGCAGTCTTGAGGCACTGCAAGAGAGCGCTCACACACAGGGACCACTCTAGCGATTACCCAGTCACGTGAGATTTAGGGGCCCTGGAGGGTAGGGCCAACTGGAAGGCAAGGTGGTCCTTTAAGCCCTGAGACTCCACCCATCCCAAGCTCAACAGAGAGGCTTTTGCAGTTTTACAACTCTTGTATCATAAAGCTGAACCCAACACAGAAGTTCTCCAGGCATAGTGAAAATGCTGAGACAAGGGAAAGGATCACAAACAAAAGAAATGGAGGAAAACAAACGACAGGATATAGAATTCAAAACCACACTTATAAGGTTTTTCAAGAATATCCTAGAAAAGTTGGATAAAGTTAGTGAGAGCCAAGAGGAGATGAAAAAGGACCAACTAGAGATGAAAAAGATCCAACTAGAGATGGAAAAGAACCAACTAGAGATGAAAAAGGACCAATTAGAAATTAAACATACACTGACTGAAATAAAAAATATTATATAGAGTCCTAACAGCAGACTAGAGAAAGGCAAAAATCAAATATAAAGAATCAGAAAACACTAAACTGGAAAAGCAAGAAGAGAAAAGAATCCAAAAATGTGAAGATAACATAAGGAGCCTCTGGGACAGCTTCAAGTGTACCAACATCAGAATTGTGGGGGTGCCAGAAGAAGAGAGAGAGCAAGATAATGAAAACCTATTTAAAGAAATAATGACTGAAAACTTCCCACATCTGGTAAAAGAAATAGACTTACAAGTCCAGGAAGCACACAGAACCCCATATAAAAGGAATCGAAAGAGGACCAGACCAAGATACATCATAATTAAAATACCAAGAGCAAAAGACAAAGAGAGAATGTTAAAAGCAGCAAGAGAAAAACAGTTCATTACCTACAAGGGAGCACCCATACTACTGTCAGCTGATTTCTCAACAGAAACGATGCAGGCCAGATGGGAATGGCAAGAAATATTCAATGTGATGAATAGTAAGAACCTAAAACCAAGAATACTCTATCCAGCAAAGCTATCATTCAGAATTGAAGGACAGATAAAGAGCTTCACAGAGAAGAAAAAGCTAAAGGAGTTCATCAACTCCAAACCAGTATTATATCAAATGCTAAAAGGTACTCTTCTAGAAGAGGAAGAAAAAAAGGTAAAAAACAAAAAATTATGAACAACAAATACATATCTATCAATAAGAGAATCTAAAAATTAAGTGAATTAAAAATTTGATCAGCACAATAAACTGGTGAATATAATAGAATTAGGAGCACAGAAAGGGAGTGGACTGATAATTCTCAGGGGGAAAGGGGTGAGGGGGTATAGGGAGAGACTGGACAAAAATCATACACCTATGTATGAGGTCAATGGAAGGGAGGGAGGTAAGGGTAGAGGGAAGAGTGGGAGCTGGGTGGAGTGGAGCTATGGAGGGGAAAAAAGAGAAACAAATGTAATAATCTGAATAATAAAGAATTAATTTTAAAAAGTACCAAAATTATTCAAAAATAAATATTTTTATAAAACATTTATTGAATTGTAAAGCCAAACACAATGTAAAATTTGTCATACATCTTCCTTTGGAGATTTTCTGCATAGGCTGAACAGTTAAAGTTTCTTAAAATATAGGACTGGTGATATTTGAACTGGAGATATTTTTTTCTGGCTAAGCAAATCTTTCTATGGCAAGTGAAGCTTTTTTCCATTAATTGAAGATCCTCTTTCTAGGGTTCAAAAGTCTCAAAATTGTACACATCCATGAAAGGCTTGTGACATTCTATCTAATAAAGAGGGAATATACTAATTGACTGTCACACCCCCAAAGATGGCAGTGCCCACAGCCTCAAGAAGGCGGCACCTAGTCCCTTAACCCCACCAAGGCTGCAGGTGCGTGACATGGCCTGGCCCACCCCCAGGTGGGTCTGGCCACTCTACATGCCTGCCTCCAGAGCCTCCCAATCCCCTCAGGCACCCAGCTGCCCAGGGCCAGAACGAGGTGCAGGCAAGCCTTGGATGACAGTTTCCCAGCCACCCAGGGCCACCTGAGGCTCAGCTAACGAGGGCCAGCCTAGGCTTGTGCTGCCAGCAGTGGCAACAGCAGAGGAGTGATGGGGATATCACCTTCCCCTGATTGCTGTGTTGCCTCTTGCCCCAGAAGGGGCAGGCTGGGCTGAGGGAACCCCCTCCAGTGCATAAATCTTCATGCACCAGGCCTCTATTCTTTAAGTAATAAATCTGGGCCCTAGCCAGTTTGGCTAAATGGATAGAGTGTTAGCCTGTGGAGTGAAGGGTCCCAAGTTTGATTCTGGTTAAGGGCTCATACCATGTTTGCAGTGAGCCCTGGTCAGGGTGTGTACAGGAGGCAACCAATCTCTGTGGCCCTCTCACACCAATTTTTCTCTTGCTCTCTCTCTCTCCCTGCCCCTTCCTTCCACTCTCTCTAATAATCAATGGAGAAAATATCTTCTGATGAGGATTAACAAAAAAATAATAATAATAGTCCTGGGACACCTGTTGACTGGGCCTGTATTGGTATAGACTGCAGACCATTGGTGGAGTGAGGTAATTGTCGTTTGGGTGGTTAATGGGGAAGCAAACCTTAGGGACAGGGTTCTTATTAATCATTTTCAAATATATAAAATTAGTGTTTTCTAGAAAAATTACTATAAACTGAAAGTCAGCTGTGTTATGACCTAAGACTTGGTCATCTGTGTTCTGATATGTGGCACCTCTGATATAGATCACTGAAAGTTTCTTGAAATTCAATACTGACTATTTACAGTTCTCCAAGTTCTACATAGTTCTAGCAGTATGCACTAGCATGAGCTGCTAGCTGTAGGTCTCAGTAAAGGTGCAGCTTCATTGAGGGGGGATAGTTGAAGGGGTGAGCCTGATGTGAAAAATGAAAATAATTCTAAGATAAAAGTGACCTTTATTACTTTTTTAGTCTGAAAATTTATCTATAAAACACCTTGACTTTTCTTTATAGCAGTTTCCTTTGTATAAGAACTCAACTACTGTTAATGTGTTTCCTTGCCAACTGGCAAAGGAGAAAGGTCACTAAGAGCAAAAGACTTTTTGGATTAATTTAAAACATACTTTACAGGTTTGGTATAATTTTGAGGAAAGAGTATTTAATTCAATTACTAACAAGTGTTTGCATTCTTTTTAGTTCATGGAGCAAATGGTTCAAAATAGATCTATTCATCAGTCCTTGTTAAGTATCTGTGCATTGTCTGGGTTGCCACATTTTATGTACCAATTTAAAAGTCATTTAAGTTCAAATTCTTTTTTGTTGCAATATGTTCAGGATCCTGGGGGAGTTTGTGAACCAGATGGCTGGCAAACATGCAGAGTTCCACCTAATCTAACATTTTATCTTGAAATAATTGAGTTTCTCCTCCTCAGCAGCCCTTAATAAAAGGCAGAGTATATAATAGGAAAATGCTATTGATGCTGTTCAAGTTTTTTAGGTGATTTAATACAAGAAGTCTTGGTAAATATGAGAAGAAATTGGGTATACGATGAATTTCCTCATTCACTGGCGCTCCTCAGTTTGCTAAATAAATGAGTGGGAATGCATGTGACTTGTCCTAATGGAACTTGTGAGAGCCCATGAATTTTACTAGTAAAAGCAACTAACTTCCAGATTTGACTGAAATGGCTCCTGGTTGACCTAGTCAGACAATGTTGTGTATTTCAGCAATTCTCAAAGTACTTTCTGCCATCTCACAACAAACATATGGAGGCTCATGATGTGGCACAATAGTATTATAAACTTGTCGGAAACCAAATATTGTTCTCACTAAATGGATGTAAATGGGAAGCCAGAAGGCTGGCCAACCTTAATTGCTCTGAAAGGTCAGAGCTGATTACTCATTGTTTAGTTGAAACTATCTGTTTGTATCATGTTAATTTCTGTTACCTCCTGCCTAAAGGCTAGGGGTGTGTCCCAAAGCCTTAATAAAAGGAAGAAAAAGGCCAGAGCAAATGGCAGTCCTTTCCACTAGAGGAAGGCTCCCGCCTGGCTCCCCAATATCGCCAAATTTATGCTTTCTAGTCTCTCATTTCGTTTGCGTGCGGCCTCCTTCAGAACCCGAACCCTGACCCGGGAACCCTGAACCACGCGGGACGTGGAAAGAGGTTCCCACATAAACTATCAGTTTGCATCTTTCTTCCAAAATACTAAATGTGTTCAGTCATACCCTGAGGGCTTCCTCCCTCCAAGTGCTCCTGTTGGACACAAAAGTCACCTATGCAAAGCCTAAGAAAGAAATATAAGATACTCAACTCTTCAACAACACTGGCCTAACTGGAAACTGAGTCAGATGCATGCATTGCAGAGAAGGGTTACTGCTTCCAGGTAGGTTAGAGGGAGACAATGGGGGATTGTCATGTGGACAGAAGAGCAAATGAAGAGAATCAGGAAGTCTCTACACATTGTCCCTGTTGACACAAAGGAGTTGGGTGGACCAGAGACAGTGCAGAACTGATGCCCTGTGAGGCCACCAAGCCTTAGCTTTTTCTGCCTTATAGCTACAGAAGGTAAGGGGTGCTGAATATGCTTCCAGGGACACTTCCTGATAGCCAGGAGCTCTCCCCACTCTCTATGAGCAGGAACAAGATGTGGTATAAAAGTTCAAAATTCTACTTTATAAATTCTACTATTTAAATGATTAATAAAAACCCAGTCACAACACAGGCTCCAGCTCCAATATCCCACTTTAGAGCTGGCTTCTGTGGATCAATCTAGCAGAGACTGTCTTAGATTTCCTCTTGCTGACAGATCTACTCTGAGATATAGACTGGATGAAGGAAGTTTTAGTGTGCTCAGAAATAACACTTGTGAGGGAGCAAGAGAAGTAGAATTGAGCAGAAGGAGAAGCTGAATGGCAAAGCTATTGCAATAGAGGCTTCAGCCATGCAGAACTAGGATGTGCCAGGGTTCTTGTCCCAGCCTTACAAAGGGTTCAGCAATCTGGAGAAAGGGGCTGATGTGTAGATTCAAGAAGGAGTCCAAAGATGAAAGATAATTTTGAAAGACATTGGGGGTCAGAGGTGCTTCAGCTAAAGTAACTAAAGACTAACCCTTGTATAAGGACCTATGCTATTTATTAACACAATTTGCCATAAGGCAAGGTGGAGATAATACACTTCAAAAGATAGGGGACAGAAGCATTGTCAGTTTGGGGAATAGCTTATAGCTGTTCAGGTGTTTGGTCAACAGGAGGCAATAATATGCCCTGAGCTGTCTGGCAGCAGGCAATCCTATTCAAGTTTGGGGGAAGTGCCATTTAGCCATTCCAACAGGTAATTATATTTGATTCAACCCTTGTTGAGCTTCCCAAGCTTCTCCAACATTTTGGTGAAACTCTTGTAATTATGACATGCTGGAATTGGTTCCCAGCAAGGATGGATGTTTGAGATTATCCTGATTTGAGTGAAGAGGCAGGGTCTTTTTGTCCCTGAACTGACCAGTCCTTGGATGTGGGCTGCTCCAAAAAGTCCCTTTAGCAAAGATCAACTTTTACTGATGGACTCAGATATGAGTTTTCAGCAGCCAACATGCCTGGCAGCTGGAAGAACAAGTACCTCCTAAAATAGGGTTCTTTCCTCCCTGACCTAGGGCCTTTAGTATTGATTCCCATGCTTATTCCTTGGTATTTTATTAAATAAGTTATCAAGGTCTTGCAAATCTTTTTTGTCAGCTTTTTCCACTCCAGTCACACTTTGTACTTGTCCCCCTGCATCATGCTGGGAGCTAACTGTCGTTATAGGTTGAGAAATGAGATAGAAAGAGCAGATTCTGAGGAGAGTCACCTTTGCAGCACAACTATCTCAGGTGAGGTTGCTTCACGACCAGCTTCATCTACAAAACTAGAAGCCCTGTAGGGACTGGGACACAGCATCACCCAAACTGTTACAAAGTCTCCCTTTCTGAATTCTCATGTCTCCCTCCCTCCCAACCGCAGAATAGATCCTGTGAAACTATACATTCAACTCATCTAATCATCAACAACTCCGAGGTCTTGTTTTAGCCATGACAGCCCTGTGGTATAAAAGTTAAAAATTATTTTTAGATAAAACTGACCATGCCTTGAGCCAAAAATTTAAAAATTCTACTTTATAAATGTTTTTAGCTGCAGCCCTGCAGAGCACTCAGAAGCAGCCAGCCAGTGTCAACAGGCACGCTGAGCCAATATTGCATTCACATCAAAGCAGCATGTGCACACCATCACTGTTCACCATAATACAATGCCCAAAAGACAATGTTCATAGCTTTCACAGAGTTTATTTAATCCACCTTATAGATCAAATGACTGGTTTCTAAGATTCTGATGTACATTAGCATGGCAATAAAACACTAAGCTCTGTCGAAACCTGTTTGGCTCGGTGGATAGAGCGTCGGCCTGCTGACTGGGGGGTCCCAGGTTTGATTCTGGTCAAGGGCATGTACCTTGGTTGCGGGCACATCTCCAGTGTGGGGCGTGCAGGAGGCAGCTGATCGATGTCTCTCTCTCATCGATGTTTCTAGTTCTTTGTCCCTCTCCCTTCCTCTCTGTAAAAAAATCAATAAAATATATATTTTAAAAAATAAAAATAAACAAAACACTAAGCGCTGACAGCTTTTTTACACATTCTGGTCAAACAAAAATCTACAGATAGCTTCATAGAACAATTAATTACCTTAAAAATATACTTATTTTAAGTAAACAATTTCCCTATAAGCACATATATGCATTTTTATAAGTATTGAGAGCAGGGAGATTTCCAGCCATTTCAAGGTAAATTCTATACTTTAAGTATTGTCAATAACCTCATGATAATAGAGGACTGGTGCTGAGCTGAGCAGAATGCTGGAGAAATGGGGTTAAGATGAACAGGCAGTCAGAGATACAAAACAAAAATGTTCAAGTAACTCAAGATTAGTCTAAGAAAGAAGAGATAATTAAAGAAAAAACTGATGTAGTGATTTCATTGCATTTAAAAACAAGACTACTTGGATAATTTTTATTTATTAGATTCCCACCATCTTTATAAGAAAAGGGTTTAGGCATTGAATGCTACGCAGCAGCTGCATATCTGGTCCTTTGGAACTAGCAATGACAGTTCCGTGGGGCTCCTCTGACATGCAGGGCAATGGCATTGCTGACACTAAGTTTGTTGAGGAGAAGGTGGTACTGTTTTGGAGTATATAATATCCTATAAATTTATGTGACTGGGTTTTTCCACAATTTAAAATAACTGTGTTCCTACATAAGTAATCCCTAGATAAAATCAAGTTGGGATTTCATACTTAAATGAGAGAAAACATTGGAAAGAATTCCGTTGCTGACTGGCGAAGCTTTGGGACAAAGTGTTTTTGAGGAAAAATGTATATGCAGAAGATATTTTCCAAAATATTTTAGAAATCAAGGTTGAGTGCCAGCATCCAAATTTAATTATCTAGATGAAATGTTGAACTAATAAACTGCTTTTGAAATAATGATCATAACTAGCTGTATAGAGAGTAAGGTAAAGGTACTTGAAACCGCCATGTAAAATTACTTTTTGGGTAAATATTCCAAACAGAATTTCAAGTGGATAACTAAAAAATGAAAATAAAAAAATAGAAAAGCACTATTATAAACCACTTCTAAATATTCTTTAATTCTCTAAAGGCCCCAGGCTTGTCTTCAATCTATACCTACAGGGGTTAAGAACATATGTTAGACACACCTTTTTATTCTTATATATGCACAAGGCTCTGGAGGGCAAAGAAAGGGCCCTCTTGGAGTTGAACAAAGCCTTGGGGTCCCCAGCCGACTGCATTAACTGTCTTTGTGAGCAAGAAGGATATGTGTAGTGTGCCATATGAAGCTTAAAAGTGAACATGGGGAAAGCCTGTTCTTAAATATCTTTTGGCATTTATAGTGTGTAGTCACACCATGCTTCTGTCTCTTCGTCTTTTGGCTCTTTCCCCCAAATCCCTATTTTTTCCTAGTGCACCCCCATTCTACCACCTCTTTATTTTATGGCCCCCAAGCTCTCCTATTTCACCACCATCTATTGCACAACTAATTTCCCTAAAAATAACACTTTTCTTTTTAGCAGAAATTCTACTGCCAGTGGTTACGATAATTTCTTCACTCCACTTCCCAAGCAAAAATCTGCAGCCCACAGACAAATCTACCTAACTGAGGTTCAGATCTCTGGACATTGAAGATATTCCTGATCTTCAAGGAGAGAGGCTCAGAGGGAGGGTCTGCTCAGGGCTGCTCCTGGCCTGACCTTGTGATCTATATTATTGACTTCTCCTCTTTGGTGTCCCAAATTGGCCAGCACCGAATGTATCACATCTTTGGGTTGGGCATAATACCTTTCAGCCATTATTAGTGCAGCTTGTTTTGTTTGTTTGTTGGAAAAAGTATATATTCAGTATGTCCGGAGCCCTGCAGGGCCAGACCCTGAGAGGTTCCCGGTCTGGTCTGCTAATTCCCACCTGCAAATGCTCCCTTTGGAAAAGGCCAGGAGGACTCCTGCAGGAGCGTTTCTCTCTGAGGTCACATCCCACAGACTGCTGCAGGCCCTGGTAAGAGAAGGGCTACTTATAGGTGAGTGCTTCTTCAAAACCTCCTTTCCCTTCTAACAAGCCCTGTGACAATAGCCTGTTAAAAATGACTGTGTGTCCTCCCACCTGCAAGATCCTGGGGTCCTTGACTTAAACATAAATAAATATCAGCCATGTGCTCAAAGAAAACCATGGAGGTTAGCAATGGAAGAAACAAGGTTTGTGCCATCAAGAGAGATTGCTAGGAGGTATTACCTGGTGGGGAAAAACAAAAACAAAGCAAAGCTAACACCAGCCTATACATTTCATATTGTATCATGGAAAAGAGTTTAAATCAAAGCCCTTTTCAGAGCAAAAATCTTCCTGTAGTTACTCTTCTCACTAAATTTAATTCCGATGTAGTTATCTAAGCACCTCCCTCAAAATATTTAAGTTCTGCAAACTAAAACAATGAATCAAACATGATGTTTTTAACAGTGATAACAGCCAAATTTAACTTCTTCACAAGCCAACTTACAACATGAACCTCAGGTTCTGAGAGATATAGTAAATTAAAAGCCCATTTGGTAAGCAGCCCTAGGCAAGGGATACAAATGTCTGGGTTTTTCCTCAGAGAGACGTAACTTACAAACAACTTTACAATGTTTAGTCTTACATACTTCCATCTATAGGTTCTGCCATCAGTTATGTGTTTAGTGCCTATTTGCCAAGGCACTAAAGACATGCTCAGAGGAAAGTATCCAGAAACATACTATTTATTAAACTGCAAAGGAATTATGGGAGAGTCAGCTTTTCAAAAATAGCCATTGTACATTTGACCTTCACCAGGGAACAAAAATGGTTTCATTTGGAACATAATTACATGACCTAAACCACGTGCACTCTGCACAATGCCCTTCACATTTTATTCTTCATAAAATAAGCCGAAAGCTTCCAGTTTAAATAAGCAAACTGAGAAGTGTGTAAGAGTCTATGTTTCCTGATGCCTTTTAAAGTGCTCATAGGACTGAACTGGGTATAGAGCAGTGTCGGCTTCTTTCTCCCCCTGGAATTGTCCCTCCATCTCCATCTCAGACCTCAGCCTGCATTTCTGGGGCACTGATGCCAGGCTCCTCCATTCCCAATGGTCTCTAACTGCTCATCCTCTGCTTCCCCACCTCTCACACCCTGGCAGCTCACAACTGAGCAGACTTCTCCCCAAAGGACATTTTCTCTAGGTGGACACCTACCTAAAGACACACACACACACACACACACACACACACAGTATTTGACCTGAAATCCCAAGTCACTTACCTGGGATCATTCACCTGCTCCCAACGCCCCCTACCAGTAACAGGTCCACCACACCTACCGGTTCACCTCTGGCCCCAATTACACCCAAACTAACATTTTAATCAAGAATGCTCATCCCCCCCTGTTCTTCCTACAGAAATTCCCCAAGGCCTTTTAAGACACACTTGAATAGCACTTATTTTGGCATATCTGTCTTAACTCTCCTGGACAGGTATAGAAACTCCTCATCCATCCTCTACATAATTCCCCATACACATGGCTATACACTGCTCTGATTGTTGTTGTTCTGAGTGCTTTCTACAAACAGGTCTGACTCCTTATTATGTTATAAACTATAGGACAGCAGGGACCATGCCTAATTATCTTTTGTGTTTCTATGCATCCAATTTATTGGGAAACATAATTTTACTTGATGTCTATTATATAGGCCCTAGCAGGAAGCTAATTCTCTCAAGTGATAATGAATAAGAAAAATATTTCTGCTTTGAGGCCCAAAGTGCCTGTATATATCTATTAGTATATAAAGAATATGCAAGTGCAAGGAGAGAGGCAGGAGGAAAATAGGAAATAAATGGAATTAAGTGGTTGAATGAACCATTAAAGTCCCACACAAATTATAACTTATTTTGTAGGTGTCTTTGGAATTTTACTAATAGATATTATCCTTCTCTCAGGAAAAGGGAGGGGAATGGGAAATATCTATAATACTATCAACAATTAAAATATATTTTGAAAAAGAAAAAGGGTCTGCTTGTACACATGAACATAGGCACGCACGTGCGCTCTCGTGCACTCGCACGCGCGCGCACACACACACACGCACACACACTCATTCAAGATAGCTTTAAGGGGTCTTTGCCCTTGAAATGCATTTATGAATTCCAGTAGAGAACTTTTGGGCTAGTATCCTCAGACCATAGATTAAGGACACTGAGCTTTTGTGAGAGGAAAAAAATCCTGTAATCCAATAAAGACTACAGTTTTAGGGGAAGTGAAAGAGAACAATGGGAAAGACAAACAGTATCCCTTTAGAACACTCTGGCTCAAAGAGCTTTGCCCCAGCTTTGTCTGACTTTTCTTTTAAACTGTATCTGGCTTATCATTACAACTAACTGTGGAGGCAGCACGGGTTTTTGTTGCAATTGTTGCTGTTTCTTTAGGAGACAAAAAGATACAACTGATTAAAGGCCTCTATCCTTTTTACCTCAGAGAAAAGGATAGAAGCCTTTAGGAGCAAGTTGTTCTTGGGGAAAATGTCTAATGTGTAGGGTAGGGAACTGGAGTAAAGAAAGTAATGGCCTGAAGAGAAGAAAGATGAGAAGTTAAGCTTATTTTCACCGTTTAATCTCAAACTTGGAGGAGCTTTGCAATCCTTAAAACTTGTCAATAGAAGTAGGATTGAGTAGGAACAAGCAAACGATGAAATATGAAAGAAAAAAAAAGAAAAACCAACAAACACAGCAAATGAGATACAGAAAAATGTTAAAATTATATGAAAGGCTTAATAGAAGAAACCACTACTTAGAGGGGATACAACACGCTAGCAGTTAGAAATAAAAATATGCTGTGTCTCCAGACTACAGGAACCACTGCAAAGAGTAGTAGGCTTTGATCAGACTCACTGTAATTCAGCAGTCCCCAGGGTTTCTTTTTGGTCCCATATAGCCTGCCAGGACACTAAATTTCTTCCTGGAGACTTCCAAAGATTCTGCTTGATTTTCACCACCTAACAGCTTAAACAATAACAGGACATTTTCGTTGATTTAGCACTCCCACTGTGCCAAACATCGATCCTTACACACGATTTCCCTTAATCCTCACAACTATTCTATGAAGCAGGTGCTGGGGCGGGGTGGTGGGGAGTGGAATGGAGGATAAGCAAAGGTTAACTGTCTCAAAGTCAAAACAGCTGATGAATGCAGAGATGAAAGGATTTCTTCTCCCAGCACGCATGGACCTGGAATGCTTTGCAGCCTG
The DNA here is from genome assembly GCA_011751065.1 of Lasiurus cinereus. Classification (NCBI taxonomy): domain Eukaryota; kingdom Metazoa; phylum Chordata; class Mammalia; order Chiroptera; family Vespertilionidae; genus Lasiurus; species Lasiurus cinereus. The sequence continues at coordinate 35,682,986 of JAAGEH010002531.1, forward strand.
AACTAACTTGTTAGCTGGTTAAACTGAGACATGAGGTCTGGAGTGTAAAATGCATTTCCTAGCCCTATGGCAGGCCAGACAAAGAAAACAGTCCAGCAACCAAAAGACATTTCAAAGTAACATAGATTCTTTATTTGAGTAATGCTTCTTAAGCTCCCATTTCCTCCCACCTACCTCCTTACCCTCCTGTAGCTGCTCTGGTCCTTCCTTCCACTACCTACCTAAAAAAACTCCTTTGTCAGTCCTTGCCATCTTCTCTCTGGCCTCTTTCCTTTTTCTTCTCTTGGCTAGATGTTTTATGTCCTGATTTTGAATCCAGAAAGCCAACTACACAGAACCTCTGTGACATTGGGATAAGCATGCCACCTTGGATAGACCAGTGAGCAGTTGAAAAGCCTTAGTATATCATTAGCATATTACACTTTGATTGGTTGAATGGATGACTGGCTCCTGTCACAGTCTGGTAGGCTGCACACCCGATAAAGCTCAGGCCCACTCTCCTTCCTGCCCCAGGTGGCTTTGGGAAACCTCCAATCCACATCACTGCCCAGCAGCTGTCATTGGACACTGGAAGAACTCTCCTGAAAAGGAAAAGGAGCCTGGCCAGCATGGCACAGTCATTGAGCATCAACCTATGAACCAGGTCACAGTTCCATTCCCAGTCAGAGCACATGCCCAGGTTGTGGGCTCAATCCCCAGGGTGGGGCCTTCAGGGAGCAATCAATCAATGATTCTTCCACATCATTGATGTTTCTATCTCTCTCCCATGCTCTCTGAAATAAATGCAAATATATTTTTTAAAAAGAAAAAGGAAAAAAAAACAGGTTGTGAACAGATTTTTGGTTCATTCTGGTTGCTGGCTTTATATATATATAAACTAGAGGCCCAATGCATTAATTTGTGCATGGTGGGATCCAGCCAGCCTGCCAGGGGGGTGAGGAGGGGACCTCAGGAAGGCTCCAGGGCATATTCTGACCTGTCTCACTCAGTCCCGATAGGCCAGACCCCAGCAACAGGCTAACCTACTGGTCAGAGCACCTGCCCCCAGTGGTCAGTGAGCATCATAGTGAGCAGTTGAAAAGCCTTAGTATATCATTAGCATATTACACTTTGATTGGTTGAATGGATGACTGGACACATAGCATACTAGGATTATCTCCAGCCACAATGAGCTAAGAAGTAGCACTGCTATTCTTCAATACAATAAGTCAATAATTGCTCTCTCTGCCTTCCCATTCTTGAGAATACCAGTTTTGCTCCAAGAGGGGAGGAGGACCCTGAATGTGACTCATGAGCTCATGTCTTTCCCTGTTGTCTTTCCATTCAGACACAAGTTAGTTTCTCCAAGAAGGGGAATTAGCAGAAGCAGAAGTCAAGCTGTTTTGCAGGTTTAATAAACAACTTATCTGATCTTGTGGGGATTTCTGGAGACAATGGCATTTCCAAGTTGTCCCATATTGTGCTGAAATGACTGAGCCTTTATATACCAGTCAGTGAGTGTGGGCCACCCGAGGAAGAATATGCACTTACGTCAGGCAACAACATCGACAGCATAGGAAAACCTTCAAAAGAACAATATCTGTAGTCCAGCTTCTCAACCACCCCTGCAGGTCTTTCTTGCAGGGGCATCTGAGTGGTGTGTTTTCATGTCAATCACATAGACCTCCTGGTCTTGTGGAAGCTGCACTGTTTTTAGACACTTGCTGTATTTGGTACCCAAACAATCCAAGCACCACCACTGTGACTGCCCCTGTTAATAGAATGCCTTCGGAAGTTTGTAGGCTTGAAAAGTACTGCCTTCTACCTAGCTCTTTTCAAGCCTGTGGGCATCAAGTGGGTGATTATCATGAAATACTGTTTATTCTGGAATACATCTAGCTGTAGCTTGTACCAGTCCTTTTCTACCTTCTGCCCCATATCCATTCTACTGAAGAGTCAGCTGTCTTTATTGAACCATATTCTTGCTTTCTGCAGCATTTGTTCCCAGTAACAGTAGCAAGTTCTCTGTTTGGAGGCTGTTGCTATATACACTCATATGGTCACATTTAGCTCCAGCATATTCATGCACCATTCTTTAATTCTCATGGACACTACTCAAACATCAGGTTACAACAGATTGTGTACAGATGATTGGGTCAAATGGACTATGATAGGAAGGGAGAATCTTGTGTCCACTTGGCAGGTTTAGTTGTTTTAGGCAGAGTTCATCTTTCTGCTTTTATTTCACTGGACTGTTTGTCAGTAGAACGTTGGATAGGTTAAATTCCATTGGGAAAGCTATACAAAATAGGAGTATATTTTATAAAGCACTCCCACAGACTCAAACTTAATATATATATATATCAATAATGTGCTGGCAAAACTGGTACTTTAGGAAAATTGTTTCCCTAGGCAGACCTTTAATTCTATTCATTATCCAACTTCTAATCCCTTTTTTTAAAAATCTGGAAGGTGCTTTCCTCCACTTCCTTTGATGCTTCTCCAATGGCGGGGGCTGGGAACTGGAGGTGAGGAGGATAATAATCTTTACTAGGAGGCATCGTGGGCTCTGAGTGTAGGCATTGAGGAATATCAAGTGCAGGAATTTCCAGATTGAGTAATTTTAAAGGCCAGAAAATTTTCCCAAATTAGAACACAAAGATAAAACTGCCGTTTAATTTTGTCAATAAGAATATTAAAATATGCCGAAACTGGTTTGGCTCAGTGGATAGAGCGTCGATCTGGGGACTGAAAGGTCCCAGGTTCGATTCTGGTCAAGGGCATGTACATTGGTTTCAGGCATGTACAGTAGGGGGCGTGCAGGAGGCGGCTGATCGATGTCTCTCTCTCTCTCATGGATGTTTCTGGCTTTCTATCCCTTTCCCTTCCTCTCTGTGAAAAATCAATAAAATATATAAAAAAAAAGAATATTAAAATAAAAACTTCTACCTACTATTGTTTTTTCATAAAATATAGGACATTTAATATCAACATAAAACAAAAACAATTTTTAAAGGCCCAGTCCCCTCTTTAAGGGGGGTAGGGAGGTCCTCTAAACCCTGGCACAGATTATCAGTTACACAGATTAGTGTGGAAACCTCAAGTCAAAATAATATAGATCATCTTTCCTTCCCAGGGGAGAAATGCCACAATTGATTTTACCTCAATAACATGAAATCATCCCCCACCACCTTTTTATCCTGCATTGCCAGCATTATAGTGGAGTCTTCTTATGACTTCTATTTTGGAGAACTCATTTAAACAAAGGTGAACAGCATTACAGTGGAGGCTTCTTATGACTTCTATTTTGTAGAACTCATTTAAACAAGGGTGGAAAGGAACTCATTTAAAGAAGGGTGGCCCCTGCTAAAAGGATGAACCACAGATATTATAAGCCTGCAATGGTGCAGTCATTCCAGCTAAAAAAGGATTAGAGGAACCTCAGTTTCTGTTTTGTTACCATGGTAACTAGCTAATTTATCAATATTAACCAGTGGCCTGGTGCACAAAATTTGTGCACAGATGGGGATTCCCTCAGTCCAGCCTGTATCCTCTCCAACTGGGGACCCCTTGGGAGATGTCCAACTGTCAGTTTAGGCCTGATCCACAGTCAGACATCCCTCTCACAATCTGGGACTGATGGCTCCTAACTGTGTACCTACCTGCCTTCCTGAAATATATTTTTTAAAAAGAAAAAGGGAAAAAAAAGATTGCATACAGATGATTGGTTCATTCTGGCTGCCTCTATCTGCCTGCCTGATTACCCCTAACTGCCCTGCCCTGCTGGCCTGATCTCATCCCCAACAGTTCTCCCCTGCTGCCCTGATCTCACCCTCAATGGCCCTCCCCTGCCAGCCTGATCTCACCCCCAACTTTCCTTCTTTGCTGGCCAATTTGGTTCTGATTGGTCGGCTTCTATGCCAGTCATCATCAAAAGCTCCACCTCCTAGGCAGCCATTGACTCCTCACAGTTGACCCAGATTTGGTTCTGATTGGTCAGTTTCTATGCAAATTAGTGTCTCTGGGCCTATCTTCAGGCCTGATCAAAGAGGCAAAGCTAATTAGAAGTCCCTGTGGAGGCCCACAGAGAAACAGAGGCACAGCTGCTGGTGAAGCCAGGAGAGAAAAAGAGAGGCAATGGCTGAACAACAGCTGCCATGGAGGGTATGGATCAGACCCTGCCTCTCTCTGGGCCTGATCTCCAGCCCTCTCAGCAGTCAGTGCTGGGTCGCCACGGCAACTCAGTACTCACTGCAGGACTGACTTCAGGTGTTTGGTCGAGCATTTGGTCAGTCATTATGGACCCTGGGTTTTTATATATTAGGATGATAGGAAAGGGACCAGAAGCAGCTTCACCGGGAAGCTGAACTTTATACTCCTAAGAACTACTGGTCCATTCCCTGCAAATCACTCGGGAGAGGGCCCAACAAGGAGGACGATGGACACATGCAATGAAATTGGGATGAAGTAGGGAAGGTGTGTTCCTATCAGTCTAACCTGGGGAAAATAATTGGCTAGAGAGGTGGAGCCAATGCAAGTGCACAAAATCTGAAGGATTCATTGCTTAAACTCCTAGTTAAAATTCCCAGACAAAGAGCTCTCCCTCTCTTGTTCCTCTTGCTTTGTTCCTGCTTCCTTGCACTGGTTTGCTCCATGAACACACTAGCCTGCCATGTAGCCCTAGTCCACACAATAGACTACAGCTGGGAACATGAACTAAGCTAGCTAGATGCTGGACTGTAGTGGATTTTGATATGGGGTAGAAACTCTGGGCAGTGGCTTTGATTTTAGCTCTGCTAAAGACAAAATGGGAATTTTTTCATGGAAGGACAGAGGGAGACAATACCTTGGAAGGAGACTGCTTAAATGTTATATCACCATAAATCTTTTTTTAAAATATTTTATTGATTTTTTTACAGAGAGGAAGGGAGAGGGACAGAGAGTTAGAAACATCGATGAGAGAGAGACATCAATCAGCCACCTCCTGCATGCCCCCTGGGGATGTGCCTGCAACCAAGATACATGCCCCTGACCAGAATCGAACCTGGGACCCTTCAGTCTGCAGGCTGACACTCTATCCACTGAGCCAAACCGGTTTCGGTCACCATAATCTTTATACAGTACCTCACCCTCCTATGAAGGGCCTCAGGAAATTCTTGTCCCCGGGGCACCCCAAGAAGCCCATTTCCATTAGCAACAGGTAGGGATGCAGAGGACAACCCAACTTATAGTTCCACATGTAAAGGCTTGGAAGTCATCATGTTGTCCTAATGGTAAGCAAAAATCTAAACAGACTGAATAATCAACAACATGTTTGGATCCATAAGAAAAAAGGTATCACAGGACAAACTGCTGCTCCCAAGATTAGAGAAACAGTGAATAAAGGGAGTCTTGGGAAACAGTGCGGAGTTAGGAACACCTGAACAGTAATTGCTAGAGGCTCAGTGTGAATAAGGCTGCATTAAAATCTCCAAGGGACTGAGTCAGGGGGCGGGAGTAGGGGGCACAATATTGGGGTCCAGGAGTTGGACCAAACTCACACATTAAATATCAAAGGAAACTTCACCCTTCCCAGGAGGAGCAGGGAAAGGGCACCACTTTGAAATATGCCAGAGCACCTTGATCTTAACAAGGCCTGCCCTCAGGGGGATCTAGTTAACTGGAGGCTAATCTGCTGGGATTTTGTCAGAGAATAACTGACCCTAGGAAGCAGTGGTTCTCAACCTTTCTAACGCCGCTTACCCTTCAATACAGTCCCTCATGTTGTGGTGACCCCCAACCATAAGGTTATTTTTTGTTGCTACTTCATAACTGTAATTTTGCTACTGTTATGAATTGTAATGTAAATATCTGTGTTTTCTGATGGTCTTAGGTGTCCCTGCTAGTGGTTCTTAACCTGTGGGTCTTGACCCACAGGTTGAGAACTGCTGCTGTAGAGCCTGAAGTTCACAGTTGGGAATCACAGATTCACTAAAAGACTAAGACCTAATCATAAAACATTAAGTATACTTCCCCACACACACACACACACACCTCACTATCACATGATTAAAGCCTCTTTACAGCAGTCCCTTGGACCTGGCGCATCATGTCTGGCTATTAATTAAAAATTACAAGGCATACCAAAAGGCAAAACCACAATGAGGACAGACAGAGCAAGCATTAAACTAGACATGTCAGAGATGTTGGAATTATCAGACTGACATTTAAAACAACTATGATTCATATGCTACAGACTCAGATAGATAACGTAGACATCATGCAAGAACACATGGGCAATGTAAGCAAGCACACAGAAATCCCAAGAAAGAGCCAGATAGGAATGCCACAGATAAAAAGCACTGTAGCAGAAATGAAGAATGCCTTTCATGGGTTTATTGGTAGACTGGACATGGCTGAGGGAGGAATCTTTGAGCTAGAGGACATACCCACTGAATCCTCAAAAACTGAAAGCAAAGATAACAAAGACCCCCAAAAAAAGAAAGGAAGGAAGGAAAGAAAGAAGAAAGTAGAATATCCAAGGACAGTTGGACAACTGCAAAAGGTATAACATACACATAATGGGGATACCAGGAGAAGAAAGAACAATATATATTTGACTATAATAGAAAGATAAGGGATTGCTAAAAGTGAGGGAAGGGGAGGAGAGATAAATAGGCAGAGCACAGATGATTTTTAGGGCAGTGAGAATACTCTGTATAATTGGGTCTGTTCAGGCTGCTGTAACAAAATACTGTATTACAGACTGGGCAGCTTATAAACAATAAAAATTTCTCTCTGGAGGTTGGCAGTCTAAGATCAGGGTGCCAGAATGTACAAGAGGGAATCCTAAAGTAAACTATGAACTTTTTGGATGACAATGATGTACCAGTGTAGATTCACCCTTTGGGAAAATATACCATCCTGGTGAATGATGTTGAAAATGGGAGACACTATGTATGTGTTGGGTCAGGGGGCAGATAGGAAACTACCTCCCTCTTAATTTTGTAATAAACCTAAAACTGCTCTAAAAATATTAAGCCTTGCTCAGCCAGCATGGCTCAGTGATTGAGCATCAACTTATGAACCAAGAAGTCATGGTTTGATTCTGGGTCAGGGCATATGCCCAGGTTTCGGGCTCGATCCCCAGTAGGGGCGTGCAGGAGGCAGCTTATCAAGGATTCACTCTCATCATTGATGTTTCTCTCTCTTTCTCCCTCTTCTACCTTCCTCTCTGAAATCAATTAAAATGTATATTAAGCCTTTTAAAACAAAAATGTGTTGTTTTTTAAAAGAAGGATTTAGAGTCCATCTTCATCGGTCCCTTCAAGAGAAACCACAGGGAACAGAGCAGAACAAGTCCCCATTTGTGACACCTAGTGGCTCTGCCTCTGAATGACAACCTCTTAGTCAGAGAAGGAAAATCTGCCCTGAAAAAACACTACAGCTCTCCTAACATCCAGAAGAGTTCAGCAGTGCTCCAGTTTAAGAAGCAAGTAGATTAAAATATAACATGTTTGTCTGTTTGTAGAACATTTATCTGGATTTGGCAAATCACAGAGGCCAAAGTGCAGCAAAGTGTAAAAATAATGACAATAGAGAACTACTGTACTGAAAACCTGCTTCTCATCCTCAGGCTGTTCCTCAGCATGAGAAAGACAATTAAGGAGCCAGCCATCCTGCATTGCACCATCTTGCAGAGCAGTGGGAGGCCACCTTCAGGATGAAGCTTCAGGCAAAATAGCTGGTGACTTCACGGAGGCTGGTTCCTTGGGAAAGAACTGGGAAACTGAGTCAGCCTTAAACCTTTCTGCTACCATGTTGACTTGGCTAGTTGCTATCCTCTTTGTGCTTTGCTAAATGGAGAAACTACAAAATTGCATATATTATCTCACTAAATTTAATCCTCATAACAACTCTAGAAGGTAGGTCTTTCCACTTCCTATTTTGGTCAGTGAGAGTGCAAAGGCTCAGGGAGGCTAAATAAAACTCGCCCTACTTAGAGCTAGGAAGTGGCATTGTTGGCTTCAGGGGTACATTTTTCTTTCTTATCACATTTATCTAGATCGCAGTTTTAATAAACTAACTGATATTCTGGTTTCATTGCCTCAGAATATATTCTGGGTTCATTGCCTCAGGGGAGGGATGTGGCAAAACAGAAAGCTGAAAGAGCCTGAAAATATTTGGGATTTGTATCCCAAAAGTCTGAGTTGGGAAGTTAGAGGATCAGGGCATCAATAACGACTATAGGAAGAGTGCCAGGAACTGAGGTGGAAGGAAATAGATCTAATGTAGTCTGGTGATTGTAGATGTGGGATAAAGATGAAACAAGAGATGCAGGTCTTGAGAAAAGAGGCCCTAAAGCCCTCTTCCCTTGCAGAGGCATCACGGCAATGATACACTCAGCGTGGAAATGTCCAGGACACGTCACTAGGGGTACATGAGTATAAGAGGCCTGTCTCAGACCCTCATGCCCTGTGAAAGCTAGAAGCTGCTAGAGTCATCAGAGCTGCAGGAGCCTGGGCACAGAAACTGGACTGGGGAGATGTGCACACCCTGTAGCTGACACAGCCCTGGGCAGAGGGAGGCTAAATTACCTGCGTTTGTCAGTCTTCACCCCTTGAAGAACTAAAGCACAAAGTAAATGTCATTGTCAATGACAGAACAATAAAATTATACTTAGTACAGCCTTGTATTAATTTCCCAGCTTTGCCACAATGAATTATCACAAAATGGGTGGCTTGAAACAACAGAAATTTATTATCTCCATTCCAGAGACTAGAAGTACAAAATGAAGGCAGCAGCCAGGCTATGCTCCCTCCAAAAACCTGAGGAGAAACTCCTTCCTTTCCTCCTTCTAGTCTCTGGAGGTTGCTTTCATCCTTGGCCTCTGCCTCACTCCCATCCTCTGCCTCCCTCTGTCTCTACATGGCCTCCTTCTCTCTGTGTCCCTTTGAGTCCTCTCTTCTTATAAAGACATCCATCCATCACTGACTTAGGACCCACCCTAATCCAACAGGACCTCATATTTACTTGATTCCATCAGAAAAGATCCTATTTCCAAATAAATTCATATTCACTGTTACCAGGGATTAGGACTTGAACATATCTTTTTGAAGGGGCACAATGCAACCCATTGCACCTGAATCTGTGGTCCTGTGGGAGGTGGTTAGGCAGACACAAGCAGAGCAAGGATGATGAGGAAAACTGGGAGAACATAGCCTCACCCCCAGGTTGACCTTTCCCCGCCTCACATATCCCTGGCCATGTGATTTAGATAGACCTCTTGACCTTTCAGATCGCTGGTGTTCTTATACCCCCTGACCTTTCCTTCCCTGGCAAGTTGCTAATTGTGTGGTAGACCCCCTTGAAGGAGGAAAAGGCACCAAAGAGTGGCCTCATGAGATTCCCACTCTGGCCCTTTCAGGACAACTCCCTTAAGCATTAACCCCTTAACTATAAAAACATCTATGCCTCCGGTTTGTTTCAGCTCCGGACAGGAAAACCAGGTCGGCCTTCAGGCCCAGCTGCATTAACTAATGACCCCCTACCCTCGTGCTGACCAATCAGTGGAACTCATGACCCTGAAAGAACACACCTGGAAAAATGATGAATGCTCTATTGCAGCGGTCGCCAGCATTTCGGACCTCACGGACCACCAGTGGTCCATGGACCGGACTGCTGCTCTACTGAGATCCTCCTCTGGGGCCTCCTCTAAAACCCCTTAGGAGGAATGGAGGACCCAGCATGGTGATGGTATACTCTATCTCACAATCCCTCTCTCTCTCTCTCTCTCTCTCTCTCTCTCTCTCTCTCTCTCTCTCTCTCTCTCTCTCTCTCTCTCTCTCTCTCTCTCTCTCTCTCTCTCTCTCTCTGTTCTCCTCCCCTCTAACTTGCCACCACCCCCTTTTCAGAAGGCTCCCTTTTTGGAGCAGGCCCAGCCTTTCCCCATCCTCTTTGCCGAGACACACTTTCCTTGCCTCTCTCTTTCTCCTAAGCTCCAAGGGCCCTTCTTTTGCCTCTGTCACTTATTTCTTGAACCTGTTTCTTCTATGGCTCACTTCTACTTCTGTGACTTTCCAAATAAACTTTCTCTTATAGTCTGAGTATTAGCTCTGAATTCTTTCCTAGCCAGAACTCAAGTACTGAGGGTGCTGGACTGAGGTCTGGTCTGACAGCACCTGTCTAACACCTGATGCCATTTGGCTATCAACAGCCTGGGCTGCATACATACATGGGTTTGGTGTGGAAGAGGTGACACTTGCAGGGTTAAGAGCACTGGTATCAGGATTGCTAGTCCTGCTCAAATGCTAAGGTGAGGTGGGATCTTGAGCAAGGCAATTAGCCTCGCATGGTCTTGATTTCCTCATCTCCACAGGGGCTGGGATGTTGCCTTTGGCTCTTTCTAGCAGTGAGATTTAAGGATCCTACCAGCCCAAGCGAAGGAGTAGATGACTTTACACACCTCCGCCCCACCTCGACCCCACTGCCCCCAGAGTGGTTTAAGAGTTATCACAAGATTCTGTGATCTGAAAACACTATCCGGCCACCTAGTGCTGCTTCTTTCCCTCCTGGCCTGCTCTGCGCACTATTAGAATCACAAAGATATTAAATGGCACATAGACAAATACATTATCTACTGAGGCCACTGCAAGAATAATCTGATTCTGAATTACAAGCAGTTTATATTGACAGATGGTTCAGTTTTGAAATGCTAAAGCTGTAGGTAGACCTGCTTTGGAGGAAGAGACGGGATAGAGTTACATGGTTGCCAAGGGAAACTAGGACATGATTTACAGGAGAACATGCTAAAGAGGGCTTCGAGTCTGCATGATTTTCTTTGTTATAATTGCAAATGCATCCTAGAAAGAAAGCAGTGACAGAGAGCCAAAAGCCAAGGAACAAAGAAAGGCTGGCTCAGGCTCCCGCTATTCATCTCCAGGGAGAGCTAGAGAGCTGCTACAGTGACTGGACCAGCCTGCACCAGGAGGCCACGGAGATGTCTCACTCTGACAGGGAGACAGTCTCAAGGACTCCCACTGCAGAAGGGCTTGAGAGGCGGAGTTCTGGCTGAAATCTGGACTGCTTTTCAATGTCTTTTAGCTCTGTGAGTAAGAAAGCACAGCCACTGAGAATGAGGAGAGGAACTCAGGATCACAGAGTCTTGGTCAGAAGCTTTGTGCCTTGGAGACAGACAAGCAGTCCAGATGCCACACTCACTAACTCTGTGAGTTCAGACCAGTTATTATCTTTGCTAAGCCTCAGATAAAATGAAGATTATCACTTTACCATCTACCTAGAGGTGTAGTTGTGAGATTACATGAGATGGCGCAGGTCAAGTGTTTCACCGAGTGCTTGGCTCAAGAGAAGTATCTATAAGTGTTGCCTATGTTACAGATGCAGAGCCAAAGCTGAGAGATATTAAGTATTAAGTGTCACTAAAACTACACAGGTAAACACCTCTGAGGCACTACTCCAAGGTTCCCCTCTCCTCAGTTCTTTTACAAAACAATAGAGAAACTATACAGAAATAAGCCAGGAATGCTGTATTTACAGTTATCTTGTTTGCCCTGTGCCAGGCCCTATTCTAGGCACTTTATTAATACCAAGCCATTTAAGCAACCAAAGAAGCAGGCACTATTATCATCATTTTATGAAAGAGGAAAATGAAGATAAAGTAGGTAAGTGAACTTGCCCAGGGTCACTCAGGGTCAGTAGTACTATGCTGTATCTAGGGGTTCTGAAGCAAGTTTACTCTGACATGTAAGGGTATCATTACTTAGACCATTTCTATAGAAATTCATTAGCTAACATATAATGTTATTTTTAGTACATATTTTAATTCTCAAGACATACAACAGTCTAGATGGTATGTAAAAATCTAAGACTTCCAGTTATCCATGACTAAAACAAGAGCCTACAATTTCAGCCTATGTATCATAAATTGATAGTCTATACAGTTCTATGATATGATAACTATTTTCCATAAGACAGCCTCACAAAATTTACTTAATAATCCACCTCAATAGCCTCCAAATTTCTATAGTTTTCTATACATTACTTAAAAATTAATCATAAATATCCTAAGCATCTAAAATAAACTATAGAGAAGATAAATTGATATTTACTTGACCTTTTCTGTGAATTTCTATATCTGCCCTATGCTGAGTTGAGATATGGTGATATTTCATGGTTCACCCTCAGATACCCTGGGACTCAAACACTATGCATTTGTACCAGGGCAAAGCCAGCAAAAAATGTACCCTCATAAAGATAAAGACTGAACACAAGATGAGCTCCTAAAGCCTGATGTTTTAAAATGAGAGGGAAGAATCAAGGTTATTCCCAAGTGCCCAGCAAGAGTTACAAGTGGGAGAACAGGGGTAGAGAATGGTGTCCTTTGCTGAAAATGAGACCTTTAGAAGAGGGGGTAGGTCAGCACACAGCACAAAAGTAGTTCAGTTTCAATTTGAAAATACTTCAGTCTTCCAAGTGGAGATCACAAGTAATTAGATCTATGTTGGGAAGCTGAGAAGTGTGGCCTAGACTGGGAATATAAATATGAAAGTTTCCAGCTTATTGTGGCAACAATTAGTTTGAATGAGATCTCCTATGTAGCGGTTGTTGAGTGAGGAGGGAAGAGCAACTAGATCTCCCATCAGAGGAGCTGAGGAACTCGAATATTAAAGTTTGGGTAAAGGAGAATTAAGTCAACAAAAATTACTGAGAAAAACTTGACCACAGAAGTAGAAGGAATATCAAGAGTGTAGGGTATGAAAGCCAAAGACAGAAAGTAGTCAACTGTGTCAAATGTGGCTAAGAGATAAAGTAGGATAAGGCTGAAAAGAACCCATGGATGTACCACCATGGAAGCCCTTGTGACCCTAACAAAAATGTTTTCAATGGAGTAGTAGGATGGAAATTATAGTACTTGAGGCCCAGTACACAAAATTTGTGCACTGGAGGGGGGGGCGGTGGGGAGGTTCCTCTACCTGGCTTGTGTCCTCTCATGGTCCGGGAGCCCTTGGGGGATGTCCAACTACTGACTTAGGCCCACTGCCTGGCAGCCAGACATCCTTAGTGCAGCCATGGAGGCGGGAGAGGCTCCTGCCACTGCCACTGTGCTCACAAGCTGTGAGCCCAGCTTCTGGAGAGCAGCATTCCTTGTGGGAGCGCACTGACACCAGGAGGCAGCTCCTGCATTGAGCGTCTGCCCCCTGGTGGTCAGTGTGTGTAATAGCAACCAGTCATTCTGCTGTTCGGTTGATTTGCATATTAGCCTTTTATTATATGGGAAGTTGAAGAGAAAAGAAGACAGTTCTGGCCTTGGCAGAGTATCATATTGGCTAATGCTATGACTGAAACTATTACAAAAGCTAAATATACATCTATAAAATATTATAAAATATAAATCACACAAAAATATACAAAACCACTGTTTGACCTTAGAGAACCAACAACACAGATGCTGTAACCCCTGTGAGAAGAAATCATATATAATGTGCTCCATATTATCCACCCTTGGCTTTTTCTCTAAGGTAGGTTTCCATGTTCAAACATGGGGAAACAGAGCCGAAGTAGAGTGTAATTGATGCAAATTTTGAAGTGTGAGAGAAATTCAGGAAAGGAGCCCAAAGAGTGACTCACATATTCCCCACACGTTGTTGGACAATGCCTAAGCTGCACAGGAGTCAGGTGAAACTCCACAAACGCAGATGAAAACAGCAGCTGGAAAGCTAAAAGTCGATCACAGATTTTGGCAGCATGCAGCCCTGAGACAGAGGCTAGAGTTTAATCCCCACCAAAGAGGAGGTGTGCTACTAAACATCACAAAATTGTAGTCACAATCTCAGATGGGCATATCCTAGGAACAGAGGAAACCCAAAAGGAGTAAGATCTGCACAAGAAGGTCAAATAAGGTAAAACAAATTAACAAGTCTCTCCCAAACAAAGCCTAAATTCACACCTCAGCAGGATCTATCTGCCTGCCAAAAAAATAAATAAACAAAAAAGACTAGCTCTTTCTGAAAGAAATCAACAGAGCTTCTACAGTTGTTGTTTTTTTTAATCCACACTATCCAAACTTATGAAGCATGCTAATGCATAGAATGCACATGGCTTACTAAAAATACAAGAGTGGGGAGAAAAAGGTCCATGGGTGATTCAGTTATTAGGGGAAAAAGTTGGTTGAATAGTAGAAGATATGAAATATGCAAGAATTGGAATCTATAAAAATCAAATGAACATTTTAGAATGAAAAAAATACACTATTTGAAATTAAGAAGTCATTGGATGGGTTTTACAGCAATAAAGGGGAAATAAAGTAGAAAGTAAGAGACAGGTAAGGCACAGTCAAAAGACATAAATGGTATAATTGGAGTACCTGAAAGAGAGGAGGGGGGAAATGGGAGAGAAGCAATATTTGAAGAGATAATGATCTGTGCTACAACATTTTCTCCCTATTTCTGAAGTCATCATTATATCCTGAAATGATGTTTTTTGCTCAAAGTCTGATATCTGGAAAAAGTCTCTTGTATTTTTGAATACCTGCTGTCTTAGTCCGCTTGAGCTGCTATAACAAAATGCCATAGACGGGATGGCTTGAAACACAGACATTTCTTTCTCATAGTCTTGGTGGCTGGGAAGTCTAAGATCAGATCTTACTGAGGATCCTTTTCCTGGCTTGCAGCTAGATGGCTGCCTTCTCACTGTGTCCTCATATGGTGGAGAGAAAGAAAGCTCTGACCAAGTGGACTCCTGCAACAGAGTGGAGCTGACAGGTCTGCGCCAACCACGAAGACAAGAGGAGAAACAGTCCAGAGATGGAAGATGCAGTCAGCAGCAGTGCATCGCTACAGGATGCCCAGGACCAAACCAGAGAGGGTCGGACCAGCATCGCCACAATTTGTCCACTATCCAGATACCATTGATGACATGTACACATAAGGAACTGTTTTACATTGAAACTGGGACTCAAAGCTATTGGACATTGAAATTGGGGCTCAAACATTTTTCTTTTGCTCTTGTGGGTTTATTTCTAGCTTACAGGGGCAAGATGTTTTTAAAGACAAGAATCAGAGGGTGAGGGGGAAGCAGATGCAGAGGCAAAGAAGCAATGAACAGACTGGCATGCTACAGTGGGAAGGCAGGGGAGGTTTGGGGGGAGGGGCCTGTAGGAGATCAACTGAAGGACTTGTATGCATGTGTGTAGGCATAGCCAGTGGATACAGGGCAATGGAGGGGGTGGGGGTGGGGGGAGACGGATGAGGGCATGTACTGGGGTGTGGGGAGGGCAATAGGGAAAAAAATAAAATAAAAAAATAAAAATAAAAATAAAATAAATTAGAAAGCTCTGGTCTCTCTTCCTCTTCTTATAAGGACACTAATCCCATACAGGGTTTCACCCTGATGACCTCATTAAACCTTCCAGGTACCATCACTTTTGGAATTAAGACTTCAACATATGGGGTTTTGTTTTGGAGGGGAGACACAAACATTCATTTCATACACTTGCTATGTGCACTGGGGGAGCTGAACTTAAGGCTGAACTAATGTCTGTTGTCAGACATTAATGATTGCTCTTTCTCCTGTGCTTTGATGCACCTTCCTCACATACTTATAGTCCTAGCTCCCAAGCTAATATATTCTCTATGTCCTATCATAAGGGTAAGCAAACTACAGCCCCATTACAATTGGTCTTCCATGTCATAATTCCCCCTCCCTTACCTACCCAATGAATAGCTAGGGTCTCCTAGAGATTTCTGGTGAATGAGATTTTCACAAATCCAGTCTTCTAAGCAACTCATTAAATAAAATATTACAACAAAGCTTGTAATCCAAGTTAGCACCTAACGGCTAGAGACTGATGTCAGGCCACTAGGGTAACTGAGTAATGTGGAACAATAAGTTTAGGTATTCTATTATATCTAAATCTCAAGTTATAAAAAAAAATCAGTAGCTGATATTCCCCATTTGTATTAGAGCTGGTTGTTCAGTCAAAATTGTTTATTTTTTCCCTTTCCTTCTAGGGTATAATTAAGTTCTTTATGCCTTATTTCTATAAGTATAATAAAAATACATTAAGAGTATCCATACACAACTTCCTGGCTCCAGACCAGGTCTGAATGCAGAAATTGGCACCACAATCATAACAATTACCAACGGCAAAGTCTTTTTCAAAATTTTTCTCCTCTATTTCCCTTTCATTACACAGAGGATTAAATAACAAAAAATATTTTCTTATGTTCTAATAAAATCGTCCATTTTTACCCTTTTAACTGATAGAGAAAAAGTTTTTGTTCTAAGTGAAAATAGAAAGTATAGATGCTAATAGATGAATTCATATCTAATTATCCACTTCTCAGTGTGGGAAAAACAATCTCAGGACATTTAAATTGGAATGTTCTGCCTAGAAATCAATGTAATAGAATCCTGGTTTTCTATAGAAAACATTCCTTGCCCTAACCGGTTTTGCTCAGTGGATAGAGCATCGGTCTGTGGACTGAAGGATCCCAGGTTTGATTCTGGTCAAGGGCATGTACTTTGGTTGCAGGCACATTCCCAGTGGAAAGTGTACAGGAGGAGGCTGATCGATGTTTCTAACTCTCTATCATTCTCCCTTCCTCTCTGTAAAAAAATCAATAAAACATATATTTTAAAAGAAAATATTCCTCATTGTTTTGAATCATATTCCCACTTTCCAAGTGTAAATGTCCACATCTACTCAGTTTCAGCATTTAAATATAGTCTGGCAGAACTGCAGGACTCTCACAACAAAAACTTATGTTGACTCTTAGAACAATTAAATTCTTGCCGATATTAACTTAGTGTGCTCCCTTTCCTAGCTTTCAGATTTGAAACAACTTACCTGGTTTAGTGAAAAAATAAATAAACAAGATTTGTTCAAAGCACCATGTAGGGTTCACTTACTTCTTGGACATTGAGTCTCCCAGCAGTAATCTATTCTGAGACCTGTCCCAGTTTTTTCAATCAATCACATCAGAAATAACAGAGTTGAGTGCTAAGAAAAGACGAAGGAAATCATAGACCCTTCAAATTTGTATTCACACAACTTCCAATGTTATGCAGGGTGTGCCAGAATGGTGGCATATTGCTTTAGCTATCAAAGACCTTGCATAGGAATGAAGAAAGAACACAATTTGTATGAATAGCCTACATGTGAGATACTCTTCTGTAAAAGTCCATACAACATACAAACAACCATTCTGGGTCACAAAAATCATGGATGTGGAATTGTTTAGTTCCACCAAGATAGAGAAATAGAGATTTACTCTTTTGTTTTAAACAATCACCTTCCCTCCCAAAAAAACAACAGATAAAATATATAAAACGATGGATTTTAGATATTGAACAGCAGGCAACACTAGAAAGCAATTCCTAAAAGAGGATAAACAAATGAAGCAAAAAGATGCCTTCTCATATGTATAGCTGAAAAGTAGAAATAATTCACAAACTTCAATCATTCTTCTTTCATTTTTTTAAAATGTGGAAAAGCATCCATTTATTTAGCAAATATGTATTGAGTCCCAGTATGTTATAGTTATAGGCACTCAGGGCTAGTAAGAGAGCAAGAAACAATTAAACCATAAAATAAGTAATTTCAGCTGATAAAGACTGTAAAAGTAAAATATAAAAAAGGATGAAAGATAAGTATGTGCCTGTTTTAATGTGATAATCATGAAAGTCATTTTTTAGGATGACGTTTGAGTGAGAGATTGAAAATTGAGGTGTGAAGATCTAGAAAAAGAACATTTCCAATGCAGAAAACGTTACATATAAAGGCCATGATGGAAGAATAAGATCAAAGTAGAAAAGTATTGTCTGTAGGCAATAAGTCCAGAATAGCAGGTAAGGGCTGGATCATAGAGGGCCTTGAGGGCAATGGGAAAAGCTTAGTATTTTATTTCAAGTGGATTTACTTTAAATCTTGGAAAGTTTTCAGCAGGTGAATGACATGACTAAATTTTCATAACAAATAATTCATCTGGACTTGAGTGTAGAGAATGTATTGTATTGGGTTACAGGTCAGTACATAAGGACTAAATAGAAGGCAGTTTTAGGAGCAGAGCATGAAGTGATTTCAGGCTACATGTTCTATTTATATTAAAACTAAAGGCCTGGTGCATGAAATTCTTATGTGGGGGGTGGGTCTTTCAGCCTGGCTTGCACCCTCTGCAATCCAGGACCCCTCGGGGGAGATCCAATTGCTGGTTTACTGTCAGACATCCCTCTCACAATCCAGGACCACTGGCTCCTAACCGTTCACCTGCCTGCCTGATCACCTCTAACTACTCTGCCTGCCTGATCACCCCTAACTGCCTCTGCCTCAGCCCCTGCCACTGTGGCTTTGTCCCAAAGGATGACCAGATGACCAGAAGATATCCAGTTGACCTGGTCTAATTAGCATATTATCCTCTTATTAGTATAGATATATATTACATCGCCAATACTGTGCTAAGTACATTCATGCAATGGCTTGTTTGATAACACAGCAACCATACGAGATAGGCATTATCAGTAGTATGCCCCTTTTACAGATGAGGAAACTAAAACACGGAGTAGTTTAAGTACTTAAATATTATAAACTATTAAGAGATGAGACCTGCATTTGACCTCATGAGTCTAGCTCTAGAGCTCTAAGCTCTTAAGCATTATATCTTTGCTGTAGTACCTACAGGAACTGCCAATTTCTCACCTCAGTCACACTGGCTGTCTTTTGGTTTATCCAACATAATGTGTAGCTTTTGTTGAAAAAAAAATACAGGAGGTTAAGGTTTTCAATCCCCTACAAGAATATTAATGGGCTAGAACTGGATTTTGTTGCCAATGCCCCAAGTTGAAAAATAGAAGCTGAGAAAGGTGTAAAAGCTCTTATTTTCATAGCAGCATGACATGCCTATACTGGGAAAATGCACACTTCAGAACTCTGGAGTCTTTCTGCAACTCACAGAGCTATGTTTACCAACAGCTATTTCTTAGAACATGCTTTTAGAAATATGCACATTTTTTTCTGCTCTTGTACAAATATATTGTTATAAGGGATGCTACTACAGGATCCAAGGCATCAGAAGAAAAATTTAGAAGCAAAAACCAGAAAGGAAATTATAGAGATAGAGAGAGATAGAGATAGATAGATAGATAGAGAGAGAGAGAGAGAGAGAGAGAGAGATAATGATGATTTAGATTATATCAGTGCATATTTATCATTTAACCTATATTATTTATGTTACATATTTATTATATTTACTACAGGCTGTATATATAAACTTTTGGTGATATGAACTCCATTGTTCTGAGACTTTTTTCCCATTAAAAAAACAAGTGATCAAATTTTATAACATTCCATTTGAAATTAAAATACATTTCATATTCTTTTAAAAGAGTTACCATTTCCATTGAGGTTTGTGTTTGCAATCTCAGAGTATTAATTCAGTAAAGAAAATTAAGTATTAATACGAATGTAGGATAGATCATTTTCTTCTTTCTTGGGCTTAGAGCCTTGTTCTGCTTTTCATGTTGAATACATGAGGTGAATGTAGATGAGCCAAAAAAAAAATGACATATTAGCATGTCACAATTAATACCAAAAGACAAAAAATAATTTCTGCATGCCAACTTGAAGTGAGATTTTTTTGGACCCATTTTAATTATCAGTAGTTTCAGTTTTATTATTAACTACCAACTGCTGGAGCTGACTACAATTGGCTTCATTTGCGTTTTAAATAATTAGTGTTTAATAATGTATTATGCATTACACAGAATACTGATAGAGAACCCAAGTTTCAATTACCTGTCACTTCAAATTATAGGCTCCCAGTAATTAGCTTCTGCCACATAACCTATAATGGAACCAACCAAAGTTAATAGAAAATGGGAATCAAACTATAGAGCCAGTTAGGCATGAGTAGATTTCAAAATTAACCTATTCGTGTACCTTTTAATATATTTCTCTGCAGGAATTAAACCAGTTGTCTGTTTAACCTTTTAAGTCTCCCTCATTTGTAATAAAAGAGATAATAAAGACAGTGTCTGTCTCATACAGATTATTCATTATCCATATAAAAGAGTCTTGTTCAATTGTCAGGATTTCATCAGTGATTTGCTTCAAATCTAAAAGCAGAGATAACTGGTACAGAGTATTATATTTAGAATAAAACCTGACGTCCTCATCTGACCTATCTGGCCTTGAGAGTGGGGAGCAGGG
Source organism: Lasiurus cinereus (assembly GCA_011751065.1). Lineage (NCBI taxonomy): Eukaryota > Metazoa > Chordata > Mammalia > Chiroptera > Vespertilionidae > Lasiurus > Lasiurus cinereus. The sequence continues at coordinate 35,703,168 of JAAGEH010002531.1, forward strand.
AGTGGGGTAGAGGGAAGGGATGGAGGTGCCAAGTTTGCCAGATGTGGCCAGGTTTGAGAGCCATCACCGTACATGATCATGTCCAGAGCTATAAGGCATGTTATTACAGTGCACATTCTGAGGCCCCTCTCAAAACTGAGAGCAGGGCACAATGTGTGTGTTAATTAGTAAGCACTCGGGCAGATTTTGATGCCCACTGCAGTGTGAGACCCACTGCTCCAGGATCTTGCTATTCATGATGTGTTTTACCTGCAGCCACATCAGCATCATCGGGATGCTTGTCAGACACGCAGGACCTCAGACCCACCCTAGACCTCCTGAAGCCAAATCTGCGGTTTAACAAACTCCCCGGATGATTGGCAGTTACATTGAAGTTTCGAAGCACTCTGCTAAGACAGTGGTTCTCAATCTTGGCTGCAAATTGGAAGTACTTGGAGGGTCTGCAAAAATGCAGATGCCTGGTGACCTGAGCCGGCCACTCCTGGTTCTCCCCATTTCAACAGAGAGCTCCGCTTTTATCCACTTTATGTACCTGTGTTTGAAATAAGCTTTCATTGTAAGAAGGCTCTACGACTACTAACCACATTTGGCTTCAGCTACAGCCTTTTCACTGGAACCACCTCAGAGAAAAAATCACAATTGCTGAAATACCTAAATTAGTCTGACTCTGAGAAAATCACAATTGCTGAAATACCTAAGTTAGTCTGACTCTGGCCTCTTTAGAGCTCACAGCGTCCTTCCCAAGAAGCCTCTGCTTCTTTCTGGGTGTCTTGACATTCCCACTACTGCTGTGTTATGTTCCCTGCAGCCCCCAGCATGCCAGAGCCACTCTACTCCTCCTGCCTCTCCCCTTAACTATGGGTCACATGTTGTCCCTTTGCCCTAAAACACAGCTTGCATGTTACTTGACTAAAAAAGAGTCCCTTTAGCTTCTGCCTCAAGTGACAGAGTAGGTGGAGTATGTCCCCGTCCCCATCCTCTCACTTCCTCGCCATAAAAACAAACCAGGAAAGCCAACCCTTAGTGTTAGCTGAATGAAAACCCATAGGAATGTGTTCCTGAAACATGATTCCTGAGAATCATTTCTTCATGCTGCATCAGACATACCACAGCCTAAACACCACTGAGGTCCTGTTGGGAGCAGTAGCATTATGTGGGCAAACTGGATCTCACAGGGACCGAGTCTAGAGAAGCCCCTTAGACAGTAAATGGAGGTGCTGGGGCCTGGTCCTACAAGTCCTGGTTCAGGTAGATCTGCTTTTCACCACCTGCAATCTGCCCCCGTGGTCTGGCATCACTCCTCGCCCCCGCGTAGTGTACGTCCGCCTGGAGCAGAGGTAGCCAGCTCTCCACTCCCAAGCAAGAAACTGGAAGGCGGGAGGACAGGAACTTCAGCACCATGTCAGTAAACTGTAAATCTCCATACCAGATGGCAGAAGACGTGCGTTTAAAAGAAATATTTGAGGCAACCTTTTCAAGAAGGTCCTTTTGTACCATAAAATCATTACAAACTACTTGTTGCTGGAATACAAATCTTCCTTTCTACCCCCAAACATTTATTTCCATTCTGAATTTACACATTATTTCTCGTTTCCAACAAAGCTTGCTTTACTATGAAATGTCATTCATCCTGAGCAAAAAAAAAAATGAATGTATCATATTTTCAGGTGTAGGATATTCTCGAATGGTGTGTGGACAGCTGAAAACTTTTCATGTTTCAGGAGCAACATCTAAAAACCACCAGAGCCTTGTCTCATTGTGGTAACAATGTAATAATGTCTTAAATGAAACCAATAAATTAAGTGGAGTGGACTAGTTCCTGGACTATATAGTTCATGCTTAAAAACTATTTGTGGAGTGAATGAAAAAAGTGAGTTTGCGATGAATAAAAAAAAAAATAGTGCAAAAACAAGAAAGTTGGTGCCTTTACATTAGTTGCCTAACTCTGGATATCAAATGTGAAAACTTGGAGCACATTATTTCCACATTTGTTTCTGCTATACTTTCTCTGAAAGCAAAAAGGTGAATATTTAATCTCTACATTCACTTCAAAAATTCACATATTCACACACTTGCATAAACATTCTCAGGACACATGATAAAAGCATATCAGTGACTGCTATGAATGCTGTAATGGGGCTGTATTTACTAATTTTGCACAATAATTTACTGATATCCGGACCCAGTTCAATGGCTGCATGAAAATTTGCTACATATTTTCCAATTCTGTTCTGATGGAAAGTATCTACTTTGCTCAAATAGGTGAGAGTGAAAGTTACAATATACTGACATCCAACACAAAATGGCGCTGACATTCACTCTGATTCTGCAGGCTCAGGTAGACATAAATTGCAATTGTATTTTTCTAAACATTCTCTCGTCTGATGTTCTAGAGATCCCAGTCGTCAGTATAATTCTCATCTGCTAAGCCATTCAGCCACTGACTTAGGTGACAGACAACTGTGGATGGCATATTTATGGAGCATATTTTTTGTCCTTTGCTTCTGACGCTGCTCAATGAATATAACATAACAGGTACTTGATCACACCTATGGCAAGGAGGTTAGTTAATAGACCTGCTCAATGAATATAACATAACAGGTACTTGATCACACCTGTGGCAAGGAAGTTAGCTTCAGTATGGTGTTATTTACCTCATCCCACTGACCTCCATTTCAGCAGGCTCTCTCTCTGGCTAAGGAATACCAATCAAATATATTAAGTCCAAGTCAGCCTTGCTGGGTATACATCCTAGTGTATGCACTAAGGTTTCATTGTAATCTTGTACATCTGTTTCTCCAGCAGTAAATAGGAATACCAATAAAATCAACGTGAATAGTAAGACAGGTGATTGAATCATTAAATGGGCAATTATTTATCAAGTACCTGCTGCATGCTCGGCGCTATTGCAGATGTTGGGAACATGGTGATAATCAAAACAGGGGTGTCCCTGTGCTCACAGAGCTTACGTTCTTGTGAAAAGAAACAGAGGGCAATCCGCATATGAGCTTGACTGGCATACAATAAACTGTGCCTTCTATACATAGTTACTGAGCTCTCTGTGGCCACATGGGTTAAACATAGCAATCTCAATATGATATTCTCTTGAACATTTGCTTTTCTACTTGTGCTTTCTGTATTTTCCAGCACAATCACAGTGAACAGGCATCACAATGGTGAAATGGTAACAAAACAACAAAAGAGCCATGACATAAACTAACTGATACCTAAATGTGTTTCTGTGGTATCTAATAGACTCGTGATTTCAAGTAATGATTCAATACACATTACCAGCCCATGCTGTTTTCAGTCCTGGAAGCATATTTTCCAGCCTTAGCACAGTGGCCCATTCATTCCCAAGTTATTTCAGCATCTCTCATTTTTTGGACCAGTCTCTCTCCTGAGCCTTCTCCTTTGTGGATGGACCTGACCATTATTGTGTTTCCAAACCCTCCTTTAATGAAAAACTATTCTATTTTTTCATCTCCATACAATCAGAAACTCTCGAGCAAACATTATTGCTAGTGAGCTTCACATATTTTATTTCTTGTGTTGTGTGTTTTTTTTTTTTCAGGTAAGCTGTCTTCTCTTTTTTAGCCTGAATGCTTTGTAGTATTTCTGTTTTCCCTAACTCTGTATGCAAACTGTTATAATTAATATTTTTCTTCTTTCCTCCTTTCATAATCAGAGCATCACCAAATCCCGATGCCTACTTTTTAATGACATGTCTGGCTCTAAGTAGATTAGCACAGCTTCTAAAATCCCAGAAAGTCTTCTTCCTTTCCTAAATCCTTTTCCAAAACCATGGTATTATTGTATTACTGTCATTCTTCTGGAATTACTTGGCTAATTTTCTTCCATTTATTTTGCTGGGTTATTTTTTTTCTTGCTTATGATATTCATTTTTAAATTCCCAAAATACTATTTTTGCCATGCATATCCTTATGCAAAATGAAAGTATCTGTTCATTTACTTCATATTTTAAGAAGAGATTCAAAATTAAAAGTATTATCATATGTTAAGCATGGAAGATATTACTTACAACAAAGCCTATTTGAGACAGATATTCTCAAATTTAGTTTTAAGAAATTGCACTTCCCTTTAAGGCTGAAACAATATTCCCAAGACCACTTGTTACTTGACAAAATATATATATGAAAATTTCTGCAGATTCCTTTCCCCAAACATTCCTGGCACATAGCCCTATTCCATAAATCTACCTTGAATGTCACTCTGTCCCCAGCCAGCCTTCTGGTACCAGATATATACCACATCACACTATCTGTATTTGGCTTGCTAAGACTACTGCTAATCTCCCTACCTTTCCACCCCTCCCCAATGAGGGCATGGCCCACCTCTTAATTCTGAAAAGCTCAGTTAAGTCTTAATAAATGATCCTGAAGACACGAGGAACCATAAAGCACAGCCAAGCAGCACTTACAACTCTACACTTTCTTGGCCTCTACTAGACTCTGTAGGCTCCTCCACAGATCTCGACTAGAAGTTTCTCTCGATTTCCACACATCTGCCATCATGTTGCTGAAGCCAGCTTCTCTCCTCAACAGAGGAAGGCCCTTCTGCCAATATTTTCCATTCCTTGGAATCAAGACTCCAGCAAAAATAAATAAAATATTTTTAAAGTAAAAGTTTACTCTAAAAATACAACATTTTAAAGAGAAGAAAATAACATCTACTTCGTAATGCAGAACAGCTTAGCTCCTTCTTTTACAAATTCCTTCCCTAGTAGGACCTTGATCTTAAACTTGTATAACTTAAAGATCCCCTGTAACAGCTCCTCCATACACAAAGTGGGGAAATCTTCCCTGAAAGATAAAGGCACACCTCTATCTAGAGAAATGAAGCAGGCTGGCTGCTTTCAAATATCAATCCCATTTCCCACTTTCCCCACCTATAGCCAAAAAACTTCAAAACTATTGGGGTTCAGTCCCAGAGAAATGTGTTATGCACATGTATAACTTGACTCCAACTCTTTGCTCCTAATTATGAAACAGACTGAAAACTGGACATGCCTATGATCTTGAGCTGAGGAGTATCGCATTTTATTTTGGAAATGTAAGCCAGAGAACACAGCCTCGGGACCAACCAGTCTGCAGTATGGCTATGTTTATGCAAATCGGAGGCTGCAATAATCACCTGTTAAGTGTTTACTGGCTGTAAGGAAGGAACTAAAGACATGACCTCAGAAAACACACAATAGGATGCTACAAAAAAAAACCCAAGGGAACCAATGTGGAACTTGCAGCCTGTAATGTAGCTTGCCCTTCCTATGATTGATATGAACTGAGTTGATCCCAAAATGTCCCTATACAAGGCATCTATAAACACTTTGTCAATTTGGAATCCAGCAGGAAACAGGTGATGCAATCAAATTGGATAAACTGAAGAGAGTATAATAAAGGGACTGTTAACGAAGATAGGCAGCTTAGGGAAATCACAACTTATAGTGCAGCACCCCTGGGCCAATAATAGTAGAGAGTTCTTACTAACCCAGAACTGAAGGGTCAAGGTGAGACAGCTGTGATTGAACCAGGAGGCCAAGAGGTATGTGCAGATGCGGGCCTGCCAGGGGCTAATGATATTGCTGTAGGGATTGAAGCAGCACATGGCAATCCCACAAGATTGCAAGTGAGCCAATGGGCCACACACCGCCATCACTCCTCTCTTCCTCTGATCTCCTGCCTTGCTTGCTCCCCATGGCTGAACCCAATAGGAACAATCTCTACCGTCAGCCCACAGGCATAGGCGGGAGGAGAAGGGTGGAGAGAGTACCTGGAGAGGCAAATGTCCACTCAATAGCATTTCTGGCATTCCATTTCTGTCTTGTATGAGGGGAGCCTGACGTTTGATCAGAGACTGCACAGGAAGCCAAATGATCTAATTCTGAAAGAAAAACTAAAACTTAAATGTAATGGCTGATTTATTAAGATTATTGAATCAATGTCTCCATTCTTCTTAAGTGCATAATGCCTAGAAGAGGTGATCTTCCCCTGCATCCAAAGCATTTTGCTATGCATACAGAATTAAATTTTATTTGGTAAGCAATAGGTTCTGATAAATTCTGACCTGGGGAATGGCAGGCTCTTTTGCATATTAATACAAAATGCTATATTTCTAGATGCACCTAGAAATATTAATGCTATATTAATAATACACCAGATATTAAAGAGAATGAAATAGAAGATGATGACTGTGAGAATCTTGGAAGTATAATTAACAGAATTTTGTGGTTGACTGAATATTGGCATTAAATTAGAAGTCCAGACTTTTAGACTTCTAGATTTTTTTAAATGTGTAGATGGTTAGGAAGAGGTTTAGATAATCTTTCCATTTGGAACATACAGAGTCCAATGTACCTGTGAAATCCAACAACTTAATATATACCCATCCACAAAACAAAGATATGGAAGTAAGTTACCATAAGGTAGAAAGTGTTTAAGGCCATGGTTATGAAGGGATCAGGGAAAGATGAAGAGCAGAACAAAGAGATAACCAATAATGAAGGCTTTAGCAACAACATTTTGAGAAATCAGCTTTCTTTCTGTTTTAGTGCTATTGCTAATCTTTCCCATTAGACTATAAGAGCCATTAAGGACAGGAACTTGGCCTATTCTATCTAATACAAGAGTAATATGCAAATTGACCATTCCTCTGCTACACCCACAAGTCACACCCACCAGCCAATCAGAGCAAGCATTCAAATTAACCCAACCAAGATGGCTCTGGCCACAGAGAGAGCAGAAGGGAGGCTTGGGATGCCCCTGGCAATGGAGGAAGCCAAGCTTTTTGCAAACCCTGGCCGGCAGGCCTCTGCTTAAGGCAACAAAGCTTCAATGGTTGTGTGAGCAGAAGGCTTGGTTCTGCTACAGGCTAAAAAGTTTCAATTGTAGAAAATAAATCAATACCAGATACCAGGGCCTCTGCTTGGGTCGCTGGGGGGTGCAGCTGGCCTGCAAACCACCACAGGCCCCTTGTCCAGGCGACTCCATACCCCAAGGGAAACCCCACTAACCTGATCCGGGTCACCCTTCAGGGCAAACCAGCTGCCCCCCACCCATGCACCAGGCCTCTATTCTATTTAATAAGAGAGTAATATGCAAATTGATCATCACTCCAACACACAAGATGACTGCCTCCATATGGTCAAAAGATCCTGCACCCATATGGACACAAGATGACCACCACAAGATGGCCAGCAGGAGAGGGCAGTTGGCAGGGACTAGGCCTGCAAGGGAGGGCAGTTGACAGGGACCGGGTCTGCAAGGGAGGGCAGTTAAGGGTGACCAAGCTGGCAGAGGAGGGAAGTTGGCAGTGATCGGGCCTGCAGGGGAAGACAGTTAGGGGTGACCAGGCCCACAGGGTAGGGCAGTTAGGGGCAAAAAGACTGGCAGGAGAGCAGTTAGGTATCAATCAGGCTAGTAGGGGTATGGTTAGGAGGTGATCAGGCTGACAGGCAGAAGCGGTTAGGGGCAATCAAAGATATGGAAGTAAGTTACCATAAGGTAGGCAAGCAGTTGGTGATCCTGTTGTTTATAACAGGATCCTCAGTATCTAGCAGAGTGCTTGCCACATGGTAAGTAGTCAATATGTATTAGTGAATGAACAATTAGTTCAATCTGGCTAATGGGAGAGGGTGATTGGATTTAGGATATGGCATTATTTAGAGATCAATTCTCTCCCAAGGATTATCTCTCTTATACCTGGCTCAGGACTCCCCACTGAATCTGAAGTTCTTTTTCCTGGCTGACTGTTGCTAGGAATTTACAATATATCTTTTTTACTTCTATTTCTCAATTCTTAAATTTGTCTTGATTCTTGCATTTCAACCTTTGTTTCATGTCTATCCAGTAAGAAATGAAATATTTTAATCATGCTGCTGTATTTAGTTCTTCCCCATAGAAAAGCTTTTCTGACATGTAAAACCAGAGGCCCATTCTAAATTTGGAAAGCAATCACCACCAACTGATAGGACACATGCTTTTAAACACAAATGAATAAGCCACTAAAAATCTGAGAGTACTTTAAGATCTGTGTATCTTAAAGCAGTGTCTCCAAATCAAGGGGTACATGGACTCATAAAGGGAAGCAATTTTTAATGGATGATAGTAGTATCCAAATCATTATGGTATTTAGATTCCACGGAGTGTATTTATAAGAGTGATATTACATGTTTATTTTAGAATGACAATATTTAAAATATGCCCCAAAATGACATCCTTTACTATTGTCTAACTTTATGATGAAAACATTTTTGGTTGACAACTTAAAAATAATGGAAATTTTATTTTAGAGCAAACACTTTTAAAAAAATCATTTAAGAATTACTGTCTTGCGGCAGCACTTTTAATCTCACAAGGAAGATTAGATGGAACTCTGAGTTAAATTCCAATTTAAAGCCATCATTTGCTTATTCTGTAAACACCTCAACAAAAACCATTTTTGTTCTTGTTTGGCATTTGCTCTCTCTTGTCCAGCTGGGATCCAAGCATACAGAAATGAGCAATAATGGGAAAAGATTATACCATCTTGAATGACTCATTCAAAGAACTTGATAAACTTTCAATTTAGGCTTGTTTTAGAAAAGACTTATTGGGTGAATTCTAGTTTGTTTAGCAAATGGCAATTGCAGCACAATAAAAGGAAGATGTACACATATCAGCACAAAAGCATCACTGTGGGCCTTTTACTTCACTGCACTTGTAATATTAGGAAAGATAAGAGAAACACATTAAAGATGTTAATGTTATCATTGAGTCTTTAGCTACATGATAGCATTTTATTGCCTTCATCTAAGATACATTTTCTCCTGTGGATTTTTTTCTTGGCAGGTATCCATGCACAGGTAGTGCCCCAAATCAACTCTGCAATTCTGTGCGACCTATTACTTTTTTTTCTGTCCATAACTTTATTTTACACGTTTTATGACTTATGGGCTTTTAGCTCAAGGCTAATCCAGTTCCTACTTCCTGCACAGTATTGATAATTCAGTTAAGATTGACTTGTTATCACATTAAAATGATGTATCTTCCCTATATAATCCCTCTTACCTCTTTTCCATTTCAGATGCCCTGAAAGGTCACCTCTTCTTAAAAAGCCACCTATCTAGGGGCACATTCTTCTCCCCGATAGGCAACCTTGCTTTTAGACATGAATAGAAAGTCACCTCTAGCTGACATTGAGTAGTTCAGGTCTCCTTAAACTTCTCACTCTGCCCAGTATTCTGGGTGATGGAACATCTCACAGTCTGTATTATGTGCACGTAGAGCAATAAATATTTGCTTGATAAAATTATTAACATGCAAATTCTTATGTATTCTTTTGGGTAATTTCTGTTTCAAGTTCTGTGTGCAAGATATGACAGATTGCACATAAAAAGGAAAAGCTCAACAAGGAAAAGAATCTCTTATTTTCTGAGTCTCTTCCTGCCCCACTCTCTATATACCTTTGATGTTCCCAGAACGAATCCTTGATACAAGTTTCAACTCACCTTTGTCCTTTATATCTTCTGTACCACTTTGAAGCATATAAAAGATTTGTTCTTCCAAGTTATCAATAAAGATATTGGATAGAATTTGGTTGTAAAATAAATTCCACAGGTTGTACCCAGTATAAAAATTTATGTAGGCAGAGATAGAATCATTCCCTGCCAAGTCTCCAAGGCCTAGTACTGTACCTGTCATATAATAAATACATAATAAAGAGCAAATGAATGGAAAATGAAGGAATGGAGGGATAGGGATTTGACATCTTCTGATCATTATTTTAATCATTATCTTCTAACCAGTCAATTTTCCTTGTAAATGTGTAATTGGGAACAGTATATTTCATATTTTTCTTGAGAATGTCATTCAGGCTCTAAAGATTACCTGCATCCACTTCAAAGTAATTATATAACTTTGGAAAATTACTTAAGTTCTCTACACTTGATCCCTCATTAATCAGAGTAATGGCACCTCTCCCACAGGCTTATTGGGAGAACATGCATAAAAAACACTCAACCTAGTTTGTGGGAAGCATTTCATAAATCTAAGCTATCACTTCTCCCACTGCACATTTCTTTCATACTTGATATTAATGCATGGGGATGTAGATGTAAACAGTATTGGAATCATTATGTCAGTGACATGTATAATCCTCTCTCTGTTAACCACAAAACCATTTCATGTGAGCAGCCTGTACTCGTGATGGAATCAGAATGTAAAAATGTTGGTGCACATCAGGATTTAAAGTTGTAAATAACCAGACCAGTCACAGTATAGTAAAAGAAGGACTTTAGGTTTCTTTGGTGAAACAAAAGCAGGTATAAAAAGTTACAAAGTTTTTAGATTTTCATTGACAAAAAAAACACACACACAATCATTCACATTTTACACTATACATGGTATAATATAAATACAGGAAGTATTATGTGCATTGTAATAAAAGAGGGAAAAGTAAAACCTACTAGGTCCACACACTGTTGCTCTGTGCTCTGGAACACTTGGTGGTGGACTACAGTTAATTCAACAACCAGGGAACTTGCTCAAAGACACTGTGAATGATTGTAGCCACTGTGGTTCCTTCTCAGCCGAAGGAGGTTTCGTGAAAAGAATCAATGTCAGGGCTGTTCTTTTGCTATTTGCATTTCATAAGTTGTCTACTTTTCTCAAGATCATTCTAACTGAAATTAGGGAAACACTCCTAAATGCCTTCTTTTCATTACAGATTTTTATTTAAGCATTAAATTAAGTGGATAATAGTTCAAAGTCATCTTGGGCAGCCAGTTTATTCAAATAAAAGGGAGAAAAACGAGTGGGAAGTGATAGGAAGACATTTTAACACATACACCTAACTATTTCTATATATATATATGCTCCTTGCTTAGAATTGGCAAACACCATTTGCTGAAAGCTATACACTTTTCCACTCTTTTCATAATAAACACTTGATGCATTCTATCCATCACATTATTGAATCAGGGACAAAGTATCTAAGATTATATGGTTCCAAACTGTGTGAGAGAAGTACAAAGGCTAACACTGAAAAATAACTAGCACACTATGTCAATGTTCAGGTTTGGGGGAAAATAACATCCAATAAATTAAATCAGTATGGCTTACTTCATTTATTTATGTATGCTTCACAGCTGCAGCATTCATACATGAACATTCAAAACTTTATAAAAGATTAAAATGGTTATATATACAAATTTTCTTTCTTTGAACGTGTGTTGTTTTAACAATTCCCCACCCTCCAGAGCCCTGGGTCTATATCCATTTGAAATGTGTTGATCTGGAATCTTGCAAGTTAGTGTTATGAAAGTCACTAAAAAAAGTAGACCTGGTTGAGTTAATAATTAGCACTTTGACCCCTAAAAATGCTCCTGGTCAGAGAGAAGTCCTCCATTCAGGCCTTTCTTGTAAGTGAAGGAAAAGGAATGCAGCAAAGAAGAGTTCCACATTGTGGTCCCTCATCCCATCAGGTCCCGTAAGCCAGGCTTCAGCAGCACGTGAAGCCAACTGCAGCTAAGGCTGAGATGGTGCAGTGTGGCCTACAAGACTCTGTTTGTTAGTTGTCCAGGAAAAGCCGTCCTCAGTCCTGCTGACAGTCAAAGGGCATGTGAAACCATTTCCAGCCTAAACAAACTACCCAAAGCAGCCAAACCAATGATTAAAGACCTTGGAGGCTCCATAATCATCATTAAATATGCCAGAACTCAGTGTGACTTCTTATTTTATATACAGGATTAAAATCAACATTAAATCATCTTATTTACATTGCCATTGGTGCTGAAATGGAGCTTTTTAAATAGTACAGTAGGCTGGTATACATTATAAAATGGCCTGCATTGGAGGCAAACAGAAAACTGAAGACATCATATAGGCTGTAAATGGTTTCTCTCTGCCCTTGTTCTCTTTCAGATCATTTGCTTTCTTTTTGAATGCCAATGCTTTCATTTAAGATGTTTTGGGAGCGCAGCAACCCCAACAGACTGGACGGTGGTCCATAAATCCAGACCAACGGATAATACTTCTCGAGGTGATAGGAAAGGCACAGGAAGTTCGGACTTTGGCTGAAATGATGAAAACACATGTTCGCCATTATAGGGATCAGCGCCTGGACTCCTGCCACCTCCGGCTCCAACGGTGATCATGTTTTGATGTATTTATTGAATTGTCCTTTGATAAGGAGGAATTTTTTAAGTATTTCTTAGAATAAGTCCTTTGGTATGCAGATGCTACATGGAAGGAAAAGAAAGAAAGAAAGAAAACACAACAATATTACTTGCTCCATACCCTAAACTACCAGTACCGCAGTTGTAAAATGAAGGTGTCTAGTAGCTGTTATAGCACGGTTGTCCATTCCTTCTAAAGTACCACTTACGGTTCATGCAGGTAATTTTAGGCATAGCCCATCTTCCATTCCCTAGGCAACGAATAGTTGGAAGGTGGCGTTGAATGAAACCTTCTTTGCAGTGATATCTAATCAGGGAGTTGATCTCATAACGAGGTTTCATCTTTCCAAAGGTCTTGGCATTTTCTACAACAGGGGGCTGGCCGCAAGCAACTAAAGAAAAGTAAATCAAGTTATTTCCAAATAATCTAAATATTTTTATCAGTATGAGTCTCTTTTTATCTCTTTCACTCCTTATGAAACCAATCTAGCACCATCATAAAAAGCAATCACTTAGAATTCACAAATTGAAAATATTTAAGAAAAAAAGTAAATCCTGAGGCTCTGGGCCCCATTTGAATTCCAGATTATATCATCTTGGATTGAATTTTATTAAAGAACCATACGACTAAATGGATACTTTTCTGGAAAAAATTCCAAATGAAAAAGTACCAGTATCATGTGGCCAGGTGGCATTGTCTTCATCACTATCCCAAAGTTTTTATTTACTCCCCATCTTCACTTGGAACAATGATGAATTTGTGACAACTAACTATCACTGTCACTTCCCTGAAAATAATTAAAATCTAAAATAACATCATAGTTTCAAAATATGGGTAAAACATGGCCAAATATGGATTTTTAAGTATTAATAAAATATCTCTGGTTCTATTTACTCTTTTTTGACTTCTCTATGAGACAAAGGGAAAGTCAGAACTTAATATTTATGTTCGGTTTTGTAATTATCTTAAAATTTAAATTATTGAGAAAGGTAATGAAGATTAAATTTTGGAAATTTTATAATTTTTAATTTACAATAAAAATTCTAAATATCAACAAACTTAGCAATAGTAAATAATAAAAAAAGAAATAAAAGTAAAAGAAACCTTACAATCTAGAAATTCAAATTGATTCAGCTAAATTTGAACTTAAAGTTTTATTCAACTTTGGTGTACTTGTTCTAAATGACATGCTTTAAAAATTAACATTTGTAATTAGCAAAAAAAAGTTGTCTTTAATGAAACACAATCCAAGCATCTCTTTTCACTCATTTAAGACTTCTCCCTAAGATAGACATAACCTAAAAATAGATTATAAAATCATACTATATATAACTAAGAAATTAAAAATATTTGTACATGTATTTTATCTTCACAAATTCCTAAAGCAGAGATATCTATAATAATGTACCATTTTCAATTAATAAACTACACAGTGTATGTGGTTTAGTGATAACTCAATCTGGATACCTGTACTTCTTTTATTATACTATGAAAACCCTATACTATCAGTCCAGATACTATCAGATAGAATGAGACTAAATTGACATAGAAGTTTAAAAGTTATGAACTAGATAGTTCATTACACTTGATTCAGTGCTATGTTGACAAATTAGAAGTTATCTTTATAATTATGGGAAAAATAATGTAGAAATTTCTTCAAAAACTAGTTATATAAAAGCTAAAATAGTTCAGTGAATATGGTACTGGCAAGGACAGCAGATAGACCAGAAGTAGATCCACACATATATGCATGATAATTGACAGAAGCAACATGGCAAAGCAATGAGGAAAAGTAGCGTTTGCATTTGGACAGTTGGGTATTTATAGGGAAAATTTTTACTTGGTTCCTTACCTCAGAGAATACAAGGGAAATCAATTCTAGATGGCTTAAATATATAAATATAGAACACAAAACTATAAAACATTTAGAAAACAACATAGAATATCTTTGTGATTTTAGGGTAGTAAACATTCCTTGAGATGAAAAATGGTTTAAACCATAAAGGAAAATGTAATTAATTGAAGAATTCTGTTCATCAAAAAATGGCATAGGGTAAGAGTAAAGACAAGCTATAAACTGGGAGAAGATATTTTCAAAATATCCAATTGTCAAGGTATTCATAATCAGAATATAAAAAGACTCCCACAAATCAATATATAAAAGAGAAGCAAATGATTTTAAAAAATAAGTAAGACATGAACAGAAACTTTAAAGAAGAAAATCCATGAATGACCGATAAGTATATGAAACAATATTAAGGGAAAAATATCCAAGAAAATACAAATTAGAATCACAAGAAATAACATTTTATACCCACCAGACTGGCAAAAATTTCAAAGTCCAAAAATACCAAATGTTGGCGAAGATGTGGAATAACAGGACCTTCACACTTTGCTGGTGGGAGTGCAAACTGGTACAACCACTTTGGAAAATAATTTGGCTGTTTTCTAGTAAATTTTATGGTATATATATCCTATGACTCAGCACTTCACTCCTGGAAAAATACGCTATGAAAGCTCACAAAAGTCTACCAGGAACAAGTTCAAAAATGTCCATAGAAATATTGCTTACAATAGCAAAAAATACTTACTATAGCCCAAATGTCCACTGACAGGAAAAATGATAAATATAATGTTATATAGTCATACAATGAAATACCATACAGCAGCAAAAATGAAGAAATACAGCTACATGCATCAACATGGATAAATATTACGAACATAATACTGAACCAAAAAAAAGCATGGCACAAAATACCTACAGTATGATTTCACTTATATAAATTTTAAAAATTTGCAACACTAAATAATGTGTTCTTTACACATACAAACATATGTGGTAATGCTAAAAAGAAAAATAAGGGACTAAGTCATCATCTATGGTTGGAATTGGGAAGTAAATATATGGGACTGGAAGATGCAACAGGATCTCTAGAGAACTGTGGATAGTATTCACTGAAGTGTTCTTTTAAATATACACATGCCTTGTGTATATATTATAATCCTCCTTTACAGGTATTTAATTGAAACTAGAACTATTTTGATCTGTATGTCTAAATTATCTGAAAGGAGAAATGAGTATGTTTTTATAAAAGTCTATAGACATTTATAACATTCACATAATTTCCCAGAGTACTAATTAACCATGAATTAAATCCACATAAATAAAAACCAGACAATAGGGAAATAAAATACAAAGATCATTTTGTTTTGTTTGTTTTCTCCTTTAATGAGGTAGAGCCAAAATGTTATGAATCTCTTTTCCCCATTGAGAAATGTAAATGGTGATGCTGGTTTTGTGAATCCTTTTTAGTTTATAGGACAATGGTTCTAACCTGGAGTCGTTTTCTTCCTCTCCCTCCACAGGGACGGTTGCAATTTCTAGAGGCATTTTAGTTGTCACAAAGCAGAGGAGAGGGGTGTGCAGTGGAGAGAATGCTACTGATCTTCAGTACATAGAAGGCAGAGAAGATGCCCAACATTCTGCAATGCCCAG
The DNA here is from genome assembly GCA_011751065.1 of Lasiurus cinereus. NCBI lineage: Eukaryota > Metazoa > Chordata > Mammalia > Chiroptera > Vespertilionidae > Lasiurus > Lasiurus cinereus. The sequence continues at coordinate 35,718,837 of JAAGEH010002531.1, forward strand.
GACAGCCTCTCGCAACTAAGAATTATTAGACCCAAAATGTCAATAGTGCTGGTGTTGGGAAGGAAACCTTGCCACAGGAAAAATTAACATAGCAAATATCAGAATGTTAGCATCATAAAATAAAGGCATGACTCCAAGGACCTTTTGGAAATCTGAAAATGCAAACATGACATTTGGATAAAGACAAACAGTTAATTAAAGACTTCTTACATTACAAGCAGGCAAAACAGACAATTGATTTGCTATTTTCACAAGTCTCATTGCAGACGTGTTGAGGTAATGCACAAAGTCAGGAAAGCGGCTCATGTAGAAAGGATATTCACAATAAATTCTGCTTTAGATCAGAGAAGAGCAAAGTAATCACCAATAATGGTTGAGTTTTATCTGAGCTTTGTGTATCTCTGTGTTCTCTTTGTTCTAATAGCATTTCTCATTTTTGAAGTTTTTTAAAATATTTATACTGGGTGAATTTGTAGTTTTATTATTTTTATATTTAAAAAAACCAAATGGATTTTATATTTTGCATTTGTACTTTGAATTCTTACTTGAGGTCTAGCTCTAGAGACTAAATATTTATGCTTTAACACCATTGCAAACAGGTTAAAAATGTTTATGGAACTCCTATTTGTTTAAGGAAGCAGTTTGCACAGAATGCCTTAGAAATTCAAATATATTGGTCAGTGATAAACACAACACATTTTTTTTTAAAAAATCAGCAATCTTAAGTTTATCTGTTTAATGTCAACTAAGCAATTCTCCTCATTATGGGACTTATATTACAACTGTTTTTACTTGATTGCATCTTGAGAACATTCAACTATTTCATGGTTTATAAGCATACAACAAGCTTCTAAGGAAATGATTAAAAAACTCAAAGTCTACAGAGACCAGGCATTTAAAAACCGGGAGGCCTCAGAAAGGACTATAATGATCTGAAGACCACGGTCCCCCTGAGGAAAGCAGAGGTTTTCAGCTCCAATGCTTCAAACTATGGACAAATTTGAAAAGGTCAAATGGATACCAGTTGTTCTTTTCCTTTAAGTAAAAAAAAAAAATCTATAATATTTTATGATATCTCCCAATTTTGAAATGTTGACAACTAATTTTTTTAATGCTTTCTTCATCAAAATAAACAGGTCTTCAACCCTTGTGTTGGCTGATTTTTGTGTTTTTAAAGATACTTGGAGGTAATTGTTCTGCATAAATACTACATTGTTATCTTAAGCACCTGAAATCTATGGTGTCAACATTACAGAAAACAAACTTTTCAATTGCATGGTAAGAATGAAATATTCCAGAGCAACAAGAGACGATGCACATGACATATCCAGTTTGTATCTTAAAAAAGGAAGCTTAGACTTCCTGAGTTTACCTGATAATAAAAAGGTGGATTAAGTAGACATTATTGATGAGGTAAAGATTACCTGTTCCTTTCTTGCAAGTATAAGTGAGATGGTAATTGCAAGGAACATCATTCCATTCGCCATTCTCATGCCAAATGATGACAACACAGTCTTCGCCAGCAGAAAAGAAGCTATCTGGCTGGTTGGGCCTCCAGTTCTCATATTGCTGCAAAAGTGGAGGGGAAAAATGACTACTTGGTAGTAGTATATTACAAGCGTGACAGTGGCATTGAATCACAATCAAATTAGAATGGACTAAACAGTTTCAATTTAACCATCTAGCGAAAAGGATTTTGGTGGTAAAGAAAAAAGACATTTATACTTGAATGGATAATATATGTATGTATCTCAATGTCTCTCTTCAACAATTATGTATTTTCCTTTGGCAATGAAATATAGCTGAGGAATTTTATTCTACATTTCTAGATATATAATCAGTGCTCAACTTAATAACTTAATCATATTATTTTTGTTGTTAATTATAGCAGCATTAATGAAAATGGAACAAATAAAAAGATCATAATCTCATCCCTCTGATCCATTGTTTCCCTCTACATTTATGTGCACATAGAATTTCTATGATTGTGATTATAGTACAGTCAAATTTGTATTCTCTCTTTTCTATGTTACCACTATAAAATACCTTTCTTTGTCTTTTTTAAAATGATTATTTCATCCAAATTCATTTATTTGGTTAAAAATTGAGACATTTGATGCATATATTTTATGTATTTACCTGCTATACCTGTACACATCATTTTATATTCAAACCTTCTGAGTAACTCTGTTTTAGATGTGATCTTATGTGCACCATGCAGTTGAATTTTGCTTTATGATCTAATCGGAAAGTTATTTTTCTCTTAATAGGAAACACCTATCACATGTATACATGTTGACAAGATAAGCATTTAAAAATGTATCTTGCTATATGCCTGGCCAGAGTGGCTCAGTGGTTAAGCATCGACCTATGAACCAGGAAGTCTTTGTTCGATTGTAGGTTCGAGCTGATCCCCTGTGTGGGGTATGCAGGAAGCAGCCAATCAGTAATTTTTTCTCATCATTGATGTTTCCATCTCTCTCTCCCTCTTCCCTTCTCTCTGAAATAAATACAAAAATATATTTTTTAAAAATAAATATATCTTTCTGTAAATATATTTGTTTTTTTGTATATCTATGTTCAGAAACTAATTTTAAAGAATTTTATTGACTTGATGTTTTTCTACTGGTACCTTTCTATCTCTATCTTTAGATGTTATCTATCGATTGTCCATTCTGAGCAATGATATATAACTGGAAATATATTTTGCCATGATCATCATAATAAATGCCATTTATTCAGCACCTGTGATGAATTAAGCCCTCTTCAAGATACTTGTTATGCATTATCTCTTTCAAAGTTCTAACAGGATTGGGAGTAATTTCAACCTTATAGATATTAAGCACCTAGGATTCTTTGGCTTATGTTCAATTTTCTGTAACTTTAAAATACTACTCCAGATCAACCAATAATTATATGAAAAACACAGCACCTATCCCTATCCAAAAATAACAAGCATTGATGAGATGAAAATATCATTGAACTAAAAATAAGAGTTCACTTTGCTAGCCCTGAGTCTCCTAACTAGAACGTGGAATGGGACAATTTTGTTTGTTCAATGACTTTCTCACTCAATTTAAGTACCACTTTCCCACTATGCTTTGACTACTGTGGTTTAACACTAATCTAATACTGACAAAACTGTCGGCAAACTTCCTTCCTATGGTAGAAGTAGGTTTATGTAACAGTGGCTCACATGACTGTTTCCTGGGACTACAGATTTGTTAGCCTTTCCTGGAATGAAATTTAAGTGAAATAAATCTGTGATCTGAAATCATCAGTGAAGAGAGACTATTTGAGAAAGTTAAAGTCAGACAAGAAAGAACTGTACCTAAGAATTTAAGGCAACTTCTCGATTCAGAGCATGGAAAAAAAAATGGTGCTACTATTTACTCCCAACAGCACCATGGCTATGTTTATGTGTTTTAAATGTACTAGAGAATACCTATACTTCTTATTTCTTTTCAGAAAAAAAAGGTGTGGTTTTTAAAACTTTCAAATATGCTATAAAGCTAAATCTTTGATAAAAGAATTAGTAAGAAGACTAAATTCTGAAAACCTCAAGATTAAGACATCTACTTTTCCTTCCATAGCTTTGCTTTAAAGTCCTCCTGAGTCATGCCAAAATTAAGATAGGAGACTAGAAATTTTGGCTTGATTCATTGATTGATTTTTAAAAGTCTTTGAAAAGTGATAAAATAGCAAATAAGCAAGGGAGTCTTAATATATTGTGTTGTTATTTTTCTCACAGAATGAAGGTTGTTTTTATTTCTCTGGTGGAAACCAAAATCCAGAAATTAGATGGATTTATATCCAACACTAGTAGACTTCATCAAATCCTGAGTTACTCTCCCAGATGGCCCTGGGGAGGAAGCTCAGGACAAATTCACCAAAGTACTCTGACTGGCAGGTCTCCCTTGGACCAGGAACAGACTTTTACTCTGAACTGGGCTTCTAATGATTTACTTATTTTCCTTTTCTTTGCGTACTTCCCTTCCTTTATTATCTTTCACCCTCCAGCCAACATCCCTTCTTCCCCCTACTCTCCTTTAATAAATAATAGATAAGGAACAACAAAGAAGAGATACAAAAGTCATATTCAGTCTGTTGCTGATGTATAACTAATTTGTCTCTAACAGATTAATTAAAGTAGGATAAAAATAATAAACAAAAATATCAAAATGTCCTAAAAATAATAAAAATCTATGTTTAATACCTTTTATGATCAAAGATTCCAGACCTTCTTAAACATTTAATTTGGATTTTGGAGCTCCATACTTTCTAGCTTACTTTTAAGTAACTTCTTACAAACAACCAGAAAATGTCCTCAGGGGTGGAAAATGTACAAAATTTCAATAGTATCTGCATAATGCTTCCCCTTCCTTTCCTACCTATCCACACTGCCCATCTCCCTTTCTTGCTTTATTTTTCTTCATAACATTTATCGTCTAATTGATTAACTCATGATTAACTCATTTATCTTATTTTTTCTCACTAGTAGATTATAAGCTCATTGAGGACAAGAATTTAGAATTCTTTTATTTAATACTATACCCTCGGTGCCAAAAACTATGCTGCACACATACTGGTGTTGTCTAATAAATAATCTGACACTTACAAATAATGAGCCACAGTGTGTGTTGCAATCTCCCCTATCTACACGTACCCCAACTCGAAGGTGTTGCTTGCTGCTGGCTGGCTAATAATGGGCAAGACAGGCAATCATAGATACAACTGGTGGAAGTAAATGTCTTCGCTGGAAAACAGCTGGCAATCCATATCAAAAACCTCAAAGAGTTTTTACTCTTGGACCCCATAATTCCACTTCTAAATTCCATCCTAAAGTAATTTTAACTGAACAACACTTTACCTAAAATACTATTTATACTACCAGTAAATGAGAAACAACCTGTAGAGTGAACACATATTCAATAAATTGGGGTATACCCAGACAAACTGAATATTGTATAACCACTAAATATCTGATCCTTGAAGAATATATAAAGGGACAGGATATACTAAAGTGTTAAGTTAAAATTCAAAAGAAAAACTCTAAAAACATACAATGATCCCAGTTTTACACATACCCTCTGATGCAGCTGCGTGTGTGTGTGTGTGTGTGTGTGTGTGTGTGTGTGTGTGTAAAAGGCCAAAAGGAAATGCCATAAGATGTTACAAAGTTTATATCTGGCTGATCTGAGATTGAAATTATATTTTATTTTATTTTTGTATCGTTTCAATACTTTGCAACTTCTTAAGAGTCAGCATGAATTATTTTTCTAATCATTAAAAATGAGCATTGTAAAAAGATCTCTGCAGCCATCAGAAAGGACAGGTTTCTTAGCTAACCCTCTTTCAATCTAACCTCAACAAATATTACTTCAAGGTACAGTTGTTGGCTGCCCTGGGTTTTGCAGCTGACATTTCCTCCCGATCTGAACAATAACCATCTCATTTTCACACTGAAATGAGATTCAGATTCTCAGGGTGCACACTGCCCAGACTCAGACCTCTGGTAAAAGATTTAATTGTTTTTGGTGGGAATTACATTTGGCTTACAACAGTGATTTAAAACGTGTGTTCTGTGTTGTTGCTTGGCAGAGCTGTGGCTTAATGGTGCAGGACCAAATTTTAGGTCTGTGGTTTTTACAAGAATGTCTGATACCCACAAGCATGTCACACTATTACCTCATATCTGATAGCTCCATTGTGCGGATTTATTTTGGCTGGGATGCTTTGATTCTGCTCCATGTTATTGCCAAACGGAGTTAGCAAAGGAAACTCCAGTTTTCTGAACAACTTTCTTTGTTCCCTCATAAATGCTTTACAGCCTTATTTAACATCACTTGCAGGGAGAGAGAGTACAAAAAAAATAAATCTTTGACTTTAGGTTTAATAATGTGTGTGTGTGTGTGTGTGTGTGTGTGTGTGTGTGTGAGAGAGAGAGAGAGAGAGAGAGAGAGAGAGAGAGAGAGAGAGAGAGTGTGTGTGTGTGTGTGTGTGTGTGTGTGTGTGTGTGTGTGTGTGTGTGTGTGTTTTCACAACAGTTAAATCTGAGGGAGTGATCTCTCCTCAGGAAAGCAGTTCTGAGTTAGAAGAATGTAATACAGCCTCTTTTACACACATAGGGCTTCATGCACAGAGAAATAAAGATTCTTGGAATGACAAAGAAAAATTCACCACTTCCATATGAATGTTTTCTGCCTTCACTTGGAGTGTATATCCTGGGTGATTTAGCCTGGTTCAATCCTCTTCTAGGGCTGGATAAGCAAACTAAGAATTATTCTAGAAAACTAGCACGATTTGGGGAGAATTCATTTTAACTTCATTGAAAAAATAAATGCTGATCAGATTCTCCCCCATTTGTCTGTGTCTCAGAGACTCATGTTCCCCACCCTGAATCCCAAACTCTTGCCATCTCCCCCAGAGACCAGGATTAGATCAATACAACACCAGAAAGAGGACCCTAAATTATTTTCCATCTCCACTTTCTTCTGATGGCAGAGAAAACTATGGCATGAAACTCAAATAGCTGGTTAGAGAAAAGCCAGCTAAAATGGAACATTTTCTACATATTCTGTGACAAACTAGTGTCTTATTGAGAGGCAATCTGTGATAAAGTTACTTTTCTTTAGAATTCCAATTAAATGACTACCATTTTCTACCTCTAAAAAAATAGTGGCAAAAGAGACAATCACTGCAAATTGTATTTAGTAACTGTTCAGTTATTGTTTTCTCTCCCTCTTCCCACACCCCCCAATTGGATTCAAGTAAGTCAGCTGCCAAAAGTATAAAATGACAAAAAAAAACAAAACAAAAACTAGCCAAAATCTAACTAAATAGTTTTCTCACATGAAAATTGTCTCTTTGAACCATTTCTAATACTGAGAAAAACTCAGAGTAGACTGAAGTTATTCACAAAATCTATTAAACTTTATAAATACTTAGGTTAATCCAAATAATCCATATTTTATTGTCAAAAATGTATTTCTGTCTTACATTGATGTAAGAGTGAATAGGTACTTAGTAGTACCTATGAGAGCACACAGCTCTTCCCTGCCAGCCACATTCTTCACTCTCAGAGAGTGGCTAGTTCCACAGATCTCACAGGGAATTTACTAATTTTTCTCAAGCAGAATAGCAAAATAGCTATTCTCTCCTTCCTAGCTCTTCACAAGTCTCCCACTTGATTCAATAAACATACTACAGGAAAAGTGTGTGTAGGGGTGGGGTCTCTGCTTTTGAAAGATATGGGCAATCTACTAAAGTCAGACAGGTTTACATCTTTTCAAGGTGAACCTCAGATTATATCGTGACTAGGAGCCCCAGCTGTGATGCAGAGATACCAGACATCTTTTATCTTTAAAATACACATCCCAAGGCCATGTTCAATGGCCCCAAACTCTCCACAGATAACTAGCATTATAAATATGAACAACACCAACTGATGGTAAAATGTAAAATAACTAATTGACCTTTTCTTATGCACGAATAGATAACTGCCTTTTCATACAGTTAAGAAAGCATTATTTCAGAGACATTCAAGACTTAAAAGTAAACCAGGAGTTTTTCTTTGCTTTGTTTTAAACAAACAAAAAAACAAAAAAACAAAAAAAAAAGGAGTTTGGGTTCAGTTTTGAGCTCTGCTTTCAGTTTAAGGTAACAGGACTGACCAGTATCAGTCAGTTACTGCTGTGACAGTCACATCCCAGCTGCTCCTTTAAGTGATACAGATATAAGCAAATTGATTTATGTGGAAATACACAAACAGCTATGTGGTGAAAATGGAAGGGTGGAGCAAGGAAAGTTCTTGAAACATAGAATGGCTTATTCTTATCCATCCATACAACATCCCAAAACAGTGCTCACTTTTCCACATAAAGATTTTTTAAAAGTCTTTGCAAAGTATTATGCTAAGGGAAATAAGCCAGTCAGAGAAAGACAAGTAACACATGATCTCAATTATATGTGGAATCTATAGGCTAGAGGCCCAGTGCACAAATTTACCCACCAGTAGGGTCCCTTGTCCTGACCTGTAGGAACAGGCCAAAATTGGCTCTCTGACATCACCTGAGGGGTTCCAGATTATAAGATGGTGCAACAAAAAAACAAACAAACAAATTAAAAAACCTTGATGAACAAAAAAGATCCAGAGATATTGAAGCATGCAACAATATGGGGGTGGGAAAGTGGAAAAAGATTAACCAAATAATTTGTGTGTATATATGCATAGCCTATGAACAGAGAATAGTGGGAGGAAAGCCTAGGGTTGGGACTGAGTTGGGTGAAGGGATCAATGAGAGTATGGGAAGGGAGGGTGATATCTGTACTATTTTCAACAATAAAGATAAAAAAAAATGTAAAGTCTTTGCAAAACAATGTCAATTCAAAAATCAAAACCATGAAGATACAAGGTCATGCTTCAACCTCTACCAGAGAAAGAATTCCCAGAACATTAGTTTTATTTTTAAATTCCTTTTATCAGCATCTTAAAGCTAAAAAGTTTGCTATCCAAACTTAATAATTAGTCCTTCTTCATAATATTTGACCCATTTTGTCCTTTTCATTGCAATTTTTATCATTTCTTAACTTGATCAAATAACTATCCCACATAATAAAAGCCTAATATGATACATGTCCTGTTGAACAGTTGGCCTTTCAACCAAAGCATAATCCTATATAATAAAAGGCTAATATGCAAATCAACTGAACAATCACTATGACATGCACTGACCCCCAGGGGGCAGATGCTCAATGCAGGAGCTTTCCCCTGGTGGTCAGTGTGCTCCCACAGTGGAAGCACCACTCTGCCAGAAGCTGGGCTCATGGCTGGCAAATGCAGCAGCGATGGCAGGAGCCTCTCACACCTCCACAGCAGTGCTAAGGATGTCCGTCTGACAGCTTAGGCCTGCTCTCCGAGTGGAGCTAGCCTAAACTCTCAGTTGGACATCCTCTGAGAGCTCCCAGACTGTGAGAGGGTGCGGACTGGACTGAGGGACACCCAAGTGTGCAAATCTCGTGCACCAGGCTTCAGTATGCTAATAATATGCTAAAGGTTGCTCAACTACTTGTTATGACATGCACTGACCACCAGGAGGCAGATGCTCTGACTGGTAGGTTAGTTTGCTGCTGGGATCTGGATGATTCAGACTGAGCGAGATGGGCCACACATGCCCTGGAGCCCTCCTGCAGTCCCTCCCAGCTGGCCAACCTCCCGTATCCCTCCCTGGCCCTGCTGTACACCAATGGGGTCTCTCAGCCTGGCCTGCACCCTCTTACAATCCAGAACCCCTCAGGGGATGTCAGAGAGCCAATTTTGGCCTGGCCTGCAGGAACCCCACTGGTGGGTGAATTTGTGCACTGGACCTCTAGCCTGTATAATAAAAACCTTAGTGACTATAATGGGATTGGTTGCTATGATGTGCACTGACCACCAGGGAGTAGATGCGCAATGCAGTAGCTGCTCCACTGGTGGTCAATGCACTCCCACAGGTGGAGTGCTGCTCAGCCAGAAGCTGGGCACACAGCTGGTGAGCACAGCTGCCATGGTGGGAGCCTCTCCCAACTCTGCAGCAGCAGGTGCAGTGGTGCCCAGCCCCAATTCAGGCTCCTTCCTGGCCACCTGCCATTTGGCACACTGCTACATCTCCTGAGGGGTCCTGGACTGTGAGAGAGTGCAGGCTGAGCTGAGGGATCACTCCTCTCCACAGTGCATGAATTTTGTGCACCAGGCCTCTAGTAAGGAATAATGAGTGGGCACTAACTAGTTCTTTTAAAGAGGCATTCTGTTAAGAATCCCTTGGTTTCTTTTCCTCTACTAAAAAAGAAAAAAGAGTTTTAACAGATACTAGATAAAATTAAAAGTCATCTTTTTGTGTGTCATAAATTTAAGGTTTACCATTCTCTCTTGCTCACACACATACACACACACACACACACACACACACACAAAACCTGTGTAGTAGATAAGTTCCCACCATAAATACAATAGAGCATATGCAAATGGTTAAATGGTGAGCATAGTAGACTGTGACAGAGCCCTTGAAATGAGAAAACAATAGACAGACTTGATAGCTAATCAAATAATTCTTACACACTAACCAGCCATTGGGTTCCAGACTGAACAAAAGGTACAAATCATCTCATATTGTAGCTCTTCAAGGGCTCTAATATATAGCTGAAACTGCAAGTCTTGAACCTGCAGCTGCCAAAGTCTCCATCTACCTATGTATCACTTAACTATTCTAAGCATATTTTAGATATAGTTTTTCAGCAGATATGGAGTCACCTTTTACTCTTTAAAATTCATTTTAATTTAGATAACCTTTGATGGCCAATTAAAGACTATATTTTAGAACTATTATGAATATTTCAAGCACATTTGAACAAATAATCACATACATGCCACTAAAAACAACATTCTTGACATTTGCTCAGAGAAGGTATTCTATGACATAATATATTATTGTAATTTGGGGGAGAATTTACTAAAGCATCAAGTAAGAATTTGGGTGTGTTGTTTTTATTTTAATGAACTGTCCAATCACAATTTTCACCTGCTCTGCCTCCCCACAAACACTACTAATTTAATTCATTGTAAAACATTTTCATAAGAAAACCAAAATAGCACTCTCAGTTCATATAACAAGGTAACCAGCCAAGGAAAACTTTTCACTGGTTTATTATTGTGTAAAAGTAAAGATACTAGAAAGACTAGTGCTAATATTTGCCTCAGTTGCTAGGATTTTACTAAGCACGTGACTCCCTATGTTTGCTTTATGCTGCACTTGAAAAATCATATTTTTTACATTTAAATTTAAAGTTCACAATATCAAGCAATTTGTGCTAGAATTTTAAAACTCAAAGCTCTAAGAACTTAATTCACAGAGACTATTATTCCTGTATAGATATACATAGTTGGTGGTTGGGGAATGTGAAGTTTTAAGACGCAAAATACAATATGGCCACTAGGTGGAGATAGACATCCATCAATCTATTATTAATTACCAGCTCACAGTTAAAACAATTTAGAATATAGCCCCAGAAATCACGTTCATTTACTCCATGTGGCAAAGAAAGATTAAAGGATCATCTGCGATATGTCCTCTCAGTTTTGTGAGGGAAAGCATGAAGGAAACACTTTGCTGAAAGAGGGGTCTCAGCCAGATCCTATTTGCCAACCTGATTGCATTCCATTCTGTTTCAGGCCATTGTAGTCAGAATCAGAATTTTCTATTTGACTAAAATGTTCATCTGCAATAGTTTATTTTTTCTGCATTTGGCCTTTTTAAAGTATTCATGGTGCACATCAATGGTGAAATCGGATCAGAAGCAAAGCCAAATCTACAGTATCCGCCTAAATAAGACCCTTAGAACAGTGCAGGCCATAAACGCCTCTGCACACCAATGAATGTCAGCAGTGAGATTCACATTTCGTTTGGCTTTAGATACAAACTTATCTGGAGTAGCTGTAAAAACATGACACCTGTACTGAAAGCTGGCTTCTCATGTGTGCAAACGCCTATCACCTGTGCTCCCACAGCTACAAACGACATCCCAAAGCAGTCCATGCCAGGGGGAAGCAGATAAACACCAAAGTATAAAAGCAAACTCCAAAGAAAAAATATTTTGCCAAGAGGCCAGCTTAATCGTTTGAAACGCATGCTGATAAGGACCTACCTCTTCCTTAAATAAGGAACTTAGAATGACCATGCTGGGTTCCCCCCAGCCTTTCAGAACACAGGTCAAACGTTTATCTGAAAGAAAGCTCGGGGGAGTACTTATTACAGAAATCAAAACATTTGGGAACTTTAAAATGCCCTTTCTCCCCCTAGATGGTGTGGGGCACAATAGACGTTTGTTTGCAGTCTGTGGAGGGTACATTAAACTTTGCTTTATTTAACTTGTTTGGGGCAAATGACCTCCCTGCAAGGTAGAGATAGACCCTCTACTGATCCTGGTAGTTGCTTAAGGTTACTCTGGTCTGGGTTCTTATTTATTTATGTTTTAAGGGAGGTTATGATTTTGCTGTTGTCTTTTAGTTGAACAACCGAAAGGAAAAGAGCAGCTTTGTTTCAAAGGAGAAAGACACATTTGTTTTGGTGTCACTGCCCTAGGTTGGCAGCCTAGAGACAGATCTTGCAAACATGAATATGCTGAAGGGAAGAAAAACGAACTTAGGGTCTCCTGATAGTTGTTAAAGTGGCAGTGTGCCCATTATTTTCCTAGCTGGCAAATCTCTGTGTGGGAGAGCCTATCTGCCAGCTCTTGAGTACAGACAGCACTAATCTTGTGTAATAGCGTGAGCTCACTGGCCTACAAAGGCAGTAATTATCAACAGCATTTTCCAAAGGATGTGAGTTCCTCCCACTGTGAGACCACTAGGAGACAGGGCCCCAGGCAGAGCCCCTTCGAGCAACTTGCATTCATTCAATCCCCACCACTGAAGGGGTGCCAGTGGCTCCTTCACCCCCACCCGTACCCCCAGCAGTTTGCACAGGTCTTGGGGCAGGAAGTGCTAAGTGATCCAAATGCAACTGAAACTGCCAAAACTCATTCAACATTTTTCTTTTGACTTTTTGATGGCAATTCATTGCCTTGGCCTTATTAGCCATGAAATTTTGATGTCTGTATGTGACTTTAAAGTTTCAGGGAGCATTCTGGAAGAGCATCTGTGAGAAAGAATGACAATGCATTGATCATTTACTTATAATCTTCTCAATTAGGATATGATGTTCCAGGGATAGGTAAATGTTGTTCTTCCAGTGTTTGACCCACCACTAGTGACCTGCACTCAAGGAAAGGCAAGGCGAATATGAAGGTTTTGTGTTCCAGAACTACTCTATCGTATTTCCTGTGTAGAATCAGAAGGACCAGTGCTTGTCATTAAGAGCTCGGTAGTCTTCTGCAGAAAAGAGACTGAGAGTTCTACTAATAAGGAATGTGTTAAAGGCTGAGGAAACATTATATGTTTTTCTTGGCTTTTAGGTTAATATAATGAAGCCTGTGACGTTAATTAAATTAACGTCAATATGCAGAATGACTTGTTCACAGAGAAGTGGCATTTGGAGCTAGAGCCCACACCACAGCTGATACACATCCCTCTGCAAATACTTTCTAGAAAGTCTTCTCAGATTTTCAGGTGGCAAGAGAAAAACTTAAGTTTTGGGTTTGAGGGTTTTGTTTTGCATTATTGTTCTGCGAAAGCATGTGTAATCCTTTCAAACAAGCAGAAACCTACAAACAAGCTTAGAAAACACCAGGAATTAGTTAATTCTCCTGATTCTCTTTTCAATGTCCAAGACATCTGGGAGAGGGAGGAGGCCAAAGCCTTTGTGTTTATAAAGGATAATGATGATCCATTCCGGCAAAAAAAAAGAGCAATGGTTTATAGCCTGCAATTTGTTACTCCTTTTCTCTGCCCCTTTTAAGTGTCTCTTCCTGGGTTAAGGGCTATTTCTTATTGTTTCTATCTTTTTCAAAGCTGGCTTTTCTCACAATACTTTGCTTGACAGACTGACGTGTTTATTTATGAAAGAAGAAAAGGCACTCAATTTAAAGTCAAACCCACAACCAATCTGGCTGTTCTTACACATCAACTCCATCCAGTAGGGTGAGTGGGTGCCCCAAATCATAGGTGTGCCAGCTTGCCAATGTTAAACCATGCTTATTAAATGAAGTAAAAATTCAGTTATGTTCTAGAAATATTTTAAAGTGGGATTTTTTTTTAAGTAGCAAAGGCTATCAATTAGCATTTTGTAATCTGTATCCTAAGTATCAAGGGACAAGATGAGTTGGCTAGACACTGATGGATGTGTGAATTAGCAACTTGTTCCAGATTACTAATACAGGAGATCCAGACATGTGCAGAGGAGAGGGGTCTGCATGGACAGGGAGAGTGAGGAGGAGGAAGTCATGACTATTTTCCAGGAAGCCCTCAAGCCAGCAGCCTTGCCGGGGTCAGCTTGAGTGCGAACAAAGTGAGATGACTGAAGGGAAAATGTGCAAGAGATGCAGAAAGTGTTGAAGAATAAATTCAGGATTCAGTGTGTGTTTTTTTAACTGAACAAATCAAACGTTCCTAAAGCTCCTCAGCATTTAAAATGGGGAACTGACTGGACTGTCAGTTCTATTCAATCCTGAACCTCTGGACAATGCTATTGAAGGTGACATTTTCCTTTCAAGTTTCTATGTCTGATCCACTGAAGTACTGGGTCTCCCGTGGTGACGGGTTAGCTTTGAAGGTGCTGGGGAACTCAGTGAAGAGATGAGGGGAAGGAATTGCTCTTCTGAATGCCTCATTCCTGGGGGTCAGAAATAGGTGGGAGCAAGATGGTTAACAACTTTAAATCTCTGCCGTCCATGGGTTGATTTTAAAGAGGTAAGTAGTGTGATTAGGGCACCCAACTGTTTCCAATATCCCCCTGATTGTGCTGTCCATGGACACAATGTAGTCTATAGTTCAAGGAAAGCTGTAAAAATGAATTTGCTAGAAAGTAAAAATGCTTCCATAGTCTTTCCTGACGTCTGTGCGTAAAAGGACAGTCACAGACAGTGAATGAATAAATGAAGCTCTGTCCAATCTTAGGCAACAATTCATCCTCAGTCAAACCTGCAGAGGGGCAGCAGTGGACATGTTTGCTTCCATCTTTCCTTTTCAAAGCTTGTTGTCAGTGTATTCTTGGGGCAACCATGGACACAACTGCTATCATTTCCAGTGGGAACACCTATTTCCTTTGTGTTAACAACTTTTGTAAGACACATTACGCTTGGCTATAACTTTCTGTTTGTGAGGAACATTGTTTTCTTGTCACCCTATTTTGAAATTTTACCTATTATGTATTAATGTTTTTCATATAGGTACAACTTTAAATAAAATTGTTAATTTAGATAAGCAAGAATTGCTACAAAGAGAGTCAGCCAAAAGACTTAATTGGTCATTTCAGGATTCAAAAGATAACAGTAAGTTGGTTGAACAATTTATGAATATTGATTACCATTCAAAAAAACATTTATTAGGTCTCTATTTTTGTTAACCACTCTGCTAGGTGTTGAACCAATAGAGATGAAAGTTAATCTCTGCCTCAGAAAGTGCAGTGTCAGGAAATTTACACCACAGGGGTCTGTGGCAGGATGGGAAGAGGCACAAGGAACTGCAGGAACACAAAAGATGAGCATTTAGTCACACCCAGCTTGGAAGGCTTCTTGGAAGAAGAACTTTAGCTCAGCAAAGTATTTAAATGCTTATTAAATAAAATTTAACAAGAGGCATGAACATTCTGAGCAATAGAGCAAGTATGTGGAAAGATCTGCAGGAGTGAGGGGTGCTGGCTTCTTCTTTAAGATGGGATTGCTTGGAAGTGGCAGATGGGCTGCATAGATTTGGTATGCCATGCTAATCATTAAAACTTTTACTGAAAGCAATAGGAAGACACTGAAGAATTTTAAGAAGGGAGTAACAAGAGTTTAGAGCAAGGAGAAAGGAAGGTCACAGGAACTGCAAAACATATCTGGGGGAAACACTTCAGACTAGTCATTCATTTAACAATTAGTTAAGACTAGAACTTAAAAGTCAGATAATAGTATAGAAACTAGATAAGATATATTTGTTTAACTTTGCCAGCTTTAATGTGTATTTAACTTGGATGGTTTAATTAGTGTCTTTGAAGACATTACTTGGGTGACAAGTAAAGTAATTCATTATTGAGGTTATTTGTCAAAGTTTCCAACAAAGCACTTGGGGCATTTCACTGTTAGAGATCAATAGTCAAGTTAAAGAATAACTGCTGGTAGAAATAACTTAGAAGAAACCCAAGTGAAAATGTAAATGGGTTAAGAGAAAATAGCCTCAATAGAAATTACAAGGAGAAGCCTGTAACCACTTTTATTCATGAATATTCTTTTATGAAATTTATTGGGAAAACACATCAAATAAATAATTTTGAAAAAAGATGTTTAAAATATAACGAAAGCAAGAGTTTTGCATTATATTAATTATATCAACATCCTATTATAGAGGCAATAATGTGTAATGAATTGACCAGAATCTGAAGAAGACAGGCAATTTAGGTAACTTGGACAAATAACATTGTTAAATTAGTCTGAGCATGTAAATTGAATTAGTCTAGCTGTAAAGCATTCTTAAATATGATATAATTATGCCTCATGTTGATTGGAAGCAAAGTTTAATTATTTTAAGAGAAGAAATTATTGAAATTGAAACCTAATATAAACTTGTTTTTACTGAATATTAGACTGAGTAACCAAAGATAATATACCCTAAATATCAAAGGTTCTTTTTGTTTTAATACTGCTCTACCTCCCAAGAAGGATAAGCAATAATAAATCTTTCAAACAAAAAATGGGGGAGGGGAAGGAGAGCAGTCACTCTAAAACATAAACAAAGTCTTTAAAATTACACACAGTCAAGTTAACACCATTTCCAAAGGTAAGCAGATACTGCTTTCTCCGATGAAGAGTTTACTATTAAGGGTATTTTCAAAAGCAAGACACTTGGAGTAAACAGCGAAACAAAGGAGAACTATTTTATTCAGAGGCCTGTGCACATATGGAACCTGTTAAGGGGATGGTGGTTGTAGAAAGAACTATAAACGAGGGTGAGAGACACCTAGCTTGTCTCAGAAAGGAAGGGATGGAGGCAAGAGTGGTTTCAAAAGAAGAAAGTGGGCCAGAGATCAGTCAGATGGGAGGGAGACAGGCTGTTGGGCAGATGGTCTTTTCTGTTCCAAAATGTTCAAAGTTAAGGGACACTCCTTACCACACTTTTATTTCAGACAAAGAATGAATTAAGAGGAAACCGAGGGCCAGTCAGAGTTTTTTCTGGGGTAACTGTGTCATTTCTTTGATAAACTTTGCTTGTCTGTGTAATTCATTTCCTGCCTTCTTCAAACCAAGGCCCTCACTTGGTGTGCTCGCCATCACTCTTAGCTTTCAATTAAAAAATGTGAATTAATTAAGAGTAAGGTTCCTGTTTACAAAGTACAGTTATCAATGGTAGGTTATCTTCCTCTGGAAATTCCCAGGAAAGATCAATATTTTTTGACAAAGTGCAATGATTGCTTATTTACTATGCTTAGGACTGTCTGACTATGAAAATGATCATTTCACAATCCACTAAAAATTAATGGACACAGACCAAAAAAATAATGGTTAAGTCGGCTTGCTTTGGCTAAGTGGAATAATGGCATCTGATGAGCCAAGCATGCTGGACTGGCATCTAAAGGGAAGATAAATTCCCTAAGATATTTTACAGGTCTTACATGCCTGCTAGCTATGTATTCAGTCTCATTAACCAAGTTCACAGAACTTCTAGGATCTTATCATGGACACCATGAGAAATAAAAATCAAGCAAGAAAAACACTTTTTTGAAGAAGTGAACTTCTTATGGAGAAAGAATAAACACGGAGTAACATGGAAAAATGGTAAGAATGCAGACATACAAATCAATTCTATGTAACCAAGGAGAGATTGCACATAGTCAAGGATTTGGTCCAATCAGGTGAGCATGTATGCTGCAAATGACAGGCTTTACATACACTTCACTCAGCCAGCTGCAGCTCTTCTAGGCTTAGGGCCAGCACATTCAGGGAGACTATGTGGTCTGGCTCTACAAGTACCAACCTGAATAGCTACCTACATCCTTGGCATTCTGGCTTCTGTAATATCTTTGGGAGCTCACAATTACCTGCACTTTTCACTGGGCTACTTATAATGGAAAGTTTGTGAGAGGAAAACCCACTGGTGGGTATCCTATAAACCCAGTTTATCCCAAAGAAAGCAGTATGCATCCAACAAGAGAAAACACATTAAATGCCTATACTACATAATCTGCATTAAGAGAATTATGAAAACAGTTTTAACTATTTTAATACACAGAAAAATGTCATTTTAATTTTTATATTCACTTATAAATGAATAAAGACAAGTCTCTCTTCCATTAAAATTAATATATAAGGACTTATGTTATACCAAACGCTAATAATATAATTGATCAAAATGATCCCCTTAGATACAACAGAAAGAAAACATACAGATGCAAAAACTGCAGATACATCATTGAGCAAGGACAAGTAGAAGAAGACAAGACTAATTGACCCAAGAAGTGTAGGAATATATTTTATGAACAATCTACTTTCCCTGTTATCTCTGAATCCTGCCAAAGAACCTACGTATGAACTTGAACGACAAACAGTGCTGATCAAACATAAGAAGTCATGACAAACAGAGGGCAAGCTTTATTGCAGGATTGCTAACGGTCTGTGGTTTTGGAGATAGGTCTGAGTTCAAATACTGGTTTCACCACTTACAAGCAATGTGAATATGGGCAAATATCTCAGCCTACTGACTTTCCCTGTCTTTACCTGTCAAACACCTAATGCCTCCCTTACAGGTTATTATGAGGAAAAAAAAATGCAAAGTGCTTAGTACAGAGATTGACACAGATGAACTAAGGAGTATATCCACCAGGGCACCAAGAAGCCTACCTGAACAGAGTACAACTTCCAAAAACAGAGATTACTCTGGCATTGGTTCTAAGATGAACTTTACATTTTGCCAAGCTCTTTAGATATAGATGAATGACAGGTAATGAATGAACTATAAGCAGCTGAGTGATTCACACCCAAGAAAGAGCTTAACAACTATTTTCAATTTTTCTTCTTATTTATATAAATTAAAATTAAATTTACATTTACTCTCTAGCTCAGTGGGTCCCAATTTTGTCTATACTTTAGAATCAGAGGTTCTGCTGTAATGACTTTGAGCTGAGGCCTAGGCACTGGTTGTTTAATTACACTCTCCTGATGATTCTAACAGCCAGGGTCCAGAACCACTAGTATAGCTAACCACACTGGAACTATTTCTAAAAAGTAGCTTTGCCAATCCTAACTTAAGACCCTTATTCCAGCCTACTCAAGACTGTGGCCAAACCATTCCTTTCTTTATGATGTAGAGAAAGCTAAAAAGCATATAATTAGTCAGCAGAGTTTGAATGGAAGGAAATTCATAAAGTTATCATTCAAAAATCTTTTTTAAGATGAAAACAATAGGGCATTTTGCTTGGATAAAAATGAGTCATGTCTTATAGCAGATTTCCAGTGCAATTATTTAATAGAGAAAGATATATTTTAAAGGCATTTTATTTTACAGTTATTCTTTCTCTTTTTATTTTGATGGTAGGCAAAGTCAACATAACTATCTGAAGCACAGAGTTGAGGCAATTCTGATTACGTATGTGGTTTTCCAGCTCAATGAAAAGGTGATCCAGTCCTCTTATCAAGAGAGACACAATGATTGGAGGACTGGTGGTTGGATTGATTCTCAATCTACTCTAATTCCTCTCTATTTCACTCAGTGACCCTGAGCAGGTCACTGAACTGGTCTTCAGTTTAAGGTGCCCTCCACACAATGCAATCAGCACACAGTACCAAGTTCTTAGGAATCATTTTCATCAACAGCTTACCAGTGTGCTGCCATCAGTCCAACGGAAGTCATGCTCAAACATCTTGTCATTGAGGCCTATCCACTGGTAGTCATGGCCCACACCTGAAAGATGGTAAATAACATGGACATTTTTAATACCTTTCCAATATATGGATGAAACATATAAAAATATTTTCAGAATGAATCATGCATCCTCTTTTCTGGCTGGATTTTTGCTTAGTTATTTATAAAAAATTTTCGTAGTCTATCTTTTGTCCTTCTGCCCAATGTGCTTTAAACCAAAAAGCGCATTTGCAAACATTGTGAAACATTAAAATAACAGACACAGACATTATTTTTCTAGCAGTTTATAATTATTTGAATGATTTTCTTCATCCTTACTCATGATAGAAACTTTTTATTTATTTATTTTTATTATTAAGTTATGCCATTGGTGCTCAGTGGTTGAGCATTGGTCTATGAACCAGGAGGTCACCATTTGATTCCTGGTCAGGGTGCATGTCTGGGTTTTGGGCTTGATTCCCATTAATGGGTCATGCAAGAGGCAGACAATTGATGATGTTTCTCTCTCATCATTGGTGTTTCTACCTCCCTATCCCTCTCCCCTGCTCTCTGAAATCAATAAAAAAAATATATTTTTAAAAAGTTCCACCATTGGCAAAAATTCAGTGGCTTGATAAAATATGACAGATCTTACCCATGCTAGCCTCACTTTGAAAGCTACATGTTTCTTTTCAAAGCAGTTTAGACAGTGAATATCTAGACCAGACAGTCCTGCAAAATTTCCTCAAAATTAATGGCTTTCACCATAAGATGAGTCACTGGCAAGCATACCATGCAAAAAAGTTAGGTGAACCTCTATCCGAATTATAAATTAGCAATCATATTTCTAAAAGATAGAAAGCATCATGATAACATATTTAATTGAGCATCAAATAATGTCTCATGAGCAAAAAAAAAAAATCTACATGTTTGTTACAGGAAAGCTAGCTGCCATCTTCTTTGCTGTAGTTTAAAGAGTAAGTAAACAGCTTAGGTAATAAGTTTTATTAGCATTGTCTCTGTCTATTCATGTTCTTAATATGAAGCCCACTTGCTATGGTCTAAAATAATAGAATCTTGGATGAGAACTAATTATGCACAGGGGATAAGAATAAGGTTCTACTAGCAATTCAGTTTGAATTAGTGGGACAAAAATAACTGAAAGCAGTTTTCTCTTTAACTTTAGACAACATATGCATGTGTTCTAAATAGAGTCAATGAAGGTAATCAGAAGAATTAGATTGAACCATAAGATGCAATCATTTTTGTAAGTAAAAAACTGATCAAATTGCACGCTGTTTCACCTCTTATTGCAAGCCAACCAAGAAGTGCTTTCCTATGTTATAGTTGAATTTTCCCCCAAATGGGGGACTCATCCTAGATACATGAATTTAAGGAGTTCAAAGATGAAGGATTTAATAAGTGGAATCACAACTGAGAAAGCTACTTGTTCTTTTTAGTTATGAGGGAGAGAAAGCTAAGAAGGTGGTGAGAATGAATGAAGCTTTAGGAAACCAGTGTATGTTTGGTACATACGATTCACAAACATTTGTTCTTCATGAGACAGAATGCTGGTGAGATGGGCGCCCTGCAGACGGCATTCCCGTTCGGCTGCATCCCATGTGCGTCGATGAGCAAAATACTTGTAACACTGCCCTTGGAATTTGTGCCAGCCGTAGTCACATGTCTCGGTGTCTGGGAAGAAATAAGGCAGAGGCTTCTTAAACACACCCACGTCATCTAAAATTGGCTCGCTGATCCAAGTGCTAACTGAAGACCCAAGGCAATATCAATGCAACATCCCTGCAGTAACAGATCCATAAAATCTGGCATGATGACCAAAAAAAATATGATAAAGAGAGACCAAATGATTCCTGCCAAGTGGATGGCTGTACTGCAGGTCCTTGAATAAGATCTTGTTGTTCTATTCCACTTAATTTTGTTATAACATAGATGGGATGCTGTAGGAACTTAACTGTTGTTTATAACAGTCAGCTTATGGTTAGACACAGGCCTGACACACTAACCTGAAATAAAGACATCATTTCACTTAAAGTTTCAGAACCTATGGAGAATGTTAAGTGAGAACTTACTGTGCATCTTTGGACTGAAAATCCAGTGTCTAACTGCAATGTCCTCTCTTAGAGCCAGCATTAGCAGGAGAGAAGACTGGACGAGAGGCCAGCCAAACCTCTTAGGCTGCAGTATCTACTGACTTACTGGTGAAGCAGTTGGAGCTAATTCCTTATCAATGCAACTTATCTAAAGAGCATCATTTAATGATAAGAATTTGGCTAATAGGATTCTGGATGCTTGCATGAGGACTTCAAATGTCTGGAAGTAGGAGCAGTCCTTTCCCACTTCCCAGAGAGATAGCTGGTGGCCAGTCTCTGGCCAGGTAAGATTTACAAAGAGAAAGAAATTCCCCATCAGTAGGCAGCTTCTGGGATACAGCTCAGGCTGTGTGCCTTCTTCCCAAAAGGAGCAGGAATATAGGTAACTACAAGTGCAAATTCATCCAGATTTTAAGTTTATTAAGAATTATAAAACCTGATGCCAAAACCGGTTTGGCTCAGTAGATAGAGTGTCAGCCTGCGACTGAAAGGTCCCCAGGTTCGATTCAGGTCAAGGGCATGTACTTTGGTTGCGGGCACATCCCCAGAAGGGGGCATGCAAGAGGCAGCTGATCAATGTTTCTCTCTCATCGATGTTTCTGACTCTCTCTCCCTTCCTTTCTGTAAAAAATCAATAAAAATATATTTTAAAAAAAGAATTATAAAACCTGAGTTCTTTAACTTCATTCCCAATAATCCACTAAGCCATATATATATATATATATATATATATATATATATATATATTTTTTTTTCCCCCTTTCACAACAAGCAGCCTATAACCAGTACTCTGGTAGGATGAAAATATTTTTCCAATATATCTAAGTTATACACTGGCAGTGAGTGTCAGCTATTCTTTCTAGATGGCCAGTTTTGATGTGTTTTCATAGGAAAGCAGCCTTACTCATAGCACTGCATTTTCAGTCGTAATCTTCCCTCAGACTCACCCACTGGCAAATGAGGTAAAATTCTGTATTTAATCATAATTAATTGAAATAATTTTTTATTTCTACAAAACAATTCTCACAAATATATTTAGTTACATGCAAAAACTAATAAAACTGTGAAGGTCGTAGCATTTTAAGCACCAAGAAAACTTTCTAGATTACCGAATGACCATCCATTCCTCCCCTCCCTTTACTGATCTATGAAGAAAATAAAATCCTACTCCATGAAATAAATGCTTGTTGTATGTACCAGACTTGGTGGCCAAATTGGAAGTCAGATTGTCACTCCATTTACACCTCTTTCCACAATTGTGGGAAAGCCTGTGGTCGGAGAGACTAAATTTATTTTTCCCTGGCTTCAGTGATTTAGGCATAATCATACGACAGATGCAACTGATCTCTGAAAACAGTCTTCAGTTCAGTTTAGTCTAACTGGCCTGTTGTTTAGTTACAGCCAGCTGACTAATTGATTTAAATCATGTGCACTGGAAGCTTTGCGTTTTATTAAAGTGCTGTATGGCGACCACCAAATCTCATGGGAAAGGACACAAGACACAGCTAGCTCACTTGGAATAAAAGTAGCACTCATTGCCCAAGAATGAAATATATTTTGTTACGTGGATGCAGTAATTTTCTTTTGGGGGAATTCTCATGCAAGAACTCAGAGCTGAGCTATTAGAGGTGGGGAAGAAACCGATCTTCATATATGAGGGAAGAAGGACTGGAAAAATTTTTAGAACATTCTGACTGCCAAAGTCAATAATGTGATATTATAATAGCATAATGTCCCTTTATCCTTGGAAATCATCATTTATTTTAAGACACCCAGCTCAAAATTGTGGGGTATTTCTAATTTATTTATTTTTTGTGAATAATGCACCACAAAAAAAATTCTTCTATATGCTCTTTCTTATCTTCTATTAACCCAAGTGATTTTCGTCTGTTTTTTTCTTTTATCATTAAAATAGATTACCACTGTATTTCCTTTAACCCCCCCCAAAAAAAACATACATGACCATACTCTTCTGAAAGCAGATATCAGAAGCAGTCTGTTTGTTTATCCTATCTTACCTAAAAACGATGTAACATACATTTCATTTCTTAAAAGGCAACTCTTTTGGATGATATAGTCTTAAAATTCATCTGACATGAAAATACTTGTTTTAAAACTCCTATAATGCATAGGTTTCATTAAAATCGCAGATTTTTGTTGTGCCTGTTCATGTTGGGTTTGGGTTGGGGGAGGGTATGACAACTCCTGCTCATGGTCATGGAACGTGAAACTATCATTTAAACACTCTCACACAAAAAATCAATTCGCCTTATGATATGAAGGCAACGTTTTCAACAGCTCTGACATATAGCTGTCAAGTCTCAAGAAGTAGTCAACACTTGGGCATTTCTCACTGGCAAGCTACGTCCCTGACTTTAGCGGGGGCCACCTATGTGCACAGAATTGTCTGTCCACAGTTCTAAGACCCCCCTTCTAGGTTTCAACTCTGCTATCATTCCACCAAGTTGCAGCGCTGATTCCAGAGTTACTGGGAGTTGGGATGTTACTAATGAGAGAACAGAAAAGGTCAGCTGAATAAACAACAACACAGTCATCACTAAATTTGGACAGAAAACTGTTTAGACAACAATGCTGCTGTGAATGAAGAAAACATTTGCTCTTAGGCAACCTGAAAAGAGCAGAAAAACTCCTTCAGAGTCCTGCCAATAAATCACAGGAGCACAGCTGCATTTGGTAAACAGACTGGGGTGAATGTTGCTCATCATGTGGATGAAAGTTTAACTCACTGTAAGTAAGCTGAGAATGCACCTGAAAGTTAGGTGGCACCAGAAATGAGAGAAAAACCCAAAACCTTTTCTTTCTGATATTCCTTAAAGAGATGAAAAAGGTAACTGGCCCCAAAGTCCCTCTCAAGGATGTGTTACCACATCACGTACAGACTTAAATAAAATGCTTATCTCTGAGGGGTCCTTTGAAGGGTAAAGATATTGAGAAAAACCTAGGCTTTCAAAGGCAGCTTAGGTTCATCTTCCCCACTCTCATTTCCTAGCTGTGTGACCTTGAACACATACATATCTTTCTCTCTGAGCCTCAATTTCTAACTCATTTACTCATAGAAATACTGTGTCAACTAAATGAATTGATGTACCTGGAAGCATTTGATAAACTATAAAGTATCCCACAAGTAGTATATCTTTTTATTCTCTGTCAAGAATTATGCTGAGTCACCAAGATCAAAGCTGTGTTTGTGCTGTTCAGAGCTCTATCTCCAGTGCCCGGAAAATGCCTTTAAAACAGTGGGTGTGCCATAAACATCGGTTGGACAAATTATTTTTGAATTGCTCCTTGTATTTGGAATAAATGGAGCAAGAATCATTTAAACAAATTTTAATAACTGAAGTATATTACCCTTTGTTTTCTTTAACAAATAGTATTTTTCTCACTGTTTTCATCTAAGAAGGGAAACAGTGAGAAATTGCTTGGTCAATTTGCATATTTACCTTTTGAAATTCTAAAATAAATAGATTTCTCCTTTGCAATGAAAAGAAAAGGAAAAAATCTAAACACTTAGCCATCAGCTACCCCCTTCGATTGGCAGTTTAATACTTCTTTTAGTTTTGTTTTTTAATTGTGGTGATGTCTGGATTAACGTTGAAAAGTAAAATATAGGGCTATACCAATGTATCTGAGGGCTTAATACATTTTCATTTTGTCTGGTGGATTGGAAGTTTGGCACTAAGCACTTTTATCAAAGCCAAATCACTGTATGACTTTAAGTAGAGGAAACTGGTTCCAAGACTTAGTGTGTTGAGCATGCGATCTGTTGCTGATGCATGGACTAAGAAATGTTACTATTAACCACCTAACATATACTCTCAGGTGGGCCATAAAACGGAAATTACAAGGATCAGGAGATTTAAGCCATCATGAACATAGGCCTTTCTTTCATTCAGAAAAAGTAAATGCTTCTTTAGTAGGAAAACTCCCCGTTGAGCAGATTCACAATATCTTTTACGTAGTGTTTGCCAAGTCCAAGACAATGTGTCCTAACAACTATAGAAACTCATTCTCCAGAGATGATTGACTATGAAAAATAAGTCCCTTGACTCTCAAGTGCATAGGGGGAGAAAATAATGGCAACTAATATTGAATTCAATACTAGTTGGAACAAACCATGAACATGGATTAAGGTCTATTCCTAATTTGTCCTTTGGAAGAATACATATAGCCATGTTCCTTTTGTTGGCTAGATGGTTTTAAATTTGCTCAGTGTGCCTGTCTGCAATTGCATCCTATCAGTGAAATAAAAATGATCAAGTCAACACTATTATTCAGGTATTGTGAACTATGGACACATAAGGAAACCTAATGTATTTAGGAAACCTGTGACTTCCCCCTGTAGGAAAGAATATGTAGCATGGTCAAATGACTAAAAATATCCAAGTCATTATGACAAAAGACTATCTAGAACTAACATTAGAAGTGAAGTATCAATAAAGTTCATCCTATAAATGTTGCAATAGCTCTTACCTTGCTCACAAAGTGCACCAACATAGCTGGGAAGACAGAGGCACCTGAACGTATTAAAGCCATCAACACACGTGGCTCCATTGCGACAGGGGTTAGAGTGACATTCATCAAAATCTGAAATAAAATCATAAAAGGCCACAAAAGAATTTTCAAAAACAATCAAAGGATTCTAGTTACTATGAGGTTGCTAGATAAAATACAAGCTAGCCAGTTAAATTTGAATTTCAGATTTTAAAAAATGTTTTTTATTATAAGTATGCCCCATTTTATATTTAGGGCATACTTAGAGTGAAAAATTATTCTTTTTCTTTCATCTAAGATTAAAATTTAACTGACCTTCTTATATTTTTATTTGCTAAATATCTGGAAACTCTTAAGAAAATTTCAACAATTTAGAGGAGGATCACTGTGTCCATTTCTTTTAGATGAGTCACATGAGCCCTATATGGATCAATTTTTAATCTAGCCTGCCCACTCCCTATCCTGGTTCATGCTCCAATTTCCTCACTCCTGAAATACTGAAAATATTTGGCAGGCCTCCCACACCCTGGACCCTTCCCTCTCCAATATATCCTTCACTCTGCAATGGTCGCCTTCTTTGGACACAGTCATAATTTTACTCCTTGGCTTTCAAACATCCCATAGATCCCAGCTGCCCAGGGCAGTTGTCTTCAGAGTATGGTCCTGGGACTAGCAACAGTAGCATCACCTGAGAATGGTAGAAATGCACACCTCCAGGCACACCCCAGATTTATTGCATCAGATACTGGGGCTGAGGTAACAACAATCTGTATTCACCTGGCCTTCTAGGTGACTCTGATGCACACTCAAGTCTCAAAATCACTCAACTAGAGTACAAGGTACAACTACTGAGCTATTATTAAGACAAGCCCTCTTTCAATATTAATGTTGGAGATTTTATCCCAATATGTCTGTGAGCCTTCTTTGCTCAATCATTAAGAGAAAAGCATCCTGGTACCTCTAAAAGAAGCACTTGACGGATATTATATTCCATCATTTCTTTCATCAGAGATAAGTACTACAATTAGTCAAATTTAAAATGGAGTCTTGCCCTAGCTGGTTTGGCTCAGGGGATAGAGCATTGCCCGGGTTGCCAGCTCAGTCCCTGCAGGAGGCAGCTGATCAATGATTCTTTCTCATCATTGATGTTTCTATCTCTCTCTCTTCCCCTTCCTCTCTGAAATCAATAAATCAATAAAAATATATTTTTAAATGGAGTCCTTAAAAAAATCTAAATAAGAATGAGAACAAAAAGAACTGATTTGGTAAGAACACAGTTATATTCTTTGGAAGTAGAAAGAGAGGAGGAGGCCTGCCATCCATACCTCCTTGAGGTGAAGGCAGGTGAGGCTGGCTGCTAGGGACAGCCAGGGAAGGCTTTCTCCCATTTCATAGCAGAGGAGCAAATTATCTCAAAATGTTACAGTTAAACTCCCTCATTTTAGCTTTGGAAAAATTTGCTGTATTTAAGTTGATTATTTATTGATATTCAGATGTGGAGGATATACTAAAAAAATTGTTAATATTTATGCAACTTTACATTTGTAGAAAGTCTATCTGTAAAATCCACAATAAGATATAGCTGACCTAAGTAAGCTTCACTGTGTCTTGGGTATATTAACAAAATTCAGTCAGCATCTGACCTCATTTCCCAGAATCTACTTAAATCTCTCTGTGACTTTAACTTCATTGAACATATAATTCATCTACACTTGGATTTCTCTGAAATCCTCTGATTGATTCAAGCAATATAAATACCCCCCAATTTATCTTTTGTAAAAGCACTACAACCTTTCAGGCAAGGACATCTTACCAAGTTCGCACTGGTCTCCTGTGAATCCCGGCACACAGGTACACACGTAGGAAGTTTCAGTAGCATAGCAGGTGCCTCCATTGAGGCACGGGTTTGTTTTGCAACGATCAATTCCTATAGTGTTCAGGAAAATAAGAAAAGCAATTAGGCCCACCTCTAACTTTCAATGTATTTTAGCATAAAATGCCACTTATTGCTACCATGATATATAAGCTTTACAGTAGAAATTTAGAGATACTACACACAAAAATTAACATTAACTTTACTCTCTGGAGTGTTTCTTGGCATAACTAATTATTATAAATTGGATATATTCATTTCTAGGATTCAATAATCATTCTTTTTCAACAATACTTTTGCACAGTATCTGGCAACTAATATATTCTACTGCAGATTTAGTTGGCATGATAATGGCAATTGATTTTAGTCAAAAATGATTACACGTATGTGCACAGTGAATGGAAATGTATTCTTTTACACGAGGTTAGTTCATGTGAAATGGCTGGATACACAGAACATGCATTCTTTTTAGCAGATTGGCTTGTTACCATCATTTGAATTATTATTGCCTTTTACCACTTAATGCTCAGAAACTGTTTTTCTTCGAAAGTGTGCACTGAAGTCTCTTCTGCTACATTAATATGCTTTTTCCAAAAACACGTTCCAAATGTACTCCTTTAGACTATACTTGAAGAAAAGCAACACATGGATTAAACTCTACTGTATAAAAACAAACCCAAACACAAAAACCTCACCTAACATGACACCCCCAATTTTTAATAAAACTTTTCTCATTAAAACAAAATCAACACTCCTAGCAAATAAATATAAAGACCAAAGCCACAAATTTATGAGGAGAAACAGTTTAAAATATGTTTTTAAATGGCATGTGCAAATACTTTTACACTTTTTGAAGCACATATATTATTCTGTAACAATTCTTGTATAATTGTCTTTATGTTAATAGTTTGTGTTTATTAGAGTTTGAGTATTTTTCTAGAGTTGCCTGTTTCAAAATGTTCAAGAATCCAAATAACAGTTTAAGGTTTTACAAAATAATTGTGATAAATAGATTACATATGAGCTAAAACTTATGTTCAAGAATCTTAAGACCCAAAACCCTGAAATAATTACACATGAAAAGAAGACCGTCTACTTATGAAACATGAACTTAAGGAGCATGAGGCCAAAGAAGGTGCTGCTAGTAGCAGAAGATAACTGGGTCTTTTTCATATAGAAAAGTCAAACAAACTTTCTGAGTGGTAAGTAAATTCTAGACTACTAGAAAAACTTGACAAATTTACATTTGCATGTGTGGGTTCAACATTAGGTTAATTCAGATGCTTACACCAACTTCAAAAACTACTCCAATTCTTCTAAGATTCTATCTCATGTAGTCCTAAAAATATTTAAAAGCTCCCTAGTCATTTTAACCTTTTGCCTTTCAAAGTACTCTGTATATATGACGAGGCTACAGTCAACAGCACATCACACTGCCCTCAGTGCAAAATCAACATGACACTTAAGAGAAGGCGCTTGGTGAAACTGTGATATGCCATATAAATGTGATGCACTATTATTGTTCCCTACACGGACACCAGGTACCACACTGAGAGTATGGGACAAGGAGTTGGCAAGAAAGTGGGTCTTTCTGTAAACACAAAGTAGCTTAAAATTTAAAAAAATATATGTTTATGATTTTTATTCTTCTGTACACGGTTCGAATTAATCTCTGAATGTTAAATCTGCAACAGATAGACCAGGCAATGCAATATGAGCATCCAGTTACTGAATTAATGTGACGATCTGCTTTGCAATGAAGGCGCAACATCTAATTCTAGGTAAACTTTGTGGACTGGATAACTGGTACACATCTCTTATTCATTGGTCAAACTTAATTCTCTCTCAACATTACCAATGACTCCTATATCATATTTTCACGAACCTGAAGTATATTGAAACTAAATTACAAAAGGGTAAATGTTGGTCAGATTACTTGCTGATCGTTTACAGATTAAATATAGAATGACAACAGAAATTCATCAGCCACCTTTGATCAATTTTATTCAGAAAACAGTTTGTCATTTGTAAAAAGTTGCATGTCATAAGTATTTTACTCTATCCGAAGTACAACAAACGGAAGTGGCACAAAAGATAATATTGAAATGTTCAGAAGAAGAATTCCAAGTGTAGCCATGCTGTAAAGTATATTCATTTAAATAAAACTTATTTTGAACCAATACAGCCCTTAAAGTATTGATTTTTTTCTCTTTTGTTGGTAGTGGCTAGGTGGTGATTGTTACTTTTGGATTCCATTGAAAATGTTATTTAAATGATGTTCTAGAAAACATCATTGCAGTAGACTTCTCAACATTATTAGGCTAGAGTAAGACAAAAATAAATTCTACAAAATGAATAGTCTAAGATTTCTGGTTTACATATCATTAACTATCAATTATCTACTTTTGTGCTATAATAATAGGAAACCAGCTAAGAGCAGTGGAAAGACCATGGACTTTGAGTGGAGCTGATCTCAGTTCAAATCACACTTTTCCATAATGTGTGTGGCTATGCAACCCTTGAAAAATTAAAGAAACTCTCTTAAAAACGGGGAGAGCTGTATAGCCTTTTCATGAAGATCAAATAAGACAGTCTATATTACCTAGAATAAAATTCATGCTTTGTGTTCACTCATTAAAAAAAAAAAACAATAAAAAAACAAAAAACACAGAAATCCTCTCTTGACTGATGGAACTGGAATAAACACTAAATGAATACCCACTGAGTTAGAAGCATTGTGTGGACTACCTGAAGCAAGAAAATTGAATAAAAGCATAAATGGATAACTGATATTGCATGAACTATGTGAAATATTTATTAGAGCTATTTACTACTATCAAACTTTAAAGGCCTGACAAACTTTGATATTATCATAATAACACTTATCAGTAAAAGATTTTTCAGAATACATTTTGTTTCTGTGTTTAAAATTAAGATGTGTGACTATGGTACATATGACAAAACAATACTTGTGAGTAAAAAGACAATGAATTTTTACACCACTAATATGACATTTTTCCATGGTGCAATTATACATTGTTTCTAAAACCCAGGAAAATAAAAGGAACATCTATAAAGCTCAAAAATGATCTATTCTTGCTTCCTTTGCCCTTCATTATGGACTCAATACTTGTGCTGATATACTGTTATGTGAACAATATAGAAATCTCCACTGATTTGACATCACAATAAACTTTATATAGATATACATATGTTAGGACCAAGGGACTGTTTCCACATTTGGAAACAGGTTTGTCAATGTCGTGACCTTACCTGGTAAATAGACTGCTGTGCCTTCCACTGACTCTTCATTCATATCAATCAGGAAGTCGGTTTCATTAGAAGTTTCCAAAAGGTAAAGTGGTGGTGTTGGAAGTGAAATCTTTAACTCTGCAGCGCGCACTGTTGCCTGATTGTTGGAATCAAGAATTCTTGTTGACACTTGCTGTCCCCATACTGCCACTGTGGAATCCTGCCCTCCGGTTAAAGCTGCCTGCCTTTCAGAGTTTATTTCCAGAGAAGGAACCGTGGGCTTTGCAGAAGTGTGTGGGCTGGGCTGAGGCACCACATCTGCCCCAGTCCCAGCGGTTGCAGAAGCGGAAGTAGGATGTGGCCCCAGTGTAGCACCTTCTGACTTAATTTCACCTGCAACTGTGACAATGATTTCAGCCTCAGAGGTTCCCATACTAGAAAATACTTTGGTTGTTTCTCCAGAAATTTGAACATTGGTTTTGTTTGGGGAATCTTGGAGAATCTCAGATCCTTCTTCAACAATTAGTTCTGTGGGAAAAGATTCCATTTGTTCTAAAAAGTTAGGTTTAGTTTCATCTTCTGAAGATTCTGACTCTGTGTCAAGAGATGAGAATGGAGGCCCAGTTATGTGAATGTACTTTTCACTTGATGGTTGGAAAGGCACCTCAATATTTGCCAATTTTCCTGGGGATGTTTGAGATGTGCCAGCATCTACATCAGGCAGAGCACTTGGCTGGGGGCTCTCTGTGTGTTCAGATGCTCTACTGCCTAAGGGCACAGTGAACGGAGATGATGTCTCAGGGGACAGCTTCACAAAGGCCAACACTGGCGATGTTATATCCATGTAATTTGGGGGATTCAATCCTTCCATCACATGAGGTGCTTCTGTTAAACTCTGAGCCGAGAGGTGGACAGTACCAATACTCACATGGGGTGTAGAATCTATTGGTGCTTCCCCAGCTCCTGAAGATAATTCTGGCTGGAAAGAAGGACTAACATATTTCTTCTCTTCATACTCTTCCTGTGTCCTTTCCAAATGACCCAATGTTGATATTATTTCACTTTGGTCAGCAATAGCTTGACCATCAGACAAAGTGCTTGATTCAAAGATGTCTTCTAGGGCTTTAGCTTCAGTTTTTGGTTCTTCTATATTTGGGAAAACTGTGGCAGACTTACTAGGAATGGGCAGGGATGTTGCTGTGGGAAGAAAAATATCTAATTCTGTTTCTGTGCTTGAGATGGGGATCCCAGTTGTGAAGATAAAGCCCATGTGATTGAACTGGCTTCTGTCTTCAGAAGTCATAGATTCGTTATGTGCTGCCTGAATGTAGCCAGCCAGAAGAGCGTCACCAGAACCTTCATATGGTTCCACAGTTAAGGATAGGTTGGCAGCTGCCTCATGCTTCTCTTGAATTTGAGGGCTGTCTTCATTATTGATCTGTGGTCCTGACAGTGTCTCTGGGTCTATGTCTGTTTGCATTCCAAGGATGTCTTCATACATGGGTTTAGTGTGATCAATATCTATGATAGTATTTTTATCTGACGTGAGTTCAGGTAGAATTTCAAGTATGGTACTTTCTGTAATTGTCAATAACAAATCCTTGTCCTCTTTGTCCAGATCTATAATAATATTTTCAGTGGTTTTTTTTCTGTCAGGTTTTAAGGTGGAATCCTCAAATCCCCCCAAGTGGTGGTAGAAACTATCTGCACCCTCGGTGGACCTCTTATATGACACTGTGTTGGATACTGTGATAGTTGGATCTGGGGAGCTTTCATTCTGCTCTAGATGAAGAGGTGGCACCATTGAGCCTGTTGGGAACCCATCAACAGTAATGGTTTTAGCACTTGCATCCTCAGGATGTTTCTCCAGGGGGCTATTAGGAACAAATGTGGTGCTTCCTTTTCTGGTTGCCTGAGTAGTTCCAGAAGTGTGGACTAAATCAACTATATCCAGTTCTCCAGATCCTTCTCCGGAATATTCATGAAACAAGTCCGATGGTTTTGTTGTGGGTGTAACAGATCCTTTGGCCATTCCAATACCAGAAATTCTAGCCAGAAAGTCAGTAGAAGAGGTTGCTGTTTCTCTAGTTTCTGCTACTGAAGAATTCTTGTTAGAGATTTGTTCAGTGGTAGGTTGTGGTTGACTGCTCTGAATTTCTTCTTCCCAATTCTGAGTCTGATTTTGAGGCTGTTCAGTGTCTGTAGAGAAGGTGAGAGTTGCTAAAGATGGTCCTTCTGTTCTGGTATCACTTAAAATTTCTAGTAAAGTTGTGCTGGATGCTGTCCCACTATATTCAGAAATGTTGTCTGTTTTAGAAATGAGTGGTCCAACTTCATTTGCCATATTTTCCATTCCCTCATAGTCTTCAATGGTATCACTTGAGATGCTAGTTTCTAAGCTATCCACTTGAGAAGCTTTGGGATATAATGTGCTAATTAGTTCCATTTCAGTAAAATTCACTGACACTGTGGTAGGCAAAACTTCTTCTCCTGATCCCAGGCCAGAGAATAAATTAGTATCTGACTCTTTAATTATTGGCTTCATAGCTTTGGGAAAGAGTTTTATATTTTCTTCCTCTTTGATTGATAAATCTGTAGCTATACTTTCAGCTAGTTTAGATTCAGTCACTGAGGTAGTAGCCAAGAAAAAATGGGATTTTTCAGTAATTTCAGGGAGAGTAGTGTAGGGTTCCAAACCCTTGGCTCCTGGATCTGGAGTAGACATGTCAACTATGAAAATGCCTTCCTTTTCCATTTCCTCATTAGCATCATAAGTTTTCTTTGTTGTTAGTATAGCGTAATCTGTGGTTTGAAATCCAGTTTCATAAAAAATTGTTTGTTCTGGTGCAACAGAGCTTTGTGGGGATTCAAAAGATTTTTGCTCGTGAATTTTTTCCTCTGAAGTTGTTTTGATTTCAATTTCTTGTCCTATAGTATTAACTTCTTGCCTGGACCATAGTTTGGTTGGCTCTATCATCTGGGTAAAGTCCATTGAAACTGTGACATCAACCTTCACATCCCCCTTTTCTGTTAGAGCTTCAGTACCTTCAGCTTCTACTCTTGGTAAACTGGTGGCTCTCTTATCAGCTTCTTGGATAGTAACTTCTTCTCCCGATACTTGGTCAATAAATGGGGATTCTGTACCAAAAACACTTCCCACAGCACTGGGAAACGCTTGGTCAGCAGAGCTGCTGACTGAGACCACTTGCTCACCTGAGCCCTCACCTGAGGCTGTGAACTCTTCCCAAGGGAAGGCTGAAGTGCTGACAAAGGTGCTACCAGGTCCTTCTGAGTCAACTGTGTGATTGATGTGGTCTGAAGTAGGGATTAATGATGGTGAAATATGAGTATCTTTAAATGCTGCATCCCCAGAGCCTTCCATCATTACTGTTTCTTCTTTTGTTATGATTTTAGAAACTGTTGAATATTCTCTAAAGTCACCACTGAAGTCTTCCTCCAAAGGAAAATCTGTAGAGAAGCCCTTTATTTCAGTCCCATGATTTGATTCTACTGAAACCTCTGATATAAGGCTTTCCTTGGATGTTTGGCTTATAACTTCAGTAACCTCTCTGTCTATTACATTACTCAAATCTAGTCCTGGTGGCTCAAAAGGCAATATAGTTTCCACATGGGGAGACACAGTACTAGCTATTTCCTTTTTAATTTGAATTTCAGGCTCTACTTTTAGTGAAAATGAAGGAACAGTGGTGGTTGCTGGGTCAGTGGCAGCTTCTCTTGAGCCCTGCTCCATAGAGAGAGAGATGGGGCTACCTGGCACAGTGGCCTGTCCTTGCTGAAGCCCAGGTTGACTGCTACTGCTGGTCTTGGTGGTCTGTGTCCCCAGATTGTCCAAAACATCTGTTTCTGGAAAAAAAGTATTAGAACTTGTCATTTCCCTTTCAGACTGTGTGGATGTTGTTAAGGACATAACACTGTTCTTGGTAGCAGAGGCTGAATCACTAGATGTAACTTCATTTGCGTTTTCTAATGCAGAGGATAAAACTAACTGGTCTGATCTCTGTGTAGGCATATGCAGCTGAACTGTAGAAGCTGTAGTTCCCTCCTCTTCACCTTTCCTTTGCTTTCCCTCAGGAGACGTAGTAAAAGCCCACTCAAACCTGTCTGTTTTCTCTACAAGTTTTGTGGGTACTACTTCTGTAGAAGGTTGTTCAGAAACCAAATAAATGGCAGTTGCAGGGACATCAAAAAGATTGTCTGTGATCATTGTTTTGCCAGTGTCTAAAGTAACCAGTGTACCAGTAGTATTTCTCTGTGATGAATGGGTTACCACGGTGAACATTTGATCTTTATTTTCTTCTTCCCCAGAGCCTTCTGGAATCAGAATTGAAGGATTTCCAGAGAACTCTACAATTTGTCCAGGGGTTATTCCTACCCAGTTTTCCACAGTGGCCAATGGGTCAGCAGGCCTGGGGTTTCCTGTTAATGTGACTGATACCTCCTCCAACACATTTGCTGACAAAGAACTTGGAACTGTACTTGGAATATTGGTGATAGAAGTACTTTTTTCTGCCTCCTCACCAAGTGTTACTTCTGTGGTCCTTGAAAAGATCATTTCTGGAGATTCTTGGTTGATGTCAGCATCTCCTGAAGACTCTTCAGGAGAGATGGATACAGGTACAGTATGTTCAAGCAACAGACTATCACGCTCAGGCTCAGGATCTTTATCCAAGACTGATTCTGGTCCCTCTATGGCTTGGGCCTTGGGGTATGGGACTGTGGGGGAAATATCAGCCTCACCACTTGAAAAATGTTCTGATGTTTCAGGATAAGTCTCAGGCTTCCATGTCATTTCAAGCAGTTCCGTTATTTCTTTAGATTCACTTGGTTGCACAGCAGTAGATGACTCCGTTTCAGACATGGGAAACTCAGGGGTATCACTCTCACTGCTGTCTGAAAAATTCTGAGAAGGTGCAACACTTTCAAACTGGCCACGCCTAGCTTCTGCCGCCTCTGGGTCCTTGGGCACAGTGGTGACTAGGTGTTTCCCATTTATGTACTGCACTGATGGGGTGGTCGTGACGTCAGTAGCATTTGCACAGTCTTCGTCTTCCTCCTCGTCTTCTTCACTGTGGTATATATCTATGTCAATTAACTCAGGTAAAATGGCAGCAATTAGGTCGTGCTCTGAATCTGTTTCTTCACTACAAGGTTCATCTTCTTTAGATTCTGAATCTATTGGATGACCAATTACACTCAAATCACTCATTCGACCTGAAAAAAACAAAGAGTTTTCACAATACTTAAATAGAACAGTTGGCAGCGTATGACAGAAGAAACTGATAGCAAGGCTGGCAGATCACTCACACACAAGAGAAGATTCAAATCTTTTAACATTAAGACCCATCACCCTTCTACACATAATTATCAGTCGTCAGATTCGCTGTTTTACATTAACAATGGGAAAAATAAACCCAACTTAAGATGATAGAAACAGGGCATGAAAACTCTTTCACACATTTAACAACGCAGTGTCATAAAATGAGACAAGAAAGTACATATATACATTGTTATCGTGACATGTAGAAATTCATCTTTGTGCGAACTGAAAACAAAAATGAAAAATTTCACCAAATCATACAGAAAAAATAATTGATTGTTGTTCTTCTTGTAAAGGGAGACACAGGCACCCTTACTCAATGAGTAAATAAGAAGAGATTGCTTCTGGTCTATTGTCATGATTTGTCCTAAGGAAGACCTTTTAGAAAATTAGAAGTGATGTTTCTTTCTAGCCCTTTCATGGTGCAGTGACGGCCCCTCTCAAAGCAAGTGAAACCAGCCTTAGCTGCCGAAGCTGCAGTCACCTCCCAAACACAGGGGCGGGGAGCCTGGGCTGGGGCGCCATGTGCATGCACACAGATAGTTCCCGAAAGCACAAGAGAAGAAGAGCCCTCCACAATTTTACACCTTTATCCTTCATGATATGCCTGGTTGACTTTCTGCCTCCAGATATACAGCAGCAAAGGTCCTTGTCTGGGCACCAGAAAGGAGGAAATTCTGGGCCCTCACTCTCAGTAGAGTGGAATTCAGTTGTCCTGGGAAAGGGTATGTCCCTATGCATAGCATCACAGCCACTTGCAAAGGTGCCCATGGGTGCATTGCCCCATGAAGAAGACAGAATAAAGCAAGGAGGATTGCACAGTCTCACTTTCAACCCCAGAAATACTGTTGCAAAATTATTTTCATCCTCGCCCTGATCCATACCACAAATGCTCAGGCTAAACCTGAGAAGCTTACAGGGGAAAAATGATGACGGAGCCACACCCATCCCCATTGGTAAGGGATTATTCCTGTTGTAAGATGCTGCTCCCTTCCACTTATGAAAGATCAACATCTAGCATTTACTGACAGTCAGAAAAGAAAAGCCCAATTGAGAGGGAACCAACATTGCTTGTATTCTTTATACATTAACATAAACACAGACATATATGAATTATCAATCAAAATTCTATAAAATTTCTTCTGTTTTTAACTATGGTTTGTAAGAAAAAAGCACAAGATCTTTATGTAACTAAAAGACATCTACTATATTTACATTTATCCCTTTCATTCCAATAAAAATGAAAAGAAAATTTCTCTGTATCTGATCTTCACTGTATGATTTCCATAAAATACTATTATATAGGTTTGGTTTATCTTACCCCAATTACACATCCTTCTTCATTAACAGTCACATATTACAGTTCATTTCTTATATCTCAATCCCATTCAACACCATATCCAGCTCTTCATCTATATAAATGAAGGCTTATGGATATTTAAATAAATGAAAAATATTTCATCCAGAGGAGGAGTGAAGTCAAAGCATAACACTAGTATATTATAAAAATATAAAAGGAATACAAAGGATTTCTGCCATAGGTGTTGCAACTACTCTTCACTGCCAAACAAGAAAATGACTAAATGCCTTACCTTTTTCCAAAAAGCATAATCAACTGAGTAAGATTGTTCAATACTGTGTCACTAATGTTACAGTGACCTCATAGTGCCTCATATGTATATGTTTTAAAAGAGGAAACAGTAAAATTTTCAGGTAATAACACTTTAAATGACTTGTTGTAAAGCCTACCTTTTCACTATGAAAAACAGAATGAGAGAGAGATAGGCACACATGTGAGAGAGAATACATTTTAAGTGCCTTTTGTAGGAATTAATCTAGAAATATTACATCAATAATTTTATCTAATCATCAAATTGAGTAGTTTCTCATTGCTAATACTATTTGAACATAGTTTAATTACACTATTTTGTACTTTATAGATTTATCTGGATCCTCCAAAACATGCCTGTCTTCATGTTTATACCTTCAACACTGTCTTCATGTTTATACTTTTATTTAGGTATAATTAAAGCTAGAATTCGCATAAGTATCACACTACAGGCACTGAATTCACACAATAACTTTCATTTCAATACAGAAAGAATTTTAAATAAGAAACAGGAATCTGTGTCAAGAATGCAAAGAATCTCCACCACATTCTGTACCTCTTTATCAATAAAGGAGATAAAACTAACCAGCCAAGCTACTCCAGCCAAATGCAAGGATCAATAAAAAATAACTGTTGCCGAAACCAGTTTGGCTCAGTGGATAGAGCGTCAGCCTGCGGACTGAAAGGACCCAGGTTCAATTCAGGTCAAGGGTGTGTACCTTGGTTGTGGGCACATCTCCAGTAGGGGCATGCAGGAGGCAGCTGATGGATGTCACTCATCGATGTTTCTAACTTTCTATCCCTCTCCCTTCCTCTCTATTAAAAAATCAATAAAATATATTTTAAAAAATAATAACTGTTCAATATTGTTTATTTGAAAACTCTTGGGCCAGGAATAGGAAAACTTATTGTTATTATAGTATGGGTTTCTAAATAAATTCCTTACATTTAAAAATAATATTTAAGAAAACAAAACATATAAACATATACCATGAATGTCTTGGTGAATAATTATAGAGGAGGTTCTATCAACTATGATGTTGATAGTTCTAAAAATAAGTAGAGTGGAGAAAGCAGAGAGGAAATACTAAGATTGCCAGTGTGTCAAATGTCAAC
Organism: Lasiurus cinereus; assembly: GCA_011751065.1. Taxonomy (NCBI): domain Eukaryota; kingdom Metazoa; phylum Chordata; class Mammalia; order Chiroptera; family Vespertilionidae; genus Lasiurus; species Lasiurus cinereus. The sequence goes on from JAAGEH010002531.1 coordinate 35,758,155, forward strand.
TTGCCAAAGAAATTGACACAGTATGTTTGCCTAAATGTTTTACCAAAGAATGAATAACTTTTTAAAAAGGTGTTTTTCTAGAAGAACTATAATTGAGAATAAACAACTTATATAATAATTTGATTGGCTCTTGTTAATTCAATTAAATAAGGACCCTGGCATTCACTTTACAATCTCTACTTTTAGCTCCAATGAAGAAACTATAACATTCCTTGAGTCCATTTTCCACTTGGATCATGAATCCTAACATTTCTGATTATTCATAAAACTATAAAGATTTCCCCAGCACATTAAACCATCATATCAGAATATTTCATCAAAGACTCAATTATTAGGTGCAGTATATTCCATTTCCTAATCTAAATAAATATCCCAATATTTCAATCACAGCAATATAAACATTGCATATTCTTCATAAACACACTCAGCTTCATACTGGTTTTGCACACAATTTTAATTCACTACCAAAACCATGCATGCCACCCAATTGTATTATCTCTTCAGGAGACAACTGATTGCACAAAATTTACTGAGTACCTCTTATCTATCAGATGGTATAGCAGACACTTGCCTACCAACTTTATAGAGACCTAAGACTTCCAATTCTCTCTCGCCCTGTCTGCTCTCTGGAACAAATGCTCTTGCCAATAAGTTAGAGAAAGGTCCTTACTAAACTCTTTTCACCCTATTTTAAAAGGGAACATTTGAGTGTATATGTTGCAAATGCTCCAAACATTACATTTAAATTATAACTTCTTTTTCCATCTGCCTCCAAAATATCATTTCTCACTTGTCTTTACAATAGTAGAAAACCCTGAATCATTTTAAGCTCTTTTATCTTATTCTTATCACTCTACCACGAAGTTGGCAATGACTAAAGAACTATCAGCACATTATAATAATGATTGAAGAGAAAAGATTTATTTTAAAAAGTGCTCATTTGATAAGTTACAAAAAATGTTCCATTTAGAAATTCTTAAATAAAAGAGGTAAAATGAGAGCTGAAATTATTTTGTGTCCTTTTTCTTAAAGGAATATTCTCACAATTCAGCAGCAAGTATTCATGGTTTAAGTACATTTTGTCAACTTCCACATGGTTCCATTGGATTTCTTAATATCAGTGTGAGGGTGCGGGAACTGTTGATTGCCTAGGGCTTTGAAGTTAATTTTTTTCTGCCAACAGATTCTCTACAGGTCAATTTATATTTTATTATCTCTGTATAGCCAATTTGTTCTCATACTTTTAAAAATTTTAAATGATGAAATCTGTCTAGTGGACACAAGTGAATTCTTTCTGCCACTGGTCTCCTGTCATTGCCATGTCTATCCCCTAACTCCTATATACTCTCCATTGTTTATTCAGCTGCTGAAATTACTTCTTCATCCCTCTGTCTTATCACTACACCTCCCACCCACCACACACATTATCTGGAAGCTGTAAGCGCTATAATTATTGCAAAGTTTCTTCGTAGGGTGTGACAGGAGGGGGGCACCTGTGATATTGTAAAAGTAGGTATATCATTGAAAATTGTGATCTGCTCTCCATTATATTAACAGTGCACTCTAACAGAGTAACTAACGTTCCCACCTCTTGGTGAACAAGTTCTTATAAAAGACTGCTGTATTTTAGAATTTTATTCTAAGAGTAATATAACTTTTATTTGGATTTCAAGAGTTAAACCACAGAACTCTACACAGTGTATGTATAATCTTTTCTATGTTTATATGAGTGTATTTTAACAGCTTGACTTGAATATACTGGTACCACGGTTAATAGATTTTTTTAGTGCCCTTTCACACAAAGCTTTATTGCTAGCTGACCTCACATTATTCAGCAAGTATTTTGAAGTACTTCATGGTAGAGTTTTGTAGACATAGCACAAGTCTCCCAGTCATACTGTTAGCAGACACAAAACATAGTTGCTAAGATGCACAGGCAGCTGGCTAAAGCTCATGTTCTCTTCAGGGGATTTTACAATTTAAGTTTAAGAGCTTTCAATTAAATGTAAGCATATAGCAATCTATTCAGCAGATATATATTAGTATCACATTTCTTTATTAAAATTGATTTTATTTTAATGAGCAACAAAAGATTGTTTCCTTATTTTAAAAATACAACAGCCATACTGCAGTGTGTGAGAAATACTCATAGCATTTAAATAGAAAAAGCTTGAAGTTCTTTAATAAGTTTGGATGCATACCTATAGATCCAAAAACCAGTCTCAAACACATGCTTTTATTTCATTCATCTTTGAGATGTTCTTAATTAAAATAAAAACAAAGAAAATCACCTAATGTGAATTTCAACCAGATTACCTCAGACATCCTTTCCTCAACATTTTCAAAATTTGAGACACTAAAAATTGTGCCAACTCAGGATATAAAAAAAAATTGACAATAGTAATCAAGATATAAATACCTTCACAAAACTTTATCAGATATTTTTGCACCTTTAATCACTATAATGATTGGAAATTATGTGGTGCTACAGCAATACTCAATCTCCCTAATGGTGAGAGAGACTGAACTAAAGGTTGGGAGATCAATAATGGATTATGTGTCCCATCTCTCTCTATTACCTCTGCTAGCTGAGGTACGCCTGGTGTGCCACTTAAGCACGTTATCTTACACTGACAGCCCCCTTCTTGATGAGTGAGAAGCTCAATATTTCTCAACTTATCAAGAATTACACCCAGAAAGGGTAAAATATAATTATGACCAATATAAGCATTTCTGATGACCTTACTCTTTCGAGGCAAACATATTATGGGGATGATAAATGGTAATCCTCTCTTTTCCCAACTTCAGATAATTCTCTAATAATGCTGTTCCTTCAAGCAGAAAGAATGTGTTTGGATACAGCTATCTGGTCTAAGTGTGCTTAAGGAGATATCTCTGAGTGTGAGCTTGGGCTTATAGGAAAGGCCCAAGCCACTTCATAACTTCCAATTAAAGAGTAAGGGTTTTGCTGGAGAGCATAATCAAGTAATTTTTGGACCTTCAAGCATTTCTGAACAACAGAATAAAGAGCTACATGAAAGGGAAGTGAGCCATATTATTTGTTTTTAAATGTTTCCTTAAAAGCAGAATAAAAAATAATCAACCAAGGGCAGTACTTTTCATATCTTTTTCAGTTATCTAGCATTTTCAAAGCCAGTTACAGTAGATAGATAGATAGATAATTACTAGATATCCTAACACCAGAAAAATGCTTTGGTCAGATTCATGAATTTATAATTTAAATAAAACTTTGACTAATATAAAATAACTGCTGCTTATAAATAAATATGTGGGGGCAAAGTAGGTTTATAGTTGTGAGTACAAAAAAACACAGAGTTCATTATTGTATTATTACTTATTATTTATAATGTTTTCTATTGGAATAACTGTAAACCTACTTTTGCCCCATCGTGTATACTAGTATATACTTCTTTTCTAAGCCTACCAAATTATATCTATTAAGTTAAACTTCACCAAACACCATTTTATTTTTTAATTATGCCACTTCTTCAAAAGGTAATAGTAGTTTCTGGTCACCTTTACCATCTGACTTCTTCAAAAGTATTCAAACATCTCCATTAACTCCCAACATTTATCCTCCTCCTTCTGTTCTCTGTTATTCTCTGCTTCTCTCCCTGGAGACCAGTTCTAAGTCCCTATCTCAACATCCTCCTTCCCGTCTCAGACTTCCACTAAAGAACAGTCTCCTGCCCCCAACTTGGAACGCTTTCTAAATCCTCCTGTGAATGTCTCCCATGCACTTACTAGTATGAAAGATCCAACTGAAGCCTTCCTTTCTCCAACATATGTTCTTTAAAACTCCTCAGCCCAAATTTGTGCTGTTTCTGATTTGTATGCTAAAGGATTCTGATATATTGTTTCTTATATATAAGCTAGAGGCCTGGTGCACTAAATTCTGTGCACACAGGGGTGTGTCCCTCACCCCAGTCTACAACCTCTCCAATATGGGATCCTTCAAGGGATGTCCAACTTCCTATTTAGGCCCAATCCTGGTAAAATCAGGCATAAACGAGCAGTCAGACATCCATCTCACAAACCAGGACTGCTGGCTCCCAACTGCTTGCCTGCCTGCCTTCCTGCTTGCCCCTAAGCGCTTCTGCCTGCCAGACTGGTCACCCCTTAACCACTCCCCTGCCAGCCTGATTAATGCCTAACTGCTCCCCTGCCAACCTGTTTGCCCCTAACTGCCCTCCCCTGCAGGCCTGGTCACCCCTAACTGCCCTCCCCTGCAGGCCAGGTCTCTCCCAACTGCTCTCCCCTGCAGGCCTGGTTGCCCTCAACTTCCCTCCTCTGCCAGATTGGTTACCCCCAACTGCTCTCCCCTGCAGGCTTAATCACCCCCAACTGCCTTCCCTTGCAGGCCTGGTCCCTGCCAACTGCCCTCCCCTGATGGCCATGTTATGGTCATCAATTTGCTATTACTCTTTTATTAGGTAGGATAAAGGCCTGCTGCACAAGTAGGGGCCAGCTGGTTTTTCCTGAAGGGTGTCCCGGATCAGGGTCAGAGTACCCTTGGAGTGTGGGGCAGCATGGGCTAAGGGCCTGTGGTGATTTGCAGGCCAGCCATGCCCCCCGGCAACCCAAGAGGAGGCTCTGATATCTGGGATTTATTTATCTTCTATAATTGAAACTTTGTAGCCTTTAGTGGAGGCCTGAGCTGGCCAGGGTGTGTGGAAAGCTTGGCTTCCTCCATTGCTGGGGAAACCCACACCTCCTGCTCTCTCCACTTCCACAGATAACTTTGTTGGATTAATTTGCATACTCACTCCTGATTGGCTGGTGGGTGTGGCTTGTGGGTGTAGCAGAGTGATGGTTAATTTGCACATTACTCTTTTATTAGATAGGATCCCCTCATTGTCAATTGGGGGGAGGAGGGAGAAGGAGACATATGTACAATTTTCAACAATAAAGAATTTAAAAAAAATTCCCCTAGTTTTTATATTTTTATCTCACCTCCCTTACTAACTTCTATATTCTATAATTAAAGTGAAAGGATCCTTTAAACACGTAATGCTCCTCAGACTCTGGCCGCTTAGCCCCTCTTTGGGGAATTTTGTTGGAAGAATGTCTACACAGATATTTATCAAGAATGAAAATTTTCATCCTACTTGTTTGATGTTCCCTTTTAAAAGATTTACATTTTAGCCTGAAGAACCATACAATAATTCAAACACTAAAAACTCTGAGAGTTATAAAAATTCAGGTAATTTAAAGATGCAAGCACAATCTCAATATTTTTTAATCATTCATTTTCTTTTAAAGTCCAGCATTCTATATAGGTATATATCAGGGTGATAATTTGTTTTCCTCAAATTAAAATATATACTGTATACTATATATATATATCAATATAGCCAAAGAATTCTTAAGCCAAAGCATACATAAATCCTTTTAATTTTCATGTTGATAGAGAGAAGGTAACGTGGGTATAGCCAAGTGAAGTATGTAGTTCTTAGTAATTTGAGATATATTCTCTACCCTTCAATATTACTTTGACTCAGTTGCAGTTAATCCTGAAACTTTAAAAACATATGTCAATGATATATGAAATATGTTTCATATATTCCTCACTTACACATGCCAAGATTCATTTAACATTTGTGACAAAAGCTACACTTCCCAAAATATGCTCAAAGACCACCATTTCATTCAGACATATTTTTTTCCTCCTTAAAATTGGTCAAGTACATTTTAAACTGGCAAAATCTTAAAGCAGCCCCCTCCTCAGGAATTTCTGTATTTCAGCCACTGCCTGTAGGTAGAAAGCCTTCAGTTTATCAGTGGCTTTGAACTCTCACTGTACATCAAAATCTCATGGGGCACATTAAGAAATATAGATATTAATTTTAAAATGAAGCAAAATTAAGAAAAATAACGATGCCTGAGCCCCCAGCACTAGAAACTCAAATTTAAGTTGTCTGATGGGAGGTCAGGTGGAGAATATTTTTACTTAGAGGCTATGATTTTGAGACAGCCAGGGGTGAAAAGCAGTGTGGGTAATATTGATGCACTGGGTGATTCCCTGCATCCTGGTTGGTTAGATGCTGGTGTCTGGCTGCTGCAGCTCTGGGGCCTCCCAGGTAAACTGTGTGGTTGCCTAGTGAGGGGACAAATGTTCAGAGTTTTCTGGGAGACCAATTCTGAGATTTTGCCAGCTAAAGATGCTTTTTATATTATTTAGTTCATATTACCTCTATTTTTCCTTTTACTAAAGCAAGCAATTTTCCTTCATTACATATTCTTTTGCTTACTAATTGTTTCAAGTTGCCTTCTCAACTAATCTATTGATTGTATTATTTTCTTTCCCCTAGCCACATAATAGCTTGATTGAATGGCTATTTCAATTACCCTCTAAAATATTTCCTTGAGGGTGGGTATGAAGAGATAGGAAGAGAATGTTTTATCTTCAGGTAGTAAAATGACTTCCCTCAAGAGCAGAGTAAGGGTAAAATTGCAAAATACTGAAATAGGATAATTATACTAAACTACACAGAATTATACATTAGTACATTTCCTTTCCTGTTCTCAATTTAGAAAAATCAACTTTCAGAAACCTAGTATATGCATCATATGGTCAAAGCAACAAAATTGTCCCGTGAAATACTGGAAATATTGTGGTACAAAGTAACAATGAGGACACTAGAAGCCAGTTCAGGTGATGTATACTGATTATACATGTGCACAAGCAAGTCTGGGTATAGTACCATGACACAACATGTCAAATGTTCATAGACATAGACGCTGAAATATAATTAAACTTTCTCTCTCCTTCCAGGGATGCTTTCCAGTTTAAAATCTCCAGTTTAAGTTCTAGCAAGTATTTAGAAGATTCTTCATAATTTATTTTCTTCTCAAGAATCAAATTACTCTTTGAAGAATAAATATTGACTTCTTGTCAATAGTTAGATGTTTCCCTCCGAATTCATACTCAAAAGTCTAAACATTGGCATATCTCTCTAAGGAACACCATTTTTAATGCAATAAAGTAGAGTTTCAGTTGTCCACATGACGCCTTAGGATGAATGTTTTACATTTTTCTATTGCTTCAATTATGTTGAAAAAAAAAATTCGAAGTACTTCAATATAAATGAAAAAATGTTCAACAGTTTTCACCAAAACACATCGCCATCCCTACTGCCCCCAACTAGGGTCATTAGTATCATCATTCCATGCATAAAATCACTAATAACCAATTCTTCTTTTTGTATTTGACAAACCAGTCTCATTGAGGTGTAAACTGACAAAAATAATCACTTTTTTAAAAACATAAAATTTTCAACTTTACCTTATTAAAATGAAACCTCAGAGAGCATTTCTTTTATCCCTATTGCTCTTCTCACCATGCAAGTCTGTCCCCTTAGCTACGCCCACCAACCCACCCCCCTCCAAAAAAGTGCTGAACACTGTCTGGGCCTGTGAATACATTTTTTATTCATTGCACAAATGAATGATCTAAGAGCTATTAAGAAAGAAGAATGTAATCCCTGTGTAGAGAACTAGAGGGTTTCCTTGACAACAACAAAAAGACAGCAGGGAATGCCCATGTGTTCTATGAATATGCAAGGAGAGGCTAGGCCCAGTACCTGAAAAAATTCATAAAGAATTCAAAAAAAGCTCTTTTTCTCTGTAAAAAAAAATATGGAATTGGTAGTTACTAAAATCATAAGCCCATTTTCAGACATGGAAAAGCTAATGAATTGTATGTGTCTGTCCTATTCAATAAAAACTATACTTAAATACTATATTATAATAAGGGCTGCAGCTGCTTCTGATCTGCACCCTCCTGGCATCACCCACACAGCACTGTCCATAGAGGATTAAAATGCTAACAAGCTCCTGCATTCAAGCAGATACTACAGTATAATTACAGTTGGCTCCCCGAGGTATAAAGCATCTTGAATTTTAAGTCACTTTTTACTTAGTACAAGACAGTCTAAATTTTCCTATATTTAAAAGTTCAGCATAAAATAATCCCTAAAGTGGAGAGGGGGCAGATTTGTGCTGCGTGGTTCTCTTGTGCCCAGCATTGTGCTTGCAGCAGCATTCCCATGGGAGTCACTTCTGAATGGTGTAAGCAATATGTAAGCATACCTTCCAATAAGGAAACTGAGCTAAGTAAGTTCTAATTTAGTGGCAAAATTATCTTACTTAATATCTCATTGATGTTTAATATCATTACATTAATAACCTTATATATCTTGATATTTATTTCATTTTAGTTTAGTACTGGCTTTACTCTTGCCTTACACTCAGATTTAGAATTATGTAAATGATAAAATAAGCAAAAAGAAAAAAATATATGACAAGACAAATAACATCAAACTGGCCTGACAAATAATATGTAGTTTATATTAAATTGTTTAAAAAAAAACACACTAATAAGCCACCTATCTTAAGGCAATATCTGTGAGCATTTGCATAAAAATGTTCGCGTATTTCCAAGGTATTGTTTATTTAAAGATACCAGTATATCATTGTTTTAAAAAACATTCACAGTTCTTTTACACCAACTTCTGACATTTCAGGTGATTTAGAAAAAAAAAACATTCTTTAAAAAATAAAATAAAAGCCCATAATTGAAAGAACTCTTCCTACACCATAAAACCCTGTAAACTTCATACATGTTCACAAAGAAAACCTTTTAATAATTTTTCAAAATGCAGGTGTGCAAATTACTCCTGAAATAGACAGGAGTCATGTTTTCAGTATCCCCCAAACCACTGTTAAATACACCCCATAGCATTTTTCAGCTCATAAAACTTTTATGAGCTGAAAAGTTCCTTCAGATTTTTTAACTGCTAACTCTAGCTGCCCTCTGGCAACAGCACCCTAAGTTGCTATTAAGATCCATTTGAACAAATATAACATAAACATGTCCTGAGTAGCATGTTTTGTTTCATAGTAGTAAAAAAAATATATAAAGATTTATAAGATTTGCTGAGTGCAGAAAAAATTATGAATGTCTTGGTTGAGTGTAGCATGGGTGGTATTTTTGCTTACTTGGACATACAGTATACATAGAGGTTGAGTCTATGTTTGTGAATAGATTTATACAAGTTCATACATATACCAAGGATTTTCCAGTCTGGAAAAAATGTGCCTTGATACATAAAAATGTTGCTTTTTTAGGCACATATGTATTTTTTCTTTGTTAATGTACACCTGCCTTAGAACTCATTAATATAACATCTGCTTTAGGGCTTTCCCTTGTCAAAGTTCAAAATGCTTGAAAAATTAAGTTTCTCAAAGGAAACAAGTAAAAGTAAGCAGTTGTATCTGAGCTAACCTCATTGTCTTAATAAGGCAATAAATAATGCTCTTAGTCATAAAGAGAATGGCCTATATAAACTATACAAAAATAATAAAGGGGGAGAGGAAGAGGAGGGAGGGAGGGACGGAGGGAGGAAGAAAAAGAAAGAGAGAGAGAGAGAGAAAGAGAGAGAGAGAGAGAGAGAGAGAGAGAGAGAGAGAGAGGAGAGAGAGAGAGATGGAGGGAGGAAACTAGGTAGATATAAGCTCATCCCATGCACCCACCCATCCACGCTGAGTCTGAAATCCTGTCCTAATGAATATAGCCAAGTAATCTCTTTCCCCAGAGTTTTCTGACCATTTGTTCTCAGTGTTGAACAAAAATTAATTTTAAGACAAATTTTGGCCCCATGCTTAAAATGTGGAAGAAAGAAAAGGAACACTGAGCCATGTGTCCCAGACCCAGCTAAATTAAGTTCACTAGTCAAATATAAATATGCACCTTTGTATAAATGTCTGCTGGTGAGCTTACCAGACCCTCCATTTCGAGTAACTGTTTATAGACCTAGTTTTTTGGGTTTTTTTTCCTGCAACTGCCAATTCTTCCAGGGAGATGGGGTTTCACTTTTGCATTTTTGTAATTTGATCACTCTAACTTTAAGAGTTTCCCATTTAGAAGACTTTTTAAATGTAGAACATTCTTTACTGTTTTCTAGATTATTTGATTCAACTTAATATCTATACTAACAAAAGAGGAATATAAATTGGGAAAAACTGCTGTGTAGTCAGTCATTCACTAAGTATTGGCAGTAGTTCCTTTTCATTTCTCTTCACTTCTTCCTATTCATACCTTCTTTTTCAGTTTTCCAAGCCTACTAACAGCAGTCCTCATTCCCTCTACTTGGCAACTCATCGTCTCTCTCCAATTCCAGTTCCCAGAGGCAGAAAAGGAATGTTGGAAATATGCTATGACCTCCAAGAAACAGTATTGTCAGTAGGAAAATAATGCTCCAATCCTGGCCTCTTTCAACTGTATTAGAAAGTGAAGATTAACTTCAATACTCTGAGAATGTATTCCCTTCTCTTCTATTTGCTGTCCCAGCAAAAGCTTGCACACCGAGAAAATGTTGGGCAGGAGAGCTGTGAAGACAGTAGAGCTGTAAAATCTCCTTTTACAGAGCTGGAAGCCAGCTGATGTGACAACAGAGTTACCTGTTTGTTCCCAAAAAGTGCCCTCCTGAGAACTCTAATGAAGATAGAATCACTCTTAAGAAAAATAACACCCTGAGGAGACTATCTCAACAGTAAGAGAGAACACACCACATTTTTTTAGTCTGACTTCCCAGAGCCATGTCATGGAAAAACGAGTAGCTATTCATTTAATTCACATATTAACACTAGAATATAGCAACTGAACTAAAATCAAGGATCTTGACTCCTAACTTAGATTGAGACAAACAAACTTGACCTGTTGAACTTTAGATATGTAGCCTAAAATCAGCTTACCAAAATTAAAAGATGGTGTGGTTTTTAGAAAGGAGCACGGTAAGTTTGATAATGAAAATTGCAAATATTAATCAATGTAAAAAAAACAGCTTTTAAACATTTCCCCAGAGAAATAAATAAGCAAAATATAAGGCATTCCTACAGATGAAATAATTAAATCATAAAATAATAACATAACCTGTTTTTAGGAAACAGAGATAATGCTGACACAGCCATATTCTGAAATGATATTTGATACAATGAGTTACAGCAATTCCTAGAACTGAGCCAGACTGTATTTGTTCTAAATATTTAAAGCCTCATTAAAATACTCAAAGACAACACTTAAAAACATTTGGAACTTGCATAAAATAACATTTAAACAGCAGACTTTTACTCACCCCTCAAGTCATATAATAAAGAAAAACCACAGCAAACCTTTAGATGTCTTTTTGTCAGCACTAGGGATGTGAAAAGGGTTTTAGCTGTCCACAATGTAAGTACTGAAGGTTAATAGTGAAAGACCAATGGAATGATAACACAGTCTAGTACTACATTGAGTAGTAATGCATGAAAAGACACTGAAATTAACACATTTGGTTCTGCATGTTCAGAAGTGATGTAACGGAATGATTTGGTTATATTAGATGACAAAGCAGGGCTTCTTATAACCTTTAAAATAAAATTGTATCTAACATTCTTCCATATCCTTTACCATATTCTTCCAATGCTTGTACAAATATGTGAAGCTAAAACACAGAACTTTTTCACACTCCAGTTATCTTCTAATGGTAGCATTTGGTATGTTGACTTTTTTTCCAAAAGAAATTTCAAGATAAAATGCTGATTGCCTTGACTGGTATGTCTAAAAAGCAAAGACTTACCTGTCTTGTTTTCTCTGACCTCAATAATATAAATATTTATGTCAGAGTGGAATTTTGTCCCCGTAGGGGGTTCTGGAGTGGAAAGTGCCTGAGGACCGAGTGTTGGCTGTGTGACAGAAGGAGAACTTGAAGTTGTGAAATATTCTCTATCAATATCGGTTTCCATTTCCTTATCCTCAAGGGTAGTAGGAGGAACACGTGATGTTGATTCTGCAATGATTACCATGTCACTGGTTGTCTCTTCCCCGGGTTCTCTGTCGATGAGGGGAGATTTCTCTGTGGGTGCTGAAGAGGACTTGATTGCTGGAGTTGTGTGAAGTCTGTCTACTGAACTGAAGGCGGTAGTCATCTCACTTGGAACTGTGACTTTAATTGTTGAAAATTCTGGGAGTTCTGTGGCTTTGGGCTTTTCGAATAATCCTGAACCTAACTCAATATAATCTAAGGATGTTTTCTCTCTTTCCTCAGTAGTGGCTTCTTCTATGAACTGGGTAACACTGGTACTTAAAGGCGATACAACTCCCCTGGGACTAGTACCTTCTGTTTCATATTTTTGTTCAGCCTCCGGTCTTAAAAATACTGTTGGCCCCATGCTTGGTGTTAGCCTTACCACTTCATCTGTTTTTGCTTTGTGCTCAGGGACAGCTCCAGGTAGATAAGACAGAGTGTGCTCAACTTTTCCAATTGGAGTTGTTTCTAAAATTGGGACTCTCTCAGAACTCGTCACCCATTTGTCTTCAGAAACAGTATATGCTGACCCATCGCTTTCATGTTCATCCAAAGGTAGTGTTGCCTCCTTGGCAGTGCCAGCTGTAGAGCCGAGGGCAGGAACTGGTTTTTCTGGAGTCTGATCTTTCCAAGGAAATTCTTCCTGAGTTGTGCTCTGTACAAATTCTGTTGTTATAGTTTCAGGAGAAATTGTTGCTTCCAGGCGAGTCTGATCAATGGCATGGATATCTTGAGAAGGTTCACCTAGAACTTCACCTTCTGATGGAACAGAAGGTACCAACACTCCCCATTCTGTCTTGGGAATTACAGAAAGGGGAACAGTATAGGAAGTGCTTACATAAGTAGACTCCTGGGTGCTACTATAATTAACGAATGTTGATCCTTCCATATCTGAAGTGGGTGCAAATTGAGGGACAGTAGATACAGGTTCAGAGACATCCATATCTTCTGCTTTATCCAAAGCACTTCCTTCTACAGTTGCATGAGCAGCTCGATCTTCCATGCTTGTGACAGGGGGAACTCTTTCTTCAGCTGTAGAAAACCTCAAAGTTGACTTTTCTGTAATGCCAATTGATGTAGTTTGCTGAAATCTACTTGTGAATTTCCCATGGTCTGTTGAGTCTTCTTCAGTAAACTTCTCTAATGGCATTTGAGTACTATCTGGGATAAGAGTAAACTCATCTCCTCCATCCTGAGTGAAACCTGGAATTTCTTCATCTTTTCCACTCACTCTTGTAGAATGTGCATGTTCTGTGGATTTTGAAGGCTCTGAGGTTATATTATCTTCATCCCATGACCATTTTGATACAGTGACTACCTCCACACTTAAAGTGCTGTGGGTTGAATGCACTGTTATAATACCCTCATCATACTTTGTAGTGTCTTGATAGCCATCTGTTTCTAATCCAACTGGAGTTCTTGTAAAGTCTTCCTCCATATCTTTTGCCACTGTTGGCACAACGCTTAGCTTTGCTGTTGTCAGTGCTGGTGAATCAAAGGATTTGGTCATTTCCACCAAAGACTCTGAGGAAGCTGTAGAGAACTTCATTCCAGGGAAGTCTTCTTCCTCTATTTTTTCTATAAATGGGTCAATGGTGACCTTTTCCTGTATTTCATCATTGGTATAAGTATCCGTTCTCAATGCTGGTATTAGTTGACTGGGAGTGGTGTCTTCTGAAGTCTTTGACACTGTAATGACTTCAGGTATTTGGCTGAAGACCAAGGTGCTCTGGTCAGATCTAACTGTAGATGATCTGTGTTCACCACCATCACCAGCTTCTCCCAAGGTGAAATAGCGGGTTGTAGTCACTAATTCAGAAGTAGTGCTTACTCTTTTCTTTTCAGTTTTGGATTCCAGGGTCATTGTTGTAGATATAAAAGGTGTTTCAGTTACAGAGAATTCTGTGGAAGGAATGTGCTTTGAGATTTCCATAGCAGTTACCAAGGGACCCACTTCTATTTGTTCAATTTGTGTAACTGATTCTTGTGTCGGCATGTATTCCATGACACCATTCCATGAATCAGTAGCATGATGGGAGGTGACAGTTGTACTTTCGGGCACTTCTTCCTTAATTTCAGATATGGTACTCCCAGGAGGTGTGGGTGAATCAGGGGTTAATCTGTGTGTGACCACCGAAGACTGAACTGTGGATTTTTGTTCAAAATTGGCTATGTTTCCCACAGCAGGGAACTTAGTTGTAATGACAGGTAAGTCAGTGGTTAAAGGGGTGACTGGTGTAGTTCTGTCAGGTACCATTTGTAGTTCTTTGGATAAACTATGTGATGCAGTTTCTGTAAGGATATTCAGATCGATGGTTGTAGTCTCTGATATATTCTGTTTGGCTAGAAAATAATTTCAAAGAGTTGATTAGACAAGGCACTAATAAAAAGTTGCACGTCCAGTGTTTGTTAAATGCTGCTGTACATTTTGGGGTGACCCAAATGTGTTTTGTGATGGAGGGGAATCTAAAAACTATACTTAAAGGCAACTGAACATTTAATAGTCACCAACTGATCACTTGTTTTATAGTGTAAGGGTTCTCACTGCTTTTACCCACAGGTGTGAATGGTTCTTGGTTAAGGAAAATGAGTATTATCTAGTTTTAAAATACTGAGATGTCCAAAAAAATACATGAATGCAGAGTTTGAAAATAGTAGATAGATGATTTATCAGAAACTATAGCAGCAACTTGAAGCCTAGTAGGAGAACTTAATGTTACTCTTCTGGAAGCTTCTGTACCCTGCCTCTAGGTTTCTCTCTCCTTCTCAGGCTGCACAGTGACTCAGGGGAGAGGGAGTGCCTCAGATTGCAAAACAACCAAAAGCCACATCAAATGTCCCCAAGTAACACATAAACTATTACATTGTCCATAATGCGGAGGGGTCTCATAAAAACAGGATATTAAACTTTTTAAAACCACTCTTCACTTGATTCCAGGTGTTGGACATTTGTCTTCATCCTCCTTTCAACTCTAGCAGAGCCTCATTCGAATAAACAATAAAATGTTTTTGGCAGAGGCTACTTGGCGTTTGTTGTATTTCTACATTTTGTTCTAATGTTCTACACAATGTGCTTGTAACTCTTAAAGGTCTTGGTTCCAGGGTTACTTTAGCATGAAACACAAATGTAGAACAGGAAATAAAGTACCCACATGATATATTTTAGGTCTGTAATTACAAATCACTGGAAACAACTCTGAGCATCAGAAAGAATAGGCTCAGGCAATAAAAAGTAACATGTCATCAGAAAACACTACATTAGAAGGCATCCAGATTTACAGAGAATGGCTTGGCCTGCTTAAAGACATTTAAATTCTGTGTAACAGTGACAGTGTTGGAGACAAGATTTCTTCTCAACATAGAGGGAAAGCAGCTTAATACAGAAAGATTCTGAATTGCCTTAACAGGTATGGCTCAGTGGATAGGGTGTTGGCCTGCAGGTTCAATTCCAGTCAAGGTCACATGCCTGGGTTGTGGACTCTGTCCCCAAAAGGGGGCATGCAGGAGGCAGCCAATCAATGATTCTCTCTCTCCCTTCTTCTCTGAAATTGACAATATATATATTTTTTAAAAAAGAAAAGAAAGATTAGATTCTGGGTTATTTGTGTGCTCTTTGTCTTTTCAAATTCAGATTTTCAAAAGTCAAAAATTAGTTGCCACTAGACTCAAAAGGAACTGTTCTGAGGAAATGTTAGTCAATGGTTTGCTATATCTTGTGCAACTTAAAACTAGTCATATAGGTAATGCCTGTTGCCCCTAATAAGAGTTGTAATATTTGTAGTATTTATAATATCTTGTGTCTTACTCTTAATCCCAAAACAGGAGTCCTTGGAAAATGAAATTGTATTATCTTTGGGTTCCATCTAGTCTGTCAAAATGTAATGATATTAGATCAGTGAAACTATTCTAATACTAGAATGGTAAATACATGTCATTACATATTTGTCCAAACTATAAAATGTACAGCACAGAAAGTAAACTTTAATGTAAACTATAGACTGTGAGTGATTATGATGTGACATGTGGGTTTGCAACTGTAACAAATGTAAGGGGAATGCTAATAACGGGGGAGGTGGTATATGGGAAATCACTGTGGGGGCAAGGGGTATATGGGAAATCACTGCATTGACCACTCAATTTTGCTGTGAACCTAAAACTGCTCTAAAAATAAATTCTACTTTAAAAGTTTAATGATAAAATGATGTCATTTTGTTGTAAATCAGATTCCAGCTATAATAGCCCAGATTAATCAACTTTGCAATAAAAACTTGGCGATTATATTACAGTGCATTTAAACAATCTTTAAAATCTGTCACTATTGCTGAGACCAGTTTGGCTCAGTAGATAGAGCATCGGCTTGCGGACTGAAAGGTCCCAGGTTCGATTTTGGTTGGGGGCATGTACCTTGCTTGCGGGCACATCTCCACTGTGGGGCATGCAGGAGGCGGCTGATCGATGTCTCTCTCTCATCGATATTTCTGACTTTCTATCTCTCTCCCTTCCTCTCTGTAAAAAAATCAATAAAATATATATTTTTTAAAATCTGTCACTATCCTTCTAGATAAATAACTAACTTTAAAAACAGAGTTGAACTTTTCAAAATATATGAAATATCTCTTTTCTCCTTTTCTTATTTTTAAAGAAAAGCTCTTTCTACATTCATTTATTGGAAGAAGCTTTAATCTATTTTGATTGACATGAGCAACTTAAGAAGCCAAAGCGTGGTTGACTATTTTTCTTTTGATTCAATTCTCTATAGCCTCTAAAATTCCATCACTGTTATCTCATTTAACTGCCAAATACCATTTTTGTCTTATAACTGCATTCTTTGGGAAAATAGTAAAATGTGCATTCAAAGAAAGTTACCACGGAAACATAATATAAACACTTACTATACTACATATTAGGGGAAAAATCATATTATTAACAACAAAAAAGGTAATTTTGCTTTTTCTCCTGAGTATTTCATGGCTGATGAGATTAATTTTATAAGAGGTGATAACTGCATTAGGGCCAAACAGAGCTTGTGAATCAGGTCTCCTTAGGTCCCAACCCAAGTTCTGTGCTAGCAACTTCTACAATGCTATGAAAACACTTTGGCAGTGTTTAAAAATGAAGGACACATTTAAAAAACTAACAATGTCATTTTCAATTATGACAATACCATTTGGTGTTGGCTTTAGTTAGTCCTGGAACATAGTGAAGTGACCGTAATATGAGTCTGAAAGAATCTCCCTTACAAAACCAGGATTTATGTGATTTAAAGAAAAAGGTTTTCCATAATTTTGGAGCCCTGTTAAAATGTCTGCTTATAATTAACTTAATTAATTATACTATTGGGAACAAAAAACCTCAGACTTCCCTTTTGGGATTGGTTAGATTTTTCACCAATGTAACAGCTGATTCCCATCATAACTCAGCATAGCTCCTCTTCTGGGCCATTTGTTTCAACCACTTACCCCAACCCAAAAAATCTTTTTTAAAAAAATACAAATATCTTTGAAGAGGGTTGTCAGTGTCACTGTATTATGAAGGTGAGAACCCAACTCTAGGCTATTCTTTCAGTGTCATTCCAGAGGCACTCATATGGAGACATTTACGTCTTGGAAAACTACCAGCATCCCTCAGCTTCATTGCTGAGGGAGCCAACAGAAATCAGCATGCTTCTTTTTTCACAAAAGCTCCTTTCCAACCTTGCAGCTGTCTACCACACAGACGTTTCACATCATTGTCCTTATGGCATTTTATGTTCTATGGACTCTCTTCTCCATGCTTCTGTTGGGAGACATCTGGCAGATTTTTCTAATAAAATATAAGAACCCTATTACCAGTGTGATAGCCAATTTAAATCATACCCATTAGCCTACATTATAAGGAAAAGACTAACTTCAAATTAGTTCTTCTAGATTAAATGCTTTATACATAAATAACTGTAAATATTGAAATCACAAATAAAGTTGATTCTACGTAACAGTTGGGGGAAAAGTGAAGGAGGAAACAATGAGATTAAAATACAAAACTCTTTTAAAAGTTTTATAAGTGAGTGAATGCTAACATATTCAAATTCAATAAACAGAAAACATTTTAAAAATATCAATAAGAAAAGAATACGTTCTGGTGCCTATATACTCAGATTATGATCTAGGTCACACACAAAATAAACTGACCGAAGGTTAGAAGAGCAGGCCAAATTTAAAAATAAGTAAATATGGCCCTGGCTAGAGTGTCCGCCAGTGGACCAAAGGGTTACAGGTTTGATACTTGGTCAAGAGTACATACCTGGGTTGAAGGCTCAATCCCAGGTTCCCAGTGGGTGCACACATGGGAGGCGACCAATCTATGTCTCTCTCACATTGCTGTTTTTCTCTCTCTTTCCCAGGTCTCCCTCTCCCTCCATTCTGTCTAAAAAGGTCAATGAAAAAAAATATATCCTTAGGTGAGGATTTATAAAAATAAAAGTAAATAAATATGGAAGAACTAGCATATGAAGTAGTGGGTACTTATTAAGCCTTCTTTAGGCCACTATTTTAAGTTCCATACTTAATCCAACAGAGGGATGTATTATAAAAGGAGGGCTCAAAGCAAGATCAGATAGATGATTAAAGGCTCAGACATTGAAATTTCAAAATAAGGAAATTATTTCAGTTAAGGAGGACATTGAAGGACAGAACAACTGTGTTCAATAAGAGAAACAGCTGTTACTTAGATTTTGGTCTCCAACTTAAAAAGGGAAAATGGGCTCCAATTATAATCCAATGGATTTATATAATTAGAAAAACTATCTGAGTGACGGTAATAAGATATTAGAATGGGTTTTCTAGGAAACATGTTCTACTAACTGTCTAGAAAGCATAAATAACACCAAATGAGAGATTATCATGAGTCTTGAATGCTTTTGTTCATTTAAGCTTGGGGATATATTGGGTGAGTTTTCAAAGCCCTGTATAATCTTCTAACTTTCAGAGAACTCACTTATCTCTGAGGTCAGAGACAAATCAAAAGTGCACAGTTTAGTTTAATTATTACAAGGGAAAACAAAGGAAAACTTTATTTTTCCAACATAAATTTACTTATATTTAAAATTTATTTGACAAAAATAGATTCTAACTATAATGATTTTTAAAGGGAAAGGAAATTACAGCAAAGTAAGATTAGTTAATGTTCATTCACCAGGAAATAGCTATAAAAACACTTCCTACATTTGGTAAAAGCAGACAAAAAATATGGTAATATTTCTACATCCCTCTACTTTACCAACCAACTGTACATCTCTGAAATCACTTTTGGAACTGTCACTAGAGCCACAATGCCTATAAAATTTACCCTACAGAATTTAGTCACTACTCAATTATGTGGGAAAAGTGAATGACAGTCCAAGTCATTTGAGAATATTTTTCAAATTAATGTATGTGTGTGTGTGTGTGTGTGTACACATCTATAAATAGGGTGGGGCAATAGTAGATTTGCAGCTGTTCATATGGAAAAATAATACAATAATTAATAAATAATAATACAAGAATAAACTTCGTTTTAAGTGCTCACAACTGTAAACTTACTTTTGTTATACCGTGTATAGTAGAAGATTTTTGAAAAATAAATTAGCAATTTGGGGAAGCTGGCATTTCATGTGCTTTAAGAAAGGTTTTTATGTCATGACAACATTCTAAACTTTTTATGCACTGAATAAATTTTGAATATGATAGGGTCTTAAAGGTAGGGAAGAAATAAAGAAGAATCTAGCCTTTAGCTTAGGTAGGACAAAACTCAAAAATTAACCATTATATTTGCAATATTTGCAAGTTATATATTTTCAAGTTATATATATTCAATTGAATTAGAGAGAAAACAATAGACTTAAATTTCCAATTTTTTGAAGATTTTTATGTATAGTTTTAGTAGGTGGTTTTTCTATTTGAATCCAAGTACTATTTTGCTATTTCATACATTAGTGTGAAATAATTTAAACAAATAATTTAAAACACATCAGGATCAATTATTTGTGGGTACAGACAGCTTTGGTTTAAATTTTACCTACTGGGAGAAAAAAATGTTTAAAAGTTTTCTAGTGCCACAAGAAATATATGTAATCAAGGAATACAGTAAAGTTGAAGAATTCTCCTCTCCCTAATTTAACCTTTCTCACCCCTTTGTCCCAACACACACCAATCCAATTGTATTCCTTAATCATATCAGTCACAATGTAAAACTGACCACTGAACCTGAGCTACTTGAAAATTACTGTTATGAGAATGTGACTTAAAAGAATGTTTATCTTTCTACTTTTAGGAATAGGTCTTGTCATCGTTGTTTGTTTGTTTTCTCCAAAATTAGCAAGAAAGACTTTTCTGTCGTTTCAGGGTTTACAAACCAAAGCTAGTATTTTCAATGGCTTTTCATTGCCCATTTGTATTGTGCTCATACACAACATGTGGCTTTAACAGTCAGAAAGTTTAGTTCTTGGGAGGAGATCCAAGCAGAGGCCTCATAGTGGGAGGCAGCAATGTGTGAAATCACACCTTTTGATTGTACTAATATCTATTCTGCTGACTACTCAGATACCAGCTATGTCTTTTTGGTTGATGAAGAATGCCTGTGTATTTCCCTTTAGAAACCAATTATATTAGTTATTTCCTACTCATTTCAGTTACATATTGCTATAACAAGATGTATTAGAAGCTTGGTAAAAACTTTTCACTATATTTCAATATAACATGGCTCTATCTTAAGCATAACTCAAGGTCACCCAAAATTTTGGGAGATCTTTGTTTAGCTGTCACAGTATACCAATAGACCTGACAGTAAATATTACCAGACTCTAGATTACTTCCTGGTTTAATTAAACATTCTACAAAGTATGATATTATATCATGAAACTACTACTGATAAAATCATTTAAGGTCACTTGAAAATTTTAAATAAGTATATCATGAATGTTGAAAATTGTTATTTAACACCAATTTAAGTAGCAAACCTAATGCAGATAGCAAAAACCATATATTGTATGTCAGTATGATTCTAGAAAATTATTATAAGACATGTTTTCCTTACTTGAAACAAAATGGGATAAAAGAAGATTTTAATTTATAGCATGATTCATTTTTAGATATTAATTGAATGCTATGATTACCTATGTCAGTTCCAAATACTCACCTGCAATTACTGACATTTCAGTTCTCCACCATTTCAAAGAAAGACATACCAAACAAAGACAAAATAAACAGACTTGAGGTCTCAGCTCAGCCACAGCTGGCCTCAGCATTATAGCACCAACTATCTAATTGCCCTTACGGACTGAAATTAACATAAAATAATGACTCATATATGTGTTCTGTGGTTCAATGGGGCACCATTGAGACCTTAATTTGACATTTCTTCATCCCCTTTAAAAAAACATTTGTCTAACTTCCCACTCTTATAACCATATCACTGCTGTTCCATTTGCATGCTTTTGAAAGTTACTGTACTGTTTCCATTTTGTGTGCACACTGCAAGATATGGGATCCATCCCAATCGCTAGGTGAACATCAATGCATGCCTTCGAAGTATGTTTTTAAAATCTGTAACTTTTAAAAAGGTATCAAACACTTACGTTTAAAGCAGTAGGCATCAAATCTGCTATCAGGGGAAGGGAAGCCTGTCTGGTTCTCAAAACGATACAGGGTTCTCACCCCAAGTAAACCACCTCCACACTGGGCCTTGGCCACAGTCACAGGGTGGCGAACGCTGGCATCCATCAGCCACCCGTAATCGCACTGGTCAAAGCCATTCCTCCAAGCCGCGTGCAGCTCCCCCACTGTCGCCAGCCGGGCATCCTGGTTTTCACACTCTTCTTCGGCCTCCTTATAGGAGAATTTATTGGGAGCAGTGATGTGGAACACATCACCTGAAATGAAAAGAGGAGAAAAATCCCTAAGTTTTATTATTCATTCCTTTACAGTTTCGACGGCAGCGGTGGGGCAGGGTGGCGGGGGTGGAGGGGTAGCATGTAATGTTGTTCTATGGCACGGTAGCAGCTTCTGCCACTTTAAAGCGGCAGACATAATGGTTACTTAATTTTGTTATTATTCACGCATGGTAAAAAATACCACATACCAGAAAAGTTTCATATGTAAACTTTCATATCCAATAACTGCTTCTACGGCCTGTGGGTATGTAGAAGCAGTTTATTTGATAACAATGTCATGATCATTAAGATGAACCAACCTTTCCAAGTGAACCTTTGGATTGTTGTCTAGGAAACGAGTTTCCTCTTTAATATCAGAGCTGGTGATGTACTTACTAACGTTACACTGTGGGAAGGGAAAGCTGTATTGAACTGTAGCTGAGGCTGTTTCACTTCGTTTATCCTAAAATCAAATAGTAGTTCTCTGACCCTCCTTCTCGTGTACCACTACCATCAAAATGGATTAACTCCCGTCAAATCAAATAACAAAATAAGAAAACCTCCAGGGTTTGAACTCGGGAAGGGACAGAAGCAGAGTGGAGTGCCCTTGCCTGCCCTTCTGTCCCAGGCACAAGGCTGCTGGGATTAGCATGCGGGTCATGGCCTGCACATGGTCAGGACCAAGACTGAATGGGGGCCATCAGCTTCCACTCAGCCAATCAAAGAACCCCCAGGAAGAAGGGGGACCTTTTTTCCAACTTGTTTTGCTCAGGGTAGATACCTTGCAATCTGTCTGCCCAAAGGACTCCTTTCTCCAGTTCTCACAAGGACCCCACCTGTTATAGCTAGCAGGGGCTCTAACGAGGTTTGAGAGACTCTTATATTTGCTTATTGACTAACAATGAAAGACTGCACATTTACATTGCTCATCACTGGGCCCAATTAATAGGGAATATGTTCATTATTATTTAACGTGCATTAATAAAATACTTTGGAAATGCCAGTTTGTTATATTGGAATTTTCCTTGGGTAAACTAACAAAACAATTGGTTGAAATTAATGCATGCAAAATTAAACGATGCTTTCCAGAACTTGAACACAAGTGGCCTTTTAAAAGACAGAGGCAGAATTAGAGAATACCTAGGCAAATACAGCAGGCAGGAGGGAGAACATAAAAGGAAAGGGAGAAGGAGCTAAAATATTGAAGCCCATCATTGTCGCAGCTGTGGATCCTGTTTCCATCTCACTGAGGCTGCTTGCTGAGTCCATGAGATATTAGACAACTGGAACTTCAGAGCTCTCACAATTTGGATCTTCCCTGACAGAACTTAGATGTAATAAGCAATTGTTTAAAATGCATGGAGCCGTCGCTCTCTCACTGTGACAGCTTTATAAAACAAGAAAAATCAGTTGCAGGAAAAATAGCCAAATCACACATAGCAGCTTTTCTCACTATAAATCTAAAATTGCTACTGATTAAAGCTTTTCTGGTTTGGCTCAGTGGATAGAGCTTGGCCTATGGCCTCAAGGGTTCCCAGTTCGATTCTGCTCAAGGGCATGTACTTGGTTTTGGGCACATCCCTGGTGAGGGGGTATATAGGAGTCAGCTGATTGATGGTTTCTCTCTCATCAATGTTTCTAACTCTCTCTCTCTCTTCCTTCCTCTCTATAAAAAAAATCAATAAAATATATTTTAAAAAATAAAATAAAATAAAATTGCTACTGATGAAATTTGGTCAATCCAAATAAAAGCTATTTGAAGAAGAGAAAGAAAAATGACTTTTAGCTGACTGAAAAAGTAAGGTGGGAGGTGAATAGGTTTGTCCTTAATGATCTAGTATAGCAAAGGACAGTCATCTCAAATCCAAAAATACACTACCCCAGCCTGCTGTCCCAGTGATTGAGCATCAACCTATGAACCAGGAGGTCACAGTTCAGTTCCTGGCATATGTAGGGGTTATAGGCTCCATCACAGGGAGGTGGGGAAGGGGGCAAAGGAGCATGCAGGAGGCAGCCAACCAATGATTCTCTTTCATCACTGATGTTTCCACCTCTCTCTCCCTTCCTCTCTGCAATCAATAAAAATATATTTTATCAACCAATAAATAAAAATACACTATAAGAATATAAGTTCACCCTGCTTTCCTTCAATGTCACTCTCCCTAGAGCATAAAGGTCACAATACCAGTTACAGAGTATACATTCTGTCATATTTGTTAAATAAGTGCCATTTCCAAGTTTTTGTTAAGGAACAAGGTGCTCTTTTTCTCCCCTCCTTCCCAAGCAGCACATTAACTAATGCTAATCCTTCGGCAGGGCTGTGGGGAGCTGCTGTCTGGACAGGTGATTGATCTCACCTATGGGTTTGGCTCAGAGCTACAGGGGGGAAAAGGCAGACGTAGAGGCTGGTCTGGGCTGTCCTGAGCAGCCTCATTCACTCCGCCTTCACTTGCAGTAAGCCTGAAAGGAATGCAGTGTGAAAGAGGGCAGTGTGCCAACCCGCTTCCCTCCGAGGTGGAACGCTTGGCTTTGTTATTACAGCTGGCATATCATTTGTGTTGCCTTAGTTTCCTGCAGTGCGAGGTGCTTCTACTCTGAGGTAAAACTACTGTTCCTCTTAGGTAACAGGAATGATCAGCCAACCAGAGCAGGGCAACAAAATATAATTAATTGAGTAAAACCGCTTCTCCAAGCAACTATGTTAGTCGATCTGTTAGGAGAAATCAACTTCTCCAAATGCGGACAGACCAAAGGGCTAATGAAGAAGAATGACGGCATGATTTCACGGGCAACTGGTTTCCCTGTCTCAAACAGCATCCATGTTTGGGTTATTAAAGGAAAGAAAGGTTTCAGAAGGTGATGGCAGGTTAAAAAGAGAATTCTCTTATTAAATCAGAAATCTACTTAATGAAACTATATATAAACTCTTGTTAAATCTGACTTTATGTCAAAATAGTAATTATATATTTCATGTTTGGAGGATACAATTTCCATCTACCTATCCAATACCCATAAAATAAAAATTTTATTTATTTGATTAAATTCTGTTATTCCCTAAGGCTACCTGTTTTTATTCTTACTTATATGTAGGAATTTTTCAAACATGAAAAATGAAATTTTAAAAAGATATATTGAAAGATACATCACCATTGGGTTTCATGTATCTCAGACAAAAAAAAAGAGGAAGATTTAACTGACATTGAGTTTACTTGAAGGTGAGAATTAATATATGCCATAATTATTATTTTATTTCAAAACAATAAAAAAGAAACATTTCATTTAACTCAACTCCAAAAAATAAATATCTAAAAGTTCTAAATCATAATTGCTTAACATGAACATTACCTTGCTCACTTTAAAAAAACCAATGATATAGTGAGTCATCCGCATTATAGAATTATCTTGCTATAACTTGATACTCTTATGATTAATACTGAATCTATATTCAAAGTGATAAGTCAAGTGTCCAAATTATTAAGACCAGGACATTTTGTACTTTTCTGAAATATGCCAGACCCTCCTGGCATCAGTTTCATTCTAAAACCCAAACCCCCCCTCCCCGCCCCACACACACAAATCAATGGGTAATGCAGATAGCAGTAACTGAACTAATTTATATTTCTAAGAGTTCTGGATTTCTAAAGCATCTATAACTTTCTGTCAAATTTTTTGTGAGTGTTTTTATTCATTGGATGACTGAATTTAATTAGATAACCCTTTGACATTGCATGATTTTTATCTAACATAATACAAATGTAGGTGACCTACTGTTTAAATCAGAATTAATCTATTAAAAATTTGTTGCTGAAGATGTGGATAGGAATATTGTTAACTTACAGTTTAAATTCTAAGAACATAACTTCCAAAAGTGTCTTTCACAGAAAACTGATGAGCTTTCAGATGTGGCTAGGTATTCGAAAGAGAAGCATTTCCATGCACAATTGCATTTAGAAAAACAAATACAAGTCATTTGACAGGTTTCATTTCTACAAAACTTCTCAGAGCATTTAATGTTACAGTATTTATTGAGAGACCCATACCATTTGATCAGATAATACTTCTTTTTTACAGAATACTACTCAATAGTCCATGATCTATCTCATGGAGTAGCTTAAAAACATTGCTCTAGAGCAGTGGTTCTCAACCTTTTTAATGCTGCGACACTTTAATACAGTTCTTCGTGTTTTGGTGACCCCCAACCATAAAATTATTTTTGTTGCTACTTCATAACTATAATTTTTCTACAGTTATGAATCAAAATATATGTATCTGTGTTTTACAATGGTCTTAGGAAACCTTGCTCGCGATGTTCAACTTGTGGGTCGCGACCCACAGGTTGAGAACCGCTACTGTGGAGTCTAAGACCATCGCAAAACACAGATATGTACATTACAATTCATTAACAGTAGCAAAATTACAGTTATGAAATAGTAACAAAAATAATTTTATGGTTGGGGTCACCACAACATAAGGAACTGTATTAAAGGGTCACGGCATTAGAAAGGTTGAGAACCACTGCTCTAGAGACATATGTGTTTCCATGAAGAGGACCCTCAATTATAATAACTATAACTTAGTATTAAGTTTCTGGTTGTCTATTTGTCAATCTGCTCAAGATAGGAGCAGAGTAAGTGGATCAGGTAACCACACAGAATCAAAGCAGGAGCCAAAAAACTAAGGAGAGTACCAAGCAAAGGGCATATTAAGTCCATTGCCTCGTAGGGTTGCTTCAAAGACTGCAAGTGAGCAAAGCAGGGGGAGGGAGTGGAGCACTGGGGTGGAGTGGTGATGAAGCCTCTAAGACAGTTTTAAAGCCAAACACAGAAGAAGCTCATTTCCTAAAAAGAAGATCTTTTTGCAAAAATTAAAGCAAGATACAGCCAATAAAAGCATTAGACTTTCTCCTCTACAATAAACCATTGGCACATCTTTTCATACCAATCCCAAAGAAAAATGCAGATTGTGGGCTAATACTGATTGCTTTTATACAGTTAAAATATTAAGATTTTCAAAAATTTTATTGATCTACTTTCAGTTTAAGTATATACTCAAGAATTATATACAGCTCAAATTATATGTTCTAAACTACAGCATAGTGGAATGAAATTAGACAGTTATTAAGTTTGGGTCTGTAACAATAAAGTAACTCCAGTCTTGGTCCAAAAATGAATGAACACAAGAGGATACACCAAGAAATAAAAATCTAAGGTCCAGAGGCAAAGCCAATTCAGGAACCAAGGAATAAGAGAAAGAGAAAGTAAACATCTGAGAAGCAAGCAAAGCAACTCACCACCTTTGCTTAGTTTCTCTCCAACATGACTTAATTGGCCATGTTGTGTAAGTTCCTACCCTGAGGGTATCTTAAAGGCACCTTTTTGCCTCTGATGTAGGCAATAAACATTCCCTCTGAGTTTATATCCCCGTGCCACCTGCAGAGCGAGAAGGGGGGACTTTCTGTGAGAGAAAATCCTACTTTATTAGCACAGGACAAGGCTATGTTCTATTTCTACACCTGAATACTTGTAACTAAACAATTTCATGTTATTTTGGATTTACTAGATAATTGCTTTTCTGGAACGCAAGCAACACTTTCATAAGTTGAACCCACCATTAAGTTCCAGAAGTGCCCTAGTCAAAGCAGCTACACCTACAGAACACTTTTATGAAATCTGTAACTAGAGTACAGATTTGGAACATGTCTCTAAATGTTATCTACCTATGATAAAATATTTCATTTTTCTCTGGATTCAGAGAGCAAATGTCAGAAAAGAAATACACAAAATATCTTTTATAAGTAAGAATTCATCCAGGTATAAACATATGCATTCACATTAAAATACTTAAAATATAATGTAGAATAGAAGCTTTCACACACAGACTAATTTGCATATCCTATCTAATAAAAGAGTAATATGCAAATTGACCATACATCTGCTATATCCACCAGCCACACCCACCAGCCACTCCCACCAGCCAATCAGAGTGAGTATGCAAATTAACCCAACCAAGATGGCTATGGCCACACAGAGAGAAGGAGGAAGGCTTGGGTTGCCCCTGGAAATGGAAGAAGTCAAGCTTTCCACACACCCTGGCCTGCCCAGGCTTTCACTTAAGGCAACAAAGTTTCAATGGCTGAGCAAGCAGAAGGCTTGGCTCCGCTCCAGGCTACAAAGTTTCAATTGTAGAAGATAAGTAAATCCCAGATACCAGAGCCTCTGCTTGGGTCGCTGGAGAGTGTGGTTTGCCTGCAAATCACCACAGACCCCTCACCCAGGCCACCCCATGTCCCAAGGGAACACCCACTCTAATCCAGGACACCCTTCAGGGCAAACCAGCTGGCCCCCAGTGGTGCACCAGGCCTCTATCCTATCTAATAAAAGAGTAATATGCAGATTGACCATCACTCCAACACAAAAGATGACTGCTCCTATGTGGTCAAGAGATCCTGCCCCCATGTGGACACAAGATGGCCACTACAAGATGGCCAGCAAGGGAGGACAGTTTAGGCAAAGACCATGCCTGTAAGGGAGGGCAGTTGGGGGTGATCAAGCCTGCAGAGGAGGGCAGTTAGGGGTGACCAGGCTGGGAGGGGAGCAGGTAGGCATCAATCAGGCTGGCAGGGGAGTGGTTAGGAGGTGATCAGGCTGGCAGACAGAAACAGTTAAGGGCAATCAGGAAGGCAGGCAGATGAACAGTTGGTAGCCAGCAGTCCTGGATGCTGAGAGGGATGTCCAACTGCCTGTTTAGGCCTGATCCAGGCAGTCAGACATCCCTCAAGGGGTCCCAGATTGGAGAGGGAGCAGGCTGGGCTGAAGGACACTCCTCCCCCCAACACAAATTTCATGCACTGGGCCTCTAGTTCCATATAAAACATATATCCAGTATTCTTAACCCATACTTTTCCAAATTTTCCAATAAAATACTGTGACTGGATTACTCCCATTATTTCAACTTCCCAAGGATGTCCTGAAACTGGAAGACATTGCTAGTAAGAAATTAATATCTGTTGACTCCCACAAATTCAATTCATCTTAATCATAGGAATTAACATCATCAGAATTATTAAGAAAAAGAAGACACTTTAATTTAACAACTAACTGCACTAAGTCCCCCTCGAAATTTGACCACCCATATTCTTTTTCAACACTTCTCTGATTGCTAAATGAAAAGCTGTTTTCTGGCTAATTCAAAAATAACACATACTGAAAGGGAAAGCAATGATAAAAACAAATCAAAACTGAAAAATGACACCCACTGTTCAAAAGTATGAGTTAATACCCAGGAGTAATGCAGAAAGATGAACAAGCCAGGCTATGGAAACGTGGGATAGGCTCACTCTCCTACTGACAATTCCTTGTGGTCACTAAGGTGAAAAGGGAAGTTAGCATCAGCAGATCACAGATAATACTCAATTCTTTCCTAGACTGAGTTGATAGGCTGCTTTCTATGGCGGTCCAAGCTGAGACCTCACCACAGTTTTTCAGCGGGATATATTTGCTGGGTAATATGATAAATGTTTATGCTTCTTCTGTTTATCTGGGCTCATAAGTTTTCTTGCCTGAACTATCATGATTATAAACTAATCATGATTCCCTTTGTCCATCAGAGAACAGAAATCCCTAATTTTTTTTCCAATATACGGAAGTTCAAGATTTGTACATCTCCTTGCTATTTGGATCAAAAGGGTATATAAGTAATAAATGTGTGTAAAAGTGCATATAGGGTGAGCTGCAAGTAGTCACATGAAATGAGCTTCTAAATGCTATGCAGTAAAACCACTCACAGTATATGGCAAGTACCATGGTGATAAAAACAATTAACATAATTATTATTTGCTTTGAAGTTCTGGACTTTTAAGTTTTTTCAAAGGAGATTTCCTTTTCTTTTCTTCCTCTTTCTTTCTCTCTGTCTTGTTTTTGCCTGAGTCAACATACACAGATCAAAGCAATGAATGCTAATGCTCATTATCTTCTGGATCATGAAACCCATCCGCTGTACATGTTTGCTGAACACCTAACAAACACGCTATATAACCTCTCAAGGGCCAATATTTGTAGATGATTTAAGAGCATGTCAATGCCCCTCAGATCTGATCTTCTCACTTTCACAAAGAACACCAACCTTCTGTTAGTCACAAGAAAACCTTCAGGTTACCTCCATTTCTAGTGTTGGGCTGGTGATGTTTCTGATTTCAGGGGCAATGAGACTGGACAGCCAGGCCAGCACTTTTCCAATTTCTCCTTTGCCTTAGGCTGAAGTAGAAATATAATGTGGCTTAAAGTGTAGACTTTGGATTATGAAATTTGTAACTTCTAATTAATTATTGGAGAATTGTCATTAGTCAATCTTGATAGCCAGTTAACATTATCTACATCAGATAACATTAATGGGGGCAAGGGATTCATGTATTTGTCAATGCACTACTACACAAGAGCTTATGTGTCAATTTGAAGGGCTGAAAGACAGGAAAGCCCCACTAAATTTTAAACATACCTCTATTTGTATGTTTTTCAGGATGTTATCTCATTCTTTGCCATTGACAGAGCAGTAAGATTTTTAATTAAAGTGAGAAAGAAGTTCTAAAACATTTCTGGGTGTCTGAGTCTTCAAAATATATGAGATTGAACGTGTTGTTTGGTCTGACAGACACAATATGGCTGCAGAACAATACAGAAGGATCAGCTTAGTTTTGTGTGTATGTGGTATGTGTGTTTTTTTAAAGTTTCACAGTTGAGAGGTAAATAGCTACTGTATTTCCAAAGAAGCTCTTTGAATTTAGAACTCCAAGAGACCTTGACATCAAAACTTTAAGGCAAATGACTGTCATATGCTTAAAGGTGTTTATGTCAAGCATTTATACTTTTTTAAATGTAACATTATAAAATGGAAAAAAATAACTATTATAGAAAATTCTACAAATTCCATTAAAGAACTATTAGAACTAATAAATTCAGCAAGGTTACAAGATCCCAGATATAATATTCTACATAATAAAAGGCTAATATGCAAATTATTGGTCACTATGATGTGCACTCAATGCAGGAGCTGCCCCCTGGTGGTCAGTGTGTTCCCACAGGGGAAGCACCGCTCAGCCAGAAGCAGGGCTCATGGCTGGGGGGCACAGCAGCAGTGGTGGGAGCCTCTCCAGCATCCTTCTGCTAAGGATGTCCAACTGGCAGCCTAGGCCTACTGTGTCATCAGTAGGACATCCCCCCAGGGCTCCTGGACTCTGAGAGGGTGTAGGCCAGGCTGAAGGACCCCCCACAAGTGCACTAATTTTGTGCACCGGGCCTCTAATCAACATGTAAAAATCAATTGTATTCTTACATTTGCAACAAACAAACAGAAAAAGAAATAAAGAAAAACTCATTTACATTTGCATCAAAAAACTAAAATTTTTAGGAGTAAATTTAATAAAATACTGTAAAACTTATACTCTGAAAGCTAAAAAATCATTAAAATAAATTAAAGATCTAATAAAAATAGAAAAACATCTCATGTTCACAGATCTAAAGAATTAATATTGGTGAGATGGCAATACATCTCAAATGGACCTAGAAATTCAATGCAATCCCTTTTACAATTATAGCTGGCTTCTTTGTAGAAATCTACAAGCTGATCCTAAAATTAATATGGGAACTCAAGGGGTCAGGAATAGCTAAAATAATTTTTAAAAGAAAAGAACACAATTGGTGGTCTCACTTTTTTCAATTTCAAAATGTACTACAAAGCAATAGTAATCAAGACAATGTGGTACTGACATAGAGATCAATGGAATGGAATGGAGAGTTCAGAAATAAAACCATAAAGCATATTTTCCGCTGTAAAAGATGACTGGGCGTATAAGACAACTCCCAACTTTTCCAGTTAAAATATAGAGTTTGGGATATACTCACCCTATAAGACAACACCCAATGTATAAGATGACCCCTGACTTTTGAGAAGATTTCCCTAGGTTAAAAAGTCGTCTTATACACCAGAAAATACAGTATCTATGATCAAGTGATTTTCAAGGGGGTGGCCATTAAATAGGAAATAAATAATCTTTTCAACAGATGGTGCTGGGATAAGTGGACATATACATGCAAATGAATGAATTCTTACCTCACACCATGTATAAAAATTAACTCAAAATAGATTAAAATAAAAGTAAAACATAAATATCATGAAACTTTAGAATAAGATACAGAAGTTATTCTTCATGACTAGGGGTTTGACAATGTTTTTGTAGATATGACACCAAAAGCACAAACAAAGAAACATTTAAAACTGGATTTCACCCAAATTAGAATTTTTTGTGTTTCAAAAGACCTATTGAAAAAGCAAAAATACAACTCACAGAATGGGAAAAAATATTTGTAAATAATATCTGAAAGGGCACTTAAATCTCTAGTATCTAAATAACTCTTAAAACTCAATAACAAAAGGGCAAATAATACAATTAAAAATGGGCAAACATTCCAAGAAGACATTTCTCTGAGGAGAAACCAAGATGGCAGCATGGGTAAACACCTAAACTGCTGCCTCACACAACAATTTCAAAACTACAATTGAAGGACAAAATGGACATCATCCAGAACCACAGGAAGGTTGGCTGAGTGGAAATTCTACAACTAGAAGGAAAGAGAAAAGCACACTGAGACTCACAGGAGTTGCGGAAGGCAGAGGTACGGAGGCGTGTGCTCGGAGAGGGCTGGCAATTAAGTATGCAGCTGGCTTTCTCAACTGGGAGGGAAGCTCCCAATTGCTCTGAATGCCAGTTCCAGGGAAGACTCTGGGGACCCAGACTCGTAAGGGGAGAAACTGGACTATCCTGCAGCAGGTGAAACTTGAGGGCAGCTTTCTCTCAGAGGTGCTTGCAGCATTTACCACAGGAAACTGAGACCCAGGGGCGTCTTTGGGCAGGGCTGATGGAAAGCCACTGCTATGTGTTC
This sequence comes from Lasiurus cinereus, assembly GCA_011751065.1. Taxonomy (NCBI): domain Eukaryota; kingdom Metazoa; phylum Chordata; class Mammalia; order Chiroptera; family Vespertilionidae; genus Lasiurus; species Lasiurus cinereus. The sequence goes on from JAAGEH010002531.1 coordinate 35,790,839, forward strand.
CACCCTAAGATCCCGCCCCCATAAAGCCAGAGCTGTTTGCTCCACCCTAATACTCTGCCCCATCCAAGCTGAGTGCAGAAGCTTTTGCATATAAATGACCTGGTCCTTTGAATTCTAAACATACCTAACAAACTGCAGCTAAGTCAGTGAGACCCAGAACATCCAAAAGAAGGCCCAAGGCCCCACAGCAGCTTGCATTGCATCACAGCTGGGCCTTATCTGGGCATCTCCAAAACCTAAACAAAGAAGAGAAATCTGCAGATCTCTCTGTAGCTCCTGCCTCAGGCAGAGGTTAAATTAGCATATCCTTGGAGACCCAAGAGCCAGTGTGCTCAGGAGTCAGAGTGAGACCATCCAGATTACAACTCCTCAGATCCATAAAGGACACATTCAGGGGGCAGATTCAGTGAGCACCAAAGCCCCACTGAAGCAAGTCTTGTCTCATAAGGATGTCCCCAGCACAGAAGTTCTCCCAGCATAGGCACAACTGATTCTCACAGCCAATTGGCCTGGAGGTCAATTCCTCCCTGTAATACCAACAACAATCAAGGCTTGACTACAACAAGACTGTGCACACAGCCCACAAATGGGTACACAAGAATGTTCACCTCAGGTAACTGGGGAGGCTGAGCCACTGAGCCCTATAGAATACCTAGTACAAAAAGCCACTCTATCAACTCAGGGAAGCAGCCAAAATGTGGAGACAAAGAAACAGGTCACAAATGAAAGAAATGGAGGAAAGCAAATTACTGAATATAGAGTTCAAAACCATGGTTATAAGGTTTTTCAAGAATTTTCTAGAAGAGGCCAATAAATTTAGTGAGACTCTTGAGGATATGAAAAAGGATCAACTAGAAATTAAGCATACACTGACTGAAATAAAAAATAATATACAGAGATCCAACAGCAGACTAGAGGATCACAAAATTCAAGTCAAATATTTGAAATACAAAGAAGCAAAAAAAATAAATAAATAACCCCAACTGGAAAAGAAAAAAATAACCCAAAATTATGAAGATAGTATAAGGAACCACTGAACAACTTCAAGCATCCTGACATCAGAATTATGGGGGTGCCAGAAGAAGAGAGAGAGCAAGATATTGAAAACCTATCTGAAGAAATAATGACTGAAAACTTCTCTCACCTGGTGAAAGAAATAAACTTATAAGTCCAGGAAGTGCAGAGAACCCCAAACTAAAAGGAATCCAAAGAGGACGACACCAAGATACATCATAATTAAAATGCCAAGAGCAAAAGACAAAGAGATAATATTAAAAGCAGCAAGAGAAAAACAGTTAGTTACCTCCAAGGGAGCACCCATAAGATTGTCAGCTGATTTCTCAAAAGAAACTATGCAGGCCAGATGGGAGTGGCAAGAAATATTTAAAGTGATGAGTAACAAGAACCTACAACCAAGATTACTCTACCCAGCAAAGCTATCATTCAGAATTAAAGGCCAGATAAAGAACTTCACAGATAAGAAAAAGCGAAAGGAGTCCATCACTGCCAAACAGTATTATTTGAAATGCTGAAAAGTATTATTTAAGAAGAGGAAGAAGAAGAAAAAGGCAAAGATAAAAATTATTAATAACAAATACATATCTATCAACAAGGGAATCTAAAAATCAAGTGAATAAAAACTGTGATGAACAGAATAAACTGGTGAATGTAATAGAATCAGGGGAATAGAAAGGGAGTGACTGACAACCCTTAGGGGGAAAGGGGTGTGGGGTGCTAGAAGAGACCGGACAAAAATTGTATACCTATGGATGAGGATAGTGGTGGGGGAGGTAAGGGTAGAGGATGGGGTGTGAACCGGGTGGAGTAGCTGTACTGAATGAAGATGTCATTTATTTAGGGTGCCATGCCTGCTTGCCTTCATCAGTGGCTCTTTGCTAATCCAAACACTTAACAGAAACAATGCCCAGTTCAGTTTCAAAGCCTAACAAGTGATGTTAGTCTCCAAATCCTATTTAAGAAGCATAGCCATAGCTGTGATCTATGATTCTGTGAGATCTACAGAGAGTAGCTACAAAATTTTCAGCATCTTCTAATGCCAACTTCAATCAATGTGGAGAACTTCTGTAATCCAGAATCAATATTTAAATCATCTGCTGACCCATGGTGCGCAGGAAGCTCTTCTAGCTAACTTAGGGCTCTTTAACTCAATAAGCCCAGTATTACTTATTCTTAAATAACTCCCATCAGTGCAATATTCTGTAGATTGCATGCTATAAATTCTATTAAAATCAAAAATCAATCTGAGAATCTACAGGCAGGAAATCACATAATTTCCAGATTTGATATCTAATTTTAGTCCAATTAAAGGTTCCAAAAAGGCCAGAACTAAGCCCTGCTCTGAGACTTATCCAGTCACATTCAGGCCTTTACCTAAAGTTTTGCTTTTCACATCTACACAAGCTCATACATAACAAAACAAAAAAAGTTATATTTGATTCTAGGTCAGACACTTGGATGAGATTGAAGCATTAGACAAGTCATAGAGGAGACAGAACTATCGTGGATTTTGACATGATGAAGAAGTAGAAAAATTAACCCATAATTTGTGAATAGTTACAAAGGAACCAATCCCAGAGAGGACAGTGCAAGAAAGGGAAATTACTGTGAGAGGCTGGAAAGGAGAAAGAGTACCTCTGGGAACAAATTCTTTCTGAGACATCACAGGAAAGAGTGAAAGAGATATTTAAAGAGAAAAATTAGTATCATGGTGATACAGTGAAAGTGAAAAAAGATCCTTAGTAAATTTGGTGAACAACGCTAGGCATTTTTTTCGAGATATTAAAGAAATGGAAGGGTGGTGGAGGCATTCTCAAAAAAAGACAGTTTGGGGAAATACCGCAATTACCACCAACTATTTCTTGAGTAATTATTATGTATCTATTACTGGAATAGGTCCTTCATTGTGGTTGAAAGTTATAGAGGACATTTTTGGCCAGAAATTTTGCAGAAATAAAACTAGTAGTTAATATTTTGTATCTGATGACTATGAAGCAATTAAGGGATAATTAAAGACTAAAAATAGGTGGAACTCGGTCTAAGAAAAGTGGGAGTTCAGAGCCAGGAACTCTCCATGTGAGCTGGGAGAGCCAAAGATGGGCTCTTGGAACCGGTGTTTACAGGCACAGGGATAAGCAGGATGTTGGGAAGCCCAGGGGCGTGTGATCTCAGAGGACCAAAGCAGAGGTTTGGGAAGGAGCAAGCACAGAGTCTGTAAAGTATATTGTATTCATATGCATAACTGTGTTATAATCACCACCTTAGAGTAAGAACCAGATTCACTTTTCTCTTTGATAAAGAAATACGTGTCAGGATGAATATGGTATTATAAAACAAGAAATAAGAAAGAAAAAAAAGGAGGTTGACATCCTGTCAACTGAATATCTTTGATGATAAGTAACGACATTCAAACAAAATTAATTTTCTTTTGAACTAGATTTCATTTTATACTCCACTGGATTGTTCACTAGACCATCTAGAATAATATAGCTTCTAATTTGAAATAATTATACCTTGTTCATAACTGTGTCCATGTTCCATGACACACATTTTTTAATATATTGATATCTGTCATCCTTACTCACTCACATCTCTCACTCACATCTGACTTAAAACTACAATATAATAATAGGTGGGAATTGTACTACCCATGAACATAGCAATTAATATATCTTAGGAAGAATTTTGGCTTACTTCAAATAAACTTTTATCAACGTGGCACTGAAATGACAGATATAATTTTATATTGTTAATTTTCCACACAAATGTTTATCAATTCACAATTTAGCCAGTGGTCTTTACTTCAGAGGGAAGACACACACTTCAGTAAAGGAAGGAGAGAGGCCTTATAAGAATAATCTTGTGATCTTCTTCTTATACCATCAGGCACAAAAGTCACTCATTAACCTCCCCAGTTCAATTTCAAGTTAAGAGAGAAAAGTCCAGTGACCCGAAATTTGCAAATTATTCCAAGGGACAGAAAACAAGGATGAAAACATTTTCAGCACCAGGTCATTGTAAACATACTGAATATCTCCCAACTTTGTTGAGTTCCTTCTACAGAACAAATAAAAACTTTGTCACTCTGCTGGAACAAACTTCAGTCAGTGCTTGAATTAGTAATTATACTGATTCTTTTATCTTTTTCTTCCAACTTTTGTGGGCTAAACCAAAAAGGTTCAAATTATGTTGCTTTGATATAAATACTCAAACTAAATGTATGCTATATTGCACATATAAATTTTCAGTCGTCAACTAGGTGCAACATCTGTCCTAAGAAACTGTATAGAATACAGTTGGGTTACATTCAGGCATAGACTGGTTTTACAAATAACAGTTGTCTTCGAAGTGCTGTTTATGGAGGTGGAAAAGAACTCCTGTAGACTAGTAAATCAATCTGTTTGCAGTGTATATGCACACTCTCAGAGCTACTCTTCCCTCAGAGCCCAGTTCTCCTCACACACTAGTTGCAATATCTGAGCAGACAGTGGGGAAACCAGCTCTCAATGGTTCAGGGTGGCTAAGGATCCCCAGTGGTTCTGTCAAAAGTACCTCAAACAGTATATTAGTAGAGAGCATGGAATTTCTAGGATTCCTGGAGAAACAGAAAGTCCTCTGGCCTCAAAAAAAATGTAAGAAGTCTGTAGCCTTAGAGAGTGGGGTTTTGGTTGTTCCATCAGGATAAGATTGAAGAACAGACACACAGAGGGGCTTTTAGGCAATCCATCCGGTAGCACGGTGAGTACATAGGCCTGTTTCTCCATCAAGGAGGCTGGTTTGTGATAATTTTTTAAAATATATTTTTATTTATTTCACAGAGGAAAGGAGAAACAGAGAGAGAAAGAGAGAGAGAGAGAGAGAGAGAGAGAGAGAGAGAGAGAGAGAAACATCAATGAGAGAGAAGCATTAATTAGCTGCCTCCTGCTGGGGATTGAGCCCACATCTTGGGCATGTATGTACCCAGACCTGGAATGGATCTGTGGTCTCAGGGTGCATAGGTCAAAGCTCAGTCACTGAGCCAGTCTTGTGATGATTATTCATGTTTGGATCAGGCCATGGATTTGTACCTGAAAGCCACTATTTCAATGATGTTTGGTAAAGCTGTTTTAAGTAATTAGAACTTATGTATATATTTTAAAACTACCTTTGATTCAGTTCTAGTTTTATTAGCATTCCAGAAATTTTTATAAGTATCACTTCAATAGATACTATTCTAAATTAAAACAACAGTGATTTAAAAATTCCACATTACCGAATTTGGATACAAATTTCCATCTTACTGAAATAGCAATAGCCAAATTCATTCCCTAGAACTAGATTCTCCTACCAACTCTCTCCTATTAAATGAAACTTAAAGTAAAGGAAGAAAAAACAAAAACTATGTCATAGTTTGGACTTTACATATATATTTTTCCCCTTTTTCTCTACATAAAAGGGAACTTTTAGTATCTGAAGTTCTGGTTTAGAAAATACATTTACCAGTCTAAAATGAGAGTTACAATAAGAGTGTTAAGATGATAGGGAACCATACTTCAAAAGCCTTCTTGTAGGCAGCCCCTCTGATTCAAAATTAGTCAGGACATCAGGAAAATATAAGCTGCTTATTTTCTAGCTCTCAGTCTCTGAGTTTGTTTATTCAATTCATAAAATCATAGAATTATAATGTTGGAAGAGATCATGTCAATTGTCTAGTCCAATATCCTAATTTTACAGATAAGAAAAAAAAAGATCATTCTTTTTATGTGTACCCAGTCAAAATTAAATGTATCACTCAACTCAATACTTCTATTTATATATTTGGGCTTCTAAGATACCTGTTGATATAAATGAAGCTCCATTTCTAAAACCACAGAAACTTGTATTTCATATGTTTAATAATAACACTTCATTGCATCCCTAAGGTCATGTTGCCACTATTGAACTTTGTCTTTAGGGAGCTCTAACTCATGCGAAGTGAAATATGATGGTCTAAAATCAGTCAGACTCTAAGCATCTTTAGAGCAGCTCAATGCTGCTTATGAAGATGGATTTGAGCAGTGTGACGCATCCCTAACAACTAGTAGAGTACCTCTCACAAAGTAGGTAGCTTTTTTAATATATTGATTGGTCAAATGAATGAATGATTGCTCTGAATATCTGTGTAGCAAAATAAACAGAAGTATAACATGACCACCTTCCTGGGCTAGCTAAGGTTATTTAGTTGTGCTTTCCGGTATTTATCAGGACTTGGATTTACAATGGTTTGTCATCACAGGGTTTTACCTGAAGGTCTCACAAAAATAGGTACCACCCTTACAGCTTTCTATTCTTAATACTCTAAAAGTGTATTGGGAATAGTCCAATAGCAGCATGACTGAAATAAACCCTGCTATTAACTAAAGACATTTCTAACCTGCATAAGCATTTACACACTCCTCCTTCTCTTTCCACTTTAGGCTTATTTCACCACAGAATCATATGGTCATTTAAACTAAATGTTGCTGTTTGGAATTTAAACAAGAGTGAAGACTTATTTTATTCCAACATGCTCCCTGTCTTTCCTCAATTTTCTTAGTTCAATTGACACTAGAGAAATGTAAACATCTTACCATCCAGATGATCCACGTAGCAATACACGTCATAAGTTTCGTGAGGAGAACGGAATCCATAGGTCCTGACACCTTCCTTCCCCATCATATCTCCATAACAGCCTTCTCGAGGAGTCCGGATGGGATACCTGGGGAAAGAAAGGACTAATAATTAGTACTTTATTCTCACTCCCAAATTGATGAATTAAAAACTGTGGCCCTGGGACATCTTACCTAACCGTCTGATCAGACAGCCAGCCTGCGTCACACTGCTCAAATCCATCTTCATAAGCAGCATTGAGCTGCTCTGGACTTGCTATGACCGCCCCAATATCCAAACAAGCCTGCTGTGCATTCTCAAAATTCAGAGTGTACCTGCTGGTTGCCGCCCTGTAGTGAAACACAACCCCTGCAAAGATAGCAGCAAACAATTACTAGCATGTTCAAAGTGTCCCACTTTGCTCCATTAGAAAGTTTCCTAGCCGCAAATTCTCTGTTCACACATAAACAATCTAAGATTTAAGCCACTAAATCCCAACGGGTACATAGTTGTCATGATGCATGTAGTATTTAGGCTATCATGGGAACACTGGACAACTAAAGGGAGTAGGTGTTGCAAAAGATACAAAGAACTAAAGGGGTCACAAGACCAGCTTCTACTTCATGACTTTTCTCATGGCCAACTCAAACAAACAAACAAAACAAAACACACACACACACACACACACACACACACACACACACATTCAATAACATCACTTTATAAACACCCTAAACATAAAACATGAGCTATTTACTTCCATGACACATGTATAAGTGAGAAGTCTTATTTTAACTCCTAATTAGCTCCTTGACCATTTATAAGTCTCTAATCATATACTAACCTCAATTTCCTCCCCTTACAGTGTAATTAATATTGCTTATGTTATTTGACTAATATGACAGTCAACTTAGATAAAGGATTTAAAAATGTCAGATAGTACTTTAAAAAGTACTATTTAAATGTGTATCATGTTCCCTAACTGACCAGTATAATTTAGGGTCTCCCCTATTACAAATAAAATGTAGGACTTTTATCCCAATTCCATGTGTAAAAGTCAGGAATCCTGGTTGCTTCAAATTCCATTTTGTTGTAGTTTAGGAGCTACATAAACTAGTAGTTCTTGCTGAGGAAAGAGGGCTGAGGAAAGAACAGCTGAGGGCAGAGCTGTGGATCCTCTCCTATCACTTCAGCAAGAGCATCTCCATTTTTAAAAAAGACATGTTTTCACTGAGTTTCAGAGAGAAATGGAGAGGGAGAGAGAGAGAATCATCAATGATGAAAGAGAATCATTGATCGATTGCCTCCTGCATGCCTCACACTGGGGGGTCGAGCCTGCAACCTGAGCATGTGCCGTGACTGGGAATCGAACTTGACCTCCTCGTTCATAGGTCAATGCTTAACCACTGAGCCATGCTAGCCATCTGAGAATCTCCATTTTTTAACTGGAGTAAATATGGTGATTTATTTCTATAAGTCTGCAAAGTGGTTTAAGCTAATTTGCCTGAGAAGTCACTGGAAAATAGAAATCGGGGCAGCTGGGTCTCATGGATGAGATTTTATTGAGTCATTGCAGAATGAATTTTGGTTTCTAAACTATCTTCCTCTCTCCTTTTATTCCTAGTAGTTTACTGGGGTTGACAAGAGCCTATCGCTCCCAGTCTGACTTCTATTTATAAGAATCTCTCACATGCCCATCCTTAGATTCTCTCTCTGAGGCATGTGCCAATAAAATAACTATGGGGCAACAAATTAGCCATGTCATAGATAAGCACATCAGATCAGGATCAACACAAAAAGACCTGCATAGATACACTGACATCTAACATTTGTTTTTCCATTTCTAATAGTGTAAAATAAAAAAGTCATCAAATGCCCGTCAGAAAATTTGTACCTTTATAGAACTACTCTGAAATTGCCAAGAAGTATATATGGTGGTATTGGATAAGTATGAGATAAGAGTTTATAATAATCCCTAAGACTTAAGCAAGAATTTGAAGAGTTTTAGATTAGTCTTATGTTGACTGAAGCTTCAAATAGTCTTCTTGCTAATTAAAAATCATCCATGTGCACTAACGATTGGCAATAAGGGGGCACAACAAGGCCTTCCTGACCAAGGCAGGGAATATTAGCCTGTACAAGTATCTGCCATTGTTGGGATAAGTTGAAGATCTCATGGGGCTAAGGAGATTAAGCAGAGGATTTTCATTGTTTCAGAAGGGCAAGGGGTAAATCCATTGCTAATTCTTTAATGTTGAAAATCGTAAGAAGTTGTTAAACTCCTTTGTGGATTTTCAGTATATGTATATTTAGTATGTTTATATTTATATAGTTTATATTTATATATATATTATTGTACAAATTTACATATAGCATGCATCTTACACTATTACACATCTATTGAGAAACAATAATAGAACAAAACAATTCTATGGTAACTAAAATAAATTATAAAAAAGCTTAAAAGATGGAAGAGCCCCTGATATTTAGTCTATGCCGGGTTAATATAAAAATAGATTTATGGGAGAGAGCTATAGAATCTGATTATAAAAGGATATCCAGAAAATTAACTTGTTGCATCTGAAACTTAAAGTATTTCCTTTTGGCTATACAAGAAAGGGTTTTAATAAAGCCTTTTGTATATATTTCTAAAAGGTAAATATAAGGAAATGGACGGTTGGAAGAAAAATATGTTCCATCATGTCTGGGTATGAGAATTTTGCTTAGTAAGTTGCCAAAATATTCTTCTTCTAAGAGCTATGGCATTATGAGTGTACCCAATTAAAACAATTTTTCTTTGCCTTGTCTCCTAACTTAAATTCAAATGACATATAAACCACTACTGAAAGAAGGCTAAAACCCAAATGTTTCATTGCAGGACTTAATGGATAACTAGTGTATTAACCTTAAAAAAAATTTTACTGAGTTCTTATTTTGATCCAATTCAAATATTTATTGAGCCCTGGCTTTTTAAGACACTGTGATATATACCATGGTACTTATTAAGTGCCTTCTATCTTCAATGTAAATTAAGATAGAATTTATATTTCTTACAAGTGAACTCAAAGATTTTAAATCATGTTCGAAGCGTGAGAAAAAAAAGAAGGAAAGGGGGTTTTATGGTGTGTGTATATACATGTATATGTGTATATGTATATGTGTGTATATGTATATGTGCATACACACACATGTAAAAATTAAAATAGATTAGCTTTTACAGTCTTAAAAAGCTATCATTGGTAGGTCTCAAAAACAAAGTAATGATCTTGAACTATATACTATGTCTTCATATTCATTATTTCCAGTGTACAGTGAATCATTGTACATTATTTACTGACTACATAGAATCATGGAAGTTGCTGTGGAAAATGTCACCTTCCTGGCTCCCCTACCCTCAGTAAATAACAGTTTGTTTTTGATGAAAGACATGGAGTGTTGGGATGACTGATGGGTTTTCCACTTGTCCAAACCCCAAACAATTGTTACATTTGAGTTACTGTTTCACAACACTTCTGAACCAGGTATCATGTTTTACTACCTTCTTATAAATTCCAAAAGCCTTACCGTCCACGGCCAATGACACCGCCTCCTGTGTGTCTTCAATCCCGTACATGACATCGCAGCGGTAGAGGCCTGCGTCACTGGCAAGCAGTTTGTCCATGGTGAGTGAGGCATCACCCACTTCCTCGGGATGTGTAGGCACAGACACTCTCTCCTTGTAGCCCTGGCCAATCTTGATATTCCCATCTTGGGCCACAAGAACAGTAGTTTCCTTTAAGTCCTTTCCACTCTTGTCCAATTCAATCTTAGACCATTTGATTCGGAGAAATTCACTGTTGTTATAACTGGGTGGTAAGGTAGGCATGGTTGAGAAATGACAAGGTAAGTTGACTTTTCCAGAGAGGGAGCCCTTCACAGGTGGGCTTTTTTCCTCTTTGACTATAAGAAGGAGAAAATACCAAATTAACATTCCAAAAAAAGCTCAAACTGAGTCTATTTAATATGTGAGTGGATAAGAAACTCTTATCCATATCCTATATAATAAAAGCCTAATATGCTAAGTGTTCGTTTGTCTGGTCATCTGCTTAATCAATCTAAGCATAATGTGCTAATGATATGCTAAGGCCACTCAACCACTCACTATGACACGCACTGACCACCAGGGGGCAGATGCTCCAACTGGTAGATTAGCTTGCTGCTGGGGTCTGGATGATCAGAACTGAGCAAGATGGGTTGGATATGCCCTGAAGCCCTCTCACAGTCCCTCCCCAGCTGGCAAACCTCCCACATCTCTCCTTGGCTCCAATGGGGTCTCTTGGCCTGGCCTACACCCTCTTGCAATCCAGGACCCCTCGGGGGATGTGGGACAGTCAGTTTTGGCCAATCCCACAGGCATAAAAGGCTAATATGCAAATCGACTGAACAGCAGAACAACTGGTCGAAATGATGCACACTGACCATCAGGAGGCAGATGCTCAATGCAGGAGCTTCCCCCTAGTGGTCAGTGTGCTCCCACAGGGGGAGCACCACTCAGCCAGAAGTTCTGAGCCAGGCTCACAACTGTCAAGCGCAGTAGCAGTGGCAGGAGCCTCTCCTGCCTCCACAGTAGTCCTAAGGATGTCCAACTGCCAGCTCAGACTCACTCTCCACAAGAAGAGGGCCTAAGCCATTAGTCAGACATCCCCTGAGGGCTCCTGGACTGAGAGGAGGCTCAGGTTGGGTTGAGGGATCCCCCAAATGCATGAATTTTGGGCACTGGGCCTCCAGTATGAAATAATGAGAATGATTTTCTACACAGAGAATAGTATATAATTTCAATAATTTTCATAATGAAGACAGGAATAAATAATGCTCATTTTATCCACCAAAAATATGACATTAATTTTAAATTATTTGCAATTCAGTGTTTAACATGAACAAATAAGTGATACTCTAAGGCAATTATAGGAGAGCAAGCAATCAAGGCCTAAATAAGACTAGAATGAGCCATGCAGGTTTAAAGGACTAAAATAATGCTAGAAAGAGAAGTTAAAAGGTAAATTTATGTCACAGGTCAGAAGATGAAAAATGTTTCTTAAGATAACTGCCACATTACCTTAAAGGAAATGAAAATAAAACTCAAAGAGGAAGTGAAAATTAAAAAAGTACTTCTGTAGACTGGAGCAGGGGAAGTCTAACACTTGGAGGGACCCTTTTTGGTTCAGGGTTTGAACCAAAGGCTTTCATCATAATGACAAATCCAGCTGCAATCACTTTGCAGTGAAACATTACCTCTAGATTATATCCTGGGGCAAAGTTGGCAGCTGTTCACATAACCGTCCTAAAGTATTAATCAGCACAGTTTAAGCCCTTAAACTTTTAATGAGAAAGAAGGCCTTGGCTATAATTTAACACTGTTACATGCAACAGAAATTTTCTTTCACTCCCTCCCATCTTCCAGTGTCTACTAATTGGCTAGACAATATTTTGGTAATAACAATAAAAATTATCGTTAACTTATAATGAAAATATGAACAATAATAGCCTCTAGGTGGATTAAATAATGGTTTTTAATTAACTAAATGATGTATATCTAACAGTATGTTAATGGTCAAAGGTGTTGGTAACATATATGTGAATATGGACATGCATCAGAAATGATATAGCTGTTAATATAGCCCTATGGATTCAGTTGGGGATAAGTCATTTTGAAAATTGCAGGAAGATGTGGAGATATTATGATCTTTAAGAAAAAAATGCTTCCTATTGTTAGAGATTAAAATTTAACTTCAGAAGGACTGGTCTATAAAATCCTTCATGTGATACAATTAAATATAAAATAACTAATACAGTTTTATATTTACTGTATTGATGATAGAAACCATTAACCATTCCAAATTTATAATAATCATTGCTGTCATAAATTTATTTATCACTTTGTCAAATTATATTAAGCTTGTTCAAAACATGATTTAAGGCACTAAAGATTAAATAAACATTAAATGAAGTGTGCTATTAGCTGAACTAAGTTAATCATTAAAATGTTACAAACACTATTGATGTTTTAGAATCTAATAGCAATGGAATAATTCTATTTTTAATGGCCTCCTTGACTTACAAAATAAATTATCTTACTTAAGCTCATCCTGAGTGAAAACAGTCCAAGCCTTCACTAAGGATGCTCCACTAAGAGGAAGTGACACTGGAGATCCCAGCTGGCTGATGAAACACCTGGGCCAGAACCCAGGTCTCCTTACACCTAATCAAGGAATCTTTCAGCTTTGGTATCTATTGGGTTCTTCCCCTGTCCCTGAATTAGTTTTGTTTCCTTTCCAGAGTCTGTACCTAGCCTATTTTTAATCCATCCTGGTTTTTAAATTGCATTCTGAAGTTAAAACTGTTAGTAATTCCATGATCTTTAAAATAAATCTATAAAGTCCACAGAAGACTCCCAGAGTACATAGATAGATCTCTAATTCAGAACCCATTAAGGAGATGATTACACATTTTTTTTTATTTTTTATTTTTGCCAAGAATATGGGTCCTGAGAAGGGAAGGGGTGAGAATTCTATGACCTAAGAATCTCCTAATTGACATTTATCATATGTTCTAGAAAATCTTATCTTCCTTCCTGAAGAATTATTTATATGTTTGACTTCACCAGAAGTATTGCTTTTTATAATGGAGAATAAATAACTTTATCATCAACCTCAATGATGGTATAAATTATAAGGTTCTTTATCACCTCCTTAAAAATGATTCTAGGGTAAGAGACTTCCAGTTTCTTAATATTTATTACTAAATGATAGTTCTTCCCACAGTCTTAGATGTGTAGGGGCAGATATGAGATTCAGCCCAATCTACCCAATCAGGAGGTTTCAGAAACTTAGAACACTTCTTAATAACTCTGCTGTAATGAAAAGACATATTGAAAAACAATGTCAAAAGGCAAACTTCCCAAGGGCTATGTATTTTCCTGCATGTTTATAGGTACAAAAAAATTAAAAGTTTTGGTTAGATATAAATATATATTCCATATAGAATCCAGGATTAACGAAAAGCTGTGTGGTCAGCTCTTTTGTGTATGAAATTTTGGGTCTTAATGTACTGGGTCACAATAACTAAGTTCACTAAATCTAAATATTTTAAGAAAGAAATTAGTAGCTCAGAGGATAATGTTTATAAACTATTACTGTTTAAAAAGTAAAATTGCTACCTGTAAGAACTAGTCGGAAATTCTGACAATCAAAGTAATAAAAATGAATGCTAAAAAAAAAATTCACTGTTCCCACCAGATGATTAGTGATTTAAATGAATACAGTAAGAGAGAAATAAATAAATAATGAATAATCAATTACCTTTCATTCTCTGTTAGTAAATTTGCAGAAGAAGGTTGATGTGAATTCCATCTACATCATTTGATCTAACACACATGTAAACACAGAGACCTTGGCCAAAAACATGTCAGATTGAGAGCATGGGAATTTATCTCTTTCTCAGGTGATAAACATTATTCTCTTTTTCATTTACTTACTCATGACTATGCATGACTTCGTTTATTAATATTAGAAGAATATTCAAATAACTAGGTCAGTGCTAGATAATTAATATACTGTAATGGGTATTGTTAAAGCAAAGAGCTCTTTGTATATTAAAATAAAGTCAATAACGAGTATGCAAGATGTTCCTTAATGTTAATTATTGACTTTCTGAAGTCCTAACAATAAACAGAAAAAAACTCAAGATGTAAGTACTTGTGTTGAGTCACAACTAGGTACTTGGTAAATCTGTTTTATGCAAATTTTATGTTTTCAACTTTTACCTCTCATATAAAAAATTAAATTCTTGCCCTAGCCAGCTTGGCTCCGTGGGTAGAACGACGACCTGCATAGTAAAGGGTAACGGGTTCGATTCCAGTCAAGAGCATATGTTTGGGTTGCGGGCTCAGTTCCCAGTGGAGGGCATGCAGGAGGCAACCAATCAATGATTGTCTCTCATCATTGATGTCTCTATCTCTCTCTTCCTCTCTTAAATAAATAAAAATACATATTTTTAAAACTGTGGTACATCTACACAATGGAATTCTATGCTGCCATTAAAAAGAAGGAATTCTTATCATTTGCAGCAACCTGGTTGGAACTGGAGAGCCTTATGCTTAGTGAAATAAGCCAGTCAATGAAGGAGAAGCATCACATGATCTCACTCATTTGTGGATAATAAAGAACATTATAAACTGATGAACAAAAGGATAGATACAGAGGCAGTAAAGCTTCAAACAGACTGAAATTACAGCAGGAAGATTAAAGTTAGGTGAGATAGATAAGAGATCAATCAAAGCACTTGTATGTGTGCATATAAGCTTAACCAATGAACATAGACACTGGGGAGTTGGGGTATGCCTGGGAGGGAGGGCAGGCAATGGGGAGATATGTATAAAAAATTAATAAAAAACAAAACAAAACAAAAAACAACAACAAAATAAAGAAAAAAGACATAATGACCTATATTGAAAATTGAGAGTTAGGCAATAAAAGGGAAGGATAGAGTCAAAGCTGGATTGAGACAGATTTACAGGAGATGAAGAGGCCTTTGGAATGAAGCCAGGGGCACAGGAGGAGAAAGGGGATAGAAGTAACTTATCTGGTGTAAAACACTTTGAGGGAACAGTATGAGTGGAATAGTTAAGGGAAAGAATATAATGCCCAGCTGGTGTGGCTCAGCACCATCATTGACCTATGAACCAGAAGGTCATGGTTTGATCCCCATTCAGGGCACATGCTTGGGTTGTAGGCTCAATCCCCATTGTGGGATGGGTAGGAAGCGACCTATCAATGATTCTCTCTCATCATTTTGTTTCTATGTCTCTCTCCTTCTCTCTTCCTCCCTGAATCAATAAAAATATAAAATAAATTAAAAAATTAAATTCTTCTTAAAGTTCATCCTGAGTGAAAATAGTCCAATCCTTCAAGAGTAATATGCCCCAATTAATTGTATCTCTTAATTATGATAATATATTCACAAAAACAAACAATACTTATTTTTTTTGGAGTAAAATATATAACACAGTGGTAGATATATATGAATGGGAGGGGGTTGTTTGGTTGAACAAATAGGTGGATGGCTGGATGGAGTGATATTTAAACTTTGAATCTTGATAAATTGAAGTAGAACTGTAGAGAACAAGAGAATGGACTATCAAACAGAAAAAATTACATGTGAAAAAATATGTAAAATGAAAATCTGATGAAATTATAAATTAGTTCAGAGAGTCTGAAGTGTAGAATGAGTTGAGAAAAAAGTGGAAGTTGACTCTGGAGAGATACACTAGACAGGAGTAGATCACTGAAGTTCAAGGCAGCATTCTTCATGGACCATAGTCCATGAATTTGGAATTATAAAACATTCATTTGGTGGATAAGTAATTTAAAGCTAAGAAAAACAGTGCATGTGAACTTATCCAGTTATAGCAGGAGGGAGGGAGGAAGGGAAGGAAGAAAGAGGAAGGGAGGAAGGGAGGGAGGAAGGGAGGAAAAAAGAGAAAAGAAAGGAAGGTAGGGGTAAATACTTGGCTCTCAGTCTTCTCTTTATTTTCTTGACCTTTCTCAATAGCTACTCTCCTGAGAGTTTCATAGTCTTTCTTTCTTTCTTTTTTTTTTTAAGTAGGAAAGTCTTTGAGTAATATTGAAGAAGAAGGAAAAGTTGTCCAATGACATATATAGTTGACCCTCCGTAACTGTAGGCTCTGCATCCACAGACTCGACCAACTGAAAATTTTTTTAATCTTACATTGTTGCTGATGTGTACTATGTGGTTAAATTTATTATTTTTTTTAAATATATTTTATTGATTTCTTATAGAGAGGAAAGGAGAGGAATAGAGAGTTAGAAACATCAATGAGAGAGAGACATCAATCAGCTGCCTCCTGCACACCCCCCACTGGAGCTGTGCCCACAACAAAGGTACATGCCCTTGACCAGAATCAAACCTGGGACCTTTCAGTCTGCAGGCAGATGCTCTATCCACTGAGCCAAACCGATTTTGGCCTATGTGGTTAAATTTAGATGGTTGCTCTGTACTGAACATGTACAGACTTTTTTTCCTTCTCATTATTCCCTAAACCATACAGTATAACTATTTACATAGCATTTACATTATATTATATTAGGCATTATAAATAATCTATACATGATTTAAAGTATATGGGAGGATGTACATAGGTTATATGCAAATACTATGCCATCCTATATAATAAAAGAGTAATATGCAAATTGACCTTAGCAGAGGACTGACCCAATGAGCAGTCACTGTGCTGCACACTGACCACCAGGAGGCAACACTCAGGAGCTGCCTCCTGGTGGTCAGTGTGCTTCCCCAGGGAGAGTACCACTCAGCCAGAAGCCAGCTCATAGCTGGCCAGCTTAGAGGTAATGGAGGGAGCCTCTCCTACCTCCACAGCAGCACTAAGGATGTCTGACTAACAGCTTAGGCCTGCTAAACCATTAATCAGACATTCCCCGAGGGCTCACGGGCTGCCAGAGGGATGTCTGACTGCCAGATTAGGACCCCAGGGAGCTGGCTTAAGCTGTCAGTCAGACATGCCCCAAGGAGTCTCAGACTGCAAGAGGGCGCAGAATGGGCTGAAGGATTCCCCGGAGTACATAAATTTTTGTTCACTGGATCTTTAGTCCTATCTAAGAGTAATATGCAAATTGACTGTATTTCTGCTATGCCCATAAGCCACACCTACCAGCCAATCAGAAATGGGTATGCAAATCAACCCAACCTAGATGGCAGCACCCATGGAGTGATCAGAAAGCTTGGGTTTCCCCAGCAATGGAGGAAGCCAAGCTTCTGCCCACGCTGGCCTGCCCTAGCCTCCGCTCCAGGCTACAAAGTTTCAATTAGAGAAGATAAATAAATCCCAGATACCAGGGCCTCCACTTGTGTTGCGGCAGGGGGAAGGGTAGGGGGAGCATGGCCAGCCTGCAAACCACCATAGGCCTCTTGCCCAGGCCACCCCATGCCCAAGGAAACCTCCACCCTGATCCAGGACACCCTTCAGGGCAAACCAGCTGGTCCCTAGTTGTGTATCAGGCCCCTATTCTACCTAATCCTATCTAGTAAAAGAGTAATATGCAAACTGACTGTCACTACAACACACAAGATGGTTTCCCCCATGTGGACACGAGATGGTTGCCACAAGATGGCCAGAAGGGGAAGGCAGTTGGGAGGGACCAGGCTTGCAAGGAAGGGCAATTGGGGGTGATCAAGCCTGCAGTGGTGGGCAGTTAGGGTTGACCAGTCTGGCAGAGAAGTTGGGGGCGACCAGGTCTGCAGGGAAGGGAAGTTGGGGGGGACCCAGGTCTGCATGGGAGGGCTGTTGGGGGTGACCAGGCCTACAGGAAAGGGTAATTGGGGGGGACACAGGCCTGCAGGGGAGAGCAGTTAGTGGCAATCAGGCTGACAGGGAAGCAGTTAGGTATCAATCAGGCTGGCAGGGGAGTGGTTAGGGGATGATCAGGCTGGCAGGCAGAAGTGGTTAGGGGCAATGAGGAAGGCAGGCACGCAAGCAGTTGGGAGCCAGCAGTCCTGGATTGTGAGAGGGATCCCAGATTGAAGAGAGTGCAGGGGCTCTAGTTATATATAAGGGAATTGAACATTCTCAAATTTTGGTATCTGTGGAGGGTCCCGGACCCAATCTCCTGTGGATACCAAAGGATGGCTTTAGGAATCTTTTTTCACAGTCTGGAAGTCATCTGGGAAGTTACTGAAAGCCCACCTGTTTCTTCTGGCATCTTGTTCATTATTTTGTTTTGATTGATTCATTGATTGAAAACCAGTTTTCAGCCTAATAATATTTTAACTAAACATCTTCAGCACTGAATAGATAAAAAAAAATCATCCTTTATTCTAGTAATTTCACATTGCCATTTCATGCCCCAATACTCAAATTTTTATTTTGCTTAGCAATAATGAAATTGTTACCAAACACTCACCTTTACGTAGTGCATGGGTTGCTATTAAGGTAGAGCACATCCATAAGATGCTCTTTATATTAATCAACATCTTGTCCTGAAAATGAAGACAAATACAAAGTAAATCACAAGCATTCAGGCTTATGGTGGGCCATAAATCACATGCTATTTGTACACTATATGTACAAGAAGCCGCTCCCCTTGGATTGTAAAAACAGGAGAGAAATTATAATAGGTGAAGCTGTCCCAACACTTTAATGATTAGTTTGACTCTCTCTCAATGAGATAGTTACCAAAATAATCCCAGAACCCGATTCTGGGACATAAGAATATGAATGTGTGGGGCAACCACAACTGGGTAGGCTGTAGGAAGAACAGTATGGATCACAGCCTTCATTACTAGTGGCTAAGAACTGGCACAAGAGGGTTGACCACAAAGGCTGTTTAGAAACAGGAAATTGGTCATAGATGGAATGTGAGAAGATAGGGCAGCAATAGGAGAGATGTTAAAAGAAGAGGATTTGCATTAAATGTGAGGTGAGAAGAAGACTGGTGATTCATGCACATGATATCGAATCAGAATAAATACTTCAGCAGGTTTTTTGAAGAACAGACTCAATTTAGTTGCTAGGAAGCTGAACCAACAAAATAAATATATTTGAGGAACTGTTAATTACAAAAAAAGAGAGAAATAGAGAACAGTGCTTGCCAGGACTTTTTAAGCCATTCTAATAGTTCTAAAGTCTGAGGGGTAAAGAATGAAAGAAGAAACCCTGTTTGTTCTACATCAAGAAACTTACCCTTGCTTTGTCATTAATTTACTGTGTGACTTTGGAAAAGTCGTTTTAACAAACAGACTCAAATGGTCTCTTCCAGCTCAAATTTCTAAGAAGCTGTAATTATGAGGAGGGTAAGTACTAGTGTTGGGGACCATCTAGAAAGCAAAGAGCCAATCTCTGAAGAATTTCGAAGATTATTTGATCTCCACAGTCATTCCATTCTCAGCCACATTTAGAACTACTTTATAGGAGGCCATGTAGGTCAGCTACAAGTAGCCATTCCTCTATCTCCTTTCCAACAATAATCTGCTTTCATTCTGGTATCTACCCTCCTTCACACAGACATAAATTTTAGAGGACCCTAGGTCAAACTCCAGCCAGGGTATGATCCTGACTATTCTAAGGAAATCCAATTCTTGTCACCAGTGATCAGTTTTGAAATAAGTATAATGCAATTTTGGCCAATGAAATGTGAGGAGATCTCTGAAGGGGTTCGAGCAGGTGCTCCTGGGAAAGGTATTTTCATCTTAAGAGAACAAAAAGATGGTTGCTTTTCAACATGGCACATTATCATGATAGGATAATTCTTCTCAAGCTGTTGTAGCCATCTTTCATCCATGAATGTGTAAGATAGCCTCAGGGCATGAAGCTCAGGAAGACTCAGGAGAAACAGAGTTTAAGCTTAGAGTGAGCCATCCCTTTGAACTTTATATGAGATAATAAATTCCTTTCTTATTTAAACCCAGGGAATTTGTTACTTGTAACTGAAGGCATCCTACTTACACATATTTGAGTTGGTGTTCTAAATAATTTCCTAACACTTTCCTTACAAAATACCTAAAATCTGTATTATTTAGAAAACAACCAAATGCTGTAAGAATCCAAGTCCAATTTAAGCTCAGTTTCAATCTCATAATTTATGCCAGCTATTTATTTTTTCCTGGATGTTATTCTCCATTTGATTGATTTACTTTATATATCTTGAAATAAATGTGAAAACAAAATTATGAAAGTCCAGATATTTCCTAAAGACCATTTTTTAACCTAATACATTACATGGGTATTTTTTCATCTTTAGGCCATTTGACAACACACAATGAACAGTTGATAATCTTAAAGTAACCTAGACAATTAAATTTACAGTTTATCATATAATTGCTGGGATATGCTAATAAACAGTGTTTAACACTAATTGGAAAATTTAATGTATTCGTTTCTGGAATTATTATAAGATACCACAGCAAACAGAAAGTATACATTTATATCTCAATACCATTACAATATGTCAGGTAAAAATAAAGATATCAATTTCACAATGCTATAGTTAAAAGTTTCCATAAAAATGAAATTTTAAATTATATCATAAAATGCTATAAAAAATGCATTCTATGAATATTAACTGAATCCATATAAAAAAACTTTCTATAAATGTACTTATAAACAATAATATCCTATCATCCTTAAATAAAAATTATTCTTAGCTTTTTTCTACCCCCTGAAATGTTTATAAGCATATTATTAAAAATCTGGACTCCATAGTCAAGTAGCCCTGAATTCAAGTTGTGAATCCTCTACTTATACTCTGTAATTTTAGGTAAGTTACTAATTCTTTCATTTTCAATAGCTAATTAATTGTCAAAAGTAGTGTTTAGTTGCCCTAGCCATTTGGTTCAGTGGATAGAGTGACAAAAGGGTCCCAGGTTCAATTACCCTTAAGAGCACATGCATGGGTTATGAGTTCAATACCAGTAGGGGGCCCACAGGAAGCAGCCCATCAATGATTCTCATCATTGATGTTGCTATCTCTCACTGCCTCTCCCTTCCTCTCTGAAATAAATAAACATACATATATATATATATATATATATATATATATATATTTTAAAGTAGTAATTATTACAGTGATTGTAAGAATTGATAAAATAATGCATATGACATATAGCTCAGTGATACACAGTGTACTCAGTACTCAATATTATTAAAATTACTCATTCAGTCTTTCAACAAGTGTTCTTTCCTTGGTTTCATATTACTCTTAGATTTGATCATTATAACCTGGGTTACTACTATAGGAAATGTGTGCAATTCTATGCTTACAACAAATTGTTCTATGTGCTTTGAATCAACACTTGTAGACATGTTTTATCTCCTCTGTAGATCTAGCTCTGACAAGCAGAGCTACTACCATATTCAATTTATCAATCTCCACAATATTTCCACAGTGCCAGGTTTAGGTTTAGAGCATACCCCTGAAGGAGAATCACACACCAACCAAAAATGCATAACTAATGCTTCCATATTTTATCCAGAAACACACTTTTAAGTAGCAAACTGCCAACAATCCCTTATGAATATGGGCAAGTAGACTAATTAATAGTTGAGCATTTACCATGACACGATAATATCTGATGTTTGTCAATATCTAGACTATTGGATTTCATAACAAACCCAGAGTAGAGATGTGATCCTACCCCAGGAATGGATTTCCTGCATCCTAATTTACTCCAAGACAGATACTCAAAATCTAGCTCCATGTATCATACTTCATCTACACTAATAAAAGAGAAATATGCAAAATGACTGTACCTTTGCAACACCCACCAGCCAATCAGGAGTGGGTATTCAAATTAACCCAACAAAGATGGAGATTTAATTTGCATACACAGGTGCTGAGTGACCAGGGGCAGAACGCTTGCAGTGTCACCATGGTGTGTTCCACAGCCCCCCAGCCTCTCCAGGCCTCTGGGCAGCATGGGAAGGTGAAAAGGCAGTTCTGGGCCAGAGCTAAGGCATAAAGGGGGCTCTAGCCAGAGCGAAGGCAGTGCCAGCAGCCAGGGGAAGGAAGGCCCATTCTTGCACGAATCTTCGTGCATCAGGCCTCTAGTCCTTAATATAACAAGTATATTCACCACTTGCCTTAAAAATGCCCTTAAGACAAGGATAAGGAATGAAACCAGTGCACTGAAAATATAAGGGAGAGATACATTGGTCACATTTTAACTACATTTGTAAAATTATGTTTAAATCAGTTGCCAATATTTAAAACTGAGTTTTCATAGTAAGTCTCACATCTTTGACTTTTTTTGAAAATCAGATCATCCTCCAGCTGGCCAGTCATTAACTTTAAGCAATCAGTAACCTCTCACCTTGGCTCTGTGTGCTCAAGGTTATCACTGACCCCATTGGGCTTCTCATCCATTTCTATTACATGCCTGTTCCCTGTAGGCACCCAAATTTACAACCCTGTGATATAAAGGATGGTCATTATCTCTTTAGTAAATATCTCAGAGTGGATTACTGAACTTAGTTGCCTCATACCATGGACATTCATTCATTTCTCTAATTTTCTTAATTCTATGTCCAAGAGCATGGTTATTAAGGCACACTATTTCCCTTCTGTGTTTGATCCTGCTAATTGAGAAACTTATAAAGCCTCTTTTTTATTTTTTTCAGCACCACTCAAACCACCGTTTCTATTTCTCTACTCTTCCTGTCAGGCTTGTAAGCATAATCTATTAGTGATAACGAGTCTGTCCACATAGAAAGACCTGGGAGATAGGAGAACCAGTGCCTATATTTAGCATTCTACTCCAGTAAAGTCAATGAAAAGAGGAGAAAGTCTTTGAACAATCAAGACACAGCTGACTGTTGGCTGTTTAATTGCCTGGGGGACACAAGAGACAAGGTCAACCAGACTCCTATCCATGAGAAATAACTGCAGAGAGAAAAGGGTCACTCCAGGAATGGGCTGCCTCAGAGAAAGAGAGAGCCAAAGTTCTAGCCAACAGACTTTTAATATTCTCCCTTGATCTTGGGGAAGCCCCATTGAGCAAAGAGTAACTTGAGGACACAGATAGTGATTTTGTCTTCCAGTCTTTGAATTAGTTACCTCAGACAACCAACTGTTTAGGACACTTCAGCCACAAAGTGGATGTAATGAGCATTGCCTATTACATTGATCCTGGGTGATTTCTTGCAGGGGGAATTGTCATACAAAGAGAAATTGCTCATGGTTTAAACATGAACTCGCATGAATTTACTTCACCGGAGTAATGTTGCCATGCGAATTTATCACTAACCTGTGACTGGATTCCTGAACCTGGACTTTGCTAAGCTTTTTCATGTCATTGCTTGCCCCTTAGTGCTGCTCTGTTCTCTGCTGGAGAACTTTTTCATCAGTCTATGGAAAACATACAGCACTTTCTATGCCATTTCCTATGCTCAAGTTTCATCATTGCCCTTTATCGACATTTTAGGTTATGTATTTGGAAATTGCTTTTCTCTCCCCACCGTAATATAAGCTCCAGGAGAGCAAGTATTTGGTGTTTGCTTACATACACTATTTGGTATATTACTTTTTTTACTTAATATTCAATGTATCTTGGAGAATGGTCCAAGTCAGCAAAGACAGTCTTTCTGCTATTTTTAGCTACATTTTGTTTCATTAGATAAATGTAGCATCTTTTGTTTCACCAATTCCATGATGATCCTTTAAGGTGTTTCTAACTTTTTGTTATTGGAGAAGGTACTGCAAAAGGCATCCTTGTCCATTTGTCTTGGGTGACATTTGTTCCAATATCTCTATGACAAAATCTAGAAGAGGAATTGCTGGGTCAAAGGTTATATGCATTTTTTTTTTCAAAATTTGATAGCTATTACCAAGTTATTTCCTAAAAAGATGAACCTATTTACATTGTTACAGTACTATATGAGATCCCATTGTCCCACAACCTGGTCAGCAAAATTTTTATTTTTTGGTCAAGAAAATATGCTCTGATTGACAAAAAATGGTGTAGCATGTCATTGTTGTTTGAATTACTATTTCTTTAATTATGAATGAAGCCGAGCAATTTCTCATAATTAAAAAACATATATGCATATTTCTATTTCTTCCAGTTGCCCATACGTATTTGCCTTTACGTTACAGATAGTTTCCAAATGTGCTATTTGTTTTAATGTAAATAATTGTTATTTAGTCAGACTTGTCATTTTTTTTTTTTTAGAATTGCTTCTGGGTTTTATCTTTTGCTTAGAACAGATTTATCTACTCCGAGCTTATTATTTTAAAAATCCCATGATTTCCTCTGGTTCTTTTCTTTAAAGGTAATTCCACATGTTTCATATTTGATCCATCTTAACTTTATTTTAGGATAAGTAATGAGGTAGAAGTTGACTCGGATTTTGAGTGAAGTGATCAATTGTCCCCAAACCATTTATTGAATAATCCTTTCCCACTTAATTTTCATTTCCATTTCAGTGTATTTCTGGACTCTTGTCTTCTGTTCAATGACACTTGACAGTTCTTAAAACAATATATCTTTATCTAACTCATTTTATATATTTAATAGGAAATACAGGATTTTAGAATACTGTCATTATTAAGGTTACAGAATCAGCTCAATCTGAATCCCGCATAGATACTATAGTAACACCACTTATTTGTATGGTTTTCCATTTGCAAAAGCCTTTCCACAGGTATTCATCATTTTAATGTTTATAACTATATATTCATTTATATAGTTATTCAGACATAACTATGATTCTGACACTGAAGGCCTAGAAATTGTGTCTTAATCTGGTTTTCTCAGTCTACTGCTCATCCCACTACACCACAGGTAATATCAACTCAGCAATTTAATAATAAAAAACATTGTAATTTACATATTATATATTTATCATAAGTGATATAATCTCATTTTTATAGACATAAGGACCTCTTAAAAGTCTTAGAAGAATCATGTATTTATCTTTTGCATACATACATACATACACAGTGGTACCTCGAGATACGAGTTTAATTTGTTCCGTAACCTTGAGGCGTGGGAAACTATAAGACGCTTGAGTCGCGGTAAACTGGTGGGTCCTGTGCAGCCGGCAGATCCATGCGATTACTCCTATCTCAAATGTTGCTCGTATTTCAAAGCAAAAATTGCTTGCTCGACAGCTCGTATCTCAAAAATCTCGTATGTTAGTGCACTTGTATCTCGAGGTACCACTGTATACACACACACACACACACACACACACACACACACACATACACACCATAGAGCTATAGAGCTGTCCAGATGAATTTCAGGAAACATAACTGACATATTAAACAAAGGTAATTTTCATTAACCACTGAAATATAACCACTTCTGGCATAGTCAGTGATAAGAACTTAGCAAAGTAAATATATATATATATATATCCTGGAGAACATATGCATATATATGTAATTTACCAAGTCTAGGCTACCAGAGGAAACTGGCAAAAATTCACTCATTGAAGTGGAGCTCAGCCAAGTCATTAATCTCTCCATCCCCTTGTTCTGATTCCAAACCAGAAAGAGTATGAGCCTTGTGTTTTCTGGTACAGTACAGACCTATGCAACATTCAGAATGTTTTCTTAGACCAGAGCTAGTAACCCCCAACAATGAGGGTTTGTGAGTCCAAACTGGTTTCTCTAGGTGGGTGGTGAAATAATAGCCTACTACAGTCATTCATTCTTTCCCTCAAATAAACCATGTGTCTTGAAAAGTTCTGCTCAGTCACAGGGTAAAATCCCATTTTAAATACAGTGTCTAGGTATGTTTGCCCATGAATAAGGTCAGCAAACATGTTTAAACCCCACTAGGAAAGGAGAGCTTAGTTTTACAACTGTTGGGAGACAGCCTTGGTTGATCTTTGTGTTCTCAAAGGTTCTGATGCTCATTAGTGACCAATCATTAACCATGAAGTACTTAAGCATAAAATGTGAGGAAAAAGAAAACAACGACTGTCTTTAATATCAATTATAGTCAGCCTTAATTTAGCTCTTTAGGTCTTTTCCAAACAGAGGTTACAAGGATGCAGATATAGATATCTAGGATATTTAGAAGCATACCCTCCAGTTTGTAAGCGTAAAGAAAAAGAAATCTGTATCCTAAACATACGTCAATCTAGGAGGATTCTTTTCAAACTTCATTTTTTAAAAGCCAGAAATACAGTATAGGAGTAGCTTTTTATTTCTTTTTCATCTACAAAGAAAAAACAATAAATTTGAATTTTTACATAAATCCTTAAGGATTATCTTGACTCTCAGCCCTCTTCCCACCACCCACAAAGAAGATTAAGGACTGTGGACTTCCTGCTGGAGGAAGTAATTGCTCAATCACTTTGGAATCCACTGACTGGAACCCTTTGCAGTATTAATTAGTCAAGACAGGCATATGCAATTGTAAAATATGCCTAGAGCTCAGAACTAGAAGTCAGTCTCTGATGCCTTCTGCCTGATAGGCTGACATTCCAAGTACTAACACATGGCCAAAACTGGGAACAGATCTTATCTCAGAAAACTAATTGTTGCTTGCCTGGGTGCCTTCCTATTTTTATATTAAACTCACAATATACTTTAAATGACTATTTGCAGGATAGACTTGGCATAATTGCCAAGCCGTACTTCAAGTAATCTACGTCACAGCTTTCAGGAGTCAAAAAGAGGAACGAGGGTTAATTAGATGTCAGCATGTGAAATTGAAGAGACCATTAAAAACCCTGCCAAGAAATGGGAGAGATTAAAATACAGCCCTAAGTGGCAGTGTCTCATCTGCGCCACATTCCCTCAGTCACTAGTTCAGTCATTTCACAACTATGCGCTCAGCTCCCTCTGCAGACAGGGGCCCACGCTAAGCACACACACACCCCCCACCCACCCAAGGCTCAGAGATTGCCCCTACACCCGCCCAGCACCAAAGTGTCTGCGTTCATGGAATTCTGTAGGTTCTGTCAAAAATGGCAATTGTTTGTTATTCCAACGAACTCTGTATGATAATCTGGCCCGTGATTATCCTTGTAGCAACAACAACAACAACAACAACAAAAGTGGTCTTTAAACCGACCCCAACGTATTTCACGCAGGAGAGTCTCATTCTTCTGTCAAATGCAAAAGAGTTTGCTTGGAGTAGGTCTTTGCTTCTTCCCAGTCGCAAAGCAAAAACTCCTCCTACTGCTCCAAAGAAAGGAAAAAAGAAAAAAAGCCAGTCTTTGAATGAGAGTGTTCAGCGCCGTCTGGATGGGAGTCGGCTTGCCTGCAGCAGAGCAGCCAGCACCGAGGGCGGGGGGCGCAGACGCCCAGCGCCCACCACGTAGCGGGCCCCGCCTGCCCCGCTCCGCAAAGCCCCGCCCCATCGGCCTCTGGGCGGGGACTTAGGAGGCGCCCCGCCAGCCTCCCGGCTGAACGGAGAGGTCCTGGTTCTCAGAACCGCTGTCTCCGAGCCGGAGAAGGCACACCCGTCTCGAGCCGCAGCTGAAGCCCCAGCCCACGTGGCGGCGGAGAGTGAACTCCCCGCGGCCAGGAGTGCGGGTCGCGGTCCCGCCCCCGGCGTGGGCTGAGCCCGTCGGGGACCACCCCAAACCCTGACGCTCCACGGGGCTAGTTCCTCCCCTACTCTTCCACCCTGCACGCGTTTCTTGTCGCTCGTGAGATTAAAAAAAAACTACTTTAACCGGAGACCTGAAATGCAGCCCAAAACTCAGAAACCCTGCCCGTCCGCTCCCAGCTGTTGGCGTGCCTCTGCCCCATCTCCGGTCCTGCCTTTTCTCTTTTTTTTTCCCCTCTGGCACCCTCCTTCCAAACCGCCGTGCTCCGTGGAGGCCGTGGAGTTCAGGAGGTTTAAACTTTGCCTGAGAGACCCTTCTGTTGCAATATCCTGGGACAGGGCCCTAGCATTGGGTCCAAAGGGCCATGCGACTTAGTAAGATTTCCAAAAGCAAGGGGCATTCTGTATTACCTTTCTTAAAGTGACGGCCAAAACGGAACAGCAACCCCCATCCACCACCACCACCCCCAAACCTGGGTCCGCCGGGCTAGGTGTGCGCGCGAGCTCAGCTACAGACTCGCCGCGTACCCTAACTGCCTCGGAAGGAGGCACTTCTGGGCTCGCCTAGTCCAGGTCTCCTTCCCGCGTCCTTCCAGCCCTGGGATTTAGGTCTCAGGTTCTGAAGTAGAAAACTGAACGACTGAGGGGGAAGATGGGGTCCTCCATCCGCCCCTTTCCCTGGGTGGGTGGGTGGGTAGGAAGAAGAGCAGCTCGCTTTTTTTCCCCCCCTCCACCTTGCTGGAAGTCTCCATCAGGGGGCGCCCACGCCCGCCACAAACTCCCTATTCCTAGACGTCTGGGTCCGGCCAGTCCTTTGCACGCCGCCGCGGCGGGCACATCCCCAGGAGCGCGCCACCTCCCTCGCTCCTGGCTCCTCCCTTCTGGCCGGCCTCGGCGGACACGAGAGGCAGGGATTTCACACTAGCCATTCATTTGTCAGCCCTGGGGGGAGGGGACGCAGGAAGAGAGAGACCGAGCGGCCGAGGCTGGGAGAGGGGGAAGAGAGGCAGAGAAGATGGAGACAGAGGGAGAGACAAAGATGAGACCAGGGACACAGCTGCGACCCTGTCTTTCTGCCTGGTGAGTGCGCGCCAGGCGGGACAGCTCCCTGGCTCCGCGCACATGTCTCCTCCCTCCCGCAGCATCTCCCCGGGACCAGCCGGACCAGCTGCAGCGCAGTTGGATCCCAGTGCAAACCGTTTAGGCTCTGACACCGCTTTTCTACCTCGTTGTCCTCTGCCTAACACGCTGACCCCTCCACGCCCAGTGATACAGACATGGAGCCGGGACAGCCCTGATGCCCCCTAGTCCGCAAGCACCCGGGCTGCCGCCCTGCAGCGCCCACGCCTCCGCAGGGCGGTGGGACGCTCAGCCGAGGGCGTTCCGCCGGGCTCCCGGCACTCGCTCTCCGGGACCCGCCAGTAAAGTTGCTCAACTAGGGCCGAGTGCTGGGAGGGGGTGGGGTGATGGGAGGAAAAGGAAAGCTGCCCTTGCCGGAGCGAGAGGGCTGGTCCAGGAGGCTCCAGATTCGAGTCCCTGCGCCACCTTTGTCTGTGGAGCGCTCCGAGCGCAGGTTTGCTCACGGAGACGGGCGCGATAGCCTCCCCTTCGCTCTTGGTTGAGATAAAAATTCTTGCACATCCCTGCTGGTGCGGGGCGAGCTTTTCCCGCCCAGGCGCCTCCCAGACCTCCGTGGTGCTCCAACAACCCCACCCCCATCCCCGGCTCCTTCCCGGCCGGTCGCCGCGCACTGCGCGCAGGACAAAAGAACCCAGAGGCACCGGGGAGAGCCTTGACAGCCCCCAAGTTACCAAGGAGACGCAGCCCCAGGGCCCTGGACCTCCCCCGGCCGGACCTCCCCCAGACTGCCTGCGAGCTGAGGGTGATCCGGTCCGCACAGGTCCCGGGCTGCTGGGGCGCGGGGTCCCCCTGTCAGAAGCTGCCGGGAGCAGCTTTCCAGGAACGCAGGGGATTGACCCGCACACCAGGGGCCGGGAACCAGGTGGCCTGCACCAACGCGGCTGCGGGGACTTGAATATGGGCCAGTCTCGAAGTCCCCATTCAAACTTTTGCCTCAGCAGGTTAATTAAAAAAAAAAAAAAAAGAACAAGATATACCAGGGTTCCCTCTGTCTTCTCCAGCTCAAGACCCCACGACTTTTCTAGGGGTTCTCCACAATTCTCTTCCCTCCCTTCCCCCAAATCCGTTAGTACTTCTCCCCCCACCCCACCTCGGGCTTCTTTTGTCTGCATCTTTTTCAGAACCCCGGTCCCTCTGTCCTCTCTCTGCAGGCGTCCTTCGGAAAGTTACCTGCCTTTTTAAAGTGCATATCTTTCCTTAACGTCGCCCCACCTCCCGTTCTCTTTGCCTTACTTAAAGCCTTCTACCAATTGCCATGTATTTGCTTTTTTTCCGTAAGTTTCTTTTCTTTTCTTTTCTTTTCTTTTTTTTTTTTTTTTCTTTTAAGGGGAACAAAAGAAACGTGATTACCTTGAAAGGCGGCTTAGTGCAGTTTGTGGGAAACAATTCACCGCAGAGCTGCGCGAACGGGCTCGGCGTGCCCGGGCGGGTCACATAGGAAGCGCGGTGGCCTGGGGAAGGGTGCGGACGGTGCGGGACGGTGCTGGAAGATGCGGGAGGCTGCGGGGTTGGCCACAGATCCCAGTCCCAGCGCCTGACGGCAGCCCTTAATGTTCGCGGCTGTGTCGCCCGCCCGCCTGGAGTTCTTCCCCCAGAAAGGCTTGGGGCAGCTCGCCTGCAAGTTCAAATGCGGGTTGTGACACCCATCGTCATCATATCACTGTACCGTCAGCACCGAGGAGGAGACTCAGCGAGGAGGAGGAGGAAGAGGAGGAGGGTTCATTCACAGGCTCCTGAGGCGCTCCGCCGCTCCAGCCACTCCTAAGAGCCCAGGCTGGGGAAAGCAGCGGAGGGGCGGAAAGGCAGCTCCCCGCGCTCGCTGCAGGGACCGCCTGCCTCCCTCCCCAGGCACTCCCACCTCTCGGCGTTTCTTCCTGACAAGTACCAATCGGCTAGGGGACAGCGGCGCTCCCCATTCAGCCACTCACTAAGTCACATCGCGCGGTGCGCCAGGAAACCGCTGCCCTCCCGCCCCGTCCCCACCCCCACGCCCCCGCCCCCGCGCTGCCCGTGCTGGGTTAGGGGGAACGAGCCCCAGGCTCCGGTGGGGCAGGCCAGTACTAGACAATCGAGTGCCGTCGGTTCTGGGGAGCAGAAGAAGAAACTCTGGGAAATCAGCAAAGAACTTGGCTGCCCCCGCGGGCTGGCGCAGCCACGGAGCCTCCCCGTCCCACCTGAGGGAAGTGTCAGGCTCTCGGCTCCTGCCAGCCTGACACACAGAAAGGAGATCCTTCCGAAACGTGGAGGGGAAGCAGAAGAATTGCCCGCTGCCTTCCCCGGGACCTGCCCAATGGGAACCCAGCGGCATTGCGCAATCGACAAAGACCCTGGGTAGTAAAGGGGCTGAACAGGAAACTCTCCTGGTGGATTCAAACAGATCCTCTTCCTCTGACACAAAAGCTACCTTCAGTCTAGATTCTGCGTCCTTCCTTCTTCTCTCCCTCCCTATTTCAAAGTATCCCTCAAGGTAGTAGAGTATTTTTTTTTTTTTCTGAGTGACAGGGATTCCTTGGATATATCATATCAACCACCTTCCTGGTGATGAGGAAGTGAAACCATAATCATTCCATATTGATGTGATTTTTGTTTCCAGCCAGGCCCACCCAACTAGGTAAACAGCACCAACACATGGAAGAGTGGCCTGCATTGTGATACAAAAGAGTTCCAGCAGGATCTTATAGAGCCAAGGGTCAACCAGTTGACACAAAGGATTCTGCCCCTTAGAGAAAGAGGGACTTTGTGTTTTCCTTTTCTTTGAAGTCAAGTATGCCCTTAGACAATGGGAACAAAAATAAGTCCAAGGTGCACATCAGTTTAACACTGAGATTACTGAAAAGACAGCAAATACTTATTTCTGCACAAATGGAGAAGATCTTCATAATTCTCTCTGGTCTCTACTTAGAAATTTATATCAAACAGAATACCTCACAATAGTGATGTTTAAAGGAGAATATCCTTTTTCACTCTCAATTATTTGAGTAAGTTGGATGAAGCTCATATTTTTAAAACTTGTAGTAACCTAGACACTTGTCCATGTACATTTATAATATTTCTTCTATGAGTTTCTTTTGCAAGTTGTATGAGTTCTGCATTACAGTTTTTAGTAATGAAAGGTAGGTTTCAATCTTCAAAATGTACATGTTTCATTTCTCCATCAGTGAATGACCTGACTATTAATTATAGGGTGTAGAAATCAATTTGTTTCCACAATGATCTATTCTTATGGTTATTACACTACCATTCCTAACATTGAAATTCTATTTCATTAAATATTTAGAATAACAGTCATTCCACAGAATTGGACTTCAACCTTCACATTTAACGGATAAGCAAACCAAAACCCAGAACGTGACTTTCCTCTGTTTAACAGCAGAGCTGGAACCAGAATGTAAATCCTGACTCCTGGTCCAGTAATCTTTTCAGTGCTCCTCATACCAATGTTATAATCAAGATGACTTCACTCCGAAAGGGAGAAAAATGAAATAAAAGGATTGTTATTGAAATTTATATTCCAGAATCAGTGTAGACCTTTCTTTGAAACACTTCAAGGTATACATTATTCTCATTCTTAAATTTGAGTGAACTTAGTTGAGTTCCAAAGAGCTATGTTTCTTGCCCAAGGCTACTTTTTAAGGGATAGATCTGTGGACCTGAAAAGCTCATTCTCTCTCTGGCACCCTGCTCTCCCTTCATAATACAGTTAAGTAAAACATTTCTATAAAGGAAATATACAGTAGAAACCAGCAACTAATTGCAGATTATATCCATTTTCAGGAAAATGTTAATATTTAACATTTATTATAAATAATGTCATCTGTACATGATGGAACATGTTGAAAAATTATGGACCAGATACTTCTTACATCCTGAGATACTTTCCTTTATCTTGCCAAATGTGTTTCTATAGCCCTCCAACGTTTATGGTTCTCCATAATGTCCTTCTATAGACATTTCAACTCTTGACCAAGTAGTTCTACAGGGCAAAGACTTTTTCTCAGGCAGAACTTAAATAGTCAGAACATAGATCTTATTGAAAAGCTTTATGCTACCTGTCCTTGCACTGACTTGCTACATTATTATTTAGAAAACCAGACACTTCTTCAGGCTGTTATATAACTGCAATGGAATGACACCCTTGAATATCGGATTTCTTTCTCTATGGTGTATTTTCACCTCTAGCTACCTATAAAAGTGAAAAAATAAAAAGGAACGAATACTAGGTGCATTCAGGATAGAGACTACAGCTGTATTATTTCTGTGTAACTATCCTAGAGCTCTCTCTTGAGAGTGTGTGCGCCCCCCCTCTCTCTCTCCCTCCCTCCCTCCCTCCCTCCCTCCTTCCCTCCTTTCCTCCCTCCCTCCCTTCTTCTCATCTTCTCTTTTATCAACTAAAGAGAATGAGAAAAGAGTTATTTCTGATTGTGCCATGTTTGAAAAATCATCAGACATTTTTGAATGGGAAAATATATTGTTTCAGTTTTTATAACTAAAACTATGGTTGCCTACTACACCCAAGTCTGAATCAAACAGTAATTCAAATATCCTGTGCACCCCCTTTAAATCCTGTCCTTGTACTGGACACGTTCCCTATGTAAACTCCACAGTCTAGGTATAGATAAAGCAAGCTCTTCACTCTTGGTGCTGGTGGTGACAAGAAACCAGAAGCCAGAAAGTATGTGCCTTGCTTCCTTGCCTTGATCTTGTCTTCAGGAACTTGGCTGCGGTCAGTGGCAGCCAGCCAGGGACTTGAAGAAGAGAGGTGTAGTTGGCAGGTTTGTCTCCAGGGAATTTCATTATCTCCATCTAAAGCTCCACCTGAGGGCCTTTGGGATCGAATGTCAATATTCTCCTTTTTTACTGATCAGGTGAAGTGTTCTGAGACATGGTATTATCTGTTGCTGCACTAGGGATGACAAGGTTTCAGTCTCATCCACATTCAGACAGCAGAGTTCACATTTCAAGTCCCTGATCTGGCTGGTCCTGGGTACAAGCAAATATCCTCTCTGAGTGGTGAAAGAACGTGACCGGTTAAAAATGCACCTTTAATGAACTCCAAAGACCCTAGAAAAAAGAAGCCAACCCTCTAAGATTGCTTCATTTAAATTTTTTTTAATTTACATATTAGAGACAGATATTTTATCCAACATTTTAAATTCACTTTGGTTTTTGAGAAAGTGCAGAAGTAATGTAAGGTTTTTGTTGTCTTCTTTAAAAATTAAAAGAAACCCTTCAAGAGGCAAAGTGTGGTGACAATCTCATTATACTCTAGCCTGAAGTATATAAATAACTTAGAGAAATTAAACACAGGCAAATATCCTTGAAAGCCACAAAAAAATTGATTTCTTTCCCAGAAATCAGATACCAAGCCTTTGCTCCCCAACCCCCAAATCAAAATGTTACAGTAAAATGTTTCTTTCAATAAAAGAGGTCCCCCCGACCCCCTGCTGTAAATGTCTTGTTCATGGTTGGGCAGATTTCTCCAGGACTTAACTGGAAGACCATCTACATCACGGCAGAACTATGCAAGCCAAAGCCAAGTTCCAACATGGAGTGATGGGAAAAAGGCTGGGCTGCTGAGAGGAGATGACTTCATTAGGGAGAAAGAGGCTCTCTGATTCTGTGCACAGGGCAGCCAAATGGCCCGGCACATCTGCACTCACCCCTGGGAGGCTGCCTGGAGCAGAGTATCGAAAATGCCATCATTTTTATAAAGAAAAAGATCAAGGCATAAATAAAGCAGCCCCACTAAAGTGAATCAACCTTACTCCTCTTCTTAGTCACTTTCGCAAACTCTTTTTTTTCTCCTCTCATAGCCTGGACAATATAGGTCATGTTTTATAAATCATTTGGCTGAACCATGACAAAATGAAGAATCTGTTTTCAGAACACAAGGAAGCCGCAGAGATCTTGGAATCTGTGCGGCAGGGCAGAACAATGCAGAGACTTTCTTAAGAGGCAAAACTTTCGCAGTTGCTGTTTATTTTCAGTGAGTACCAGACTCCATTTATTTAATTAGAGGACAATGGGACCCAGAGACAAGAAGCTTAATGAAAGCACTATGGATGCTGCAAGAAAAGGCCACAGTGGCATCATCAGTTTCTCTAGGGAGCAAAAGTGGAAGGCAAGACAGGAAGCAAGGAAGTTCTAAATAGTGAGAAGCATGTTTGGAGAGCTCTAATACAGGTATCCAAACAGGGCGTAGAACCAATACGCAGGCACTTCCTTTTATTTCATCAGTAAAAGGAATGGCAGGACTAGTTGAATGTTAGAGACTTTCTGCTCTTGCCTACAACATGAGTGATCACATTTTAATCCTATGACTCAAAGGAGATCAAATATTTGTTATAACTCAAAGAAAAAAGAAGAGAAGAATATAAGACTCAGCAAATACCACAAACAGACTGCACTCAATTTTATTCATATTTTCTTTGTTCAATTCAATATTTATTGAGCACCTTCTATATGCCCTGTTCAGATCTTAAGGCTTTAAGGTATTATTCAATAGGTAAAATACTCCTGTCCTAAAGGAGCTTATAATCGCTATAAAAAATTAACTTATTAGAGGTTATGACTTATCTACATAGCGACTAATGAATTTAGAGGGAAAACATATTTTGTGTATGAGTCCATTGGCTGGTCTAGTCAACCATCTTTTACAAACATGCCACTGAATACAAATGGATTAGGGAGAATGGTCGCTCAACAAATCTTTCTTACCTGGGAAATCTCACCTACATATCCTACCAACATTGAATCCCCTGCATTAATCATGTTGTATATAATGAAATTGGATTTCTTATTTTCCCCTAATAAAAATTTTTGCTTAGATGACATACTCAGGGTTCACTTTCAGTTTCCAGAAGTCTTCCAGAATTGATAAATCAAACCAAAGTTGAATGTTGGAAGGAAAGCATTAAATTTCATCCCAACAAGAAAAGGTCAGAGACACTGATCATTCTAAGGACACCAGGGCCTCTGCCTGCTGGGCATGAGGATCAGGTGTGCCCATTAGAAAACAAGAGGAAAGAAGAAAGTGCTGAAAATTATTATTATTCTTAGTCATCATAAAGCTGAAACAAATTGATTAAAACATAGTATTGAATTTACTGGCTTCTCTCAAAATTGCAGTTATCAATGTATAATGGCCCTTCCTATTCCCTTTCAGGTCTTTTTGTCTTTTTTTCCTCTTTGGTGGTAGCTGCCTCCTCCCTCCCATATCTATGCCCCCTTCATTTTTATTGAGATATAATTAATATATGACATTGTGTAAGTTTACAGTGTAAATGTGATAATTGAATACATGTATATATTGTGAAATGTTTACCACAATATAAGTTGTTTACGACATCCTTTACCTCACACAATTACCTTTTTGTGTTGTTTTGGTGAGAACATTAAAGTTCTACTCTTAGAGCTGCTTTCAAGTAGAGAAGACGGTATTGTTAACCATAGTCACCATGCTGTACATTAGGTCTCTGGAGTTTATTCATCTTATAACTGAAAGTTTGTACCCTTGGATCAACATCTCCCTATTTCCTCCACATCTTCAGCCCCTGACAATCACCATTGCACTCCCAACACAATAAAAAGGCCATATATGACAAGCCCAGAGCTAAAAATCATACTCAGTGGTGAAAGGTTGACGAATTACCCACAAAGATCAGAAACCAGACAAAAGTGCCCACTTTTAATAATATTAAAAGTCCTGGCCAGAGCAATTAGGGAAGAAAAAGAAAATAAAAGATGTTCAAATCAGAAAGAAAGAAAAATTATATTTGTTTGCTGATGACATGATCTTATACAAAGAAAATCCTAAAGACTTCACGAAAAACTTGTTGGACCTGATAAATTCAGTACTGGTTCAGGCTACAAAATCAACATACAAAAATCATTTGCATTTCTATACAAAAACAACTATCTAAAAAAGAACTAAAGAAGGCAATCCCATTAACAGTAGCAGTGAAACAATACAATATTTAGGAATAAATTTAACCAAGAAAGTGAAAGATCTATGCACTGAGAACTGATAGACACCATAGAAAGAAATGGAAGACAATACAAGTGGGGCATCATCAGATATGTCATAATTCCCAATCTTGTAGTCACCACCAAGGCTGACTAGGATTGTGGGACTGGCTACCACAGGTTTCCTACCTTAGTTGAGACAAGATGAGGTGGCAAATCCTAGCATATTAGGGAGGAGTGTGAACCTGTTCAGCGGCTCCTCCCCCTTCCCAGGACATATTCCCAGAACTGCCCCTTCAGCAGGATCCTCAGCTGAATCTCAGTGCCTCTTCTCCCACACAGACCTGGTTTGACTCCTTCCACTCCTAGGAGGAACCAGCCAAATGAGGCTTGAAAACTCTTGTCCTGAGAATCATAAATGAACCTGAAATTTATGGAAATTAAAGAACAGAAAGGCTGTAAATGTATCTAATGCAAAGTCATCTTACTTCAGACTTGAGGTCACTGGTGGAAGCTCCTTGATGATATATGTGATTCCATAGCACATGCCTGGTCCAGGCTAGGTGCTCAATTATGTGTTGAACAGAAGTGGGATGCCTACATCTGTCAAGTGTTTTCTATGTCTTGAGAATATCAGTAGAGAATAGAGGTAGAAACAGGAATAAAACATGCTTTCTGCTTCAAAAAATGTGGCAAACTCAACTGCATTACCACAGTCACGGGGATACCATAAAAGAGTGAAATAGGCAAAGAATTAACAATAGAGAATGGTGAGGAGTGTGGTAAGCAAGAGTTCCAGCCACTGGTGAGGTGGGACTGTTGGTTCAGTGCTTCCAACTCTTAAAACATTAAATAGGCCAAACAAAAATGGTCTTTGGGCTGAATTCCACTGGAAGGATCCTACAATTGTCCCCACATGTTTTAATGTTCAAAGGGAAGGCTGATGGCAAGCAAGCAAGTTTATCCCCTTTATCTACTCTTTCCTTTCCTTCTCCTTTTTTATTTCCTGTCAGTACACACCCTTATGAATCCTCAAGAGGCCAATGTGTTCTCCCAAAGGCTTAGGGAGGGGAAGAAGCAATGACAGGAAGAGTTCAAGAAAGGAAGGGGACTGGTACAGGAGAATTTCTGAAGAAACAAGGAAGATTGAGACCAAAATGTGGCAGACAGGCAAGAAGCCCCCTTCCTGCCCAGCTCCCTCCCTTGAGCCATCTGACCTCACCACATGCTGCCAGCAGCCCCCATTACAGGGGCCAAGAAAATCAACTTTCCTCTTGTGGTAGAGGGATCCACATCTCCAGCAGCCCAGTGGCAACAGTGGTGGCACTTGCCTGAGGCATCTGGAACAACGGCTCTGTTGACCCTGCACATCTTCCATCAGTAGGCTCCACAGAATTTGATATCTTGAGACAATGTATTCTAAATCTAAAAGAACAATGTGAAACTGCCACATGCGGCTGTAAATACAATAGAAAAGAATACCCTATGGTATTCAAAGACTATTGCATTTTGGAGAGGGAAAAAGTGGGGAGCAGATTCCACAGTACTCACACCTGAGGAACAGCCAGGAACTTGATAATGATTCTGATTCAGAATTATTTCTTAAAGGGACCCAAGTAAAATTTCAATAATCTGTAGTAGAAATTTTGGTCATTGTCTTCCCCACTAACACTCAAAATGAAGAAAGGAAGACTCCCTGGCAAGTATCTAAAAGTTGGAGAATCCACCAACCATTGAGATCAGATTTCACCTTCCACACCTCAATCCCAGCCATTTCTTTTACAGTTTCCTAAATCAGATAAAAGTTTGTGGTAAAGAATGTTAATTCCAACTACAGGACACAAGGAACATTAATATTTGAACTTATCATATTAAAGGTCTACTCTAGTATTGCATAACTGTCTTTACATTTGGGTAGAACCTTAGTATTTTCAAAGTTACTGTTTATGAAGTCACAAAATTAGTAATCCCTAGTTTACTTAATCCTTGAACTGTCCCTATATAGTATATGTGGAAAATATTAATAGGCCCTCTGGCAGAGACTTCTAGTTGCTCCCTATGTTAAAATTATACCCAGGATTTGTTTTAATCAGGCTTGTTAAGACAGCAGACATGTAAATGATCATCATCTAGGGATTCACAGATCTCTAGAAATAGATGCACAGCATACCACTTAGGGCCATATGCAGAAGGGCTAGGGACAGTCAGGGATCAGAAGAGGTATGAAAGCAGAGCCTGACCCAGAACATTTATTGGGGTTTGGGGGTAACCCATACCATTGAGTTGCTGTGTACAATTATGCAAGCATCTTTCACATTTTACAGTGCACACATCCTCTGCCCTGTACACACAACCTCTGTACTGTACATGGCAGCCCTGAACACAATCCCTTTCCTAGATGAGGACAAGAACTCTCCAGGAGGTTTGACCATACCTTTAATATATCCTAGATCCTATAAGGATTATAGAGTCGAAAACGGATAATTTGCCAGTTTCAGTATAATATGAAATACAGTAGCACATCAAACATCTTAGGCAAAGGTAAAAATATGTTAAGTACTAGAATATTTACTTACCTAAAAGTAATCAATTTAAAGAAAAAGGAAATTGGATGCAAAGGAACACGATACAGTATCTCCTTAAATCCAATAGCCAAGTGCCAGGCCCTGCACAGGGGCAGTTATGAAGCCTGTGTGTGGGTCTATCATTTGCATGCATTAAGATGGAAATTGAGCATCCATATTTTCCTTACAAGTCCCAGTGAAGTGATTGCACTTCCCAAGATCCCTTTGTACTCATAATTACTTGATTTGTGAATCAAATGTGTGGTTTGAGGATGGAAATAGGTATACAGTAACTCCATTTGGGAGGTCCAATTTTGACCTCAATGAAGAGACTTTTTTTTTTATATAAAAGAAAGATTAGCTATAGGATTCAAATTTAGTTTATTTAAAACATTTGGTATTTTGGAGTTCATTTTATTTTAAGGGTCCAATTTGATTTTCTGCACTTAAAATTGCTGGAAGATGCAGTTAAGTGATAATTGAAATAATTAATTTTCAATAAGGAAACAAGTACAAAGTATCATTTTTATCAGTAAGATATATCAACTCTGCAGCCTTAATAAAAATAGTGTCAAAATTTTGTATTTAAGTAAATCATAACAACATTCTATTATTATCTGCTAGTTGTTCTAAAACACACGTGCATAATACTAACCATTGCAACATTGAATTGTACCTCCACAGTCCTAATGGATTCTTTTTAAAAATAAGATTCATAGTTTAATTCACAACAGTTTTTCCCTTCCTTGGAAAGTCATTTTTTTCCCCTTGTGCAAGTATATTCCATAGAAAATGGAATAGTCTTAACAGCAAGTATTCTTTATTGATTCAGTTGTTGTCCTACCCATAACTATTGCTGTGTTACCATAAACATAAACTGTTCTATCTACTAGACCACAAGTTGTAATTAGTAGAGGGCTTTCAATTGCTCCCTTATTGCTTAAAAACTAGCTTTGCATTTGCAAGGCAGAGATGGCCTCCATCCCCCTCTGAGAGCTAGAAGTGACTCCACCTGTGGCCTGTGGTGAAGACTCCTGGGGGTGCTGGGCTCCCATGGCTGCTGGTGGCTGACATGGGGCAGTACTGTGGCCATCTTGAAATAATGGTTTTGGAACAATTTCAAGTTAAAATGCTGGGTAACATTACATTCAAAAAGTTTGCAGCCAGCAGTCGTTTTTAAATTGAATAGGACAACTACCATTAAGGTTTTTTAAAGGATGTTCTCATTTGACAAAGTAAATGCACAAGGCTGGCCATTGATTTCTAACTTCTACCTTGGAGACAAATCTAATCATGAAATGATTTCTTTGTTATGGAGACCAAAACATTTTGCTTCCAGGAAGCATTTATCCAAAAGATGCTACAACCTCAAAAGTGCTTGTTTTAAACTTCTCTTTCTTTGAGTACAAATCTGATTATGAGAGCATAAACATAATGACAATAATAGAAATAATAGCCACCAATTGTTGACCAGGATATGATCGATTCCCACTGCTCCTTCCCTGTGCACTGTACCGTATTAGTCTTGTACAGTCATCTATTGCCACGTGTTTTGGAAGAAGTGAGACAAAGGGGCTGAGGCACAGAGAACAAGGGCCAGATTATAGCACACAAGCACAGATACGTTTTATGAGAGCATAACAGTGTGAATTTAGTGTGATGAAATTTTTTTATTGTCAGAGCTGAGATACCATCTGGTACAAAGCATAATGTACTCTAGGACAGTGATTTGCAACCTTTTTTCTTATGGCACACATAAACTGATTACTAAAATTCTGTGGCCTACCAATATATATATATATACACACATATATATATATGTATATATATATACATATATATGTATATATATATATACATATATATATATAGTTGATCTGAAGAAAAGAATAGGTGTCATTTTGATGCATTCACACCAGAAGACAATTGTGTTGGCTGTTGTCATTTCTTTATTTGACAATTGAAGGGAAAAGAGGCCAGTGTCCCTGACTAAATAGTCAGATATTGAGTGTTGAAAAAATTCTTGAGGCTGAGTATCCATCACCCTTCAAGGAAAAGGTTGCTTCTGAATTTCCAAAGCATAGATACACTGTAACTTCCCAAGGTGTTGTTGCTATTTGGGGAAGGGGCCACTTTTTCCCTCTCTCTCTTTGCTAAGCTGAAGCTGAACAGAACATGGACTGCCCAGCCTCCACACTCTTAAAAAACAAAACAAGGAGATCGGGGGAGTGTGTGGCAAAAATACTTATCACACTTAAGTGGCCTCAGACTTAGTTAAGTGCTCTGCAAATCCTTACCATCCTGGACGTTCTGATAAACACTGTTCTGGGGACCTTTTATTTTGATTTTGATAATTTGTCTTATACCTCATGCAGTTTTACTAATGAACACAGAAGAATCAATTGCTGTTTTGTTCCATTGCTTGTTCAATTAAAAGCTTCTTTTTACCTTCTCCCCACCCCCCTAACCTCTACCCCATGCTTCAAAGTAACACAACTAGATAGCATCAACCTTGGGTTTGAGCCCTCACAGATAGAAATGTTCTTGAAATCGGCTCAATAGGACTTTTTGTAATAACTTTGCCCATGTTCTCAGACTCCTATCAGCCCCAGAGGTAGTCAAAACAAACATGATCTAAAGCTTCAGAATCTTCAGGAAATTCTGGCCTTTAAGAAAAGAAGAAAAAAAAAAAACCTGTCTTTGGAAGTTTCTCCAAAGCCAATGCAATGTTTACGAATTGGGTCAATAATCTATAAAAATAAAACCAGGGATTATTTTAAAAGATAGCTAAGAAATCTCTGTTTATACAGTACTCAAAATTATAGAGAAAATTTTCCAACAAAAGTAAGACAGTGATTTCATTAGAATAGGACTCCTTATAGGAAAAATGAACATTAAAATGTTTGCATTTCAAGTGTTCTTACATAAAGAGAAAGTGGAGTTTAGAAAAGTAGTTTATTACATTTTCATGAAGTGTAAAGCTTATAAAGCATGTTTAATAAACATCAGTTCACTTGAGGTGGTCTTGTTGCCATGTAACACTTAGCTTAGCAGGAAAAGTTTAGTCCAGACCCAAATTATTTTCATTTTACTGATACACCACTTAGAGATACCATGCACTTAGCAATCCTAGGTCACACACACTGTGCCCTAATGTGTATATCGCTGCTAACCTCCTCAAGTTCATCTATTTTTGTTACTTCTAGTCCACAAAGCACGATGGGGTTTATGTTTGTTATTTCTGGAAATTACAATAGCCTAATGCACTCCTAATGAATACTTTCCATGTTCCAGAAATTTCCAGATCAAATATTGATGATTTTTCTTATAATAAATTGACTTAGAAGTTAATTTCCCTGTGGCTTCTACCTTTGAAAACATCTGCTCTTTTATAGCATCCTGCTTGCCTTCATATGGGTTGTTTTATAACCTGTAAACTTCTTTCCCTGCATCCACCTTTGTTTATCTGGGCGAAAGAAGGGACCCAAATTTCAAGACCTTTATAAAGCTTTGGTACTCCATGAAGTTTTTTCTGAAGTGGCCTCCCTGATGTACCCCAACCTCACCTTCCCTGCTGCTTCTCAAAAGAGGTAGCTACCATAAATTATATGTACTTCTGTTATTACATTTATCCCAACAATGCTACAGTTCATGGATTACAATGACTATTATTTTGTTTGTTTGTTTGTTTGGTTGGTTGGTTGGTTGGTTTTTTCCCCTGTACTTGTATCTCAAAATTTTGGAGCAGTGCTTGATAACAAAATACCCTAAAAAACTACTTGGTGAAAAATAAAAACGAGCCGAGACCGGTTTGGCTCAGTGGATAGAGCGTCGGCTTGAGGACTGAAAGGTCCCGGGTTCGATTCCGGTTGGGGGCGTGTACCTTGCTTGCGGGCACATCTCCACAGTGGGGCATGCAGGAGGTGGCTGATCGATGTCTCTCTCTCATCAATGTTTCTGACTTTCTATCTCTCTCCCTTCCTCTCTGTAAAAAAATCAATAAAATATATTAATAAAATAAAATAAAATAAAATAAAAAAACGAATGATGAGAAAGAACACACCTAGTATCTATTTCAAAGATATTTTTGTTTCCTTCTCAAAATGAAGTAAAATCATTAGTGCACATATTTCATCATTAAAAAAAATCATTCATGATTATGCCAAGCATAATAAGGCAGTCAGAGAAAGATAAGTATGACATCTTACTCATATGTGGAATCTAAAGAACAATATAAACTGATGAACAAAACAGATCCAGAGACACAGAAGCATGGAATAGTCTGTGGAATCTCAGAGGGAAGGGGGGGGGGCGGGTAAGTGGATAGATGAGTGGGTGGGAAGAGATCAACCAAAGAACATGTATGAATATATGCATACCCCTCAGGCACAGACAATAGTGTGGTGAAGGCCTGGTGGGGGAGGGGGGTGCAGATATGGACTAGAAGGGGTTAATGGGAGGGAAAAAGAGATTCTGTAATATTTTCAACAATAAAGATTAAATAAAAAATTATTCATGGTCATATAAAAGTTGAAATAGCAATAGACTGCCTAGGTTTGAAACATGGCTTCATCACTTTACTAGCTAAATAATCTGAAAAAGTGATTTAATTCTACTCTCTTCCTCAATCTACTGATCCGCAAACTAGGGAGATTATAACACTACTTACCTAAGGGGGATTAGCCCAAGGCCTAGCACATGGGAGCAGTTCTTGTAAATGACCAGGTATCAGGCTAGCAATAGATTCTCCTTTCAAAAAGCTGAGGAAAATTCCTCATTTTGTAGTGGTTTTTTCTCCTCCTCCTTCTTGCCTGCTCCTCTTCTTCCTCTCCCCCTCCCCCTTCTCCTCATCCTACAGTTTTATTGAGATATGACTGACAAATATATTGATGGGTACAGAGTTGCAAGATGAAAAATATTCTGGTGATGGTTGCATAATGATATGAATATACTTTATGTCACTGAACTGTATAGTTCAAC
Source organism: Lasiurus cinereus (assembly GCA_011751065.1). Taxonomy (NCBI): domain Eukaryota; kingdom Metazoa; phylum Chordata; class Mammalia; order Chiroptera; family Vespertilionidae; genus Lasiurus; species Lasiurus cinereus. The sequence goes on from JAAGEH010002531.1 coordinate 35,835,187, forward strand.
ATTATTAAAATGGTAAATTTTATGCTAGGTATGTTTTACCATAATTTTTTACATTTAAAAAATATTTTAAATGACATACAATAAGTTTCACATATTAAAAGTTTACAATATATTTTGACAATTTTTGGTGTACGTATACACCCATGACACCATTACCATAGTAAAAACAATGAACATATTTATTATCTCCAAAATATTCATTGTGTCACTATGTAATCCTGCCCTTCCTCCATCCCCACCCCCAGTCAACCACTAATCTCTATTGCTATAGATTAATGTATATTTTCTAGAATTTTACATAAAGGAGTCAATTTGTACTTTATTTTGTCTGGCTTCTTTCTTGGAGATTTATCCATGCCATTGTGAGTATCAACAGATCATTCCTTTTTATTGCAGAGGCGTATTCCATTGTTTGTATTATATCACTCATCTCTTGATGGACATTGGGGTTGTTTCCATAGTTTTAGCCATTATAAATAAAGATGCTATGAATAGTTGTATACAAATCTTTCTAAGGACATATTGTTCTCATTCTCTTGGGTAAATAACTAGGAGTAGAACGGCTGGATCTGATGGTAGGTATGTGTTTAACTTTTCTAAGAAACTGCTAAATTGCTTCCCAAAGTCACTGAGCATTTTATACGACCACTGGCAGTGCCTGAGAGTTTCAGGTCCTCCATGGTCCGGGCACTTGGCACTATAGCTTGGAAATGCTGTCAAGGCAGTGAACTGGACCCACAGTAAGGCTTAACTTGTTTATTTCCTGTCCATCAAGTAACACTATTCTTTCCTGCCCAATGTCCAGTCACTTGAAAAACATTGTGTCATATATTCTGCCCAGTTTTCCAGTGCTTCTGGAGGAGGGTAGATCTAGGCCCTTCTATTCCATCTTGGCCACAAGTGTGAAGTATTGCACGTCTTCATTTGTATGATGTAAACAGTTCAATTGACCAAGTAGGCCAAGAAGTTTGTGATCGTTAAATGAAATCTCAGTGATATTTCATGCCTTCTCATAGTTCGGTTTACAATGGACACCAAGTGATTAGTCTACTATTTATATCGTGCTACATGTGGATGTTGGATCTCTATTACAAAGTACACTGAACATAAGAAAGTGCAATTTCGTACTTATTGATTTGGGGAGAAGAGAAGCAAGGGACATAGACCACTTTTGCATGGCCAGTTTGCTGATTTCATACTATTTGCACATTAGTATCAGAGAAGACGGTCGAGAATAGAGTTGCATAGTGCTGCACCCAGTCAATTGAAAGAACTTAATAAAGATGCTTATTGATTCAGTTTGGATAACTTAGAAACCCAATTACACCTAAGCTGAATTGCAAAAGTTACTTCTAAAGAATTTTCAGTTTACACTATTTTATCTCTGGTGAGATTCATCAAGCAACTCTCTCATTAAATTGGGTTTTTAGAGAACCTGCTTGCCCTAGGAAATCTGCTGGCTGATTAAGAGATACCACCTTATGTTTTGCATCTTTTCTGGTGTCAACGGGGTGCTTCATTTGTGAAGAGAGTATTTCCTGGCTTTGAGGAGTTAGTGCAAGCTTAATGCAGTCTTCCCACAACCCAAAAGGAAGGTCAGCCCCTGACACATGCTTATCTGGGCCCTTGGTTATCAGTGCTTGGGAAGTCAGAGGGGATCTGAGTGTTCTAATCAGTGCACATTTTAAATGCCCATTTCCTGTATGTTATCCACCTCTACATGATTTCAAAAGCCAATTCAGAGGAAAAATTATTCTGGCCTGGGGGTGAAACAACTGATGTACACACATCTGAGGTGGTGGAGGTGGGAAGTGGAAGTGAATGGTTCCCAGAAGCCTGAGCAGTCTCTGGGGGAGCCTCGCCCAGGTGGGGAGTGTCCTAAGGCAAAGAGGAGACCTGACTACAAAGTGCTCATTTACAATAAATTCCTCCAATGCAGGTTCATACGGGGGGATGAAACTGGGAAAGTGAAATACCCTCATTATGTATGAGACCCGAAAAGAAATGTGCCCACTTCTCAAGAGCTTTAAACATTAAAGTTTTTAATGCTTACAGCCCTAAGTAAGGCAAAATAAAAATAATAGTGAAGAGTGAAAAAGGAGAGAAAGTTTAAGTTGTGTAGGCCAAAGACTTTAAAACTATTAACTCAATGTTTTATAATTATTGGAAAATCAACATTTTAGTATTTTTCCACTTTTTATTGTGGTAAAATACACATATCATAACATTTATCATTTTAAATATGATTCAGTGACATTGAGTACATTCATATTGTTGTGCAACCATCACCACCATCCACCTCTGGGACTCTTTTTATCTTGCAAAACTAAAATTCTTTAAGCATTAACCATAACTCCTCATTCCTCTGTCCCAGCCCCTGCTACCACCATTCTACCCTCTGTCTTTATGATTTTGAGTATGCTACACACCTCAGATAATTGAAGTCTAGCTTTATGCCAGTACCATACTGTTTTGATTACTGTGGCTTTGTAGTTTTATTTATTTGTTTGTTTGCTTGCGTGCTTGCTTTTATTGATTTCAGAGAGGAAAGGAGTGGGAAAAGGAGCTAGAAATATCAATGATGAGAGAGAATCATTGACTGGATGCCTCCTGCACGCTTCACACTGGGGATTGAGCCTACAACCTGGGCATATGCCCTGATTGGCAATCGAACTGTGACTTTCTTATTCATAGGTTGACCCTCAACCACTGAGCCATGCCAGCTGGGCTGTAGTAAGTTTTAAAATCAGAAATTATGAGTCTTCCAGCGTGATTCTTCTTTTTCAGGATTTTTTTTTTCTTGACTATTTGGGATTCCTTGAGATTCCAACCAATTTTAGCATGGGTTTCTCTATTTCTGTAAAAAAAGGTCATTGGAATTTTTATAGGGATTGCCTGAGATCTGTAGCTTGTTTTAGATATAATTGACATCTTAATAATATTAAGTCTGATGGGGAACTCAAGAAATCAAACTTTTTTAGTTTTAGACAGATAGCTACCAATAGGCTTGGTGATTAATGCAAAAAGAAAGCTCTTGTTCCAGGAGCAGGAAGGCATGACTGGACCAGGCCAGACTTTAGCAGCCCAGGAAGCAATTGACTTTTGTGCCCAGGAGGACTGCAGGTGACTAAGGTAGCTCCAGGGAGAGAACATTCACAGTGCGGGTGCAGATAAAGAATCACCGGTAAGCAGATGAAAGGATGCTAGAAAAATTTACTGACTGCAGCTTTTATCTGATTCGCCTTCTCCCAGAATTCCAAACCCTTTACCTACACTTTTCTTCTCTCTATGTAAAGGGTCGGCTTGAGATGAGATGTCAGATGTTCTTTTGAGGTTGCATAACCCTCCCTCCTCTTCTCAGATCGCAGGCCATCTGAATAAAGCATCATAAAGATTTAATCCTTGCCCTGGCTGATTTGGCTCAGTGGATGGAGCTTGAGCCTGCAGACTGAAAGGTCCCAGGTTTGATTCCAGTCAAGGGCACATGCCTGGGTTGCAGACTCCATCCTCAGTGATTGTCTCTCATCATTGATGTACTTATTTCTCTCTCCCTCTTCCTTCATATCTCTGAAATCAATTATATATATATGTATATATATATGATTTAATCATATATATATATATATCGATATATATATATGATTTAATCATATATATATATCGATATATATATGATTAAATCATATATATATATATATGATTTAAAAAATAAATGATTCAATCATTGTCTCTCCTTATCGGTTCTGGGAGTGAGAGACAGCAGGAACATTGACTTTTCTGGTTTCATAAACACAAAATATCTTCCCATTTATCTGTCTACTTTTATTTCTTTTCAGTAATGTCTTTGATTTTTTCAGTGTACAAGTCCTTCACCTCCTCAGTTAAATTAATTCCTAAGTATTTTATTCTTTTTGGTGCTATTGTAAATCGAATTGTTTTCTTAATTTTTTTCAGATTATTTTTTAGTAGTTTAAAATCCAATTTTAACACCAAATTAGAAATAACATGAATAGCTCTGGCCATAGAAATAACTTGAATATAAAATTAGAGTCAATTCACAGGTTGTGAATTGAAGCCAACTGAAAAACAAAAACAAAACAAAACAAAAAAAAACGATTAGCTCCCTTAGGTATTCCAGGTTGAAATATACAAGGTGATTAGTCTGTGCTGAATGACTCCTCACTCTTTCACTTCCCAGGGTAATAATGCTGGCTGGCTGGCTGGCAGGAGTGAAGATGGACCAAAATTATCTCTACATTCAGCAGATATAAGATGCCTCAAAATTTTTTTCTTAAAACTACTTTGTCAACTTAAAATCACTAAATTAACCTAACCATGTCCCTTAAAGACTATAACCAGTGCAAGCAGATGTGGATTACCATTACAGAGAGGTGTGTATTGGATAACAATAAGAAAAGCATTGTTGCCTAGTCAGTGTACTCAATGGTTAGAGCATCAGCCTGACACCAAAGGTTCGCAGATTTGATTTCTAATCAAGAGCATGTACCTGGGTTCCGATTTGTTCCCTGCCTTGGTCAGGGTGCATGTGGGAGGCAACCAATCAGTGTGTCTCTTTCACATAATCTCTCTCTCTCTCTCATTTAAATAAAAAAGCATTATTTGGGGTGCATGGCCAGTACTGATGGTGTTTAACTCTTGGCTCTCTGTATTAGAGGTGTGGGATCCCTGATTTATAGTTTCCCAATTTCCCTGTCAATTTCAAGTTATGAATGTAATGTCACTGAATGTGTACTTGTCAAGAGGCACATATAGTTGGCCCTGTGCTGGATGATACAGGCCAGGTCTGGCTCACCAAAGGGTACACCTGAACTACTGTTCCCATGTGAAACAGTTGTAAATTTTCTGTAAGAGATAATGTCTTTGATTTTCTGTAAGAGATAATGTCAGAGCTTCCCCTCTGACAGCCTCATCTAAAGATGCCTGCTCTTCTAATGCCCCCAAGTTTCCTTAATCCTGGCCTTGTTTCTTATGGGTCTCTTCTATTGCCAGCTCTACATCCCAGATTTAAGCCCATACTTCCCAACTTTTTAATTTTTATATGCTATCCTCTTGAAAATGAACTTTTAAAAAACATTATAAATATGAAATTCTTGCTTCAATACATATACTTCACAGGGAAATTAATATAATAATGAAAAAATATTACTAGTTATGCCACTCTTCAGAGATAGCCACTGAAAAATTTTGATATGTAGCTTCCTAGGCATTTTTATTTACATATTTTCACATTAATGTATATATACACATATTAATGTATATATACACATACTATACCACATGCAATCTTTTATAATCATTTTTTAGCTTCAAAAATATCATTTCTTAACTGAGGCACATAGTATTAAAAGGGAAGGTTATATGGTAGAAAGCAGAGAATCCAAATTTGTTTCTCAGAGAGCTAACTCCATTAATTATGTCTTACAAAAAGAATTCCCTGATTCTGTAAATATTAAATACCTTCTTTGAAAATTCATAACATACTTTAGTAATTTTAAGCTTGGTAATTTTTCTCAATACTCCTGTATATTTACTGAGTAAAATAATTATTAGAACACTAAACACTAATGCTATTAATATAACAATCTAGCAATACTAAATAAAATAACTTTTTTTTTTCATGAAATACCTATTTCACAGAACATTTTTTAAAAATTTAAGTTTCTGTCTGGGTGTACAATGACTTATTAATCTAGTCCTCTACTACTGGTTATTTAGGTAGTTCCAACTGAGGTCTACTGGCACAAAGCTTGGGCGAACATGTTGGAAGCAAGGTAGCAAAGGTGTGCACACTTCACATTTCTCTCCAGTTTACTCACCTAGTGCACTCTCTGAGCCCTCAGAAACAGTGGTTGGAATATTATTTTTAGTCTGCACAATAATGTTTATTCTCCTTCTAATGAGAATTCATTTGCTTACTAGTCTCCCACTCCACCTTTAGGCTCAGTAGGTGGGAACTTTATCTGTTATTGTCCTTGTTTGGATTTGGTTTGATTTGTTGATTTTTTAAATTTTTTGTTTATTTATTTTTTAAAATAGATTTGTTGATTTATTTTTAGATGTATTTGTCATAACATCATTACTACTAGCATTTGTTAAGTGGGGATTGTTACATTCTGGAAACATGAGTAATTGATATGAAGATAGCTGGAGCTAAGAGCTTACAGCTATAGCAAAAAGCAGAGACAAAAAGTGACTATATCCCTGCATTCTGCTTTCAAGCACAATAACTCCTTAAAAGAATTCCTAGAGCATACTACTTATGCTTGAAAGTAGCTAAAATTACTGAAGAAACAGTAAAATGTTAGAAAAGAGTTTAGTAACCTAAGCTTAATTAATATGCTTGTTAAAGCATGAAGATGAATGTATAAAAGCAGCTGAATATCACCTTAAATGTTATGCATAATTCATCTTTGGGAAACCTAGATGCGTTTTGGAAAGCTCTGAAAGTTATTTTTTAGAAAGCAATTTTTCTTAAGAATCTAGTTCAGCTTCTTATATTTTATTCCTATATTTTTTTCTTTTTCCTGAGGGGCTATTTTTCTTAAACCTATCTTACTTTTCTACTCTAAAAACATTTCATTTAATTGCTTCCTCATCTAATCCCTCAAAAATGGATAGATGCTTGGAATTTTTTTTATTAAAAAGAACCCATGTACTTGAAATTAGTGAGACTAGATGAGTTCATGGATACCTTTAAATATCTTTGTAATCCAAAAATTGTCTACAATCATTATACTCAGTGTCTGACAAGTCAGGAAACATAAGGTAAATCTATGTTTAAAGAGTGTAAAGATTATGTTTCCTTATAATATGCACAATAATACTTTTTCTTAAACCTCTGGACAGCTTTTTAGATGCAGTATCTCTAAATTTAAACAATGGGTCCAATTGATTATCTGTAAAAGAACTCTTAATACACTATTTTCTCTATATTCCCTGACTCAAGCATGTTAAAGTACTTGAAAAGCCTTCAGTTAAACACACATGCATATTATTTAACTGAAGGCTTTTCAGATCTTTTAATAACTTCTTTATGGAAAGTTCCCTGAGGTCATGGACATCATATCCCTAGCACTTACCAAGGTACTGATCACTCATAGATGCCAATAAGTATCAGCTGAATGAATGAATAAATGAAGTTTGGGAACCAACTAAATCTGTTTGGTGCTCCACTTAGGACATAATCATAAAAATTTAATTACAAATGAAACTTGTATTGACATCTGAAACAACCTAATAACATGAGTATCCTTTGCAGCCTTCAAAATCCAGTATAAGCCTCACTCCCTGTATGACTCCTTCTCTTCCTATTCTAGTTGTCATCAATCTTCTCTGAAATGTTATAGCACATTTAGTCTCCACCACAAAATTTAGCGCTGAATTATATAGTGCCTTAAAGAATTCACTACAGTATGCTTGATTTATGAATATTTGACTTCTGGGTATATACGTATTTAGTGCTCTGTGAATTATAACAAGCAGTGTGCAAATAAGCCTCTCAATTATTAATATAATTAATAACTGTACCCCTTTATATTGCTAAGGTTCATTTAAAACTATTATGTCATTTGATTGCACAATGGTGTGGTGGACATTGGTGGAATTATCCCCATTTTATAGATGCAGGAACTAAGAATCAAGTAAGTTAAGCAATGTCCTAATGATTAGATATCCATTAGATTATGGGTTAAAACCCAACATGCAAAGCCCATTTACTTGCTTCCCAGTCTGTTTTTCAAATTGCTCAAGGTAAGCCTTCTTCTGACATTCAGAACCCCTCCAGTTCTCCAGCCTTTCTATCCCACACAACTTTTATCCTAGACACTAGTGTCTAGACAATTAGCGGTTCATGAGGAAGAAGGGAGAGAAAGAAAGAAAGATGAAACAGAAAAGAAAATATGAGAGAAGTAGAGAAAGGAAAAGATCCTAAGACATAGAGACCCAGATTGGAGGCCTGGAGGACTGGAGGCCTATCTGGCCAGCAGATGTGTTTTGTTTGGCCATCACAGAGCATTTTTTTTTTGTAAAAAGTAAATTCACTGCCAACTTTTAAAATGGCAAGTGTTCTCATCTATATTCCTGGCTTCTCTTGAAAATATGAAATGAATGGCAAATTAAGCTCAAATTTCTTCATGGTGACAATTGGCTCCAGCTGAGTAATGGCTGCTCCCTGAAGGTAGAATGTGTGCCCTCTAGAGTACTTCAGTCTCAAACTTCTCTCATTTAATTCCAGGTAGCTACACTCCTCCAGCCCCTCAGGGATTTGTGGCTGTTTCTTCAGCATAAAGAAATAAGACAAGCCTTATTTTATAGTGATCTTTGCCCTTTTGTAGCTATCTTTAGCTTTAATGGATTTATTTCAATATGCACATCTTTTTGGAGGGCTGCCTAAAGCCAAACTATTTTTTAGCTGAATAAATTCTTTCATTGGAAAAAAAATTTATTGAGTGCCTACTATGTACCTGGTATTGTTTAGGAATCAATTTCATTACTTCAAAGTTATAGCTTAGATTCCCCTAAAATGAGGATTGATTACAGATAATATCCAGTAAAGAGTCAGTCTTATGACTAAGATACAAGCATGTTTAAAAATACACAATTTGGGATCAAATTTAGATAATGATTTAGTTATCCAATCTAAGCATAGCTTTAGGGATACCAAATGATAAAGTAACACTATAGTAGATCAAAATGCTCAAAAGGGTTGATTTGAATATTTTAAAGATTTCTGATGTATTCTCAACTCTGTTAAGACACAAAAAAAATACAATTCTTTAACTATGTTTGCCTTAAGAAGCCAGAAAAACTTTGGTTTGAAGGTAAACAGATGAGCCAAAGCTTATTACCTAATTCCTTTACGTATTACCCAGAACTTTAAATGAAGAACAAGGTGAGAGCAAAGCAGATACACATAGGTAAGTATCTCTAAATCAGATTATCATCAGACATTTCATTACAGATGCCATCACACTCTTTTAAAAAAACTACTGAATTTCATTAATCCAATGTGGCTATGCCTTTAATTTCTACATTAAGGATACTTGTCATAGGATTTAAGGTCTACCAGGATAATCTCATTTTAAGATCCCTACATTAATTACCTATGCAAAGATCTTTTTTTTCCCCAAATAGGATCACATTCATAGGTTCTATAAGATGTGGGCATATTTTTCTTTGGGGAGGGTCCACCCTTAGAGAGGCTATGCCATGTTTTACTGTTTGAGCTCTTAATACATCTGGTAGAAATGTTTATACCATACAGATGTACTATTTACACTTAATTCAATGTACTGTAGTACTTATGATTAATTCTATAAAGGGTTTAACATCAAATTCTTGCCTTAATTCTGCCATTATTTCTATGAAAAATTTAAGTGTGATTTATTACATGCTTGCTTATCTGTTTTTCATGAATATTTAAATAATAGTTTTGCCATTTAAATAATATTGTAAGCTCTGAAAATCTAAGAACTGTGACTTATATTTACTTATGTTTTCTACTCAACACTTAAAATAGCCTAATACATTTAGAAAGATATTTATTGTGTGCTTATTGATTAGTACATTCATTTTGAAATTAGTCTTTATCCATGGTCTCTGAAGAGATTTTGTTAAGGGTATGGATGTACCATAGGAGCAAGGGCAGCTCTTGAACTACAATACATTTTCCTTTGGGAACAGAGGATGGAAGGCTAGTTCTTGGCTTGTAAGTTATTAATTATTTCCCCCAACCAAGTCTTTGGCTGATGGAATTGACCTACATCCCTGCTTCTAGAAAATATAGGTAAGAAGAGTAAACCTATGGTCTGTACAGAAACAGAGGCACTAGAGCATGGCATAGGAATCTGGACAGGATCCTTTGAGTGATTTAGTTGGCAGTGAGACTCTACAGAATTGCCTCTGGGAAATGTCTATGGAACTCACAGAGATCATATTAACACTTTAGTTAGAACTGTGTTGAAAGATTTTCTTGGAAGGAAGGAAGGAAGGAAGGAAGGAAGGAAGGAAGGAAGGAAGGAAGGAAAGAAGGAAGGAAGGAAGGAAGGAAAGAAGGAAGGAAGATAAGGAGATAGAAAGGACTAAGGGAGAGAGAGAGATCTTTAGTTTGAATATATATTAGAATCAATAAAAGAATTATTTCCAAAATTTTTGAGACATACTAAGAGATGTCAGAGAAAGAAAGAAAATTAAACAAAGTCTTTAGAAAACTAAGGAACTCTTGCACTGAGTTGGTAGTTGCAGAAAATATAAATTAAAATAGAATTGTCATGAGCTTGCTGCAGGCACTTAGTAGCAGAGAAAATGTAATGAAAAGAGAAAATATGTTTGTGGAGCAGGCTGGAGAAATAAAGAAGCTCAGAGCTGCTCAACATGAATACCTGGTCAATTTGAGGCTGCTGGAAGGAGTCATGAATGTTTCTGCTGCTCAATAATAAGATACCTTCGAGGCACCTAAAGTTGGGCTGAAGTTTGTAGCAATCTTCTTGATATCTCATCAATTAACTAAGACCACTTTCTCCTAGGCTCCTGTAAGGCTCCATCAACAGAACTCATCGATTTTCTTTTCTTTTCTTTTCTTTTTGGTGGAGAAAGAAAACCTAGTTTAATCATATCCTTTTGTTCATTTAAAGTAGAAGTCAGTTAGATTCCCTCAAGTTCAGTGAAAACATCCAGATAAAGATTCCACTTCACACTGAAATAACTCTATTAAGCCAAAGCTCTATATTAGCCTCTCAATGGTTTTCCTTTAAATAAGGAAAATTGTAAAACTTTGAGCATGTGGTGAAGAACTGTATGAAAGGTTGATTTCTATGGACAGTTCTGCTTAGGAGATGTGTGAACTCTACTATCCCTTTTCTGTCTGTCTAGCCAAGGCGTCTCTGAATGCTCAAGGATTGTTTTCAAACCAAATTGATAAGAGACTAAAGAGAACCAGTCTGAGTCTTCTGGACCTTATCTTCTTTTCTTCAAATGCCACCCTGTGAATGTGAAAAAGAAATAGGTAAACATTAAATCAAACATGGTCAAGAAGACATTTTCTCTTACCACAATGAACAGCTCTGAGATTTTCTGGAAAGCAAACGCAATGACAAGGTTGAGATGTATGTCTCATGGAAAAAGGAGAAACTATGGGTAGGATCCATCAGCCACAGAGAACGAAACTCCCCCTTGTTCTGGTGGGGAAGGCACTGCCCAGGAACATGTCCACTAGGTGGCGATTCATCTCCTACATTAGTCCCATCATTGGAGAATCTGCGAAGCATCATGATGGGCATAAGAAAGATCAATATGGATCATTTGCTTTTAAAATCACTTTTCTCTAAAAAAGTCACAGTTTTGAATAGTGGTGAGAACAATCCAGATCACTCTTTTAGGGTGAAAATTAAATACTATCATTTCAGAAGATTTCATAATCAAGGTTCTGGATATTAAGCAGAGTTGAGCCTGAAAGTAATCTTAGCTATGATTCCAGTGATCATCCTTGTTTAGCAGATGAGATATAGAGAACCAAAGATATAAAATCAGTTGTCTCAGATTATAGTATTAGATAGTGAGAGGACCAGAATTAGATTCCATGTCACTTGAGTGATCCTGAAGTTTGTAGCTTTCATCAATAAAGGTGCTTATATGCAGGTTAAGTCCTAGCACAAAGCTGGATGCTGAAGATGCGGAAACAGCATGTCTTAAATCAGCCTTTATGGTATAGTTGCAGAAACAAATAATCTAACAGGCCATAGCAATAGTACAGAGAATGCATTAAATAGTGAGCAGCCACATCTGCCCAGTGCTTAGGACAGAATATGTCATGTGACATAGCCCAGGCAGACTCTAAGAGAAGTGAGGCAAAGTTAAGTGTCTGGGAGAGAAGGTGAGTTTAGAAGCTGACCAGGGACTCAAACAAAGGCAAAGGCTAGGTTTAGGAGCCAGGATTTTGATTACATTAGAACACACAACACCAGAGGTAACAGTGAAGCTGTGCTGTACCAGGCTAGCCCCAGCACCCAGTTGGAGTCATTTTGCGGCACACAGCAAAAGCTTGGGCAAGCAGGACAGGGACCATGAGTTCTACAGGAGTCTATCACAAGGGAAGACAGAGGACCAGGCAAGGCAATGAACAGAAAACCTTGACAGGGGAGCTGAGTGGCCCTTGATCAGCTAACTGAGTAAGGACACAAGAAGCTGGGGTGCAAGCCCATTTTGCCCTAGTCAGGAAGCATCTAATGTGCTGTCTGCTGGAACAAGAAATCGTTGGAAGATTTGAGCAACCTGGAAGCTGCTGGCAAGCCCATGAGAGTAGAGCTCAATTAATGTGTTCTTTCTTTTTGTTTTTCTTGATAAAGGTATGTAGAGATTGAGTTTGATCACCTGACAATTGCATCTAGCTATGGTGTTATTTTTATCAAAAGTTGGACAAATTCAGGTTGCAAAATTTCAAAAATCCATGCTCATTTGAAAACATATTTAAGAAGATTCGGTGAAAGGGAGGGTGAGAAGAGGTATTACAGTAGGTACATGGCACTGGTGAGAAGAAGTTGTTTTGGAAGCCATTTGTGAAGAATCTCTAACTGTGTGTCACCTCGGTGTATGTGCTGCCAGGAATAGTTTTTAATTGAGAGAAAGCACTGGGTTCTGGGAAAAGGGGAAGCAAACATACAAAATAAATGGTCTGCGAGGAAGACAAGTTCTTCCTTTATTCTAGAAAGTGAATGCCAAAACAGGCTATTATTAATCCACTCCTACACACATTTTGCCTCCAGACCTTACAATATTTGCCTTTTTATTCTACAGGAAATTGGCTTTTCGGAGCACAGAGAAAGCCCCTATGTGGGTCTCAGATCCTTATGGTGTAATATCACTGTGACGCAAGGCAACCACTAGGGCAAAGCTGAGTTTTCTGTTAGATGCTGACTGTATTCATTATCTCTAAATCCTATCTTGAAATGTTTCATTCAAACCAAATATAAATCTTGGCTTATTGTTGGTTTAAATTTATCAAAATTGTTCAAATGAGCCTAGAATATGCCACTTATCTGGGACATAAATTTCTGAAGATATGATTTATAATGTTTTGTCCTAAAACCATTATAGGATTATTTTAATAAACAATTCAATATGCCATGGACCTTGGGGAGGGCTTGTGGGTTGCTGGCATTGTTCTATTTCTTGGCCTATGTGATGATTCCATGGTATTTTGCTCTGTAATCATTTATACTTTTCTTCATGTCTATGTTTTTGAATTTGTGAGGCCTTTAGAAACACAGTGAAATGTTATCAAACTCAATACAGTATTCCTCCTTATCTATGGATTCTCTTTCTGCAGTCTGAAAATATTAAATGGAAAATTCCAGAAATAAACAATTCATACATTTTTAAATCGCCTGCTGTTCTAAGCATTGTGGTAAAATCTAGTACTGTCCCATTCTGTCTCACCCAGGATGTCAGTTAGATTTCATCCCTTTGTTCAGTGTCTCCATGCTTTATATGCTACCTTACCATTCATTACTTAGTAGCCATCTTGGTTATCTGGACAATTAAGAGAGAGAGAGAGAGAGAGAGAGAGAGAGAGAGAGAGAGAGAAAGAGAGAGAGAGAGAGAGAGAGAGAGAGAGTTTATAACAGTATATTGTTATAATTGTTCTAATTAGTAGCTATTTTTGTTAATCTCCTCTGTGCCTAATTTATAAATTAAGCTTTATAATAGGTTTTTATGTATGTATGTATGTATGTGAGGGAAAACATAGTATATCCAAAGTTTGTTACTTTGGTGGTTTCAAGCATCCACTGGGAGTCTTGGCATGTATTCTCCACAGAGAAGGTGACACTAGTATATCAATGTTCCATGAGTTCCACTGACAATGAAAACCTGGTTTCCAGCTCTGTGATAATGATTTATTTTATAGTACATTTTTTCACTGTTTTTTAAAATGACTTGAAAACACTTGACAAATATCCTTTTGCTTTCACTCCTGATACCTCCAGGTGAGGGAGTGTTGGCCCAGTTAACCACATGTAATAACTTAAGAAAATGAGAATTCTGACAGCAATTGTTTCATGTGTAAACTCTATCTTTAGAACTCTCACATCTTGGTTTTGGACTTTCTCTCCGAGGAGGAATGTGTACTTGGCATAGTGCTGTATGCCATTCATTCACCTTAGAAAAGTTACCTGACCTTCAAAAACATTTGTCCTTCTATTAACCTACTCTGGGTGTGTAGTGACAGAACAAGAGACTCAGGGACTACAGATTCATGTTCACCACAAGAAATCTGTGTATTTAATCCTTTCCTGAATGTTCTGCTAGTTTAAACTAGTCTTTTGTTAGCCTTTGTTAGACAGTACCTATATATTCCTACATTTAACACTACAAACAGAAAAAAAAAAATGGTAGCTGAATAGATGGACATGTTCCAAGCCTTGTCCCTGAGCCAATAGAAAGAACAGTGGAGCGGAGAATCCAAGATGGCGGCATAGGTAAATACCTACACTGCTGCCTCGCACAACTATTTCAAAACTACAACTAAAAGACAGAACGGACATCATCCAGAACCACAGGAAAGCTGGCTGAGTGGAAGTTCTACAGCTAGAGGGAAAGAGAGAGGCTCAGGGAGACCCAGAGGAACCGCAAAAAGCTGAGGTACAGAGACGCGCCCGTGGAGAGAGCAGGTGACGGCGAACCTGACTGGTTTTCTCTGGCAGGAGAGAAACGGAAACTCTCAAAGGCATTGAACCCCTTATCTTACTACACTATACCCCAGATCCAGCTGAAACTCATAAAGGGAGAGTTTGGACTGTGAAAAGGGAGAGGTGCACGGAAATTTAGGGGAGTCGCAAAAGATCAGAGGTTTGGTGGCGCGCATGGCACTGCGCTGCAGAGGGCAGATTGCTGATTGTGCCGCTGGCTTTCGCGAGTGGACGGGAGACAGACCCTCCCAACTGTGCCACTTCTGACTCCACTAAGCCCCTGTTTCGGGTGAAACCCTGGAAACCTAGATTCGTGAGGTCCCGGGGCGCAGGGGGGCTGGAAAGGCAGCGGTTAGAGGCACTGCGGGCGCCGCGCGCACAAGGACTACTCCAGCAATTACCCAGTCACGTGAGACTCAGGGGCCGTGGAGGGCGGGGCCGACTGGAAGGCAAGGCGGTCCCTTAAGCCCTGAGGCTCCACCCATCCCAAGCTCAACAGAGGCTTTTCTTCGGTTGTGCAAGTCTGGTATCATAAGGCTGAATCCAACACAGACGTTCTCCCAGCATAGTGAAAATGCCAAGACAAGGGAAGGGATCACAAACAGAAGAAATGGAGGGAAAAAAACGATTGGATATAGAGTTCAAAACTACACTTATAAGGTTCTTCAAGAATATGCTAGAAAAGTTGGATAAAATTATTGAGAGCCAAGAGGAGATGAAAAAGGACCAACAAAAGACACTGACTGAAATAAAAAATATTATACAGAGTCCTAACAGCAGACTGGAGGAAGGCAAGAATCAAGTCAAAAATTAGAAATATAAAGAAGCAGAAACATTCAACTAGAAAAGCAAGAAGAGAAAAGAATCCAAAAATGTGAAGATAATGTAAGGAGCCTCTGGGACAGCTTCAAGCGTACCAACATCAGAATTGTGGGGGTGCCAGAAGAAGAGAGAGAGGAAGATACTGAAAACCTATTTAAAGAAATAATGACTGAAAACTTCCCACATCTGGTAAAAGAAATGGACTTACAAGTCCAGGAAGCACACAGAACCCCATATAAAAGGAATCCAAAGAGAACCACACCAAGACACATCATAATTAAAATGCCAAGAGCAAAAGAGAAAGAGAGAATATTAAAAGCAGCAAGAGAAAAACAGTTCATTACCTACAAGGGAGCACCCATATGACTGTCAGCTCATTTCTCAACAGAAACAATGCAGGCCAGATGGGAGTGGCAAGAAATATTCAACATGATGAATAGCAAGAACCTACAACCAAGAATAATCTACCCAGCAAAGCTCTCATTCAGAATTGAAGGGCAGATAAAGAGCTTCACAGACAAGAAAAAGCTAAAGGAGTTCATCAACTCCAAACCAGTATTATATGAAATGCTGAAAGGTACTCTTTTAGAAGAGGAAGAAGAAAAAGGTAAAAGCCAAAAAATTATGAACAACTAATACATGTCTATCAACAAGTGAATCTAAAAATTAAGTGAATTAAAAATTTAATCAACAGAATAAACTGGTGAATATAATAGAATCAGGAGCACAGAAAGGGAGTGGACTGATAATTCTCAGGGGGAAAAGGGTGAGGAGTGTACAGGAAGAGACTGGACAAAAATCATACACCTATGGATGAGATCAACGGGAGGGAGGTAAGGGCAGAGGGAAGGGTGGGAGTTGAGGGTAGGGGAAAAAAGAGAAACAAATGTAATAATCTGAATAATAAATATTTAATTTAAAAAAAAAGAAAGAAAGAACAGCTGAGGTTCACATTGGGAATGTTTGTTGGCAAGTTGAAGGAGAGATATACTCCAGAAGAAGGTGGAGGACTGCTGGATGGGGCTCTCCTGACAGGGCAGTTCCTGTTGCTGCTGGGTTTTTTTCCCAAAGCCACCAGCTCAGATGCGGAGACCGTGTCATCCTGAAGGGAAAAAGGGATGTTATCAAAGCCTGAAAATCTACAACTATGGTCCCAACCAAACAGCTGCGAACCCCAGAACACCAGTACCCAATTGGCACAAACACTCGGATTCCGATTGTACTAGGTCAGATTTCACCTAGGGATAAGGAGAGAGAGAACTACATAAAAAGACACTCAGCGAAGAGAGACCATGGGTAGACAAAGAAACTGCCCACATATGAAAGAAAAGCAGGCATCACCAGAAAAGGAAGTAAATGAAATGGAGGCAAGCAACCTGCCAGAGAAAGAATTCAGAGAAATGGTTATAAGGTGGCTGAAAAGAATGAAAGACAAATTCAACAATATGAGTAAGAACCAAGAGGAAATGAAGAAGAACCAAGAAGAAATGAAAAATGACATCGCTGCTGTAAAGAACTCAATAGAAAGCATCAAAAGTAGACTAGAAGAAACAGAGGACCATATCAGTGAGCTAGAAGACAAGGTACAGCAGCTTCTCAAAAAAAAAAATTGAAAAGTAGGAGGAGAACCTAAAGGAACTTTGGGACAACATGAAACAAAACAACATCCACATAATCAGGATTTGAGAAGGAGAGGAAACTGAGCAAGAAATAGAAAACCTGTTTGAAGAAATAATGGCAGAAAACTTCCCTGATATAGGGAAGAAAAAACCCACACAAATACAAGCAGCTCACAAAGTCCCCCAAAAAATGAACCCCAAAAGACTGACACCAAGGCACATTATAATTAAATTGGCAAGCACCAACAACAAAGTAAGAATCTTAAAAGTGGCCAGAGAGAGACAGAAAGTTAGCTACAAAGGAACCCCCATCAGACTAGCAACTGATTTCTCAACAGAAACTCATCAGGCCAGAAAGGAAAGCAATGAAATATACAAAGTCATGCAAAGGAAGGGTCTGAACCCAAGAATACTGTACCCAGCAAGGCTATCAATCAAAATTGAAGGTGAAATTAGGAGCTTTAGAGACAAAAAGGACTAAGAGAATTTATTACCACCAAACCAGCAATGCAAGAAATGCTAAAGGGTCCATTATAAAAAAAAGAAAAAAGAAAAGAAAAAAAAAATAGGAAATGAAGAAGGAACACCAAGGTAAAGAATAAAAATGGTGACAAATAAGCACCTATCAATAATAACTTTAACTATAAGTGGATTAAATGCCCCAATCGAAAGACATGGGGTAAAAGATTGGATAAGAAAACATGACCCATATATCTATTGTCTACAAGAAACCCATCTCAGAAAAAAGGACGCACACAGACTGAGGGTGAAGGGATGGAAAAAGGTTTATTAGGCAAATGGAAATGAAAAAAAAAAAAGCTGGGGTAGCAATACTTATATCTGACAAATTAGATCTCAAAGTGAAAGACATAACAAGAGATAAGGAAGCCACTTCATAATACTAAAGGGAGCAATCCAACAAGAAGAAATAACTCTGGTAAACATATATGCACCCAACACAGGAGCACCCAAATACATAAAAAATAAAAAACTCCTGGAGGACATCAAGGGAGAGAATGACAACAATACAATCATAGTAGGAGACTTTAATACTCTACTATCACCTTTGGACAAATCCTCTAAACAAAAAGTCAACAAAGAAACATGACTCACTAGACCAGATGGAATTAATTGACATCTTCAGAACATTTCACCCAAAGCCACAGAATATACATTCTTCTCAGGTGAACATGTGTCATTTTCAAAGATAGACCATATGTTCAGTCATAGGTAAAGTCTCTTCAAATTCAAGAAGATAGAAATCATATCAAGTATCTTCTCAGATCACAGTGGCATAAAACTGGAAATCAACTACAATAAAAACAATCCAAAGAAATCAAACACGTGGAGACTAGACAGCATGCTCTTAAACAATGACTGAGTAACCATAGAGATCAAAGAAGAAATTAAAACATCATGGCAACAAATGACAATGAAAACACAACAATCTAAAAGTCTGTGGGACACAGTGAAAGCAGTCTTAAGAGTGAAGTTTATAGCTCTACAAGCCTATTGAAAAAAAATAAGAAACAATGGTAATAAATTAACTAATCCGACAACTTAAAGAGTTAGAAAGAGAATAACAAGAAAAGCCCAGTGTATGCAGAAGGAAGGAAATAATAAAGATCAGAGCGAAGATTAATGACATAGAGACCAAAGAAACAGTACAAAAGATCAACAAAACCAAGAGCTGGTTTTTTGAAAGGATAAACAAGATTGATGAACCTCTAGCCATGCTCACCAAACCAAGAAGCAAAATAAGAGGATCCAAATAAACAAAATCAGAAATGAAAGAGGAGAAATAACAACAGACCCCACAGAAATACAAAGGACTGTTAAAAAATACTACAAACAACTCTATTCCAACAAACTGGACAACCTGGGGGAATTGGAAATGTTCCTAGAAAAATATACCTTCCAAAACTCAATCAGGAAGAATCTAAACATCTCAATATGCCAATAACTATGAAAGAAATTGAAGTAGTCATCAAAAAGCTTCCAGCAAACAAAAGCCTGGGACCAGATGGCTTCACAGGAGAGTTCAACCAAACATTCAAGCAAGAATTAAAACCTGTCCTCCTCAGACTGTTCCAAAAAATTCAAGAAGAAGGATCACTTTCAAGCTCCTTCTATGAAGCCAGCATCACTCTAATACCAAAACCAGATAAAGAAAACACAATGAAAGAGAATTACAGGCAAATATCTCTCATGAACATAGATGCCAAAATCCTCAACAAAATTCTAGCAAATCGGATCCAGCAGTACATCAGAAAGATCATACACCATAACCAAGCATGATTTATCCCAGGAATACAAGGATGGTACAATATCTGCAAATCAATAAACATGATACATCAAATAAACAAATTGAGAGATAAAAATCACATAGTCATATCAATTGATGGAGAAAAAGCATTTGACAAAATCCAACACTCTTTCTTGATAAAAACTCTCA
Organism: Lasiurus cinereus; assembly: GCA_011751065.1. NCBI lineage: Eukaryota > Metazoa > Chordata > Mammalia > Chiroptera > Vespertilionidae > Lasiurus > Lasiurus cinereus. Next base: position 35,854,785 of record JAAGEH010002531.1, read on the forward strand.
ACTATGTGGGAATAAAAGGATTATGCCTCAACATAATAAAAACTATATATAATAAGCTAACATCATACTTTATGGGATAAAAACTAAAACCATTTCCTCTAAGAACAGGAACAAAACAGGGATGCCCATCATTTCTGCTTAACATAGTACTGGAAGTATTAGCCATTGCAATTAGACAAGAAGGAAAAATAAAAGGCATCCATTGGAAAAGAAGAAGTAAAGCTGTCCTTATTTGCCGATGACATGATATTGTATATAAAAAAAACAAAAGACTCCATAAAAAAACTAATGGGTTTAATAAATGAATTTGAAAATGTAGCAGGATACAAAATTAATGCCAAGAAATATATGGCATTTCTATACACCAATAGTGAATTTACAAAAAGAGAGACTAAAAAAGCAATCCCATTTACCATCGCACCAAAAAAATTTTAAGATACCTAGAATAAACTTAACTAAGGATGTAAAGGACCTATATGTGGAAAACTACACAACTCTGAAAAAAGAGATAGAGGAAGATATAAACAGATGGAAGAGTGTACCATGCTCATGGATGGGGTGAATCACCATCATTAAAATGTCCATACTACCCAAAGCAATGTATAGGTTCAATGCACTCCCCATTTAAATACCAATGGCATATTTCACACACCTAGAAAGAACTCTCCAAAGAGTCATCTGGAACAAAAATAGCCACAGCAATCCTGAGAAAGAAGAATAAAGTAGGCGGGATCTCAATACCAGATTTCAAGGTGTATTACAGAGCAACTGTTCTCAAAACAGCCTGGTACTGGCACAAGAACAGACATATAGACCAATGGAATAAAATAGAGAACCCAGCTATTAACCCAAATCACTATGCTCAATTAATACTTGATAAAGGAGGTATGTGCATACAATGGAGTCAAGACAATATCTTCAATAAATGGTGTTGGGAAAATTGGACAAATACATGCAAAAAAATGAAACTAGACCATCAACTTACACCATACACAAAAATAAACTCAAAATGGATACAGGACTTAAATATAAGATGGCAAATCATAAAAATACTAGAGGAATTCACAGGCAGCAAAATCTCAGACATATGACAAAAGAACTTCTTCACTGATAGTGCTCCTAGAGCAATGGCAGCTAAAGAGAAAATAAACAAATGGAACTACATCAAAATAAAAAGCTTTTGTACTGCAAAAGAAACCATCAACAAAACAACAAGGAAGTCCACTGTATGGAAGAACATATTTGCAAATGTTATCACTGATAAAGGTTTAATCTCCAACATCTACAGGCAACTTATATAACTTAATAAAAGGAAGATAAATAATCCAATAAAAAAATGGGCTATTGACCTAAATAGAATCTTTTTGAAAGAAGACAGAAGGAGGCCAAGAGACACATGAAAACATGCTTAAAGTTACTAATTATCCGAGAGATGCAAATCAAAACGACAATGCGGTACCATCTCACACCTGTCAAAATGGCTATCATCAACAAATCAACAAATGACAAGTGTTGGTGAGGATGTAGAGAAAAAGGAACCCTCGTGCACTGCTGGTGGGAATGCAGACTGGTGCAGCCACTGTGGAGAACAGTCTGAAGTTTCCTCAAAAAACTAAAAATGGAACTCCCATTTGACCCAGTAATCCCACTCCTAGGAATATAGAAACTAGAAATACCAATCAGTAAGGATATATGCACCCCTGTGCTCATAGCAGCACAATTTACAAAGGCTAAGATTTGGAAACAGCCTAGGTGCCTGTCAGCAGATGACTGGATCAGAAAACTATGGTATATCTACACAATGGAATATTAGGCTGAGCTAAAAAAGAAGGAATTCTTACCATTTGCAGCAACTTGGACAGAACTGGAGAGCATTATGCTAAGTCAAATAAGCCAGTCAATGAAATAAAAATACCACGTGATCTCAGTCATTTATGGATAATAAAGAACATTATAAACTGATGAACAAAACGATAGATACAGAGGCAATAAAGCATCCAACAGACTGTCAAATTACATTGGGAATGTTAGGGAGAGATGAGGTAGATAAGAGATCAACTGAAGGACTTGTATGCATGCATATAAGCATAACCAAGACACTGGGGGGTGAGGGCATGCATGGGAGTGGGGTGGGTGGGACACTGGGAAGATATGTTTACATGTAATGCATTAATAAAAAATGCGAAAAAAGAAATGTCATTATTTCTTACATGTGAAAGGAAATACATAAATCAAGGAACACACACACAAAAAAAATTACACTAGAAACAGTTCATGTGAGTCTAGCATTGCCAAGTTAGATACAATCAAAATTTGTGGTTTCTGTTTCAAACTGATCCTGAACCTTCAGTGTTTGGGCATGTTTCCTCTTGGCAAAGATTTGCTTCTTGTTTCTAAGAATGAACTATTATTAGGCTCAAAGACTTCTTGCCCATCTAATAATTCTTAGAAAGGAAATTATAATTTTGTGAATGAATTTAGCAGGATAAACATTTATGTTAACAAAATAAGGTCTGAAAGGATCAAATAAAAAAACACAAAGATGATGTACTTCATAAAAATCATTTGCATTTAACAGAAGTCTAAAACATTCAATATAGTTTATAATTTATTGATTTAAAATGCAAAGAGAAAAATTGAGTTTCTGAAATTGACTTCTAGTGTCTTATTGTCTTAACTCAATGAAATAACTTTTATTTAGTTTATTAAAAATTAAAGCTCAGGCTGGAAATCAAAAATCTCCTTTGCCAGCAATAAATAACTACATGAAACCTTTGCCACTAATTTGTTTAGCTTTTTTTTCATAATAAATAGTGCCTTTTGTCTTTTGATACCAAAATATTTTATTGAAAAGAATAGTGTAAATGCAGGAAGAAAGTAGAGGTGCACCTTTTGGTAAAGCTGATAGAAGTCATGAAAGTAACACAAATATAAATGTTCTGCATTACACACGGTGGGAAGTTGTCCCCAGAGGCCATGGGGAAGCCAGCCTGGAACTTCACTCCCATTGTCACTGTCTCCCAGGTAGTGCTTGTCCAAGATATAAACTGTGATGATGGATGTCAGAACCCCTCTCTGGCACACATTTACCAAGTATTTACATGATCACCCATTTTAAAAATAGATTTGCCTGCTTATTTAGATAATAATTCTCAAGGAAGTCAAATAAATAGAAGTCTTTTTTGTTTGTAGCTAGTTTTTCACTTCTAGCAATAAGAGATCCACGTGTCATCTAGGTGCTATGCACACTGCATTGTGATCAGCCCACTTTCCTGTCATTGGGGTTGGCCTTGTTAATATCCTGAGGCAAATTTGTCCACTTTTTTGGTTCTGCAATCCTGGTGTTCTTTTAGGGCACCTGCAAGTAGGATATGATCATCCTGTCAGGCAGCTAAGAAGAGGTGGCTGCTGCATCGTGTTGCAGTGATGGGACCCTTGGGCAGGTTGAGTCTAGAATGTGGTGGTGAGTTGGAGGCATAGCTCTGAGCAGTTGATCAGGACCAAGCTCTAAGTTCCAGCCAAGAATGGCTGAAAGAGGAAACTCTAGTCATTCTCTATATCTAGCAGCTGCCCAGTCACTAAAATTTTCACATGTAGTTTTAATTGAAAGAGAATGGTAGACTTCTGCTTCTGGCCATGATGGGGTAGCAAAGACCAGACACATCCTTTCATATTAAACAACTAGAAAATATGACAAAATAAAGGAAACAATAATTTTATAACATTGAACAGCAGGAATTACAGGACCATTATTCCCAAGAAGGGCCACAAAGGGGATAGCCTATTGCCTGGAAGCAGTTCATACACCACAGCACAGAGCAATGTGCAATGTACAAAGCACAATAAGTTGAGGAGATAGAGACCAGGGTTTAGGAAAGCCAAGGAAGTTAGAATTCATGGGACAGAGTGTCAGAAGAAAAATAAGTAGAGAGGAAGGGAAAGGGAAAGGGAGAGGGAGAAGAAGAGAGAGAGTACAAGAACACACTTCAGATATCTAAGACTCAAGGGGTCCCTTTGAAACTTGGGCTGAGTACTGCTCCTCACAGCCATAAAAGGAAAATAATCAGAACCAGGGAAGGAACCACTAGAAAGCAGCATGCTAAACAATTGCCAGAGCTCTCACAAGGTTGGGGATATTTCTTGTTTTAACCAGTTAGAGTAGAAAGATCACAGTACACAGTGCCTTATGTAGAGTCCTCTGAAAGGTATTGCCTTAGTCCTGCGGCTAAATTGGCTCTAGACTAAAGGTTTTTCTACACCAACCCTACAAAACCTTAAGAGAAAAGGTTTTGTTAATTAAGTAAGTGAAGAGATTTGGTTCAGACAAACTGAACAAAAACTTGATTAAAAGCATATTAAGAAGGGCTCAGCCCATTTCTAGTATCTTACCTGAAATGCCAGAAAAATATTCTTCAAAGAAAAACAATAAAACATAGTAAACAATAATGTAAAACTCATACCATCTATTATCTAGTAAAATTTTTCTAATCATAAAAAGAAGCAATAACTATGATCAACAACTATGAGAATTATGGAAACAAACACATGTAACAGAGATGATGAAATTATTCTTTATGCAAGGATATTAGAATAGCCATTATCAATATGATCCCAAATTCAACAAGGTGAAGGAAACATGGACACCAGGATGAGAGAAAAGAAAGATATAAAAATTACCCATATAGCATTCCTAGAGCTGAAAACTAAAGTATCTGAAATAAGAAATAGCATGGATGGGATTAATAGCTGATTAAATGCTGCACAAGAAAATAACAGCAAACTTGAAGTGATAGTCATCAAAACTGTCCTAAATGAATGAGAGAAAGAGAGAGAGAGAGAGAGAGAGAGAGAGAGAGAGAGAGAGAAACTAAAACTAATTATCAGAGTCTCTGTAAGCTGTGGGATAATATCGACAGGTCTGACACATACTATATGAAATTATAGTCTCAGAAGAAGGGGAGAAAAGGGAACAGAAAAGTATTTTAAGAAACAAAGGTAACATTAAAGTCTGTCTTTTGACAAATAAATAATTTATTATCAGAAAAACTAAAAGGAGTTCTTCAGACAGAAGGAAAATTTGGATCTGTAGAAAGGAATGCAGACTGTCAGAAATAGTGGATATACAACACATTTTTTCTCATTTTTAATATGTTCAAAGACAAATATTTAAAGCAAAAGTAATAGCTAAGTGCTATTTATGCTAAGATAGAAAAATGAGCAAAATTGAATCCAGTCCTTGCCTTGTGGTGCTTACACTCATCTGGAAGGATAGACATTGTTTCAGTAATCACAATAAGTGATGTGAAGTAAGAGGAGGAGAAAATGGCTCTTCTTATAAAGGATCTACACAAATAAAAAAGAAAGATGCAAATTTACCATTACTTTGTGATGCCCACCAGCCAATCAGGAGTGAGTATGCAAATTAACCCACCAAAAAAAGAGTGGGTTAATTTGCATACACAGGCATCAAGCAGCCAATCCTCAGGAACCAGGATGTACTGAGCACGTAGCCCCAGAGCAGCTGGGGTCCTGGAACGAACCCTGGCCACTCTGGGCCAAGTGCACAGGTGCTGAGGGGCTGGAGGCAGGGTGGGAACATCCCTGGAACCCAGGCTCTCTGAGCCAGTGTGTGCAAGTGGCCAGGGGCAGGGCAGGAACATTACCCACAGCGAGGGAGCAAACATCAGGGCCCTGCTTGCCCCTGGCTGTGGCAGCAAGGGACAAGCAGTCCCCCGAAGGGCCCCCACAGAGAGCAGACGTAGGACCCTGTTTGCCCCTGGCCCCAGAGGCAAAGGGCAAGCAGGCCCCATGGAGAGCAGACACCAGGGCCTACGGTGGCAACAAGCAGGCAGGTCCGCAGACAGCAGAGAACCACAGGGAGCAGGCCTAAGCCACTGGTAGGATATCCCCTGAGGGCTCCCAGATTGGAGAGGGTGCAGGTCAAACTGAGTGACCCACCACCCTAGTGTGCACTGGGTCCCTAGTGTGTTCTATAAAAGAATAGAACACAAGAACTTGATCTAGACTGAGTTAGTCAGAAAAGGTTCCCTGAATCTGAAATCTAAAGGATGAATGGGGTTAACTAAGTGAATGAAGAGGTTTGGTTCAGACAAACTGAACAGCTTATACAAAGGCCATGTGTCCAGTGTTTCTTTAGACCCTAAAGTTTAGGGACTTAAGACAAGTTAGTGCAGCTGAGAGGAAGAACTCAAGGGAGCTGATGGCATGCAGAGGTCTGGCTATCCAGAGTTTTGAATGATTTAAAGTGCTCTCGTCTTCATCCTAAGAGCAATAGGAAGCAATAAGCGGGAATTTGGGGAATGAACTTTGGGGGAAGGCAAGTGGAGAGTAGCTTAAGCAGAATAGAATTTTGAAAATGTCATCCTATTTTCAATATGGGGAGAGTTGGAAGGGACTGGGACATGCAGGGTGATTGGCCAGTAGATTTTGCCAAATAGATTTGGTGGGAGGAAAAGTCTCTGTCCCAAAATGTTGTCAGCTAGAATGAGAGAAATAAATTATTGTTTGAGATATTTCAGAGGTAAAATTGACAGGACTTGATAAATTTGAATTGAGGAAAGTAAGGAAGAAGGAAACATCAAGGATCAATTTCAAAATTTGTCTTGCATAACTGACTAGAATGTGACGCCTGCCAAAGTGGTAAACACTACGATGAGTTCTTAGCCGAAGATCATGAATTTAATCTTGGATAACCTAAGTACTAGTGCCTTTGCAAAATCTAATTGGAGGTGTCAAATAAGCAATTGTATTTGTAAGTCTGAAGCTTAGAGAGAGTGTATTATAAGATAGCTATCTAAAGTATATAGATAAAATTGATTGGGGGCAGGGGAGTACAGGGTAAAAAAGAGAGAGAGAAACACAATTATGACCATGTTTGAAGAGTCTCCAAGTACAAGGTGTCTCCTTCCTCCTACCTAGCATCCAAGTACCTTACATATACAGGCATTCAGGAAATATTTTCCAACATAAGGAATATATGAATGAATGGTGTATAATCGGTGGATTCTTAGATCTATTTATTTGTTATTCTAATTTTTTGAATTTGGTCCTCAGCCAGTTGCCATTTCCATTTCCTGAGCTTCTAGGATCCTATAGAAATAAATGGGGAGAGTAGGTACTTGCTTGTTGCTATTCCTCTCATTGCCTCTGCTTCTCCCATAATGACAAAGCCATTGACTTTCATGCCCACAGTCTCTCCATGGACATATCCATAAGATAGAGAATTCAATATACTGTAGTTCAAAATCAGGAGAAAGTGCATTGTCCTCAAAATAACTGCTTGGTGTTTTTTTCCATTAAACCACTCTAGTTGCCATTCCTCAAAATTCCAGTGCCTGGTGGGCTTTTCACTGCTTCCATACTGGAGAGCTGCATAATATTTTTTTTGTTGTTGTTGTTAAAAATAGCCAGTTTGTTGATGCCTAATAAGGGCTATTGTTTCTAACAATAGTGGGACCATTTTGATCAATCTTAGTGTTCCCATCAGTCCTGAACAGGGTCTTATACATGGTAGAATCTTATTTATAAACACACACACACACACACACACACACACACACACACACACAAATACATTTACTGTCCATGTAACACATTTCACAATAAGAACAATAATTGATCTCATTGGTTTCCTGTCTGTAAAACAGAAGGCAATTGGGATTGATTAATAGAAGCCCCCACTATGCTTTATTTAATTTTTCTACCGAAAAGCAGTCTGTATCTCCCACTGAACCAACAGTTTCTGCTTCATTAAATTCTCCTCTTGTCTTTGCACTTCAGGTACTTCAATTACATGGCAGCTCTATTTTGAATGGCTCATTCAAGCATGCCAAGATGCCACTAGGTATCTGGAGAAGCAATAGAATTAAAAGCACCCTTTACATCTGGAAGGCACTACCTCTCATGTCTTACTATACTCAAATGAACCATGTGGTTCATAAATATTCATAAGTCTGAAAACAATATCTTAGACAAATTAACAAACATCACAGAATTCCTTGATGAGAGGCTCAACCAGCATTTTGACATTAGAAATTATTTCTACAGAAGTGAAATATTTGCCTCATCTGGCACATATGATATGGCTTAGAGATGTGTATTTTAAATTTAAGTATGCATAGAATATTAACCCTTCAGTGATTAAAAGTGACTCACAAATATATAAAGCTTGCAATATGTAAAGCTTGAAAACTTTATTTTCTGAAATTGAATGAGACACTATATTTAAATATTTTCTTTGAAATAAGTGTAATGTAACTCCATATATGGGGTATGCTTTTATATTCATATATTGACTTGAATTTACACAAATAAGGAAGTTTTAAATATGTGGGGATAAGATTTTATCTAAGTTCCTTTACCATTATCATAACCTCTCAGAGAATCAGGTAGCCTATGTGAAAAGGGTCAGAATCTTAAACTTGATTCTTTTTGAGGATAATTAAATACTAAAAGTATTACTGATTATTTTTTCATTAAGTAGTTACAATATTTTTAAGTTTTTTATATCCATGAGCAAACAAAGTCATACAAAATGATTCTTCCATCTCTTATGATTTTAGTAGGTATAATCTTTACCCAAAATGTAGCTTTAATGACTTGAGGTTCGTACTCTTTGAAAAAGGAAGTCCCCATGGTCTCTTGGATTTCTTCAACACTTGCATGCTGTCTGACAGAGCACCTTCTCAATTTGTTCTCTAACTTGCTGATACCCGGGTACCTTGGAAATTGAGCTGGTAGTTATGGAACTTTCTTTGCATTTATATTTTCTCTTTCAAGATGAAAATTAGGGACTTTATAAAGCATTTTAATCACGTTTCTCAGTGGTACTGGTTAATTCCAGAAGAAATTCAATGGAAATATAAAAACTTTTTGAGAGAAAATGGAAAAAACCCAAAAGAGGATTGAGATGGATATCAGTGATGCTCAGGAATCCAGCCTTGACTGATGGAATTAATTATTCAAAGGCAACCTTACAATTTCACTGTCTTTCCTCTATGGCTGGGCAAATATTTTAAAAGAAGAATGTCTCTTTAGTAGTTCATTTACTATCTTGCATGCACAAAAGGCCTTTGAACTACTGGCACTTGTTTTACGTGCTGTCTCCTTTCTTTCATAGGAGCTGCTGTTCCCCACTTCCTGCCCCTACAATACTCTCCTTAAACAAACATCCTTTTTTGTTGTTGTTGTTTAAAGCAAAGAAAATCTCCGCTCTCCATTTTTGTTTGACTTCCCACACATCACTGTTAAACTTTTCCCAAACACAGGTTAAAAACAGTCTTGGGCTTTTCCCCTGATGGCTTTTCCACAAGATCTCTTCTTTTTAAATATTGTGATTAACTCTTCTGAAAAGAAACTGTCCCTTTTGTGTTTTTCCCCTTACCAGGAATTGGTTGTTTCTGAATTTTAGCGTTTTGGCAGTAACAGTCTCCAGTGACAAAGTATACACAGAGGGAAATGGCCAAGCGTACACAATTCATGTGTCCCTCACTTGGCATCTCCTAAGTAAATAGAAAAGGTCAAAGTTGGAAAGAGAGGAAGAGCAAACCCACCATGCATCTCTGATTAAAGGAAGGAAGCATGTGTGCAGAGGAAGAAAATGACCCCTCCCTTTCTTTATGATCCACAGTGTCCTTGCTTTGCCAAGGAGCCAAGAAGTGGGTAGGCAGTGTGCTCTCAGGTGTGGAATTATTTCAGGTTATACTTCAGCTTGAGCTTGCAGGCATGTAGCAAGGACATTGAAAATTCACATTGCCTCTGGAAAAGCACTAAGCTTATTCTTAACTATGGGGAGAGAGGGGACAGTTGAGGGAGGATAGAGTTGATCACACAGAGTAACTATTTCCACAATGAGATCATATCAGAATCTACCTAGCATGATTTCAAGATTGTATAAGGCTTTTACTTTGAAAAAGAAGTTTAATGTAAGGAAGAAGTACATGGTTGAGCGAGTATCCAGAAACAAAAAGTTTATAAGAGCCTTACATTTTGAATCTGTCACCATCAACACCTCCTGTCTTTATAAGTTTCCTTAGAATTAACTGCAGGTTTCCTTGTCAAGCTAAAGTGTGTCCATAGATAGGTAGGTAGATAGATCTGTATAGAGAGATATGTATTATATGTTGATATATATGGAATTCAATATAGGATAGGAATTCTCTATCTCTCTCATTCTCTCTTTCACTCTCTCTTTCTCCCTCTGTCCCTCTCTCTCTCTCTCAAAATACAGTATATGGTCTCAATACATTCCCTTTATTTTCATGTAGATAACCTATATATACATTGAGAGAGGAAGTTAATAAAGTTTCACATGATAAGAATTCTAATTCATTTATTTTTAAATTCCCTTTCTATACACATATGTGCATAAGAAAGTATGGTGCACCCTATATTAGTGCTATTTTGTTCACAAAATATTTTATTTTCTTCTTCCACCTACAAGGTAGGAGAGCCTTTCCCTGCCTCTTTGAAGTGAGATGAGGCCATGACCTGCCTGGCCATTGAAATGTGAGCAGAAGTGGGGTGCTTCACACCCAGGTAGAGATCTTGAGAGCCACTGTTCATCTCATCACATCACCTCTCTGTTGCTGTGGCGACCATGAAAGTACATAGGGACAGGAAGCCTCTGGCAGTCTGGGCCCTGAGTGGCCTGGATAAGCAGAGACTCCTGACAGCTGCTTGGGCTTGAAGTGTCAGCAGAAAGTTCACCATGGCTTAGTAGGACCACTGAGACATGAGCATTGTTGCCACAGCATAACCTAGTCCAGGGATTATCATAATTTTTTTTTAAGTCCAGATAGTAAATTTCTCTGTTCTTTTATTTTTTAACAAAACTTTAAAAACAAACTCTACAAAAACAAGTGCAGACCAGATTTAGCCCGGAGGCCTCAGTTTTCCATTGCCCAACCTAGCCTATGCTGTGCATTAAAGTTATCTTCTCTCATTTGCTTTCCTCCATTTCTTTCATTCGTGACATGTTTCTTGGTCTCTGCATTTTGGCTGCTTCACGGTGTTGATGGAGTGGATTTGTGTGTTAGTTGTCCTTAAGGCCGAGTAGCTCCACCTCCCCAGTCACCTGAGGTGGACACTCTTGGTGCACCCCTTTGTGGGGTGGGTTCATAGTCTTATTGTAGTTAAGCCTTGATTGCTATTGGTACATTGGGAGGAATTGAGCTCCAGGTCAGTTGACTGTGAGGATTAGCTGTGTTTATTAATGGAAGAACCGCTGTGCAAACGACTGGACATAGAGTTCAAAACCGCATTTATAAGATTATTCAAGAATCTTCTATAAACCACCGACAAACTTATTGAGAACTCTGAGAAACTTAGTGAGTTCTTCAAAGATCTAAAGTTATCTTCTCTCTGCATCCTTCTCTTTAACTGTGAAATAGAATCCAACTGCCCTGATTATCCTACCAGAGTTTCCCAGACAGGAAAAAAGAAGAAATCGAGATAAAATTATTTAGAACAAATTTTCTTACATGCTATGCAACTTAAATTATTTCAACTTAAGTAATAGTTCAAAGTAATACTTCCAAACAATAATTGTTAAAATGTTTTCTCCCATCATATTCTTTTACTTTTCATGTAGATAACCTATTTCAAATGACACTCTTCCCTGTCACACCCAACATTTCCCAAAGGGTACTTTCTAGAGTATTGCTTCTCTACAATGCACTCCCCCCCCCGGCTCCCCCGACCCCCGACACGCTCACACAATTGCACAACTTGTATCCATGGAATACTTTTTAACAATACTTATCAATGTCCAGTGGGATTTCTGTTCATCCAACACACTCTGGGCAGCCTTGTATTGCCTCTTACTTGATACTGTGGTCTTTGAAGTTGTCATTGCTAGCTTGACTGATCAAAGTCCAAACTTCCCTTCCCTAAATTCTGCATTTGCCCAACCCTATGACCCAGCTCTAGTTTTATGGTATCTGTGGACAATTTGCATGGCATGGTTGGGCATGAACACCAGTTATTGACAATGGTAAAAATTAATTTATCGCCAAGGTCTGAAATGCAACAAATGCCAGTTACCTTAACTTTAAAAGAAAAAAAAAATCAGAAAAACTCTTTGGATGGCAGAGGAAAGATTTTTGGTTATGTGAGTTTTTAACCTTTCTAGACTAATTATTTTATAAGATCAAAAGAATTTGCTGTAGCACTCTCTGAGAACTTCAGACTTTTAGAAGCAACAGATAGAGCTCTATAGAGACCTTGTAATGTGTGATTGAGAATATGGTACATGTATAAGATTACTTCACTCTCATGCATGCCAATCATCTTTATTTGCTATGTTATCCAAACCTAAGTCAGTATGTAAGAAATGTTTTCCATTTAGAACTACATTAGAATGCTTTAAGTTAGCAAACTCAAGAAGGGGAACTTACCTATAATAATAAAAGTATAATATTCAAATTGACCAGCCAAACAGAAAAACAACTATCTGGATGACCACACTATGACACTCACTGGTGCTAGGCCAGCCAAGACAGATGCAATGTGATTGGTTGGGGCCCTGGCCATCACTCCATGATCGCCCTGCAAAAGGAGGCTCAGGCCACTGACCTGCAGGCTTTGCCGAGTGGAGCAATCCATTTGTAGGGCTCTTGGATTGTGAGAGGGCACAGGCTGGGCTGAGGGCCCCTTGCCCCCAGTGCATGAATTTCATGCATCAGGCCTCTATTGAGACAATAAAAAATTATAATATAAATTAAATATTCTTTAGATATGCAGTGTATCTCTATATATTTATATTATTATATTATAAATGTTTCCATATATATCTACATGTACTTTTATGATGTGACTGAAAAAACTTGAGAAATATATTAGTTGGGCCAAAATAGGTATTTCTACTTCAAACTACATAGAATTATAGAATATGATATAGAATGTGATGATTTTGGTGATGATCCATAAGATACAAAAAGAAGAAACAAGTGATAGAGGATCATGTTTAAGGTGGTAAATAATGTCTATCCCTTGAATGAAAATTGTCTCCAACTGAAGTGATGTGGAGTTCTTCATGTATCTCTATCCCTTTTATCTGGAATCACCCAAATCAAAGTGCCAGGGTAACAGCACTGAAAATGGGTCCAAAGCCTCAGCTCAAGTAAGAATTTTCTAGCAAGTAACAGTGTCACATGAGATAAGTTACTTAACCATACTCTACTTTTACTTATTCACCTAGAAAGTGTGGATAATGATATCCCTCTCCTTGAACTTGTTGAGAAGGTACTTACAAATCATCTATATGAAAGCTCCTACATTGTGGCTGACATGTGTTATATTATGTGCTTAATAAATGTGGATATGAATCTGGGTCAGTTAGTGTGTCTGAACCAAATTGTCAGTGATTCAAAATGCACATATCTTAATTATCCCTTTAAAACCAGGACTATAGGGCAGGTTCTGAGAGGGTGAAAATGTGTTTCCTAGCTGTGTTTGGGCTGCAAATTAACCAAAAACCAGACTCAAACAAGCTTAAACTATGATAAAATGGAGTTTTCTTTTTCCTTCAAGAGAAAGTGTAGACGTCAGGACTAGCTGCTTCAGCAACTTGAGAATGTCCTGAAATCCCCAGGTCCTTCCCCTTTCTCCTCTGCTGTCCACGGTGTTAACTTCATCCAGTGGGAGTAGAGGTAGCACCTTTCAACCTTGGGATGCCAACACTGAGTCTTATTGGGCCAATTTAAGTCACACATTCCTGAGTGAATGACAGCTGCGGGGATGTTGTGTTTGGATAGGGTAAGCACTGATTCCTCAAACAATTCTGGCAAGGAAGATGGGATTATGGTCTTAGCTTAGTCATGTCAGTATCTATCCCTGGAACTAGGGTTACCTCCTAAATCACATGGTGAGTGCTTTTTCAGGGTCACCCATACTAGATCCATAACCAGCTTTTTCTAGAAGGCACATACAAATTGTTTTAATTAGTCTCCTAAGCAGTCACCACTTTACCTTCAAAAGACAGTAGTTCACTCAATTTTGAATCAGGAATTTAAAATGTGATTCTAAAAATTATTTCTTCTTACTACTAGTCATCCAGTTGGCCCAGACCATGCAATCAGGAAAGAAATTCAGCTTAGTTTGAGAGAAAACAAGTTATAGGAAAGAAGGATTTTTTTTTCTATTTAGGGATTACAATATTTTCCAGTACTATATTTTGAGACAGGGTCTACATCACCAACTGATGTACCGTAAGTTTGATATTGATAAATAGAAAAAGCTTTGGCCATGTAACAATTTTATCTGATGGCATTTTAGGGTAGAAACCTGATGTTTGAGTCTTGGTTCTTCCACTTTCTTCCTTTGCAATTTTCATCTTGCTACTTCACTGCTCTGCAATGTGAAAGGAGGGAAAAATAGTACCTACCTCGTGGGATTGACATGAGAATTAAATGATTTAATATGTGTAAAATTTTTAGTACATGACATGTAAAAATAAGGCATGTAAAAATAAGATAGAAGTATTTGCTATTATTATCATGTTACTGTAACTATTTTTTTTCTTCTATTTCAAAGTAGTGAACTGTCTACTGAGGATGTTTCAGGGTAGACAAGAAAAATAGACATGGGTATATCAATGTCTTTTCAAGACCGTTATTAAGAATTTGCTTTTAACCAAAGTATACAAAATTTAGATTACTGATAAGATTTGTAGAAAACACAAACTTGGAGAGACATATTTAATGAAAGATGATGGAAGCTCAATACTTCATTTTTGTGTGTACCCTGAGGCTGTAAAACTCCTTGGGCCATGCTCTTGTAATGCCCAAAGCATAAGAAAGAATCCAGTATATTTTAAATAGCAATCCGGTGTAATTTTAATTGTCAGTAGTTCATGAGTTTAGCTTGACTTTGAAAAATAAAATAATTATCTGGAATCTCTTCTTCAACCGATGATAGAATAACTGTCTTCAGATGATTGCTATTTTGGGAATCATCCAATAGTTTTGTTCACCAATACTATGAATCCAAATTTTATTTTAAAAGTTGTTAAAATAGTACTTAATCCAATTAAAGATCTAATAATACAACTAGGACATAAACATAGGCTCCTTGGTATAGTTTGCTAGAAGGCTGAGGAAATGAGGCCAAAGTTATAGATTCTATTTAAGTATGACATGGTTTAGTTTGAAAGCTCTGTTCTATAACCAATGAACTTCCAGGCACCCTCCCCCACAACCCGGGACTGTGGGCTTTTGAGGACATGGGAGAGATTAGGCAAGGGTGCAGAGGATACAGCCTACCTCTGTGCAACTGTCAGTAATCCAGAGTTTAGCCTTACAGATGGGGGTCAGAGGCATTATGAGTAATAATAATCATGACAATTGCAATTTATTGAGTGGTTATATGGTTATATTTTACTAACCATATTTTATTTTCTTTAATCTTTACAATAGCACAATGATGAAGGCATTACTAGCCTCTTTTCAAAGATGAAGAACAGGAACCTTGGAGAGTTAAAGAAGCTTGCTCACAGTCACAGAGCTAATCACGGGTAGTGCCCTAGCTCTGCATGTAAGAAATGCTCTTCTTTGAGGAAGATTGCTGAGGATGTGCCTGCTGGCCTGATTGGACCCTGAGCTTACTTAAGCGTTTATGTTGCTGGCCAGTATTTTTTTTTTGAGCTACACTCTATAGTTGCATCAAAAGCCAGACAGCTGCATCAAAGCCAATGGGCAAAAAAAGGTAAAATAAAAACCTCCTGACTTTTTTTCTTGAAAGAGGGCTGCTAACAATGGAGATTGTGATAAAAATAATAGGTATTATTGAGTACCTACCATGGGACAAGCATATTTAATCCTCTCAGCCACCTTAAGTATGAGGTAGATATAGTTTCCTCTCATTCTACAGATGAAGTAAGTGAGGATAAAAAGGCTAAATATTTTCCCTTAAGATCACACAAATACCAAAAGGAAAAGTTCAGACTTATGTAACCTCCACATAAGGTGAAAGCCCGTGCTCTTACTGAGCTATTGTATTGGCAAAAATAGCCAAGAAATGTTTACATAATGTGGAGGGCTTGTGATTAAAATTGCACCCAATTCCCTATTACTCCATCTAAATTTATGTACCCCGATTTAATAAGAATGACTTAATGATTCCATAGCATAATACAGGGTGGGAATAAAGTGGGTTTATAGTTGTTCATATGGAAAATAACACAATAATTAATAAATAATAATACAAGAATAAATGGTTTTGCCTACTCACAACTCTAAACTTCCTTTTACCCACCCTGTACATTATGCCTATACTGAAAGCCTCTTGAAAAACAAATATTTCCTCGGAGACAAAAATGTGGAGAATGGGACATACAAAGTTCCTCACACATTTTGAAGGGGATGCAGATTCTCATCTAACTAGCAAAAAGTCATAACTGTGTTGATACTTCCCCAAAGCAGCTTTGATCTGTATAAAATGCTGACAGTCATTTAAGGCATGTGTGCATTCTACCATAAAACAAAATGGAGAACAATTCAAATTAAATTTCATCATTTGTTCAAATCCACGTCTCTTTGGTCACACCTTCTTAATGAACAGTAGCAGACAAGCACACAGTTAATAAGTTATTTTAATAGGGTGATGTAACGGCGTGTGAACTGTTACCTCCTGGGAGAGTGTGTGACAGATTCCAGTTCTCATTCCTGTGCAGATTAGTCTCTGAGAATTCATTAGTGCCCAGGGTGGCAGCTCCGAGTGCCCTTAATTTGGAAAAAGAGACAGGGGGCCTACGTGCCCAAGAAACTCTAAAAACAGATGATCTGAAATTGAAGGCTTTTAGAGCAAAGGACTCTCCTGGGAAGATGGCAATCCTTCCCCCAGTTTTCCAGGCGGTCGGTGACAGCTCTCTTCCTCTCGTCTACGTCAGAACATACACTAGAAACTACAGAGCGTCCTGGGCTGCCCTTCACCTGTGTGGAGGCAGGTTCAATGCACTGTTTCACAGGTGCCATTCCTCCACATGACTTATCTCCATCGTAAATTACCTTCTCATTTTACAGAATGATAGGGAGCAGAAGTAGAGAGAAAAATGCAACCTTTCAGCTATACTGATATTTCATTTTTACATAATGGCTTTAACTCTTTCTACCAAACTGCCAAGCAAGCTTGGTTTTGATTGATTAAAAAATCTTGTATGTGGACTTTCTGCAGCTAAAGATATTTCTTTGAACTAGATTCGTGACAAACACAATGTTCTGACTTCTGGGCAATTAAAGGTGCCAATACAGCACTCATTAAAAAGCTTTTAGCCCTGGTTGGTTTGACTCAGTGGATAGAGAGTGTCAGCCCATGGACTGAAGAGTACTGGGTTCGATTCCAGTTAATGTGGCATGTACCTCGGTTGCAGGCTCAATCCCCAGCCCTGGTCAGGGCACATGTGGGAGACAACTGATAGACTTATCTCTCTCACATCGGTGTTCGTTTCTCTCTGTCTCTTCCCTTACACTTTCTCTAAAAATCAATGAAAATATATCCTCAGGTGAGGACTAACAAAATTAAAAAAAAAAAAGCTTTCAAACTTTTGTGACTGTAACCTTCATAAGAAATCTGTGTACACACAACACCCATAACTGTGTAGGTGTTTGTATAGGTGAAATTAATGTTCCAGTAATTGTGATGCACTCTTATCTGTAGTGGACAATTTTAATCTTTTTATTTAGTGTATACTATTCTACTATGGTCTATTCTTCTTTTTAATATGGTTTTTTTTTAAATGTTGATTCTATTTAAAATTTGATTTTACCATTTACTAGTGAATTAAGATTTACAATTTGAAAAACTGTATGAAAGAACCATATATCAAGATAAAGACCTTTTCATGTTAATTTTATAAGAATAATATTTAACTATTAAATTCTTATTAGAGCCCTACCATTGTGCCATTGCTTCACATTTCTAACTTAATTTACTCCCACAACAAGGATGAAAATAAATATTATTCTACTTCTCAGATAAAATCAAACTCAAAGAGATAAAGAAAGCTGTCCTAATGCACAGAGCTAATAAGTAGCAAAACTACAATACTGGCACATAGTAGGCATACAATAAGCATTGATTGAATGTATGAATGAATGAATGCATGAATGAATTATGGTTGAGAAAGAGGGCACAAGTCTGCTGACTTTTGACTATTTTATGTATTGACAATCAATCCTCATTGCATTTATTTGTAAACCACAGTCTATGTTTTTCAACTATTGCAAAACAACAACAACAAAAACCAGTTTTTATCTGAAAATGCAAAAATTCTTTTTTGATTGCAAGGGAGGAAGAATAATAATAGTAATAGTGGCTAATATTTATTAATTACTTAATATGTGCCAAGCATTATTCTGTGTGTTTACATGTATCAAAATAATATAGCCACACCATAAGGTTTTTATGAGAATTAAGTTCAGTTCAGTCAACATTATAGAGTAGGTACTATTAATATCTCTGTTTTATAGTGGAAAAGAATTGAGGCACAGAAATGTTAAGTGACTTGTCCAAGGACACACAGCTATTAAAACCCAAAAAGTCCATCTTAGAGCCTAAGGTGTTGCTTTGACCTTTAATCAGTAGAGCGCAGCTAAATTCTTCTTTTACTGAATCACTAAACCAAGGTTGATTGCTTCCAAAGCAAACACAATAAGAAATGCTAAATCCTTTGGTGGAGTGAGCCATTCATTATAAGCCATTTATTTCTCTTAACATACTCCTGGTTTCTTAGCTCAAGTTTATTTTTCTGAGGGTTTAGATATATTGAAGATTATAATTATAGGATATCCCAAATTTTCATGTCACAGTATTTTATAAGGTCAGTAATAAAACATACCTTTTTCAGAAGTTAGTCATGATTTTATCTAGACTAATAAAAGAGAAAGATGCAAATTGACCATACCTTCATGACACCCACCAGCCAATCAGGAATGAGTATGCAAATTAACCCAACAAATGCAGTGGGTTAATTTGCATACCCAGGCACCAAGCAGCTGGGGGCAGGGCAGGATGCCCCAGCAGCTCCAGGCATCTGGGCAGTATGGGAAGGTAGAAAGGCAGCTTTGGGCCAGAGCAAAACCAGGAAAGAGACTCTGGGCTGAAGCGAAGGTGGTGCCAGCAGCCAGGGAAGGAAGGCCTATTCTTGCATGAATCTTCGTGCATTGGGCCTCTAGTTTGTAATGAAATCAAGCTAAGAAATGTGTGTAAATTTAATAGCAGTATACTCTTCTAAAACAATGTTGAGAGATTAAAGAAATACATTTTCAAGTATAACCATGAAAATCTGTGGTGGGACTTTTAATTGACAGAGTTTAAGGGATTACCACCAGAGCTTAAAGGCCAGGAGCCAGTTTATAGCTGATCCCCTGAGGAAGCAAGAGAACATAACTAAGAGTGTTGTCCAGAATATAGGTGTGCATTTGCAGAGTCCTACCAGCTAATTTGTAATAAGACTTTCCTCCTCTGGTTCTCAGATTATCTCCTACATTAGTTAACGCCTATAAGCCCTGCCACATACAGTGGATGAAATTGGTTAGGAATTTTGTTGCAGAAGAGGCCAATGCCCTTAGATGCACATGACTTTCCTCCTCTACCTGGGACCAACACTACACACATTTCCTAGCCTCTTGACATTCTGACCTATGAAATGTGGGTAGAAGCAATGTAACTGCTAAGAACCTCTCTTGAGATCTTCTATTCTCTCTCTTTTTGTCATTCTGCTAGCTAACACCAGACAATCTTGAATCGAAGAAGGAAGCAAATTAGTTTCTTAAACTGTTACTAGTATAGGCAGTTAGACACAAGCAGACCAAGGATGATTGATAGGCCAGGTCTAGAAGTTCACCAGCTCTGGGTGCCTAGCAAAGGACAAAACTGGGAAAACAAGAACCTCATCCCAGAGTATCCTTTCCTCCCATATTGTTTGTTCCAGTAGTTTAGATCCTGGACATTTTTCTACCTAAAAATAACATCTAAGCCTCAGTTTTATTTCAGTGTCAGGCCCAGAAAGGCAAGTAAAACCAGACAAGTGATGCTGTGGCTGCCTTAGGACCAGCTGCAGTGACTAATGACCCCCTGCTCTGGTTCCAACCGATCAGTGGAGACCAGGACCCTAAAAGAGCACACCTGGATTAATATTCTATTGAGACCCTCCCCTAAGATTCCTACTTTCAAGAGAGAGATAAATAACCTCAACACAAAAGACCAGTTCTCACTCTCCCTCTGGGGAGCAGGACCCTGCCATTCCTTTTTCCCTCTCCTTCCCCTACAGGCATGTATTCCCTAAACTCAAAGGGACCCCACTGCAACCAGGGGAGCAGTGAGCAGTGGCAGCTCCTCCCAGACTAAACTCCTGACTCTGTACCCAAGGCTCCCTTTTTCTGATCTTCCAATGAGGCAGAGCAGCCAGCCTAGGCTCTTCTGTTGCTTTTTCTATACTCTTCATTGTTTCATTGTCTTAAGTATGTTTTTGCTGAAGCCAATAAATTCTTATTTACTTTGCTGCACTTTGTCCTCATTATTACTATATTCAAAGCCATAGTTTCTCATGAGCGATAGCCTAACCACTGCTTTCTAAAGGGATATTTTGCTGATTATATAAGAGAATGCATGTGAAGTACTTAGCAAAATGCCTGGCTCATAAAAACTGGTCAGTATATATTCCTTTCTTCTATGTGTCTACTAGAGGCTTGGTGCATAAAATTTGTGCATGGGGGGGGGATGTGTGAACCTCAGCCCAGCCTGCACCTTCTCCAATATGAGACCTCTAGAGGAATGTCTGACTGACCATTTAGGCCTAATCCTGGTGAGATCGGGCCTAAATGGGCAGTTGGACTTCCCTCTTACTGCTGGCTCCCAACTGCTCGCCTGCCTGCCTTCCTGATTGCTCCTAACCACTTCTGCCTGCCAACCTAATCATCTTCTAACCACTCCCCTGCCAGCCTGATTGATGCCTAACTGCTCCCCTGCCAGCCTGTTTGTCCCTAACTGCCCTCCCCTGCAGGCCTGGTCACCCCTAACTGCCCTTGCTGAAGGCTTGATCACTCCCAACTGCCCTCCCTTGCAGGCCTGGTCCCTCCCAACTGCCCTCCCTTGCTGGTCATCTTGTGGTGGCCATCTTGTGTCCACATGGAGGCAGTCATTGTTTACTACATGGGGCAGTCATCTTGTGTGTTGGAATGATGGTCAATTTGCATATTACTCTTTTATTAGATAGGATTAGATAGGATAAAAGCCTGATGCATGCATGGGGGCCAGCTGATTTGCCCTGAAGGGTGTTCCAGATCAGGATGGGGGTTCCCTTGGGGCATGGGGCAACATGGGTGAGGGGCCTGTGGTGGTTTGCAGGCTGCCTCTCCCCTCCCACCCCCACCCCCGGTGACCCAAGAGGAGACCCTGGGATCTGGGTTTTATTTATTTTCTATAATTGAAACTTTGTAGCATTAAGTGGAGGCCTGGACCTGCTAGGGTGTGCAGAAAGCTTGGCTTCCTCCATTACCAGGGAAGCCCAAGTTTCTTGCTTTCTCTGTGGCTGCAGTCATGTTGGCTACATTAATTTGCATACTTGCTCCTGATTGGCTGATGGGCATAACTTGTGGGTGTAGCAGAGGTATGGTCAATTTGCATATTAATACTTTTTTTAGATAGGATAAGACTATTTGTCTTTTGAGTGTGTGATATCACTTTTAGTATCCAAATCTCCAAATGAGTTAAAATACTAATATTTTATTCATTCATTCACTCATTCATTTAACAATATTTATTGATCACCTACTTCATACCAGGCACTGTTCTGGGTGTTGTGAATATAAGGACTCATAGAAAAATGATTCCTATACAGATATCAAAGTTCTGTCAATATAGAATGTCTTAATGTATTTTAACTTAAAATATTAGTTAAAATAATATCATTTAAGTAGAATTTAGGACATTTAATTACAGCTCTAAAGAATTTGGGCCGAGACCGGTTTGGCTCAGTGGATAGAGCATTGGCTTTCAGACTGAAAGGTCCCAGGTTTGATTCCGGTTGGAGGCATGTACCTTGCTTGTGGGCACATCTCCACTGTGGGGTGTGCAGGAGGCAGCTGATCAATGTCTCTCCCTCATCGATGTTGGCTTTCTATCTCTCTCCCTTCCTCTCTGTAAAAAAAAAAAAAATCAATAAAATATATTTTAAAAACAGAATTTGGATATTATTTTAAACTGATTTTGATACTATTTCTAAAATGGAAAAATGACACCACTGTTTATGCGTCAGTGGCTAATGGGAATTCTTTTTACAGCTGTCTGGTGTCATTTATCTTGATCAGACACTAAATAAGCCACTTTTTTTTATAATTTACAAGATCATGTCTTTTTTACCCTGGCATTCAGATCACCAAAGAATACAGCTTAACCTTTATTCTCATCTATCCATGTAGAAAAAATAATATATAACAGGGTGTCTAAATCTTACATTTTCATTCATCTGCTTTTAAAATGTCAGTTGCACAAAAATATCAACTGATAACACTGCAAAAAGAAGAAACTTAAATGCATCTTTCACTAAAGATATACAAACATTTTTGAAAATTTAATTATGTAGTATCAAATCAAATATAGTTTTATTTTTAGTGTATTTCTAACCCTTTTATAGATCTATGCATTATTAACTCATGTATATGTGTATAGTACTCACATATACATATAAATATGTATACACACACATATGCACACATATACATATGTATATATCCTTTTTAACACCAGCAGAAGTATTTAGTGGACAAGTAGCAATGTTCTTATTGTTATTTAAGCCTATGTATATGATTTGGAAAAGTTCGTAAAGGATCAAAGTCTGCCTAGAATAATATCATAACAAGGTAATATGGAATCTGATTATGTGAAAAACGGGTTATTTACACAAAGAGGTCAGAAACCAGCTGGCTACATATAAACTAAAGAAAAACCAACAAACGCCCTAAGACAGTTCTTATTCTTGATCTGTTATGGACTTGCAAGCTTAGCACAATTTTGAAAGACCCAGATACAGAGAATGTTTCCTAAGTCAGCACAAATCCACTCAAAAAATTTGTGTGGCTTGCTACTCAAATTATCCTGAAGGCAAAGAAAATGTGTTTATTTTCCCTTTGCATGGTATTATTTAAAAATTATAATGTTGTTTTGAAAACACTATAGTGACATTTTTCTTCTGTGATTTAGGGAAAACATCCTCTTAGATTCAATAAAACAACCTGAGGCTACTTAATATGTGTTTTATATTTATTGTACAGATCTGAATTTCTGATTTGGGATGGAAATTCAATTGACTTGTCTGGACTATTGCCAATAATGGAAGAAGCACTTGTCTTAAAAATTAGCTCTGTAATTGTTTGCCTCCCTCTCTCCAACTTCCCTCTCTCCTTTCCTTCTACTTCTTCCCTCCTTTCTTCTTATTCCCCTCCTTTTTTCCCACTGTTCTCTCTCATTTGCTTTTTATCCCTCCAACCTTCTCCTTACTTTTTCATGACTCTAAAATATTAACAAGTAATACAATAAAGGATTATGTAAGTATATTAAAACTTGGTTCACTTAGAGTAAAAAAAACTATTACTGAAATTATTTTATCTTTAGCAGCTATATTCCTTATCTTCATAAGATTGAAGGAATATTCTAAACTGAATAATGGATTACGGGGGGGGGAAAGAGAAACTAGAAATGTGATATTTCATGGTTATTCCTTAAAAAATAGAGAAGACTCCAAGTGAGAAAAAAATGACTACAAGCCACAACTGTACATTGAGGCCTAATAAGATGAAATGGAATAAGATCCCAATGCTATCTCAAGATAAATTCAATTACTTGATGGAAGTATAACTACCTATTGAATTCATTCTATGATACCTTGTTGATTTTTATGTTTATTTGTTTTTAAAAAATAACTTCTGATTGCCAGGTTTATTATACAGTGGTACCTCAAGATACGAGTTTAATTCGTTCCGTAACCTTGAGGCGTGGGAAACTATGAGACGCTCGAGTCGCGGTAAACTGGTGGGTCTTGTGCAGCCGGCCAATCCGCCTGATTACTCCTATCTCAAATGTTGCTCGTATTTCAAAGTAAATATCGCTCGCTCGATGGCTCATATCTCAAAAATATCGTATGTTAGGGCACTCATATCTCGAGTTACCACTGTAATATCATTGAATTTTTGTGAGGTTAAAAAATCATTCGATGTTGATATATGTAGCCATTTGTATTAGGATTGTTAAACACTACAAAAGAAGTCTCATACAAGTACAACTCATGGACTTGCTGATCACGATGTACATTAGCTAATTGATGGACTTTTAATATCTGGTAAAAAAAATAAAAAAGGCTTCCCACAGGGAGATTTTGACATTTACAGTAAAACTTCTTTTTCTGAACATTTGGTTTTAATCATCTTGAAGATCTAGTTTGACTTTCTTGCACTTTTATAAACACTTCATCTGGCCAGTCTTTTAAAATAAAATAAAAAAAGTGGCTAAGGATCTACTTTCAGCATAATATATGTGGCAATAGACCACAGTATCAAGTGCCAAGAAGGGCAAACGCAAATAGTCATAAAACAATTGTGATGCACTGACCCACTTGTTTGTTACTATCTGTGACTCAGGGTACCAGGCAAGGTCAAGATAAAAGAGTTATAACAAAGCTAAATTATCAACATACTCTTGGGCGGGCAATCTGTCCAAAGCAGTTAATCCCCATCTCCAAGCCTCCCCTCCTCTCATTTTCCCCAAAGTCTACCTCTGCTTCAAGGTTCCTTGAAGCTAAAATAATTGACAAAACAAAATGTATTATCTCATGATAACTAGTGTTCCTACTTCGTGTGCAAAAGGGCTGCTTAGTATTTGCTTCTTCTTCTTAAAACTAGTCCGAAAATGCAAAATACCCCAAGGTCCAGGCACTACACACAATTTCCTAGGGCTCTGAAGCCCTGAGGTTCTCAGCAGAATGCGATTGTTCCTTTGCAAACCTGGGTTTGCAATGTATGAATCATTCATTACAAATAAGCCCCAAAGGAAGTTTTGTTTTATATTTTTCAAAGTGGAAACAGCTTTGTTCTATTTTGTTCTTATTCTATATACCAGAGAACCTAGAAAGGTAAAAAGAGGTCTCAATTGCAGCTTTGCTAGCTGGTACAACCATTTGGTTGCATACTATCCTATGACTTTGAATAGGCATTTCAATATATCTTTTTTTTGTGTGGTATAAAGGACATAAAATATACCAACTTAACCATTATAAGCACACAGTCCAGCAGTGTTACGTTTATTCACGTTGCTCTAAAACAAATCTCCAAGGTCTTTCATCTTGTAGAGATGGGTACCCAGGCAAGGTCAAGATAAAAGAGTTATAACAAAGCTAAAATATCAACATCCTCTTGAGCCGGGCAATCTATCCAAAGCAGTTAATCCCCACCCCCAAGCCTCCTCTCCTTCTCTCATTTTCATTCTCTAAAATGCTACACCCACAAAGCAGCAGCTGTCCCTCCAGCTCTGGTAACTACCATTCTATTATCTAGTTCTGGGACTTGGACGATTTTAAATACCTTATATAGGTGGAATCATATTGGCCTTTTTGTGAATGGCTTATTTCACTTAGCATGATATGCCTTCAAAGTTTATCCATGTTATAGCATGTGAAGGGATGTCCTTTATAAGGCTGAATCATATTGTATGTGTACATTACATTATGTTGATCCACTCATCCATCAGTTGGGTGTGCTCGGCGCTTGGCTGTCACGCATAGTTTTGTGCAGACATGAGTGCTGTTTCACTCAATGGATGTTTATATTGCTTACAGTTCTTAACATCATGGACAACATTATAATGAACTCCCATGAACATAAATATTGGAACATGGTTGATAAATTATTATGAAAATTCCTAGAAGTAAAACTACTGAGTCCAAAAGTATATCATGAAAAAGAAGCCTATAATTCAAAGTAATGGAGAAGATCAAACATGGAGAAGATCAAACATGACAAGATTTCTTATGATCAGAGCCAGTCTTCTTCTCATGCTTCCCCATCCTCAGCTCATTGTCCAGATAGGTCCAGAGGCAAATTTTCGAAATTGTTCTGTTTTCCTTCTCTTGCTCTCCTACCACAGTTATTCAAAACACCAGTTCTTGACCATGACTACACATTTGAACTATGTCAGAAGCTGTTAAAAAAATATATAGATTTTTGTCCAGCAGGAGTGGTTGAGCATCAGCCTATGAAGCAGGAGGTCACTCACAGTTTGATTCCTGGGCAGGATACATGCCTGGGTTGTGGGCTCAATCCCCGGTGGGGGGCATGCAGGGGGCAACAGATCAATGATTCTCTCTCTCTCATCATTGATGTTTTTATCTCTCTCTCCCTTCCACTCTGAAATCAATAAAAACATATTTTAAAAATACATAGATGCTTTTTTTTATTCCATCCCAAACCATTTAAAGCATAATCTCTTTACGTGGGGCTTTGGGGCTTTGTCCTTTTTACATAACTAGATGCCTCTTGACTGCTCCATGAAGCTTGCTGCTGCCCCACGAAACTTGCCACTGGACTGGATGCTCTGTGAAACGCCCCTCCCCCCCCCCCCCCGCACTGCTCCCTGAGGCTACCCCAACCCCGAAACTGCTTTGTGAAACTCACTGCCACCTGGGTGACTGCTCCGCTAAGCTCATAGCCACCCTGTGAATCAGCCCGCCACCGCCCTCAACAAAAACCAGTCCCACCCCGCCACCAGCTCCTCCACCCCCATGTTGAGTGGCCTGGGGAAGAGGGGGGACCAAAAGGTACTCCATGCCCTTCATGGTGACAGGTCGCCCGTTTGGTCATGATGCCACCTAGCTCTTTATATATATATATATACAGTGGTACCTCGAGATACGAGTTTAATTCGTTCCGTAACCTTGAGGCGTGGGAAACTATGAGACACTCGAGTCAAGGTAAACTGGTGGGTCGTGTGCAGCCAGCTGATCCGCGAGATTACTCCTATCTCAACTGTTGCTCGTATTTCAAAGCAAAAATCGCTCGCTCGATGGCTCGAATCTCAAAAATCTCAAAAATCGCACTCGTATCTCGAGGTACCACTGTATTAGGATAGTTTTAAAGCCCCCCAGGTTTTAATAATACATAGTCACATTTGAGAATAACTTTTTAAAAAGAGTGCTACTCAAACTTTACCATGCATATGGAACCCTGGTGGATCTTGTGGAAATGCCTTTTACATCCCAGGAGCTCTGTGGTGGGGCTGAGATGCAGCTTCTCTCACAGGTGATGTCAACACTCCTGGTTTGCAGACCACACTTTCCAGATAACAAGTCCTCTTCCATCCACCTCTCTAACTGCTATAGACAATATACAGAGCTCCCTGAGGCGGAAAGAATGAATATGCTCATTTTCATATTTCTTTCTACCTTCTCTTCCCAGTGTTTGTTATGTTATTGTTTGTAGTTTTGCCTTTTGGTTATTTGGTAACTTTAGAGAATTAAAAACAACTTTAGCTAGCTAACTTCCTGTTTCTCACATTTTGGCAGTATTTTTTAATACTTGACCCCCCCTTTAAAAATGAAATTATTATTCTATTTTTTTCATCTTTCCTCTTAGAAAAATTTTCTTTTGTTAGCTTTGCTTTGACATGTAAATAATCCAGGTAGTTAATGTTTATGTTCTCTCCTGCAACCATAGATAAATCTACCATGTTATGTCCTTAGGTTGTCTCTTAAATGAGAAAGCCAACAAATTGATTTGCCAGTGTTATGTTTTAACACAAAAACAAATATACACCATGCCTTCTCCATGGGTCTTCATAAGGGAGTCTGGGTCACCCAAGCAATACTGTTCCTAGCATGAAGGACCATGGATTCCTTAAAACAATAAGCATTTAGTTTGCTTCTTATTTTGATCAAGATTTTCTAGTATAGTACCTCTCTCCCCTGGAATTTGGTTATTTGTCCTTTTTCTTCATGCTAAGTTGCAGTAGCTATTTCTAAAGCCTTATCCTCTGGAGCTTACTGCCCCTTCCCCTCAGAACTGGCTGCTCCCTAGGCCTGCTGCCCCTAAGACATCCGGGTCCTCCTCTGCAGCATGGGATCCCCATCTCGGCTTCCGCCTCCCAGGCTCCTATCTTTTCTGCTGAAGCACATTCAGGTGGTGCGACAGATGACACCAAGGTGACACATGCACTTAGTGCTTGTAATTTTGAACTTATATTTATAGAGAATTCCAGGTAAAAGATAATTTTGCTTCAGAACTTTAAAAAATCTGAATATATTCAGACCTTTAAGTAATTGCCCTGTTTTTAACTCCATCTTTCACTCTCCCCTCTGCTGTGTCTACTGACTCTCCTTTGTGACTTGTGACTTTTTTCTTCTTAGCTTTTAGACTCCTTGTCATTATATTGTTCTGAAATTTCACCAAAATGGGGGTCTTTCTCATTCCTTGGGTTGGATACACACGTCAAACCGAAGATTCTTGTCTTCCTCTGGCGCCAGTGCATGTCTTTTCACTATTTGCTAGAATAATCCCAACACCTCTTTGTCTCTTTCCGAGGCGTGGATTAGTTCAATGTAGGCCCTCTCAGTTTCTTCCATTTTCCATCATTTGCTCTTTGTTTAATATTTTGGAAGATTTCTTTGATTTAGTTTTTCTGGTTTGTCTACTAACTTTTTTATTTTGGCAATTATATTTTACATCTCTAACACCTTTTTCATTCTGTTGTTCTACTTCTTTATTTGTGGATATACATCACGTTGAATCTTTCTGAGAATATTTATAAGCATGGATTTTTAAAGTTCTTTTTTGTTCCTTAAAATCATTTCAGTTTCCTCCAAAGATAGTTTTCTGGGTTTTTGTTTGTTTGTTTTTTAGACTTTGGTATTTCTCTTTTCACATTGCTAGTCCTCCTGGCATTCTAATGATGTCTCTCTTTGTTAAGGAGTCCTGGGGAAACAGAGGAGATGGCTCTGTTTTTAGGTAAATAACACTTTTTCCTAGTCGCTCACTCCCCTTCTGAAATTTCTTCCTGGGACGGGCTAAGCAGTGTTGACTGGTAAACTCTGATTAAGGATCCATGGAGTGGGAGCCGGCTGTTGGGATGAGTGCCTGAAAAAGGCTTCCTTCCGAAGCACTGACGTATTTAGAAATGTTATCTTTTCCCAGTTTGTTCCATTTCTTTAGAGGGGAGTCATCCTATGTTTTGCCTGGAGGTAACATTCCAGCTTCCCGCTCACTGTATATAGGGCGCTGACTGGAAAAAAATCTGAACATATTCAGACCTTTAAGTAATTGCCCTGTTTTTAACTCCATCTTTCACTCTCCCCTCTGCTGTGTCTACTGACTCTGCACTTGAGGCATCTCTGGGGACCTCGGGGGGCAGATTCGATTTCTTTCTCTGCAGACCTGTCAGTCTATTCTAGGCTGATGATGATTCCTCTCCCTTTTCTTCTAAAGGCTCCTGTCTACTTTCTGTATTCCAGAAATGTATTCAATATCTCACCCTTTGGGGACACACACACATCCCCATTCACTGTTGCCTGCTGTGCCAGGCAGGGGCCTTTTGGCAATTGGCCATTACTCACCCTTCCCTATTCTGCTGTCTCTCAGAGGGAAGTGACCCCTGAGAATGACATGTCTGTGCTAAATGTCTCCCATATAGGTCCAGCTGATGGAAGCACTGGTGGATATTGGAGAGAGGATTGAGGGAGAAGGCAGGATGTGTCTCTCTGCTCTTCCTGCCTTGGGCAGCATCTCTAGAAGTGGCTGCATTTCATCCAACTTAAGAAGCACCTCCTGACCCCAAACAACCCCTTTGGCTGTGGTTCCAGCTCCTGTCATATGGTCTTGGCTCCTGGCTTCCGGCAAAAATACCTTCTTTGGTCCCTCCAGCCTCAGTGGTTTTGGTAGCCCGAAAGTTGCTGATGTATCTGGCTTTTTAGGTGTTCCCACATCTTCAAAAATAGCTCCCCAGCCTTGGCCAGCTCAGTTAGTTAGTGCATCCTCCTAATACACCAGGGTTGCAGGTTGGATTCCCCCTCTAGGCACATCCAATGAATGTATAAATAAGAGGAACAACAAATCAATGTTTCTCTCTCTCAAATCAATTTTTTTTAATGAAAAAATAGTTTCCTATATTGAGTTCTCTCTGTTTGAACTATTTCACTCCATTTTCCTGGCTGAACTCTTAGCTATACAGACATGGGGTTGGGTGGTATCTTATTATATATTTTCATACTTTTAATTCAAGGAGGTCTTGGAAGAAATAGAAAGCCAATGTATGTATTTGTATTCGGTCTGCCATCTTGAGTTAGAAAAATCTACATTTTGAGATTTTTGAGATTTTTGACTCATATCACCCAGCTGGCCACTAGAATTGAATTGCATTTCCACTGACAGTGTTATGGTGTACATATCCTGACACCCTCAAAACACAGGGGATTGATTCTCCTTTTTAATCATTGCATCCAATCTTCGTACTAGAATCCAGTGAAAATTCAAATTTTCTTGGCTTAGGAAACCTCATATTTATGTTGTGCTAACAGCTAAAAAATGATGTATGAGGAGACAGAGACAATAGTCCGGGCCTAACATTTAATTCAAGATGGCTGGCCAAGTCACCAAGGAGCCCAGGATCCCAATAGCATGAGAACGATACACAAAGCCACTCTTCAGTGTCTGCTCCTGATATCCAAAGGAAGGAATTATGCTGGCTCTCTAGAAAAGCAAAATGCTCCAAAATAAATAAAAATTATTTCTGAGATCCAAATTGTTAAGGCATGACTCAGAGAACAGAGCGTGTCTCAAACAAAGACTGAGTCAAAATCAACTAATGTCCTGCTTCATAGATTAGAAATTCATTGTAAAAAGTTGCCACCTGTCTCCCTGGGATCTCACATAGATTATCAACTGGAGGACTAAACACCAAACAAGACTATTGAAAAATAAGGAACCTCCCATTTCACCTTATGGCACTTTTCATAATGGCAACCCTCACTGAAATTGTGTGGAGACATCAGTCTGGAGTCTTGATTAGCCACATCTGGCCATGACTCAGTGCTTTTTATGATGGCTTTGCTTGACATTTGTTTTCCATGCTACAATGTTCTCAAAATTCCTCACCTTATCAACTGCACCCACCCACCAAAGACCCTCCTCTGCACCTTCCATGTGCTTCCTACCTGCACAGAGAGAGCATTAAAATATGTGTTTTCATCAACTGTGCTCTAAAGCACGTAATTTATACTCTTTGGCCTCAGTTTTCTTATCTTTCAAATGGGATAACTGATCCTGAAACTTCCACCCAATGCTGAAGAGGAGATATAATAGCTGAAAAGTAGGTGCCTCAGGGAAGCCAAGTAGCTAGGGCCTTATATTCATAGAGGGCCGCAAACTTGGCCCTTTGATCTCACCTCCCAAAAAGATTATTTTCATGCTTAAAGCATGATTTAAGTTTTTAAATGTGTTACAGTTTTTGCTAACCTGTTCTAGCATGTCTTCTTTTTTTGATATTCCAAAAGAAAAACTGGAAGGGTCTCAGATTTCTCTTGACTTCTCAGAGGTCTGGGCCAGGTTCTGTTATTCAGTAAGTCTGCTTACATCTCTCTTTCTCCCTATGCTCTATGAACAGGTTTTTGTGGGATGGAGAAGAGATGTAGTTTTATGAAATGACGAATTGGTGTTCTGACTAAACCCAAATGTTTTGGTGACTGCTGGGGTGGAACCCAGTAATTCTGCCAAGTTAGGATTAGTACCAGTGCTACTTCCCTTTGTAGAGATCCAGCCCCAAATCACATTTAAAGAGAAATAAAGGAAACCCATGGTGTAAGTGGACTTCAGTTATAATAATCACCAGAAATTGTTTTCAAAGCTTCAGAGAGAAAAAAAAAAGAAAAACCACATCAAATACATTAAGACACCATTTGTATTTTGCCTAATGTACCAGGTATACCTTTGTTGAAAAAGATTTCTATTGACATGGATAAAGAGCCAAAGTAGTCCACAGATTGGGCCAAATCAGGCAAAACAAATGTACCCAGGACTTCTTTCATTTCACTTGACCACAATCTACTACATGCATGGTTTTTTATCAGTCTTGCATGGTTTCTTATCAGTCTTGTCAGTCACAGCCCAATCTTTTGGACCCTTAGAATCAAGGTAACATTCACAAATTATTTTTAAAAATAACCATTTAGCCCTAACTGGTTTAGCTCAGTGGATAGAGTGTTGGCCTGTGGACTGACAGGTCTCATGTTCGATTCCGGGCAAGGGCATGTACTTTGATTGTGGGCACATCTCCAGTAGGAGGCATGCAGAAGGCAGCTGATCAATGTTTCTCTCCCATCAATATTTCTGACTATCTCTCTCCCTTCCTCTCTGTAAAAAATAAATAAATAAATAAATAAATAAAATATATGTAGAAAAATTAAAATAAATAAATAAATAAATAAATAAATAAATAATAAAAATAAGCATTCACTTTATATAGTCACAAAGTTGTAAAATTGCACTAAATCTATGTTTTACTTTATATCTAAGGGATTTTATTGTAATCCAGTTAATTCCTAGTTATAGAGGAGACATAAGCATTTAGTGTGACTAAACTATTTTGTGTATATTGTGCTTTCATTTAAATGTAGGTTAACTTTTGGAAGTCAATTTGCTTTTCAGTCTGCGTGGGAGTCAACAATGTATGGTGTAGGGCTCTGTGCTATTTGGCTCAAGCACACACATTTGTCCATACAAAATACCACTTCTATGTTGCCACTTATAAATGGAATCTGTTTCTCTCTATGCCTTCCTCACTGCTCACCAAATACCTACTCCAACTCATCCAAAAGTTAGCAGCACAATTTTTATATATTTCTAAGATAAAATTTTGCTCTGTTCTCAGCCCAAGTAGCTATATGTCTTCTCTGTATTCCAGGTGATGCCGAAAGGCAACATATGTTGGGAGATAACAGATGGCATTTCCGTTTTATAAAAACTATTTCTCTGGGAAGTAGGTGGCATTTTTAAAAATGTTTGTGGTATCTGAGTATCCAGTCTCAAAGCAAAAATATGAACAAAACCCAAAAATGCAAAAAGAAAAGGTTGAAAATGTTCTGTTTGATAATATCTACTAACAGAGAGATATAAAGAAAAGCAAGTCCAGTCTTCCAACAAGTATTTCAAGGTCCATGACTAAGGAGCCCTCAACCACCGAAGGGCCGGGCTTCAGGACAAGGAAGGGCTTCTGTCTGGCTGAAGCTGTCAACATGGGTGGGATTATGTGAAGTTGTGTCATTTAAGAAACCCCCAGGGTCCCAGGAGCTTCAGGAAAGCACTTTTACACTGTGGATTAAGCTGTGGCACTACCTCTCAGCAGTATCTGCCTTATCTGGTGCTTAGATAAGAAGTACCTGTGAGCAGGGCTCATTGAGAGGAAGCTGACTTCCCAAAAGAGGTTAAGTGGCTGGCTGGAGAGAAGAGACCTGGGCTCTGGAGATCCCCTTTATCCTGGTGCGACGCTATCTTCACTCTGCAGGAAAAAAAAGTGTTGCTGGAATTATCCATCAATGGGCAGACATTTGTGCTATTTACAGTCATCTGGGGGAATGTTTCTGGGTAGCAGTGAGAAACATTCACTTCTGTTTCAGAGTTCATCATGAATGGGGCAGGTATGGAACTAATTCGTTTTGGCAGCCATATCCTGGAGGGAAAGGGCGAGCCAGAATGATCTCATAGACAAATAGAAAGGAACAGCCAGTTTTACACCCAAAGACTAGCCAGTCCTTCTTGTGACGTCTGACTTGAGCTAAGTAACCAGCTTGAGAACTGTCGTGCCAGCCACTCAGAATGTAATAGTTAACCCTTTATGTTAATAGATCCTGTGAGCACCATGGCATGGGAAAAATGGTACACTACCAGGTTTAAAACATCACAACATTTAGAGCGCTTTCACTCTTCTTCTCATTTAAGATGCTAGGGCAATGCTATTGGCAACTTCATATGCTACGTGATGGGAAGGGTCAAGTCAGAACTCTGACTCACACAAGCCTGCTCATCTCCTTCTGGCCATCGAATTAACCTAGTCTGGGCCCTCTTATTCAGGATTCTGGGTGATAAACAGTTCCATGCTCACGGGCTTATATTTAGTCTCCTAGTAATCTATATGTCTCAAGATAGGGCAGGACCTCACAAACTTCATTGTTAAATATAGCACATGATTTTTGTTATACTATATAATATTTTCCTTTAAACTGACTCACTTTATTATTATTTTAAAAGACCATATCACTATTGTCAATGGATGAAGAGTATATTATTTGCCCTATATACATGGTAGCTATAAAATATACGTACCATCAATAGAAAAAATATACTTTAAAGTTTAGGTAAATGTTGTTACCTTATTCTAAAGACTGAATGTGAGGACCAGACATTGTTAAAAAATAATGGGAGAAGGTCAAGGGACACTGTTGGAATGTTAAATATATGCCAACACTAAATTAAGATTTTCTCCTTTGTGTGATCAGAGAAAGACTGAAAGAATATTGACAAAGAAATCAATTTTTTTATTAGAGGACTCAGAGTAATGACGCTGGATTAATGTGCCATCTCAGTGCTGTCTCACTTTGGGATATATTTTGGTGAAGAATTTTTGGGAAACATGCTGAAATTCAAATCAGCATTTCTATTGCTTAGTTAGACTATGAGAAAGAGAACTTGAGATAAGGATAGATGTTGCTTTTTCTCCACAGTCAATTCCATTCAACACTTCATATGAACTGTGGGTGCAGATATTTCAAGTAGCTTATTCTCTTATTGGTGAGAAAAGAGAAATACATTTGAAGCAAATAGTAACTACAAAAGCAAATCAACTCTCAATTAAGGTAGCATACTTAGTACCTAGGTTTGGGCTCCTCTGCAGGAATAAAGCACAAAAGGTCGCCCCCTAGAGGCAGGCAAATAAGAAACAGGAGCCACATCTGAATGCAAGTAGCCCACTCCTCCTGCCTTGTTGGGCTCAGGACATGGCAAGCAGAAAGCAAGCAGGAGGAAGGCTGGATTTCTGCCCTGACTTTGCCACCCCGTGAAGTCTATCAATGTTCAAAGGAGGGAGAGAAACTTTACTCAGACTCCTAGAGAACTGGCCCCATTTTTCAAGATCTGACGGTGGGTGTCATGCTGATTCTTTTTAGTGCCAAAGAGTAAATTAAACACGTTTTGTTGTTGTTGTTGTTGAAACATTGTGAATGTTTAAAAAAAACCAACAGATATTTATAATGCACATAATTATTAAAATGTTAAGGGAAATGTTTTGCCTTCTGTTTAAATCATCATCCAATGGCTTTATACATGTTTCCTAGCAAATAACAATAGCAATAGCCCAACTTTTTTTGAGTAAGAGGACTCTGTCATGCAATACATTATACTTTCGATGTCTACAGATTGAGAAAATACATTACGATCAAAGGCTGCTATTAATTCACTGAAGCAAGTGAATTTGTATTTTATTCATCACCTCATTTATAGACATTTCAAAAAAGAGTACTGTGTGTGCATTTGACATATTATTTATTTAGTCTATTCATACTGAATGTGCATATGGATTTACAGACCTTTCCAATAAATTCTGCTGCCCCGGGGGGTCCAAGGCCTACTGGTTGGGAACCAAGGAACAGGACAGGCTTATGATTGATGACAATGAGTCGGGCCTGGGGCACATCTGCTGGTCTTCCATTGCTTTTATCATCCCGACCCTCAGCACTTACTTTCTGAAACTCTGCACTCTGCTTTGTTTACTGAAAATGTTTTCTGTATAAACTTCAACAAGTTGGTTATGACTTCCCACAGTAGAAACATTTTTTCAGGCTAAAAAGTGAGCTACATTTTGAATGGACACTTGCACAAGTGGAAGAAAAGTCATTTTCAACTCAAGATGCACCACCAGCTCTTTTATTGCCTCCAACAATTATTTATTCCTTAAGCATTTGCTGCATGACTCTTTCTACCTTTCTGACATATGTATTTAATTAAAAATAAAATGAAGGCAAAGGATTTCTTACATCCCAGTCTAGCTGTTTTCCTTTATGTTGTTATTCAACTAGCCAACAAAATCTACCAATAAAGTTACTTGCTGTACAAAGCATAAATAAGTAACATTGTAAACTTACTTTCTGAGTGCTTTTTGGAATTTATTTAACTCATTTGTCTTAGCAAATTTTATGAGTTTGTGATTCAAAATGTGGACTTTGACCAATTGTACTGTCCTTTTGGGGGGTTTGCCTTTGTGTGATCCTAAGGACAGTTCTGACTTTCTTACAAACAGTTCTTTCAATATTTCATGTATATGTGTTCCTGTTGTCATCTCTTCGCCCTCCTGCATCTACCATGACTTCCTTTTATCAGGGCACAACTTTCCAATAATCTTGTCTACATTTGCTGCCCTCATATACTCATGTCCTAGCCAGTTTCAACCAACTCTGCTCTGGCTTCTGTCTCCTAATTCAGCTGAAAGCCTGCTCTTGTCACAGTCACAAACCACTTTCATATGGACCCAAATGGTCACTTTTTCATTCTCAGCTAATGTGCTTTCTCAGATGCATCTGACATGTTGGCACTCCCTCTCTTTAAATAGTTTCTTAAGTCTATTTTCTTTCTTTCTTTCTTTCTTTCTTTCTTTCTTTCTTTCTTTCTTT
>JAAGEH010002531.1:35891500-36228017 GCA_011751065.1 Lasiurus cinereus
TTTCTTTCTTTCTTTCTTTCTTTCTTTCTTTCTTTCTTTCTTTCTTTCTTTCTTTCTTTCTTTCTTTCTTTCTTTCTTTTTTTTTTCTTTAGAGACAGGGTCTTGCTATGTTGCCCAGCACAGGAACTTTGACCTGCTCCGTTTCCGACCTGGGCCGGTTCACCCCTCCTTAGGCAACCTGGTGGCTCCCCCCTGGGAAGTCACCATATTGATGCCAAACTTAGTGCGGGCACCCCACCGGCATAGCGCACTACAGCCCAGAACTCCTGGGCTCAAGCCATCCTTCAGCCTCAGCCTCCCGAGTAGCTGGGACTACAGGCGCTTGCCACCATGCCCAACAACTCTATTTTCTTATAATCTTCTATGTATTCATTGAGAAAGACTTGTTCTGGGTATAAAGAATGGAACCGTGAAACAGGGAGGCTGTTGTGTTCTTGTCTCTGAATAGCAGTCTGGGAGAGACAGAGAAGCAACATGCAATGACAATAGTGTGTGTTGAATGGTATGATGGAGAAAATACAGTGTTAAGAAAGGACCTATAAGAAAAGCCTAATCAGGATATAGAAGGTCAAGGGAAAATTCCTGAGAAAGTGACATTTAATCCAAACTAGAAAAGTGAATAGGAGTTAGCCAGAGAAAGGAGGAAGTGAGACAGAGTACCCAAGAAAAGGGAAGAGCGGTTGCAAGGGCGTGGAAGCAGAGCCAGAGCATGGAGAGTAGTTTAGTGGGTTTTGGGGGGAGAAAAGAGTAAAACTGGTCAGTGGAGTGAGGAGGCATCATATCAGGACAGGCCTTGTAAGACATTTAAGAAAATTGGACTCGTCTTGAGATGGGGACAAGATTAGAAAAAAGATTTGTTGGGAGTCTGTGATATTGATTAGGACAGCAATGGTGGTAGTATGAGTAAGGGTAGAAAGAACTGGCCATTACAGAGGCAGAAACAACAAAATTTAGTGATTGGTTGAGAGCCAGGAGGGGGAACAATCCTGGTGAGGGAGATGGAAGAGTCAATTACAATATTCACGATGAAGTATACGGTGCTGCCTCTCACCAGTGTGAACAGTGCCTGAGAGAGAACATGTAGCTAAAGGTGGAGGGTGATTATAAATTCAGTGGGAGTTTGCTGAGGCTCTTCAAAAGCAGAGATATGTGTGGACAGGCAATAGAGCCTCTGAAACGTACTGGCTCTCCTTTTCTCAGAGATGAGTAAAGAAATGAAGAAATACTGACAATTTCTCCGTTCCCAGGAGCTTTCTCAGGGAGCATGTGTGAGTGACCCACAATACAAGATGTGCAGAAAGGGAGTGACAGCCTTCTAGGGGGGAACCTGCCTTTCTTCTGAGCAGGAAAACACGTCAGACAGAAGAAACAGCTAAAAATCCATGGCTCTGAGAATTGGGTTGCCAGAGCATCTGCAAGAATTAGACACTTAGTGTGAAAGATCACATGACTTCATCACCAACTTCTCAGCAATACATTTAAAGGGGACTTCGTGGTCACAAGGTTTAGGAGTTTAGGAGAGGTAGGGGTAGCCTGAAATAAATAAAACCTGAATTGGGAGCACTTGTACTTTCTCAGGGTCCTGGCAACATATTGGCAATATACTGAGATTTGGGGTCAGCAAATCAGACCTAATTGAAATGAGCATATACAGATGAACTATAAGTAAGAAAATAGTAGTTCTTTTCATCTCAACTTGTTAGAATGTACATTTTCTTTTGTTTTTTAGTGGTGCATACCATTTGCAGTGGAGACCTTATTTCTTGCAAAATCATTGCTTTTGCAATTCAATCTGGAGTAATATCCAAAAAAATCATAACAAATGAGGAACTATTCTTTGGTCATTTCTAAAAAGACATTCACATGACTAGATATTTTTTTAATGCCAATATAGTTATTATTTTTAAAAATTGATTTTAGAGAGAGAACTGGAGGGAGGGAAAGAGAAAGAGAGATCGATCGATTGCTTTTCACACATATCCTGCCAAGGATTGAACTCAAAACCTAGCATGTTCCCCGATTGGGAATCAAGCCTGTGACCTTTCAGTCTGTGGAATGACATTCCAAGCAACTGACCCTCATTGGCCAAGGCAATGCCTATAATTTCTAACAACCCCAGTTGAAATATTTTTACTTCTCTATACTGTTAGCTGGAAAAAAATGAAAGAATTCAAATATTGTTGTCTAAAGGGGCCACTTTTTATTTGTTTTCAGCATGAGTTTTTCAGTTTATTTTCCCATTATCATCATCAAGTCCTCTGCTTCTCTCCATACTATTTCTTTATATAATAATACAACCTGCCTCATCAAAAACTAATACACTATTAATGAAGTATATTTCAATGCTGGCAGTCTGGGCAGTCTGTTAGGAGTTCCTAGAAAACTATATTGAGTATATCTTTAGAGGTGAATTTTTTTTCTGTAAATGATTCAATTTATTCTAAGAACTATGGTAGTAGCTACAGGATTGGAGCTCATCAGTGACCTGAATTTCTATAAGTGGACATGGTCAACTTCTCAACAAACCCTTTACAAGGGTGGCCAACTCCCTTCTGCTCTATTAGTCATTGTTAGCCACACCAGGGAGTGATTTAACTCAGTTTACAAAAAAATGCAATTGTAGTGCTACCCTCATGGGAGAGTTTAGTTAGTCACCATGCCTCTTCATCATACTGCACCCATCCTTTCCTGTGTAACAGCTTTGGCTAAACTGGCAGTGGCAGTAGATTAACACTAATGATCCCACACCCATAAAGCAACTCTTCTTGTGCATCAAGCAGTGTGTTAAACTTTGTTTTACATGATCTCATTTAATCCTCAGAACCACCTGTGATTTGGGATTATTGGCTGCATTTTAGAAATTACAAAACTCAAATTCAGGGAGAGGAGGAATTTCCCAAAGGTCACCAGAACTGGGGTTTGAACTCAACTTTTTGACTCTACAATCTATTTCTTAATCACTAGACCAATAATGGCTTGAAAATTTTGTTCCCCAAGGATGAGGAGGCAGAATTCCAGGATCCTACCCCAACCATAGCAACTCTTCTCGTGTTGTTTTATATAAGTAAGTTTCAGTGTAGAGCTCATGGAAATAAGGGTTCACAGTCACATTTTAAAAACAGTGAAGCTCCTGCATTGGCTGGGTTGTCTCTGTGCAGCTTGTGAGCCAACTGGAGATCTATCCATGGAACCCAGAATTGCTATACTGGGCACTCTGGGACCACAGACAATTGCTTAAAGGAACAACTCCTGCTCTAGCTGGTTTTGCTCAATGGGTAGAGCATCAGCCTGAGGACCAAAGGCTCCCAGGTTCAATTCCAGTCAAGGGTACATGCCTCAATTCCCAGTGGGGCTGTGCAGGAGGCAGCCAATCAATGGTTCTTTCTCATCATTAATGTTTCTATCTCTCTCTCCCACTTCCTTCCTCTCTGAAATCAATAAAAAAATATATTTTTTTAAAAAAGAACAACTCTACTGGTTGGCTATGAAGTGTACAATCTTATGTCAGTAATCCTGGGGCTAGATCAATGAAAACCTGTTAAACTGATTATATGACAAGACAAAGGGTAACACAGTACAAGTTAACGCATGTGTCTTTGGCCTCAATTATTAACTATCTTGTTATTAAAAAACTAGTGGCCTGATGCATGAAACTCATGCACATTAAAAGGGGATTAATTAGAAGAAATATTTTTTAGAGGAAATATTGCTATTTGCCCTTTCTCTATAATAGAAGTGTCAAAGATGAAAGCAAATTAGTAAAATGTATATGAAAATCTTCCTCCTATCAGAGACTGGGGTGCACACAGAACCCAGAATCAGTCCCCGCCCACCCACATGCACCTCAAAATTGCATGATGATCCAGACCCAGCTGTTCCCTGCCTCCCCTCCCCCCAACCCCTGCCGCATTGGGCTAGATCCAGACCTGGCCGGTATCACCCTTGTCAAGCCCCACTGGGGTGGGGGCTGGGGACTGAGGTCCCCTGTCAAACCCTGC
Organism: Lasiurus cinereus; assembly: GCA_011751065.1. Classification (NCBI taxonomy): domain Eukaryota; kingdom Metazoa; phylum Chordata; class Mammalia; order Chiroptera; family Vespertilionidae; genus Lasiurus; species Lasiurus cinereus. Next base: position 35,895,499 of record JAAGEH010002531.1, read on the forward strand.
CAGGTGGGGGGCAGGCATAGCCTGAGGTGCCCTGGCCTGGTGCCAGGGTGGGGTGCATGGCTGAGGTCCCCTATCAAGCCCCATGGGGGGGGTAGCGCAAACTCAGGTCCTTGCTGATTGCTCATTAGAGCTCATTACAGGAACTCAGCTCCTGCTGTGGGTGCAGCTATCTTGTGTTATGGAAATCCCCACCTCAGCTGTGGGTGCCACCATATTTATGGCAGAGTGATGGTCAATTTGCATATTCCCTTTTATTATATAGCATGTCCCAAAACAAGAACCATGAACAGGTATATTTTGCTAGTAGTAAGGCTAGAAACAATTATAATAGTAGAGCCCCTCTAAAGAGATAAAGAGTGGGACAGATAAAGAAAAATAATTTTCCCCAATAATGGACTACTCCCATATAGCAAATGTTTTTTGTTTTTGTTTTTGTTTTTTAAATGAGAAGGTTCTGACTCATTGCAGAGTGTATTTGAAGAGCAATTAATCAGATTTAATTTCGTATAGGTCACTCAGGAAAACTCATAGAGAGTCTCTTTACATTTTTCCCTAAAGACAGTTCTATAGTTAGAAACATGTTAGTCTTCATCCTAGAGACAGCTACCATTTCACAATTCATAAACAATATTTGAGAGTTTATTTTATTAATATGGCACAAAACCATTTGGATTTAAAAAGTTACTATTATCTAATAGATAAAGGAAACCCAGATTATAGAGAAGTAATGTGCATAAACCACACTCAGCAAACAGATGCAATACGATTTCCTGCATGAGACTACTGCAAACTTTTGGACACTAAAGGCAGAAATTGAGAAATCTTCCATTTTGAGGCTGCAAGTAATTTTTTGTATTCTAAGAAGTAAGACCTAGAGCAGACAGCTTTTTTTATTCTGGGAAAACCAACCCAATATGCCTTTCAGTTCTGAAAAATAAAGTACATATTCTCTATTTGGAGGGCAGAAATAATAACTTTGATTCACACTACAAATCCAGTATATGGGTCTTACATTGGATATGATATAGCATAGTTCTCTTTCTCTGTAGACAGAGTCCAAGGCAGGAAACTTTCCTTTTTCTTTATATGTATTTACGCTGCCTTACATTAGCATATTATTGTTTATTGTAAGGGAGACCTTCTCCTGTGGTGTGTGTGCACGTGAGCACGTGTGTGTGTACATAAGCATTTGTGTTTATGTGTTCTTTTCTCATATGCCAAGATCTTAGCATCAGAGAATCCGAAAACTGAAGGAAAGTTGGGTAGTCTGAACCTGATAATTTCTAAAAGGTCTTGACTGGGCTTAGAACAGCTTACACTGAATAGTAGATGTTCCATACTTGGTGTAATAAGTAATTTAATAGCCTCAGCTTGATACATGATATTGAACCATTTGCCTGCTGAAGTCTAGTTAATGCTCACACTGAGGCAGAGTTTGGGACTTCCCTTAGAGAATGAGCACAATTGACTTGGGAAGAGGCAGATCCTGGGATATTAACCATGGCCCAGGAAGCTGGCTTTCAGATGAGAAGATCATTTTCTTTTTCTCTTGGAGTCACATGATGTTTGGACATTGAGGGCTATGCTTACATGTGTGCTGGGAGGTTTTGTGTTCATAAGCTGGTTCTGACAACATGGCCACATGACACTGGTGACTGTAGGTCTACCTGCTGTCAATGAAATTAGTCAGTGTCACATATTTCCCTCTCATTATTCCTAATCTTTCTGGTTTTTATGCAATCAGGGTTGCAGTGTGAATAAAAAGATTGGAATGACCATCAAAATTAGCAAGATGGAGGTCACCAGAAAACTTGATGGAACTTATTAAAGTAGGAGTCTGGTCTCTGCTGTGCTATTGGAAGTCAAAGAAGGCTTGATGCCCCCTTTTGGGATAAAGCAGCATAATGGGACACCAGAAGCTTAAGAAAAGCCCTTCTACAGAAATAAAGAAGTGCACAGTAACCCACAGAAGGAGCAGAGACCTAAGATATGAGCCAGATAATGGGCTGAAATGACAAACAATGACTAGGATGGACATATAAGGAGAAGAACCCAATAGTTACAGAGGGTGAAGGCTCAGGTCTTTACTTCAGATATTTAAAGTTAATCTGAACATGGGGATGCAAATATCTTTTCAAGATAGTTATTTCTTTTTTTTTTTTAATGCATTCTGCCAATTTCTGCCTTTTATTTTATTTTTTTAGTAAATGTTCATTGTTCAGTTTATTACATTTGTTTCTCTTTTTCCTCCCCATAGCTCCCCTCCACCTGGCTCCCACCCCTCCAACTGCCCTTACCTCCCCCGGCATTGTCCTCATCTATAGGTGTATGATTTTTGTCCAGTTTCTCCCTGCACCCCTCATACATCTTTCCCCTGAGAATTGTCAGTCCACTCCCTTTCTATGCCCCTGATTCTATTATATTCACCAGTTTATTCTGTTCATCAGATTTTTAATTCACTTAATTTTTAGATTCACTTATTGATAGATATGTATTTGTTGTTCCTAATTTTTATCTTTACCTTTTTCTTCCTTCTCTTCTTAAAGAGTATCTTTCAGCATTTCATAAAATACTGGTTTGGTGTTGATGAACTCCTTTAGCTTAATCTTATCTGTGAAGCTCTTTATCTGACCTTCAATTCTGAATGATAGCTTTGCTGGGTAGAGTAATCTTGGTTGTAGGCTCTTGATAGTTATCACTTTGAATATTTCTTGCCACGCCCACTGACCTGCATCATTTCTGTTAAGAAATCAGTTGACAATCATATGGGTGCTCCCTTGTAGGTAATGAACTGTTTTTCTCTTGCTGCTTTTAATATTCTCTCTTTGTCTTTTGCTCTTGGTATTTTAATTATGATGTGTCTTGGTGTAGTCCTCTTTGGATTCCTTTTATATGGGGTTCTGTGTGCTTCCTGGACTTGTAAGTCTATTTCTTTCAACAGCTGTGGGAAGTTTTCATTCGTTATTTCTTCAAATAGGTTTTCAGTATCTTCCTCTCTCTCTTCTTCTGGCACCCCCATAATTCTGATGTTGGTACGCTTGAAGTTGTCCCAGGGGCTCCTTACACTATCTTCACATTTTTGAATTCTTTTTTCTTCTTGCTTTTCCAGTTGAGTGCTTTCTGCTTCTTTATATTTCAAATTTTTTATTTGATTCTTGCCTTCCTTTAGTCTGCTATTATGTCTTTGTATAATATTTTTTATTTCAGTCAGTGTATGCTTAATTTCTAGTTGATCCTTTTTCATCTCCTCTTGGGTCTTGCTAAATTTATCGGCCTTTTCTAGGAAAGTTCTTGAAAAAACTTATAATCGTGGTTTTGAACTCTATATCCAGTCGTTTGTTTTCCTCCATTTCTTTCGTTTGTGATCTATTCCTTTGTCTCCACATTTTCACTATGCTTGGATAACGTCTGTGTTGGAATCAGCCTTATGATACAAGACTTGCAAAACTGCAAAACCTTCTTTGTTGAGCTTGGATGGGTGGAGTCTCAGGGCTTAGGAACTGCCTTTGCTTCCAGTCAGCCCCAAGCTACGTGGCCCCTGGGTCTCAAGTGTCTCTTGGTAACTGTTGTAGCCTCTCTGTGCACATGCACTCATGTGCCTCTAAACTTTTGCCTTTCTGGCTCTCCATATGAGTCTGGGTCTCCAGGGTCTCGCTCAAAACTGGGGTTCAGTGCCGTTAGAAGTGGTGCAGTTGGGAGGCTCTGTCTTCCACCCACTAGAGAAACTCAGCAGCACAATCAGCAGTCTGTCTTCTGTGCACAGTGGTGTGTGCGCCCCTAGAACTCTGCCCTTTCACAGCTCCCCTAAATTTCCATGCACTCCTCCCTTTCCAGACTCCCCCTGTATGAGTCTTGCCTGAACCTGGGGTTCAGTGCAATTGGGAGTTTCCATCTCCCTCCCATCAGAGAAAGCCAGCCAGGCACTCTGGCGTCCACTCTTTTCACGCACATGTCTCCATACCTCAGCTTTATGCAGTCCTCTGAGTCTCCTTGAGCTCCTCTCTTTCCTTCTAGTTGTAGAATTTCCACTAAGCTAACTTTTCTGTGGTTCTGGATCAGGTCCATTCTGTCTTTTAGTTGCAGTTTTGAAATTGTTGAGGCAATAGTTTAGGTGTTCACCTATGCCGCCATCTTAAGATAGTGATTTCTTTTCCTTTGGATATATACTCAGAAGCAGGATTGCTGGATCATATGGTAGTTCTATTTGTATTGTTTTGAAGAACCTCCACCATTTTATGTGATGTCTGAAGAAATTTACATTCCAACCAACAGTGCACAAGGGTTTGCTTTACTGCACATCCTCATAACCCTTTATTTGACTGGGAATTTTATTGCCTTTCAGGTTAGTCACAGAAAGCACATTTATAAACAACTAGAGGCCCAGTGCATGAAATTTGTGCATGGGGGGCGGGGGGAGGGATCCCCTCAGCCCAGCCTGCACCCTCTCCAATCTGAGACCCCTCAGGGATGTCTGACTGCCAGTTTAGGCCCAATCCCAGAGATCGGGCCTAAATTGACAGTTGGACAGCCCTCTCACAATCCTAGATTGCTGGCTCCTAATTGCTCATCTGCCTGCCTGCCTGGTCACCCCCAAATTCCCCCCTACCCCAGCCAGCCTGATCACCTCTCACTGCCTTTGCATGCTGGCCTGATTGCCCCTAACTGCCCCCTCCCTGCCAACCTGGTCATCTCTAACTGGCCCCTGCTGCTTGCCAGGTCACCCCCAACTGTCCTCCACTGGCCTAGTCACCTCTCATTGCCCCCCTGCTGGCCTGATTGCCCCTAACTTCCCCCCTCTGCTGACCTGGTTGCCCCTAGTTGCTCCCCTCTCCCCCGTGACCTAGTCAACCCTCATCGCCACCACCTGGCCTGATCGCCCCCAACTGCCCCCTCCCACTGACCTAGTTACCCACCTCTCACTGGCCCCCTACTGGCCTAATCACCCCCAACTGTCCCCCCTTCTGGCCTGGTTGCCCCAACTGCATCCCCCCCACCACCACCACCACCAACCTGGTCACCCTTAACTCCCCCTGGTTGCCTTACTGTTCCTCCTGCTGGCCTGGTTGTCTCCAAATGACTACCCTCCCCCGCTGGTCTGGTTGCTCCCAACTGTCCTCCCTGTTGGCCTGGTCACCCCTCACTAATCCCCCTGCCAGCCTGGTTGTAGGCAGCCACACAGTATGCTTGTTCAGTCGTTTAGTCATCCATCACTAACCCCCCTGCCAGCCAGATCTCCCCACGAGCCTGCTTGTTCAGTTATTTGATCATCCCTCACTAATCACTCTGCCAGGCTGGTTGTAGGCAGCCATCTTGTGAGGACATGAAGGGCAATTTGCATATTATATATTTATTATATAGGATAAGTGGTATTTCCTGAGGTGATGGACCTCCCATATAATGGCCACTGAGTGCAAATCTCATGACCATGATGCTTCTTACACACGAATTTGTGAATATCCAGTGCAGATTTTACCAAATAAGGCTCTTTCTGCATAAAGGGTTCTAAAGAACTGCAGCCGGCAATTTGAAAAAAAAGAACTGCGTTAGCCTCTCTTCACCTTTTCCTAAGCTTTCACCTCTAGGTTTTTGTTAGCATTTAAAAAAGATATTTAAAACTGCACTTCAGCCACCTTGTAAAATGAAAGAGTACATTGTACAGCGACCAAAGGTATACGTCAGTGCTTTTATCAAGTTTGGGGTCCTGTTCTGCTGCACTAATTGGAACCATGTGATGAAAATGCAACACAGGATTTTCAGCTGTTCTTTAATTAAATGGAATAAAATATAAAGCTTACATTTCTTTATAGCGAGAGCTTGCTGTGTGACTCCATTAGCTGGGCTGGTGGGTGATCCTGAGGAGGAATACTGGCTCCTCCAGTCAGGGCCCCAGAAACACTGGTAGTTAGCTTTACTAGTAATATTTGAGACATTGTCAGTGATTCTATGTTATGATTTAGCCAGGTCCACAGAAGGCCTGGTGGCACATGCCTCTTTCATAAGAAGATGAAGTGATAGAGAAACCAATTATTTTCAAGTGTACTGGAATTGACTCATGAAGATTTTTAAATATTCTTATAAAGTTCAGTTACTGCAAAGATCATCAATGAAGTGGGAAAAATAATATACCACTCTTACTGTCCTAGAATCAAAATCCCAAGGAATAAAGGTTAGTCCACAAATGTATCCATTCAGGGCTTAAGTCCCTCTTTCACAGTGCTTTACATTATTAACATCTATTGAATGCACTCCCTCCCTGTCTTCCCAATGTTGGGAACCAGAACTGGTACCTCTGCACCAAGACTGAAACTTTAGGGAAGAAATGTACATTATGCTTTCAACACAACAGTTGCACCTACAGCCTCCAGAAAGAGGTAGGACAGTGCAAATGAGGACAGTAGCAGCAATTCCTCCAAAGATGGCTATGAGCGGCATTCTGCAGGAAATGGATACCCATGTGCCCACTCAGAATCATCCATCAGTCCTGCTAATAGAATGGATAAATGCTTCTCTCTTCTGCTCTGGGGTGTATGGTTCAAGATATCTTTCAGAAGATCCTGGTGGAGCATGCACCATCCATAGGGCTGGCTGCCTTGATAAGGCCTCTCTACTCTGGCTTTTCCTCCTTTCCTTTTGTGGTGCCTGTCCAGCACTCCCACTGCCTGAGTCACATTCCCAAATAAATTGACTACACAAAACCTTGGCTCAGGCTCAACTGCTGGAGAAATGCAGAGCAAGACCAATTCCTAGGAGTGTCTTGTATGAGCAAGTTCCATAAATAGTCTAATCTACCTATAATTTATTTGTCTGGCTATTTTTTTTCAGATAGTAATTAAGTTGGAGATAGTCTCTAAATCAAAAGTAGGTGGTTCAGGACCAGTCTATATTCTGTTTTTTGAAAAAGTGGCCACCAAAATTGCTCCTGCACTTAACAGGAATAGCTACTAACAAGATGGGTGCAGAGCTCTAATCTCTCCTCTTCTAAAGAACCAAGAGCCTTTAGGGACAGAGACCCTCACTCAGAAAGTATGGTTCTCTGTGGAACTATGAGATCAAAGTTTAGACTGAGGGAAGAAAAATCAAAGTAAACAATAAAATCCATGTTGAATATTATTCAAATAAAAGGGAGAAAAATCAGAAATTGAGGACAAAGGTTGGGAAGAGAGAGGACATGTGGATATTTGAAAGGGAAAATTGAGTAGAATGTAGGCTGGAGAGTGATTTGAGTTGGTAAGAGTTGGGAGTCAGAATAGGAGATGGTGGGGTGGTCAGTTATAAAGCAACCACAAAATGCTTGTTGTCATGTAATTTTCAAGGTACCCTTTCCAGTTATTAAAATGCAAAGAAAATCATTCAGGTTACCACTAAACTACTTGGAAATATTAGAAGCTATCAAATCAGCAGTGAAAAATTTAAATTCAGACTATAGCTACAAATGGATGCATGAATAGTTCTTTTGTGGTTCTATCACTCTTACAAAAAGTAACATTTTAAAATATATATATAATATATTTAAAATATATATATATATTTTATTGATTTTTTTTTACGGAGAGGAAGGGAGAGAGATAGAAAGTCAGAAACATCGATGAGAGAGAGACATGGATCAGCTGCCTCCTGCACGCCCCCCACTGGAGTTGTGCCCACAAGCAAGGTACATGCCCCTGACCGGAATCAAACCTGGGACCTTTCAGTCCACTGGCTGACGCTCTATTCACTGAGCCAAACCGGTCTCGGCCAAAAAGTAACTTTTTTATTTCTTGATTTATAGATAAATTCATGAGGCCTTACATGAACTTAGATGTTAGTTTCATTTTATTAAAAATGAATTCTGCAAATAGTGCTGAGTGAAAGAATGAGACATAAAAGGATGAAGGTGAGCTGGCTCTTCTGGGCAGTATCTACCAAGGGGCCCTTGACTAGGCTTACTGTCCATTCCCAGCTGTCCAGGACGGGCCTATAACCTGAAGTTTTCTGGGAGTCCATAACTTTACAAGGAAGTGTCAGTCAGAATGGTGGAGCTCAATTATTGTCTTGTCCTTATTACATAAATTAATATCACACTGCTAAACACCCTTGGCCAACACACTCTCCTCAACCTACTCCAAGTTCTCTTAACCTTTTAATTGGATCTTTCATCTTCTGTAGGTTCTCACCCATAACTTTCCACTTAATTTCCCTTTATGCACTTAGCTTACCACTTCTTGATATTATAGTTCATTATACAGTGATTTTGGGCCTAAGCCCACTCCCAATACTCCACTCTTTGAGAGCAGGCCCCAAATTTCATTTATTAGAACATAAGCTCCATGGCAACAGACTGTTTATATTATTCACTGCCACATCTAGTGCCCAGAACAGGGGCTGCCACAAATGCTTAACAAATATTTAATGAATGGATGGATTCATCCTTAAATTCTTTGCATGTCCCAATTCTGTGTTTTGTGCCTACTTGATCCTTTATAAACATTTGTTGATTCAAACTGAATCAACAAAGAGCTGCTCAGCTCCAAAACAGGATCAAGTATTTTACTTTACTTTAAAAATATGTTTTTTATTGAGTTCAGAGAGAGGGAGAGGGAAAGATGGATAGAAACATCAATGATGAGAGAGAATCATTGAGTGGCTGCCTCCTGCACGCTCCAAATTGGGATTAAGGCCACAACCTGGGCAAAAGCCCTGATTGGGAATTGAACAATTACCTCCTAGTTCATAGGTTGATGCTCCATCACTGAGCAACACTGGCCACATAGGTTGGAATATTTTATAAGTTTGAGTGATAGAACCATTAAAATAAAAAAAAAAACTTTTCTAAAGTAGTTTCTTGACCTTTTAATACTACATAATATATCTCTTCAGGAGATGTGACTTTTCTTTCATGAATTTCCCTAATGAAGCCTGAGCCAATCTATCGGAAACCAGGGCCAAGAATTATAAATTTTAAGCTGAAAAAAACCTTCAGAACTACAATTCCATTATTGTATTATTTTCCACACAAACAACCTTAAACCTACTTTTGCCTCACCCTGTATAAATACATGTGACTATAGTTTAATACTCTAATTTTGGAAATATCAGCATATAAATGATATTTAAAACCACAGATAACCTAGGGAGATAATGTAAGTAATAAAACAAGAAGGCTAGAGATTTTTAGGCAAAAAACTCAGCCAAGAACCCTAAAAAAAAAAAATGAGTGGACAGGAAGAAGAAGGAACACAAATAGCATATATTATTGCAGAAATCAGATGAAGAGAATGTTTACTGAGGAGAAGTGTTTTGACTATCAAATGTTGCTGAAAGGATTAGTAATATGAGAATGGCCCAATTTTCAGATTTATCAACATGGGGATCACTCTTTAAGTAGCATGGAGAAAATGGAAATCCAATTGGAGAGAAGGAAGATGAAATGAGAGATTAAGAAGTAGGAACTGAATTTTTTTAAAAGTTGTTGCAGATGTCACTGAGGTGAATATGAAATGTGAATACAAGATCCTTGTCACCAAAGAAGGTTCCATACATGTAAAACAAATGTTTTATCAATAATTTCCATGCTTTTTAAAAAAATAAGAAGAGGGGTACATTTGTATCAGTAACCACTTTTATGAACACCTGTTAGTAAAGGAAAAAGTCAAGCGAAGTAACATATTTTATTAAGAATATGAAATCTTCAATGCATCAGAAATTTTATCATCAGATTTTAAGGTAGTTTGTGTACAAACTAAAAATGGGTTTTATACATCATTCCACAAATTAAAATGCTCAGACATAATTGTTGAATACAGTAGTTAAAAAAATACACAAACCTGTAGACATTTTATTTGTCATATTTCCAAAATCTTCCTAGACAGGATATTAGACAGCTCCCACATGTAATATGTGTGAACTGAATAAGATAAATGTGTCCTTTGCAACAAAAAGTGAGATTTTATATAATTATAGGCATGTTGAATGAATAGTTTAGAATAATGTACCACTGTCATCAAATCATATCTTCATATACACATGTAATCCATTTTGCACAATGGTTTCAGCTCAGTGTGTATATAATTAAATCGTAAGATAAAGTAATAGCTGCTGCTGAGTTGAAATTTCACTTTTTTCAGTTTAAAAAAATGAATAGAAAACATAGTCTAGTGAACATCAAAGCACTTCTCTGGGACAGTTAAATCTCATCAAAGAGATCTCCGGAACTACTGTTTTTCAGAGTCTCTAACGACATGTTGTCAGTTGAGCTGAGTTCCTTTTTCAAAGTCTCTGGTAGTGGAGGATCAAGCCTAGAGAAAAAGAAAATAATGATAATTTTATTTTTAAAATATTCCACATAGAGTAAAATAAAATTAAGAGATACATAAGTAAAAGTTAATTCCTCTTTCAGAATTGATTTTAGAACATAAAGATTAAGGGAATTTAATTACTTTAACTGTTTTAGAATTAATCTGTTGCTATTCTGGGTCACAAAAATTCAAGGGCCTACAATAACAATACTCATGATTAAGGTAAAACACACAATAAACTCTGTTCTCTAAGTATGTTTATGCCAAGATCAGGATGGTTTCTCAAGCCATTTCTTTAATTATTCTATCCCAATTTTCATTTCCCTTTGCCTCCCTTAAATTCTACCTATTAACACGTATTTTAATCTAAAGAGTAGGAAGTTCCAATCCCAGGAATTCCCTTTAGTGGTCATTTGATTATAAGTGTATGTATATAACTAACAAAGATTTCACATTTTAGCAGTTGGTGATCCACATATCTTCATATCTACACTTATAATCTACATATCTTCATTTAGTAACTAAATTTTATTCAGTTTCAGTACTGCAGTTACTACCTCAATCAACTGACCTCTCTATTTATGTAAATATCCTTTTTGAGTCCTAGGATAAAAGGCATAGTCACTAACTGACTGTTAACTGGTCTTAAAAACCAGTTTTAAAAAAACCTTAAAAAGTTGCAGGGTAAACAGCTCAATCAGAAGGGCAGCTTAGGAACAGCTTATACATTTGTATAAACCTTGTCAGTGGTCCTCCATGGAACCTATATAAAATATGTTAATATTCACAATTAATGTGCTTTCAGGGGTAATTAAGACTAGGCCCTACCAATACTGAGTAATATTTCTAACTTCAAAGGCAGAAGAGCCACCCCAGCTTGGTGTAGCTGAAAGAGAAGGGCTTTAAGTCAGGACACAAAGATTTGAACCCTGGTCTATTTCTTATTAGCTATGTGACCTTAGGCAAGTCATTTAACCTAATTGGATTTATGTTCTCTCCCCTGGAAAACTGATATAATAATATCTGCCTCAGAGGTAGTCTAAAGCTTAAACGAAGTGTTGAACATGAAAATGCTTATAACTTCTCACAAAACATTTGGAAACCATTAATATTAGCTGCTAATATTATGTAAACTACAAAAGAGCTCCTGCTAATAGCTTATTTAATTTAAAAGAATAACCAATTTAAAATTCCCAAATATTGATGATGCTTTTGAGATTATAAGTATTTCAAAAAGCCCGAACCCATACTTCGCCTCACAGGTTAATAAAAATAAATCAGGACTGCATACAATTAATTAACCATGGTTGGCTGCCACTAGACCTGGGGCATGTTCTGTCTTATCTTGAGCAAGCCAAGTTCAGACAACATCACCTTCACTGAAATTCTAAGGTGTATGACAACTACTACCCCCTGGGAGTGTCAATGTTAAAATAACCATAAAGAGATATAAAAATTATAGAAAAGTTATTGTGACATACAATTAAATATTTAAAAATATAGTCCACAGGAGAATAAAATGATACAATACAGAATAAAAGTATAATTTTACATGCATAAGTTTTTAATGTCAATTCAAAACACATTAAACATTTTTCTCTGGCCATAAATGTCTCAACAGTTTATTTCTCTCCTTAGTAAAGCAGAGAATTGAAGTAAGTATTTCAATTAAAAAGTCAGATCTGGAAAAATCCTGTATAATTTTGTTTGTAGTCTGTAGACACTGCACAACCAGAACACAGAGATCCTTTGAATAAGAAAAAAAAATAGTATAAGACAAAATGACCCCACTGAAGTGACAAGTCTGAAGGAAATAGATTTCTGTTGCTCCATTTATGATTCCCATCTTCTTCTGAAGTCAATAGGAGCTTAAATAGATTTAGACCCTTTTGTTCTTAGTACCTAGTAAGTAATAGGTGTTCAATAAACTGCATTCAAAGAATAGAGATAATTTTTCTATAATTTTTATATCTCCGGTAAGTCAACAGAGTAAATTTATAGTTCTCCCACAACCAAAATAGAAGCTTAATCATTTTTATAAATAATAAAAATATTTATTTTCAGACTTTTTATAAATTCTGGCAAGTCCATCATCCTGTGCGGTCAACATGTTTTCCCATGAATATAATATTTACTAGCCTGGAAAAAAACAACAACAACAACAACACTAAAAACACAACCTAGTGGTGCAAAGAAAAAAGACAGAACTCCACTTCTGGCTATCAAGAAAAGAAGGGAAAAGATGGGCAGAACATAATATCCAGTGATGGAGGTTAGAGATTGTTAAAGAAGTGGTGACCAGGAGTGATAGTTTCACTAGTGTGGAAGCAACTGTTTAGGTTATTGCTGCTGGTGTAACAAATTATCATAATAGAGTGGCTTACAACAATTCAAATCTATTATCTTACAGATCTGAAGTTGGCAGTGTGACCCAGATCTCACTGGGGTAAGATCAAGATGTTGGCAGAACTGCTCCTCTCTGTAGGCTCCAGCGGAGAATGTTTCCTGCCTTTTTCCAGCTTCCAGAGGCTGCCCTCTTCCTCATCTGCAGAGCCAGCAATGGCAGGTGGACTCCTCACATAATCACTTCAACCTTGCTTCTTTCCTCACATGTCTTTCTCTGCCTCTCTCTTTCACTTAAGGACCTTTGTGATACATTGGATCCACCTGAATATCCAGGATATTTACATACTTTCAAGGTGAGCTAATTAGCAACCTTAATCTATCTGCGCCCTTAACTTCCCTTTGCCATGGGACCTACTATAGTCTCAGTTTCCAAGAATTAGGATGTAGACATCTTTGGGAAGGGGGCAGCATTCTGCCTACCACTCCAGCATTAACTTGGTTAGGGCTCAATTGTCATTCTTATCTATCAGTTTAAATACATTCCAGTATAACTGAATAGAGAAAAAGACTGAGCAAAACCAGGATATGGAAGGCCTTCACTAAAAGAAACCCTCACGCTGACTGGAGGAGACATGTTCAAGGTCTGTGCAATATAATCTGAAGCTCAATGAAACCAACACAGGTCTTCTTATTTAGATGTGAACTGAATCAGAATCACCAGTGGGGAAGACGGCTGGCAACCACTGTTATCCATCACTCCCCCCCACCCCCACCCTTATGCCACCCACTATTCATCAAGAGCTTCCCATGGTCGGAGACTGTCCTAGATGCTTGGAATACAAAAGTGAGCAAACAAATAATCCAAGACAAAAATAACACTGAGCTGCTGATATGCTCATACATACTTCTAGCGGCCCTGGTCTTAGGGATAGCAAAACAGAGTGACAGAGTGTTGGTTTCACTATGAGAGTTCCAAAGAGTAAGGCTGTTAAAGAACCACAGACAAGGCGTGTGACCCATATCATCAGTCACACAGAGCCATACACTTAGAAGAGCCTTATCCCTAGTTTAATGTTCTGCTATCACTATTTTGAAAGTCTTAAAGATTTTGAACAAAAGTGTTATGAGTTTTTATTTGGCACAGGACCTGTAGATTATTGTAGTCTGTCCTGACCTGTATATCCTGATCACTTTGAGTGGCTTTGGTACACAAGATACACACTGAACCTAACCAAGTGCTCAGACTTATTTTGGACCAATAAGTGTAATTTAAAAACAACAACACCAATTGAATGTATAGGTGTATGGATTCATTCTGTCCTATTCAGAATCTAGTTTTGATCCTTAATTATCATAACCACAAGTTAACTTTTCTAGCACTTAAAAAATACCTACTTTTTTCTGTTCAGGGAAATATTTGGTGAAATTTTTTTACTGGTAATTTTTGTTTATTGTCTGAAAATAAATGAATAATAATGTATTTTTCTAACAAATGAATACTCTGCTTTATTAGGCTTCTTCTCCCTCCCCTCCTCTTTTTTATTTTTAAAGTTTTACTGTCTTTTGCTTTATAGTAAGAAAACTGTCTCTACTTTAATTTATAGATTTTTCCAACTAATTTAGTCCTTGCTAGTGGACTTTATTCTTAGTGTTCACCTCTGCTCACAAAACAGCAAACTTATCATCAGTATCATCTGTGTTGTAGACTTCTTACTGACTTCCCTTTTAATTTGTGGAATATCAGTCTACCCCAAATCCTACCTGATATTTTCAAGTAAATTCCCATAACTCTTGAAGAAACACTCAGCTATTAACAATTAAAAAGTGACTGATGGGGAGAAAAAAGAAAAAAAAAATGGCAGAATAGATAGATGTGTCCTGAGCCTTGTCCAGGAGCAGACAGAGGGATCAGCTGAGGGTCACATGGGGAGTGTTTGTTGGCGAGTTGAGGGACAACTATACTCCAGGAAAAGGTGGGGGACTGCTGGATGGGGCTCTACTGACCAGGCAGGTCCTATTGCTGCTGGGTTCCCCCACCCCTGGAGCCGCCAGTGTGGATATGGAGACTGTGCCATCTTGAAGGGGTGGGTGGAAGTTATTGGAAGCCTGAGAATCTACAACCATGGCACCCACTGAGCAGCTGCAAACTCCAGAACACCAGTCCCCAATTGGCGCAAACACACGGATTCAGAGGAGCCCTACATTCCACAAGGAAAGGTCAGATTTTGCCTGAGATGAGAAGAGAACTACATAATCAGACACCCGAAGAAGAGATACAGCCCATGTATGAAAGAAAAGCAGGCATCACCAGAAAAGTAAACAAAATAGAGGCAAGCAATCTGCCAGAGAAAGAATTCAGAGAAATGGTCATAAGTAGGCTGAAAAGAATGAAAGACAAATTTGATAATATGAGTAAGAACCAAGAGGAAATGAAGAAAAACCAAGAAGAAAGGAAAAATGACATCGCTGCTGTAGATAACTCAATGAAAAACATCAAAAGTAGATTAGAAGAAGTAGAGGACTGCATCAGTGAGCTAGAAGACAAGGTAGGAAAAAATACCCAAGTAGAACAGCTTCTAGAAAAAAAATTAAAAAGCAGGAGGAGAGCCTAAGGGAAATATGGGACAACATGAAACAAAACAACATTTGCATAATAGGAATTCCAGAAGGAGAGGAAACTGAGCAAGGAATAGAAAACCTGTTTGAAGAAATAATAACAGAAAACTTCCCTGATATAGGGAAGAAAAAACCCACACAAATCCAAGAAGCTCACAGGGTCTCAAGAAAAATGAACCCCAAAGACCAACGCCAAGGCATAGTATAATTCTCAGATCACAGTGGCATAAATTATATTGGCAAACACCAATGACAAAGTAAAGTGGCCAGAGACAGAAAAGTTACCTACAAAGAAACCCCCATCAGACTACAGACAGATTTCTCAACAGAAACTCATCAGGCCAGAAGGGAAAGGAATGAAATATATATACAAGTCATGCAAAGGAAGGGTCTGAATCCAAGAATATTGTATCCAGCAAGGCTATCAATCAAAATTGAAAGTGAAATCAGGAGCTTCACAGACAAGAAAGGAATTTATTACCACCAAACCATTAATGCAAGAAATGCTAAAAAAAGACATAGGAAGTGAAGAAGGAACACAGGGGTAAAGAATAAAAATGGCGACAAATAAGTACCTATCAATATCAATAACAACTTTAAATGTACATGGGATTAAATGCTCCAATCAAAAGACAGAGGGTAATGAATTAGATAAGAAAACATGACCCATATATCTGCTGTCTACAAGAAACCCACCTCAGAAAAAGAGGTGCATACAGAGTGAAGGTGAAAGGAAAATAAAAAAGTTTTTTAGGCGAATGGAAATGAAAATAAAAAAGGTGGGGTAGCAATACTTATGTATGACAAATTAGATCTCAAAGTGAAGGACTTAACAAGAGATAAGGAGGGCCACTTCATAATACTAAAGGGAACAATCCAACAAGAAGAAAAAACTCTAATAAACATATACACAACAATACAGGAGCCCCCAAATACATAAAAAACAAACAAACAAAACAAACAAACAAAAAACTCCTGGAGGATATCAAGGGAGAGATTGACAGCAATACAATCATAGTAAGAGACTTTAGTACCCCACTATCACCTTTGGACACATCCTCTAAACAAAAAATCAGCAAAGAAACATCAATCCTAAATGACTCACTAGACCAGATGGAATTAATTGATGTCTTCAGAACATTTCACCCCAAAGCCACAGAATATACATTCTTCTCAGGTGCACATGGGTCATTTTCAAAGAAGGACCATAATGTTGAGTCATAGGCAAAGTTTCTTCAAATTCAAGAAGATAGAAATCATATCAAATATCTTCTCAGATTCCAGTGGCATAAAACTGGAAATCAACTAAAATAAAAACAATCCAAAGAAATCAACACATGGAGATTAAACAGCATGCTATTAAACAATGACTGAGTTACTAGAGAGATCAAGAAAGAAAGAAAGAAAAAACATCATGGCAACAAATGACAATGAAAACACAACAATCCAAAATCTCTGAGACACAGCAAAAGCAGTCTTGAGAGGGAATCAAGCCTACTGAAAAAAACAAGAAACAATGGTAATAAATTACCCAACCCTACAACTCAAAGAGTTAGAAAGAGAGCAACAATAAAAGCCCAGTGTAAGCAGAAGGAAGGAAATATTCAAGACCAGAGCAGAGATAAACGACATAGAGACCAAAGAAACAGTACAAAAGATCAACAAAACCAAGAGCTGGTTTTTTGAAAGGATAAACAAGAATGATGAACCTAGGCCAGGCTCACCAAGAAGCAAAGAAAGAGGATCCAAATAAACAAACTCAGAAATGGAAAAAGGTGAAAAAAACAACAGACCCCACCAAAATACAAAGGATGGTTAAAAAATACTATAATCAACTCTATTCCAACAAACTGGACAACCTGCAGGAAATGGACATATTCTTAGAAAAATATACCCTTCAAAAACTCAATCAGAAAGACTCTAAATATCTCAATATGCCAGCAACTATTAAAGTAATTGAAGCAGTCATCAAAAAGCTTCCAGCAAACAAAAGCCTAGGGCCAGATGGCTTCACAAGGGAGTTTTACCAAACATTCAAGGAAGAATTAAAAACTATCCTCCTCAGACTATTCCAAAAAATTTAAGAAGAAGGAACACTTCCAAACACCTTCTATGAAGCCAGCATCACCCTAATACCAAAAACAGATAAAGAGAATACAATGAAAGAGAATTACAGGCCAATATCCCTCATAAATATAGATGCCAAAATTCTCAACAAAATTCTAGCAGTACATCAGAAAAATCATACATCATGACCAAGTAGGATTTATCCCAGGAATGCAAGGATGGTACAATATCCATAAATCAATAAACATGATACATCACATAAGCAAATTGAAAGATAAAAATCACATAGTCATATCAATTAATGCAGAAAAAGCATTCGACAAAAGCCAACACCCTTTCTTGATAAAAACTCTCAACAAGGTGAGAATAGGAGGATCATACCCCAACATAATAAAAGCCATATGTGATAAACCCACAGCTAACAGCATACTCAATGGGCAAAAACTAAAACCATTTCCCCTAAGAACAGGAACAAGACAGGGAGGCCCACCCTCACCATTCCTGTTTGACACAGTCCTGGAAATATTAGCCATTGCAATTAGACAAGAAGGAGAAATAAAAGGGATCCAAATTGGAAAAGAAGAAGTAAAGCTGTCCTTATTTGCAGATGACATGATATTGTATATAAAAAACCTGAAAGACTTAATAAAAAAACTAATGGACTTAAAAATCAATTGGCAATGTAGCAGGATACAAAATTAATGCCAAGAAATCTATGGCATTTCTATACACTAATAGTGAAATTACAGAGAGACTAAAAAAGCAATCCCATTTACCATCGGACCAAAAAAATTAAGATACCTAGAAATAAACCTAACTAAGGAGGTAAAAGACCTATGTGCAGAAAACTACAGGATATTGAAAAAAGAGACAGAGGAAGACGTAAACAGATGGAAGAACATTCCATGTTCATGGATTTAGAGAATCCACAGCATTAAAATATCCATACTACCGAAAGCAATATATAGATTCAATGCACTTCCACTAAAATACCAACAGCATATTTCACAGACCTAGAAAAACTCTCCAAAAATTCATCTGTAATAAAAAAAGACCCCAAATGCCACAGCAATCTTGACAAAGAAAAATAAAGTAGGTGGGATTTCAATACCAGATTTCCAGCCACTATTCTCAAAATAGCCTGGTACTGGCACAAAAACAGACATACAGACCAATGGAATAGAATAGAGAATCTAGATATTAACCCAAACCACTATGCTCAATATTTGACAAAGGAGGCATGAACATACAATGGAGTTAAGACAGTTTCTTCAATAAATGGTGTTGGGAATATTGGACAGAAACTAGACCACCAACTTACACCATACACAAAAATAAATTCAAAATGATACAGGAATTAAACATAAGATGGGAAACCATAAAAATACTAGAGGTATCCACAGGCTGCAAAATCTCAGATATATGTTGAAGGAACTTCTTCACTGCTACTGCTACTAGGGCAACGGAAGCTAACGAGAAAATAAACAAATGGGATTACATCAAAATAAAAAGTTTTTTCACAGCAAAAAACAAAAACAAAAAACAAAACAAAACAAAACAAAAAAACCAACCCACAAAAAATCAATAAAACAGTAAGAAAGCCCACTGTATGGGAGAACATAATTGCAAATGTTATCACTGATAAAGGTTTAATCTCCAACATCTACAGGCAATTTATACAACTTAATAAAATGAAGATAAGTAATCCAATAAAAAAAAAATAGGCAATGGACCTAAATAAAATCTTTCAAAAGAAGACAGAAGGGAGGCCAAGAGACACATGAAAACATGCTCAAAGTCACTAATTATCCGAGAGATGCAAATCAAAACGACAATGCAATACCATCTCACACCTGTCAGAATGGTTATCATCAACAAATCAATAAATGACAAGTGGTTGAGAAAAAGGAACCCTCATGCACTGCTAGTGGTAATGCAGACTGGTACAGACACTGTAGAGAACGGTATGGAGTTTCCTCTAAAAACTGAAAATGGAACTCCCATTTGACCTAGCATTCCCTCGCCTAGGAATATATCCCAAGAAACTAGAATCACCAATCAGAAAGGATATATGCATCTCTATGTTCATAGCAGTACAATTTACAATAACTAAGATTTGGAAACAGCTTAGGTGCCCTTCAGCAGATGACTGGATCAGAAAATTGTGGTACATCTACACAATGGAATGTATGCTGCCAAAAATAGAAGGAATTCTTAACCATTTGCAGCAACCTGGATGGAACTGAAGAGCATTATGCTAAGTGAAATAAGCCAGTCAATAAAAGAAAAATACATGATCTCACTCACTTGTAGATAATAAAGAATATTATAAACTGATGACAAAAAGATAGATACAGAGGCAGTAAAGCATGAAACAGACTGTCAAATTATAGAAGATTAGGGAGGCGTGGGGTAGATAAGAGATGAACCGAAGGACTTGTATGCATGCATATAAGCATAACCAATGGATGTAAGACACTGGGGGTGAGGCCATGCATGGGAGTGAGGGGCAATGGGAAGATATGTACACATGTAATACATTAATAAAAAAATGGAAAAAACAAAACAAAAAGTGATGAATCTTAGAGGAAAGATTGAGAGGGAGTGGGATGGGTATGGGAAGTTTTTAACCAACTGATTTATATGCATATATGCATAATCCAAGGACACAAGACCGTTGTGTGGTGAAGGGAGGGGAGCAGGTCTGGGTTAGAGGGGGTCAATCGTAATACTTTAGACAATAGAAGATAAATTAAAAAATAAATGAAAAAGACTTGTAGAAAAAGAACTTCTTAAAAGTAAATAAATAAAAGTAATTCTTACCCTTAATAACAATTATTGTTTTTGTTCCTTAAGGAACTTTTCTCAAAAAGCAAATGAAATTTATTGCTGTAACAGAAGATAATATTAAGGGAATATTTATTTATATTCATGAAATTTTTATTAAAATAATGATAGACCCTATTAGATACCCAGATAAATCCAATCCAAAATACTGCATCCAACATTTAGGTGGGGTGTGGTTAAAAGGCTATTTCCATATCAGAATGGCCCTTCTAGATAGAAAATTCTAGTGTTTTCAGGATAGAAGAGAACAGTTGAACTTTTAGGTTTCATCCAAAGTTATGAAATTTGAATTTAATTACATGTTCTGTTATTATCTCCTCTTCTTATCTTACTTTGGGTGTTGAAATATTCTTTAGGATGAAATAGTTACTACTTAAGATAAACATTTGGTTAAAAGAAATAATGAATTTCCCTATTTGCTTTTTAAGAAGAAGACTAGGTTTCAAATACAGAAATTCCAAATCCTATATCAATCCTAGTGAATGAATGGAATAAAAAAATCATTTGTTTTTTGGTATATGAAGTAGTATATGCATATTACAAAAAATTCAAAAACTTTATAACAACAGAAAAAGTAAAATAAAAATTATCCTGTCCATTCACCTGTTGATATTTTAGTATACGTTTTTTTTTAATTCAATCAAAATTCTGTTGAAAGATTACTCAAAGTTGCTAATCTATCATTCAGAGTAATAGAAACATTATTGAATGTTCTCCTTACTCCAGGTATTGTGTTAAGCTCTTTATTCATGTAATTGTCACAATACCCCTATGTTCTGTTATGGTCTCTATTTTCTAGATGAGAAACCAAAACTTTAGATATGTGAATGACTCACTCACCTAAAGTCTCACAATTTATAAATGGCCAAGGCATGGCTACTTTCTCATTTCTCCTTTGCCTCAAATGTCTTATCCTTCATTATTACCTGCTCTAAACCCACTACATTTGAAGGCTCAGCTAAAATGCTACATCCCTCATGAAATTTGCCTTGAATTCTGGCTCTTCATTTAAAACTTGATTTTAGAGGGGTAGAGAGAGAGAGATAGAGAGAGATATAGATAGATAGATAGATGATAGATAGACAGATAGAGATTTGTTGTTTCATTTATTTATGCATTCATTGGTTAATTCTTGTATGTGCCCTGACAAGGGATCAAATCCACAACCTTATGGAGATATCTGGCCAGGGCCTGAACTCAGCCTCTTTGAGATCTCATATCATACATCATTAGAGAATTATTCTAACATAAAGTAAACTAATTCTGTTCAAAACAACACAGCTTTATGTGTTCCCTGGGTAATTATAACGTGTGAAATTGAAAGCAGGACCATTTACAGCAAATGTTTCTTAAAGTGAAAAATGTGCTTAAAGTTAGATTATAAGCTCTATTTTTCCTTGAAGTCATTAACATCACCACTTTGATTGACAATACTTAGCAAGCATTTGAAAGTGAATTATGCTCCACTGGACACTGTCTGCATAATATTAAATTGACATGGTCACTACCCTCTTTGAGCTTACAATCTAAAACAGATGTCATGGTATAAACAAACATAAAAAGAGATAAAGACGCCGACAGACATCTGTTCAACAATTGAAATACACTTCATGAAATGCTTATTTTATAGTGAAAGTGTTGTATGTGTATGCATATGTAGGAAATTGAGATGTTCATATATGGGATAGAGGTAAGGATTTTTCAAACGTAGATTTTGTCTGTATAAGAAGGCAAGAGCTCACATCTGTGCAATTTGGACTTTATTAGAAGAATACAGTTGTCAATCACCATAGAATAACCACTGTACACATGTGAACCAGATGCTTCCATGTAAAATAACCCAGTGTGTTTCACAGATGAATCACTGAAAACGTAATTACACATCAGTCCTCGTTTATTAGTAACAGGTCCACTTATGTGGAAGCCATATGGTACTGTCCATCCTGAAGTAGTGGAAAATACAAAAATGGGTACTCTTGAGATGTTCAAATATAAACTGCTGCTGCTGCTGCTTTGCTGTAGTATCCTTGTGGTGGTGGGATAAGTGATAATTATACATGTTCAGTCAAATGTCTTTCAGAGAGATATCTATGACTGCCTTTTATTAGTAACGATTGTGCCAATAAAGTTTAGTTTTATTCTGTACTTTTAGGATTTTATTTCAACATAAAAGAAAATGTTTAGTGGCCACACAACTCCTATATACCTATATAATGACTGTTAGGATAAATATTCATTTATAATACCTTAGAATGTGAGCTCACTCTAAATTGTTATGAATGTTATCTCTGCATATAGTTTAAATGTTGAGTCAATATATATATGGATTCCCTGCAGAACAACAGAACCCATGTGCAAGCTGTCAGGAAGTATCTATGTTTTACAATACTGATCCTCTGAGCTCCAAGGGTCATTGGTCTGTGTTTCATAAGCTGTCTACCTATTTACATAATCGATTTGCTTGTTTTTTTCATGTGTCAGAGCATTGTCTAACAAATAGAAATGGAACTCTTTAGTTAACAGCAAAACCTTTTAAGAAGAGTTTAATTTTTTGCTTCAAAGAGACTCTTTAAAACAAAGAAAAGCAGCTTAACCAAGTCTACTTCTACAGAATACTTTGGTTAGAAAACTATAGAACATAGCACACATCTTCAAAGTCATCTAGAGTATTATACTCAAATGTCCATGTTGTACTGGGAGGCTGAGGTAGAAACAGTTCATTTTCAAATAACCTAGGTCCTTGGGACATCATACTGAACTGTATTTGAATGCTAGAGGCCCGTTGCAGGAAGATTCCTACAAGAATAGGGTCGATAAATTTAGCGAGAACCTTGAGGATATGAAAAGGGACCAACTAGAAATTAAACATACAATGACTGAAACAAAAAAAATAATATACAGAGATCCAATAGTAGACTAGAGAATCACAAGAATCAAGTCAAAGATTTGAAATACAAAGAAGCAAAAAACACCCAACCAGAAAAGCAAAAAAAGAATCCAAAAATATGAAGATTATATAAGGAGCCCTCTGGGACAACTTCAAGCGTATCAACATCAGAATTATGGGGGTGCTAGAAGAAGAGAGAGAGAGCAAGATACTGAGAACCTATTTGAAGAAATAATGACAGAAAACATCCCCCACCTGGTGAAAGAAATAGACTTATAAGTCCAGGAAACACACAGAACCCCAAAGAAAAGGAATTTCAAGAGGACTACACCAAGACATATCATAATTAAAATACCAAGAGCAAAAGACAAAGAGAGAATATTTAAAGCAGCAAAAAAACAAACAAACAAAAAAAAAACAGTTACCTACAAGGGAGCACCAATATGATTATCAGCTGATTTCTCAACAGAAACTATGCAGGCCAGACGGGACTGGCAAGAAATATTCAAAGTGATGAATAGCAAGAACTTACAACCAAGATTACTCTACCCAGCAAAGCTATCATTCAGAATTGAAGGTCAGATAAAGAGCTTCACAGATAAGAAAAAAGCTAAAGGTGTTCATCACCTCCCACAACAATTTCAAAACTACAACTAAAAGACAAAATGGACATCATCCAGAACCATAGGAAGGCTGGCTGAGTAGAAATTCTACAACAGGAAGGACAGAGTAAAGCATACTGATACTCAGAAGAGCTGCAGGAGGCAGAGGTATGGAGGCACCTGCACAGAGAGGGCTGGAAACTGAGTACGTGGCTGGCTTTCTCAATCAGGAGGGAAACAAAAGCTCCCAACAGCTTTGAACTCCAGTTCTGGGTGAGATTCTGGGTACCCAAACTCATACAGGGAGAAAATAGACTATCAGGAAAGAGAAAAGCACTGAGACTCAGAGGAACTGGAGTATTATAGTATTATATGAAATGCTGAAAGGTATTAAGAAGAGAAAGAAGGTAAAGATAAAAATTAGGAACAAATACATATCTATCAACAAGTGAATCTAAAAATCAAGTGAATAAAAAATCTGATGAACAGAATAAACTGGTGAATATAATAGAACGAGGGGCATAGAAAGGGAGTAGTAGACTGACAAGTCTCAGGGGGAAAGGAGTGTGGGGGGTGCAGGAAGAGACTGGACAAAAATCGTACACTTATGGATGAGGATATGGGGGAGAGGGGTAAGGGCAGAGAGTGAGGTATGAACCAGTGGAGGGGAGCTACGAAGGAAAAAAAGAGGAACAATTGTAATAATCTGAACAATAAAGATTTATTTAGAAAAAGTCTACCATAATACCTGACACATAGTAAGTACTTTAAAATAATAGCTAAATTTTTATAATAACATAATTATTAATAGTGAAAGAATTTATAAGATAAGTGGATAAACAAACATGATAAATCCACACACAGTACTACTTATTAGAAGCAATGAAATGCTGACATATGTCTACATGGAAGAGCATGCTGCTACATGAAAGAAGTGAATCAAAATGGCTAAATACTGTATGATTTTATGTGACATTCTGGGGAAAAAACAAAACTATTGAAACAGATCAGTGGTTAGTAGAGCTGATTGTGGAAGAAAGGACTAAAAATGGGCATGAAAAATCTTTTTGGGATGGTGAAAATATTTCCTTGCTTGATAGTAATATTGGCCAAAATTCATCAAACCATACACCTAAGAATCATGAATTTTACTTTATATTATTTATATATCTATAAGCAAGACAAATAAAAAGGTATAACTTTTCTACTGAATAGCATTTTAAGCTATATTTTGTTTTTTATTATGTCATTTAAATATTTTTAAAAACTACTAATTTAAAAATATACAATGTATTCTTAATTGTGAAATAAATATCTGTGGAACAGGAATAAGAGTTCCTTACCAATCCCCTAAGAATGAAGGAAAACAAGTAAGGGGCTTGTTAGTTTCAAACTTTCATGGGATGCTTAATATGCTTCTTTAGATTTTCTATTTATTCCTACATTCTTTAAGAAATAGGTCACAGCCCTATCCAGTTTACTCAGTGGATTAGAGCATCAGACTGTGGACTGAAGGGTCCTGGGTTTGATTCCAGTCAAGGGCACATGCCCAGGTTGCAGGTTCGATCCCCTGTGGGGGCCATGCTGGAGGCAGCCGATCAATGATTCTCTCTCATCATTGTTGTTTTATCTCTCTTCCTCTTCCTTCCTCTCTGAAATCAATGAAAATATATTTTAAAATATATATAAAAGTTTTCTAAAAAAAAAAAGAAAAGTAATAAATCTCAAACTGCTTTTTTAATAGAAGTACGTGCTGAAAGACCAAAAGAAATGTTGCTGTACAGTACTAAAAACTCATGCTATGCAATGACAAAATTATACTTGTTGAAGCAAAACTTCAAGAAATAAACCATATTGTAGTTCCAAATGGAAGAGTGGAAAATATGATGTCAGTAGAACATATAGATCAAAATGGATTTTCCCTTACAGAATATTAAACATGAAATGGCTTGAGCTTGGTTAGAAGGTTTACTTCCTTCCTTTCAATTATGCTTTAAAAATTAGAGACAGATTCTATTATGAAGAGTAACTAAGTAAAATGAAATCTGGAGGAAAATATACTATTAATGTTAAGAGGATCTGATTGAAAGCAGGTAAAGTTACAGTTTCTAAAAGTACAGTACACTCAACTATGTGATAGCTTTGATTATGAGGCAGAAGGGGAATGTTGACTTTGGAATTAGGTTGTAATAGGGAGTAGAATAGGAAATGTCTACCATGTCAAAAAACACTGATCTGTCCCACACTGTGATAGGCAACTTCTTCTACAAAAGTAAAATAAAACAAAAATCACGTGAGTGTTCATTTGATCTGTGAAAGTAGCAAAAAAAGTGTGTGTGGTGGGGAGAGATCCTATTCTACAGATTACCAAAGGCTCAAATCAATCTCTGAGTTCCCTAGTCTATTTTCAAATGGTTTTTAGCTTGCTTTTATAGAGTGGTCTTCTTTTTGAATTTCAGATGGTAGCAGTAGGTATATTATCTTGAGTTAATCAAAATCTTTACTCTCCTAAGATGACTACCTGATTACCTAGTGTCAAATAGTCACAATCTTAGCAAAGTCTTATAGTTAATTACCACAGCATATTGTTTTCTTCCTATAATAATAAAAACTGTATTTTCCTTCTTCCAACGGCACAAAAAAAGCTACAGGAATAGCAAAAGACAATTTTACTGCTTATACTTAAAAAAAAGAAACAAAGCATTGATGCAGATATTCTACTGTTCCTCTTAGATCTGTTAGGTTGGGGCAAGGATAAGATCTGTTGTAATTCTCTATACGAGTAAATTAGCATAGTATACCAAAACTGTGATTTTTATAAAATTCACATTGGTATACTGGCTGATTAAATGGTACTTTTCAGCTTAGTTTCCCTATTATTTTCAAATGGAGACAAACAGAAGTAATTTCTTGTCTAGAGACTAGCAGACCAAATAATTTGGGAATGACTGAAATGTCCAGGATTAGGCTGGTATGGATAGAAGTCAAAGAGATAAAGATGGAATAAGACAATATTTTTGTTAACAGGGTAGCCAATGAATACAACACATGAAAATTCCTTGAAAATTAATGGAAAGGTATATTTCTATATAAATGAATGGTATTACCAATGAACATAAAATTCTTGGATATCTGATTATAAAACTGAGCAAGAAATATATTTTTAGAATAGTCGCAGAAATATTTTGTTTTGCAGAAAAATGAAAAGTAGAAATTGTAAAATATTTAAAATGAATCTTTCCCTAAGTGAATATTAGCATGTGTATTGTTCCTAGAGGTTATTATCCAAATGATATATATGCGTGAAGGGGGAAGAGAAAGAAACTATGCTCATAGGAATAATGTGAAGATTTCCTAAACTATGTGCCATCTATTATTTAAGCATTATTTGGTCGATATGAATAAAACATTTTAGAGTTTTACCAACAGAATTGATGAAAAACAAAGAAACAAACAGAATATTGCCATCTGTGTAAATGACTTCTAACACCTCTTTCAGTTCCAGGTCTATTTGCATATAGTGTAATGACTTCTAGATTGATTTTGGAGGCAATTATCTCATAAAATCCTCTGCCAAAATAATACATGAGGTGAGACCTCTCTGACAGGCTGAGTTTGCAAACCTATGTTTAACTGGAGTATAGGCATAGCTCCATATACCAAGTGTTTGGCATGAATTAGGAGAGACTTGGGGAAAGCTTGAGAGCTACATGGCTCCCAGGTGAGCTGTAGATGCTGAGGAGGGGAGTAAATGTTGGGCTTTCAAAGGAAACCAAGTGAATATGGCTAAGATATCATTTACAAATTTTATCCCTTAGTGCTTTGTGAAATGCCATTACAGTATTTGGCCTTTTTACATACAAAAATTGAAATGTTTGATAATGCTTTAAAGGGTGTGGGAATAAATTTCTCAGTATCTAGTAATTAGTTAATCCAATTTCTTGGATCTAGAAAATGAAACAAAATCAACAGTTGCCTTTTTAAGTTTACTTTTCTTGAAGGTCCTGGATAGACCAATTGTCCATTATGATTTATTTGTTCCCTCCTCTTTGTTCTCATAGCCAAATCATTGATAACCTGATTCATGTCACAGTAAGTCTCCATCTGATTTATAACATCTTTTCTTTACCATTCTCTCTTTCAGGTACTTCAATAAACTTTGAAAATAGATTTTAAAACTCATTCAAATTCTGTCCAAAATTTCTAGGGATTACCCAGGGCCTACTCAAGAATGCAAATAATCCTTTCCATTAATATTAATAGGGTAATCTAAAATTGTTGGTAGAGTATTAAATTTGTCAGTAAAAGAGTAATCAAGCTTTCAAATTAATTTAAATTGGCTAATTGAAATAAGTGAATATTCAAGAAAATTTAATTGTACTGGACAAAAAGCTGTTTCTAAAGTATCAACTAAAATTTCTATTGGTAGTTCATCTCATAGTAAAATTGCTTAACCAACACAGTATTAGATGCTTTGTTCAGTCCTCCTTAATACTTCTAGTATTTAATTTTGACAAAGAACTCAGAGAAATTAGCTCTTTCTATTTTTTTGTGGCCAAAAGTTTCTAGGCAAAATTCTTACAATCCAAATAAAATGGTAAAAGAAAAATATTTTTATTGAAAGTGTTGTCTATTTCTATTACAATCTAAGAGGCTGATAATTATTTGTATAAGTAGAATAAATAATCTCTCCCTAGCTCATTAAGCCATGGTACTGTTGAGATGCTTTAATCAAAATTTTCTTAAAATAACTTCTCCAAAATCCTCAGCTTCTGGCAACAAGAGACAATAATAATTCTTTATACTTTTGTTATAATGGGATATTCCTTTACCCATTGCAGGCCCGGTGCATGAAATTCATAGGGGGTGGGGGTGGAGGGTGAGGGAATATCCTTCAGCCCAGCCTGCACCCTCTCTAATCTGGGACACCTAGAGGGATGTCTGACTGCCTGTTTAAGTATGCCTGTTTAGGAGACCTAAACAGGCAGTCAGACATCCCTTTTACAATCCGGAACTGCTGGCTCCCAACCACTCACCTGCCTGCACGATCACCCCCTAACCACTCCCCTACCAGCCTGATAGATGCCTAACTGTTCCCCTGCTGGCCCAATTGCCCCCAACTGCCCTCCCCTGCAGGCCTGGTTGCCCCCAACTTCCTCTCCCCTGCCAGCACGGTAACCCCTAACTGCCCTCCTTTGCCAGTCTGGTCACCCCTAACTGCCTTCCCCTGTAGGCCCAGTTACCCCTAACTGCCCTCCTCTGCTGACCTGGTGACCCCCAACTGCCCTCCCCTGCTGGCCTGGTCGCCCCCAACTGCCTTTCCCTGACAGTCTGGTCACCCCTGATCACTACAGCTCTCCTATCTGTACTCCACAATTATAGTTAAAGCTATGAAATAAGCCTTCCATACCTGTGCTTCTAAAAGGGACATATCTAATTCATTTGCATACTTTATGAGATATCAAGCTGTTTGTATGTTTGGTCTCTTAATGTACTTGAAATTAACAGCAATTTGAAAAATAAAAAGTTATTTTTATATTGTGATTTCATAAAGTATATAAGACTACAAAAATTCAATCTAAGTTTTTCTGTATTAATAACATTAAATGTTTCCATGAAGTAGAGGAATCTAAAAGCTCTGACAACATGTACTATCAAAAGAGTTAGAACTTTTTATGATGTATTCTGCTATGTTATTCCACAGTAGCTGATGGAATTTGTGGCAAATTTCATAACTCTAAAAAAATGAAGTGAAACAAATATTTATTGCAGTCATATTGCTCAAAATTATTGTTTAATGAATATTGAAACAACACTATCTACTGAAAGTTGTTATCACCTATAGCATTTAAATTACTATTTCTTTCCATTTTGGGTGCAGAAAATGCAGACTATATTACACATAACAATTTCACTAATAATTAGAACTTTTTCTTTTCAAATTATTTTCTTTTACTAGGCCAAATTTTATCTAAAACTGCTGTTAAAAGATAATTATCAATGTAATAGGATATATTACTTTTATCCTTTTATTGGAGTAAGATATATGATTTATTTTACTAATACAGATTTTTAAAAAAACTGGTGTCTACCAGGTATTATGATTATTCTTTAATACATTTATTTTTATTTTTTTAAATTTAAATTCTTTATTGTTTAAAGTATTACATATGCCTCCTTTCCCCTCCCTCTCCATCTATGATTATGCTTTTAAAAGAAGTATACAGGGTGCAAGGGTGGGGGGAAGAGTAGGCTTGTAGTTGGGAGTATATAACATACAGAGTTTATTCTTGTTTTATTATTTCTTAACTAGAGGCCAGGTGCACAGGGGTGGTGTCCTTCAGCCCAGCCTGCACCTTTTCCAATCTGGGACCCCTTGAGGGATGTCTGACTGCCCATTTAGGCCTGATCCCACTGATGTGTTAGTGAAAAAAAGAAGGAAGTAAATCCTATCTAAGAAAAGAGTAATATGCAAATTAACCACCACTCTACTACACCCACAAGCCATGCCTGCAAGCCACACCCACCAGTCAACCAGGAGTGGGTATGCAAATTAACCCAACTCAGTTGGCTGTGGCCATGGAGAGAGCAGGAGGGAGACTTGGGTTTCCCCAATGATGGAGGAAACCAAGCTTTCCACACACTCTTGTGGGCCCACTCAAGGCTAGAAAGTTTCAATTATAGAAGATAAATAAGTCCTAACAAAAATGGCAGCAGCCATGGAGCTGGAGAGAGCAGGAAGCTAGGATTGCCCTCAGTGATGGAGGCAGCCAAGCTTCTGTAGCCCTGGCCTGTCTTGGTCTCTGCTTAAGGTTACAAAGTTTCAATTATAAAAGATAAATAAATCCCAATAGAAATGGCTGCCGCCACAGAGTAAGTAGGAGGCTTGGCTCCACTCAAGGCTACGAAGTTTCAACTATAGACGATAAATAAATCACAGATACCAGGGGCTCCACTTGGGTCACTAGGGGGCGTGGCCAGCCTGCAAACCACCACAGGCCCCTCACCCAGGCCACCCCACACCCCAAGGGAAACCCCACCCTGATCTGAGACACCCTTCAGGGAAAACCAGCTGGCCTTCACCCATGCACCAGGCCTCTAGCCTATCTAATAAGAGTAATATGCAGATTGACCATCACTCCAACACATAAGATGTCTGCCCCCATGTGATCAAAGATCCTGCTCCTATGTGGACACAAGATGGCCACTATAAGATGGCCAGCAGGGGAGGGCAGTTAGGGGTGACCAAGCCTGAAGGGAGGGCAGTTAGCACAAACAGGATGGCAGAGGAGCAGTTAGGCATCAATCAGGCTGGCAGGGGAGTGGTTAGGGGGTGATCAGGCTGGCAGGTAGAGGTGGTTAGGGGCAATCAGGAAGGCAGGCAGACAAGAAGTTGGGAGCCAGCAATCCTGGATTGTGGGAGGGATGTCCGACTGCCAATTTAGGCCTAATCTCACCAGGATCGTGCCTACACAGGCAGTTGGACATCCCTCGAGGAGTCCCATATTGGAGAGGGTGCAGGCTGGGCTGAGGATTAAAATTTCGTGCACCGGGCAGTCTAGTTATATATAATATTTTAGAGAATATAATGCTCAATAAAGATTTAAAAAAGAACTAGATTGGGAGTGGGATGGGATTACAATATTAAATAGTATGATCAAAGACACTCTTACTAAGAAGATAAAATGTGGGAAAAGATGTGGAGGAGCAAGTTGATATCTAAAGGAAGAACATTGTAGGCAGACGAATGATGTGTTGAAGAATATATAGAAAGCTAGTGTGGCTGGAGCATTATGAGCAATTGGGAGAAGAATAAAGCTCACAGAGGTAAATGCGTGCAGATAGCAACCAACATAAAATCCTGCAGCAGTAGATTGAATCAGGTATCATAGGAAATCAGTATGATGAGATATACTTTGGGGCTATTACCAAGGATGGGTTAGATCTAAATGTGCTGGTATGAAAAGATCTAAATGGGAAGGTCAGGTACTATGATACCATTTGTGTACATTAATATATGTCTTTATGTCAGAAAAAAATGCTTTCCAAAAGGATATATGAGAAAGTTAATAGAGCCCTTCTGAAATGGTCCAGGGGTGGAGTATGAGGCTTTTACTCTTAATTTTAAACATCTATACTGCCAGGGTTCGTGTTCCAGCATTAAGAAGGGTTCAGCAATCTGCAGAAAGGTTGTGCCTAGCTTAAGCAAGTGTCCAGAGACGAAAGATAATCTTGAAAGGCATTGGGGGGGTCAGAGAAACCTGGCTGAAGAAGCCAAATTTTCTTTGTCTCAGGACCCTTGCTTTTTATTAACACAATTTGTCCTAAGGCAAGGTGGAGATAATACACTTCAAAAGGTCGGGTACAGAAGCATTGTCAGATTGGGGAATAGCCTATGACTGTTCAGGTGTTTGGCCAGTAGGAGGCAATAAAATATAGATTAAGATGCCCTGAGCTATCTGGTAGTAAACAATCATCTTATTTGGGTTTGGGAGAAATGCTTTAGCCATTCCAACAGGTGATAACATATGTGACTCAGTCCTTGTTGAGTCCCCAAGTTCCATTAACCTTTTGATGAAATGCTTGCAATTATGACATGCTGGAACTGGCTTCTGGCACTATACTACCTTTTAACCACCTCCACATATGATTTTTACTTTTAAAAAGACAAGAAAAAGAGCTATTTATATATCGGCAGCATGGTCTCTTTCTAGTCAAACCTCATCAACAGTTGATTTCAGAGTTTTGCCTTTTGCCCTTTGGATGGCACATCAGCATCCTGAAATGAATTTTGCAAGTATTGTTTCCTAACTTCCTTTCTCAGAGCTTATTCCAATGACTTTACTAAGTCATAATAATTTCACTACGAAAACCCAGTTCCTCATAAATCTTGGCTACTTAGCAACTTCACAAATCTTAGCACTCTCATTCCCATAACTTCTGTACCATCCATCTAGAATCACTCAGATTCCTTCCTCCATCCTGCAGATAAGCCATGTCCTCCACCATCCCGAAATGCATTTTTCTACTCTCCTCAAAAACAAAGACTCAAAACTCTCCTTCAAAATAAAGAATTAACTTCCAACTTATTTTTATCACTAAGAACTTCCAAACATAATTTATTCGGTATTAACCACATGCCGGTAGCAGTTTTGCTTTGCATTAAGCATGTGTTCTCTGAAAGAACGGGGGCCGAATCTTTTCTTTCTTTAGTATCTCTCCACCTTGATTGTATATAATGTTTGTCATAAATTGGTGTTCTATCCATGTTGCTACATTAACTGACTTAATTTTCTTAATTCATATTTCTTAGAAAGGTCTATAAAAACATAGGGAATGATGAAACCTAGAAAGATCATATAAATAACCTCAAACCCTCTGTGTTGAATTTTGTGGATTTTTCTGCTCATCTTCTATTCCACTCTCATTATATAATAACTTTTTACCACTGCAGAACTTGGAAAGCTAAAAACCACTTCCCATTCTCCTCTGTAAAACTACCAAGATATCTGGAAGGTGAAAATGAAGCAAAGAACACCTTCTTGATTCATTTTAGTTTCTCTCCTCTCACCAGCAAGCAGTCTTAATGCAGAAGAAGGGGCTTTTCTGTAGCAGATTTCTTTGTCCACTTTTCAGCTTTCTACATGTCAGGCAGTTGTGGCAGAGGTGATGGCTGGAATACAAAGTCACATGACCATTTACCAAATTTGAGGCTGTCATGCACAGGAGCTTCCTGGCAACTGGATTAGTTATGCTAGTGGCCTTGTTTTCTGATAGCATGGCCACTTGTGTTCTGATAGCAGTGTGCGGCAAATGATTTGAGAGGCCCCTGGAGCTCAGTCCCAGGCTTTCCAACAACTTAATGAGTATCTAATGCCTGCGTACATTGATTTTCTGTGGCTGAATTATGAAAAAAGTGGTGGCCTACACACACACACACACACACACACACACACACACACAAATGTATTCTCTTACAGTTCTTGAGGCCACAATGTGAAATGCATCTTATGGGACTAAATCAAGGTGTTGGCAGGGCTAGGCTCCCCACCCCGCCCGCCCTGCTGCCCAAGGCTCTTAAGCCAATTCATCTCCTTGCCTTTTCTAGTGTCTAGAGCTGCATTTCTTGCATTTCCTGGCTTATGTCTCCTTCCTGTGCATGTAAACAGTAGTTTAGTATCTTCTCTCTGTGACTCTACTTCTATCACATAGCCTCCTTCTCTTCTGCTTGAAATCTCCCTCTCCCTCCTTCTAATAAGGACACTTGTAATTGCATTTAGGGTTCATCTGGATAATCTGGGATAATTTCTGCTTCTCAATATCCTTAATTTTCAGCTGCAAAATCCATTTGCCATATAAGGTAAATTCATAGGTTCCAGTGATGAGAACATGGATATCGTTGAGGACTATTATTTAGTCCTACCATCTATACCTTCCTCTTTTACATGTCACTATATGGAGGAAGAGATTCTCAGATTCCAGACATTAGAAAGTTGTTATCTTTAGGGATGTGAAAGGAGGCATTATTTTGCCTGCCACAGAAGGGAACAGAGAATAAATGTAAAAACATGATACTGAAATCTTCAAACTTTTCGTTCTGCCAGAAGGATATTTTTTCTTTATTATATTCCCTACTTCTGGCCCATCTTCCTCCTTAGCTATGACTCCTGCTACTCCCTTAGATTAAGCTCCACCAGGGCTTATCAAGCCTCAACCAGGGACTGTATTGCCTCCCTGCAGAGAATGCCTCCTCAGTCTCTCCACACAGCTTCAATCCTCCCTCATTACTGCAGTGAACCACAGAAAGCCTCCACTCCCTAACATCTTCCCCCAGCACTTCAACACAGTGGTTCTCAACCTTTCTAATGCCTCGAGCCCTTTAATACAGTTCCTCATGTTGTGGTGACCCCCAACCATAAAATTATTATTGTTGCAACTTCATAACTGTAATTTTGCTACTGTTAATGAATCGTAATGTAAATATGTGTTTTCCGATGGTCTTAGGCTCTACAGCAGCAGTTCTCAACCTGTGGGTCGCGACCCACAGGTTGAGAAATGCTAGCAGGGTCACCGAAGACTATTGGAAAACATAGATGTTTATATTACAATTCATTAACAGTAGCAAAATTACAGTTATGATGTAGCAAAGAAAATAATTTTATGGTTGGGG
This sequence comes from Lasiurus cinereus, assembly GCA_011751065.1. Lineage (NCBI taxonomy): Eukaryota > Metazoa > Chordata > Mammalia > Chiroptera > Vespertilionidae > Lasiurus > Lasiurus cinereus. The sequence continues at coordinate 35,930,308 of JAAGEH010002531.1, forward strand.
GTCACCACAACATGAGGAACTGTATTAAAGGGTCATGGTATTAGAAAGGTTGAGAACCACTGGACTTTACAGGTAGTCTGGGGGTCCTATAGCGTTGCCTTTATCATCATAAGATATATGAGTATATGTCATTATCTTCCTATATGACCCCATCTTTATCCCCAGTGGATATGTAATCTACTAGATGTCAGATACTATATTTTGCATTCATAGGTAGTTAATTATTTGCCATTCCTAACTATGTCAAGAAAAAATTCATACTAAGCTTTAAAAATATCTGTTTTTAAACAATGATTTTTTAAATTGATATATAATTGACATGTAATATTGTGTAAGTTTGATGTGTGCATGTTACTTTGAAACATCTATATGTTAGAATATATTTGTTTTTATTTATATAGAATATGTGTATTTTTCTCTATATTTTCTATAACATATAAATTAGTTTTGAAATTCTTAACTTGCTGTGTGTTTACTTTGCAGAGAGATGACAGTGGATGGTATGTAAAAAAGATTGCTGTTTTCTTAAATCCTTACACCATTTGTGAGAAGGCCCCGAATAATTCTTTGTGTTCAAAAAGCATATGAGAGAGAAATCCAAGATGGCGGCATAGGTAAACACCTATACTGCTGCCTCGCACAACAATTTCAAAACTACAACTAAAAGACAGAACGGACATCATCCAGAACCACAGGAAAGCTGGCTGAGTGGAAGTTCTACAACTAGAGGGAAAGAGAGGGGCTCACAGAGGCCCAGAGGAGCTGCAAAAAGCTGAGGTACGGAGACGCGCGCTGAGAGAGCGGGTGCCGGAGTACCTGGCTGGCTTTCTCTGGCGGGCGGGAAACGGAGACTCCCAACGGCATTGAACCCCTTATCTTACGACACTAAACCCCAGATCCAGCCGAAACTCATACGGGGGGAGTTTGGACTGTGAAAAGGGAGAAGTGCACGGAAATTTAGGGGAGTTGCAAAGGATCGGAGGTCTGGTCGCTCACGGCACCACGCGGAGGACGGATTGCTGATTGTGCCGCTGGCTTTCGCGAGTGGGCGGGAGACAGACCCTCCCAACTGCGCCACTTCTGAGTCCACTGGGCCCCTGTTTTGGGCGAAACCCTGGGGACCTAGACTCGTGTGGTCCTGGTTCGCAGGGGAGCGGGAAAGGCAGCAGTTAGAGGCGCTGCGGGTGCGCGAGTGCACAAGGACCGCTCCAGCCATTACCCAGTCACGTGAGACTCAGGGGCTGTGGAGGGCGGGGCCGACTGGAAGGCAAGGCGGTCCCTTAAGCCCTGAGACTCCACCCCTCCCAAGCTCAGCAGAGGCTTCTTCGGCTGAATCCAGCACAGAAGTTTCTCCGGCACAGTGAAAATGCCGAGACAAGGGAAGGGATTACAAGCAAAAGAAATGGAGGAAAAAAAACGACTGGATATAGAGTTCAAAACTATGCTTATAAGGTTTTTCAAGAATATGCTAGAAAAGATGGATAAATTTAGTGAGACCCAAGAGAAGATGATAAATACACTGACTGAAATAAAAACTATTATGCAGAGTACTAACAGCAGACTAGAGAAAGGCAAGGATCAAGTCAAAAATTTGAAATATAAAGAAGCAGAAAACATTCAACTGGAAAAGCAAGAAGAGAAAAGAATCCAAAAATGTGAAGATAATGTAAGGAGCCTCTGGGACAGCTTCAAGCGTACCAACATCAGAATTGTGGGGGTGCCAGAAGAAGAGAGAGAGCAAGATACTGAAAACCTGTTTAAAGAAATAATGACTGAAAACTTCCCACATCTGGTAAAAGAAATAGACTTACAAGTCGAGGAAGCACACAGAACCCCAAAGAAAAGGAACCCAAAGAGGACTACACCAAGACACATCATAATTAAAATGCAAAGAGCATAAGAGAAAGAGAGAATATTAAAAGCAGCAAGAGAAAAACAGTTTATTACCTACAAGGGAGCACCCATACGACTGTCAGCTGATTTCTCAACAGAAACGATGCAGGCCAGACGGGAGTGGCAAGAAATATTCAACGTGATGAACAACAAGAACCTACAACCAAGAATAATCTATCCAGCAAAGCTATCATTCAGAATTGAAGGGCAGATAAAGACCTTCACAGAGAAGAAAAAGCTAAAGGAGTTCATCAACTCCAAACCAGTATTATATGAAAAGCTGAAAGGTACCCTTTTAGAAGAGGAAGAAGAAAAAGGTAAAAGACAAAAAATTATGAACAACAAATACACATCTGTCAACAAGTGAATCTAAAAATTAAGTGAATTAAAAATCTGATCAACAGAATAAACTGGTGAATATAATAGAATCAGGAGCACAGAAAGGGAGTAGACTGATAATTCTCAGGAGGACAAAAATCATAAAGCATCAAACAGACTGTGAAATTATAGCAGAAAGATTAAAGTTAGGTGAGGTAAATAAGTGATCAATCAAAGGACTTGTATGCATGCTTATAAACATAACCAATGATCACAGACACTGGGGGGTCGGGGTACGCCTGGGAGGGAGGGGGGGCAATGGGGAGATATGTATAAAAAATTAATAAAAATTAATAAAATAAAATAAAATTTAAAAAAAGCATATGAAAATCACATACTATATTTATTATAATATTATTTCTATAAATATTAATAGAAGTAGACTACCAGAGTCCAGTAAAAATTTCAGTTTTGATATTTCAATGTTTGTTAACTTAATATGAATCCCATGGATATCATTTTCAAATGACAAATTGCATTTTCTATGTGTAAAGTTCCCTAAGGAATTGATTCTTATTGTGAAATAAATGAAAAGAATGGTTCTCATATTATGAATTCTCACACATAGAACTATGAAAAACTCAAAATCAAATCTGCATTGGGATATAAAATTAGATAATGTAAAATAATTATGAATCAAGTCTAAATTGCAGAAAAATATAATGATAATGCAATCTAAAATTTAAAGAATACTTATGAATTATAAAAAGTTTAAATGTAGTTTGAAAATTTTCTTTAAAAACATAATTAGGATTATATTTACTGTTATTTTAAGTTTAGGAAATATATATTTAATAGGTAAATTTTTATTAGGTAAAGAATATGCCAAATACTACAGATACTTACATTTTTTTAGAATGTAAAATGTAAATATTTTCAAAGAGAACTTTTGATTTAAGAACAAAAACATGTGCAAAAGTGTGGAGGACTTCAGCATTGACCTTTCTACGGAAACCAGAAAACTACTTTGTAAATGCTTGTGTGTGTAATATGCTGTTGAGTCAGCTCCAACTTTTGGTGACCTTATAAATGAGTGATGTCTACAATATCCTGTCCTCAACAGTACTTCTCAGCTTCTGTAGACTCAGGCCTGTGGTTTCTTATACATGGAGTCAATACATGTCATGTTTAATCTTCATCTTTTTCTGCTGCCTTCTATTTTCTCTAGCATTAATGTCTTTTCCAAATGCCTATATCCATGATTAAGTAAGATTTGTACTTTCTCAAAAATATAAGTGGTTAAAAGTGGCCTATTTCTATAATGATATTAACTTATTGCCACACATATTTTTTTTTAATATCCCACACCATGTACTTCTATTCATGTGCCTAAGCCTCTATCCATTCACCTATCCATGGTATTTATGTCTATTATATTAAAAATGGACTGCTCAACTGCATCAATGCTTCCTTGGTAATATGATTTCACAATAATTTCTCAAAGGACTTAAACTTCACTTTATTGTTGAACTCTTTCTTCATATGAAATCGTGCAGAAATCATTGTACAAACAAACAGTAAAAAGTTGAACTACATTGGGAATGAGAAAGAAGAGATGGTAAGTTCTTGTGATTTACCACCAGAGCTCTCTTGACCCTCCAAAACATATTAGACAAATGTTTAGGGCTTTATAAAACACTAGAGGCCTGGTGCACAAAATTCATGCATGGGGGCGGGGTAGGATGTTCGTTAACCCAGTCTGCTCCCCCTCTTATCTGGGACCTCTTGAGGGATGTATGACTGCCCTCTCAGAATCCAGGACTGCTGGTTCCCAACTGATCATCTGCCTGCCTTCCTGATTGCCCCAAACTGCTTCTGCCTGCCAGCCTGATCACCCCTAACTACACCCCTGCCAGCCTGATTAATTCCTAACTGCTTCCCTGCCAGCCTGTTTGCCCCTAACTCCCCTCCCCTGTGAACCTCATAACCCCTAATTGCCCTCCCCTATAGGTCTGGTCACCCCCAACTGCCCTCCCCTGTGGCCTGATTGCCCACAATTGCCCTCTCTTGCAGGCCTGGTCCCTGCCAACTGCCCTCCTCTGCTGGCCATCTTGTGGTGGCCATCTTGTGTCCACATGGGGGCAGGATCTTTTGACCACATGGAGGCAGTCATCTTGTGTGTTGGAGTGATGGTCAATCTGCATATTATTCTTTTATTAGATAGGATAGAGACTGTGCATGGATGGGGGCCAGCTGGTTTGCCCTGAAGGGTGTCCTGGATCAGGGTGGGGGTTCCCTTGGGACATATATACGTATATATATAATATATATATTTTATTTTTTATTAACAACTGTAAACCTACTTTTGCCCCAACCTGTTTAATGTGCTTAAAGAAGACACATAGTATACTATATGTTTCAATAATACTTTCTTCACAAAAGTTAAAATACAAGGTTCAAACATTTAGTGTTAAGTTATTTGATCTGGAATTTTCTATCTGGAATTCCATATTGTTCTAGACAGCTAATCTTTTACAGTACATATATTTAGTAAATAGTTGTATACATAACCACAAAATATGTCTTCTGGCTTTTACCTTACTCTTTTTAAACATTTTTTTTTTATTTGAGAGGGGGCGGAGGAGAGAGAGAGAGAGAGAGAGAGAGAGAGAGAGAGAGAGGTGAGAGAAAACCATCAATCAGCTGCCTCCACATGTGTCTTGACCAGGGATTGAATCCATAACCCGGGTGTGATCCTTGACTGGGAATCAAACCGACCACCTTTTGGTGTACAGCAAGCATGTCAAATTTGCGGCCTACAAATATTTTTGCAGCCCAGTCAATATAATGGTAAGAAACATTTTAATAAAAAATTTTGTAACTTAATTTTTACAATATCCTATTATACATAATTATTAATAACTACAACATTCACTAATGACTGATTACTATGGTAGTGTTGCATTCATTTTCCTTGCGTGCCTTTCTCTCCACGAATACTAGCAGCGAATATTTTAGCAGCTGATTGCCACATCATTAGTATTGTATTGACTTGTTCGGTGTGTGCAACAGGAAATATTTCGCTTTCAGAGAACAAGAAAAATAGGTTCATTTGCGTTATGCCTATTAATTTGTGCAGTTATTTAGTGTATGGTAAGTTAATGTTCAAGAAAAAGTACTAATTTTTATTAAAATGTTCTATTATTTTGTTAGTGATTAGTCATTTATTTCAGCCCTTTGTATTTAGCATGTCTCTATGAAAATAAACCTACTTTCCTATAAAAATTGAAGCTTTTGTTTTTTTACGGCCCACAAACTTAAACTTCGTTTATTTGGCCCATATCAGCCTTTGAATTTGCCATGCTTGGTGTACAGGATGATGCTCCAACAAATTGAACCACACCAGGTGGGGATCACCTTACTTTTGCAGTTTGCTCTCTCAACTTTCTCACTATGCCCTACATTTCAATTAAAAAAGAATTGCTAAGAACAGCAAGTTTTATTAATTAGAATAGTAATACTTGTTATGAAAATGACTGATGCTAAATAATTCCGACTGTTCTTATTGGATAATTTCTTACCTATAGACAAACTATCAGCCTGCCTAGTGTTTATATTAAACTTTGTCAAATATATATTGTTTTTCCATTGTATGCAAATTGAAAAAAATATGAATCATTTCTTTGTTGTATGCTGGATTATGTAGGAAATGTCTGGGAACAATTCAAAGAAAGATAGAAATAGTTCCTATGGATGTTTTGTATAGTATCTTGGCATTTGTGTTGACAATTAAAAGTTCTCTTCCAGATAATTAAATTCACATAATGCCAGATTTGTTGTGTGCCCAATTTGAACTTCAGTATATAGTTTCCTGATAGTCACAACTGAGACAGTCTTTCACCCCGGTCCATGATACTCTGCTTATGATGCTCTTAAAACATTTTTTAAAACTCTTAAGTTAATATGTATCTTGATTTGCCTTAAAAGTAAATATTTTGTGCATTTGTTCCTCCCTTAGCTAAATTATCAGTATATTCATGAAACTACAATAGAGAAAGTTGATAGCCCCTGAGTGTTCAAAACAGTGTGAAATCTTTCAAAATTGTTTGTGGAAGGCCCATAAATAGAAATATGTATTAGCTGTTCTCTATAACTCCTGTTATTTCTCCAAACCCCAAACAACCATGAGAAATAATGCATAATCACTTTTTAAATGGGAAAGCATTACCAGATTGAATGAATTAAATTAAAAATGCCATCAGAATTCCTTAAACACTTCAGAAATTCTAGCAAAAAAGTGTGCTAGAAGGAAATATTTTGGGGAATAGTCTTGTGCCTCTTTGTAATATGGCCATAGAACTGTAAGTATAAAGCCCAGAGGTTAGAAAAGGTAACCGGGGAGAGAGTGAAAGTAAGTGTGCTTTCCTATGGCAGAGTAAAAGCCTTGACTTCCAAATACAAAGAATTCTGACTACTTACTCCCACATCAATAAGGCCTGATGAAAGAATTGAATATTGAAATATTTTAGAGTTACAAAATGCCCCTTCCTTCTTTCCCTCTCATTTTGGTGTGCTCTCTTCTTTGTTCTGTATTTGGGTGCCACAAAGGGAAGAAATGAAGCCACAAAGATGAGTCAGGGTTTCCAGCCTGTCTCCTAGAGACACTGGCTCAGCTGTGATGCAGATTCCTGTTGCCTAATCTATGCTTTCGCCAGAGTTGGGGAGAGAGATTGATGCGGTGGCTTTGCTGCCATCATCCACAATCTATTAATGCCATGTACCGCTTACCCTAAAGTACACAAAATATCACACAACAATGGCTGGGAACCATGTCATTCCATTTCTAGGATAGTGACACTCCCTGTTGATTATAAAATTATTCTTGTTAACACAAAATCTTAATCATTTGGCACTTAAGTCAATCTTAAGAAAAGAGTCTACAATCTAAAGAGATTTACTTGATTACCTGAATGTTTTATATTTGATCCTACTTTAAAATGTGATGTATAAAGTCTAACATGAAAATTCAATAATAATCTGTGATTTCCTTTCCATGAAATGCTTCCTTTCCATATTTAAAATGAGATGAATATAGAAATTACTAATCTTGAATATAAATATATAAATCCTCGCCTGAGGAATGAGAATATTTTTTCCATTGATTTCTAGAGGGAGTAGGAATGGGGAAGAAGAGAGAGGGAGGGAGAGACAGAAGGAGTAAGGAATATGGAGGTGAGAAGGAAATATCAATTGGTCAATATCAATTGGAAACATCAATTATGGTTTTCTTGGTTGCAAGAAGCTAAGGTTTGATTCTTTCTTTTTGTTTTAATCACTATAAAATGATCCCTAATAATGAATGAGTTATAATTAGCTTATATGTTTATTTGGTTTTAATTCAGAAATTGAACATCCGTTCAATAATTCAATATAACAAATAATTTTAGCTATATCATACCAACCAATTTCAGTGCCTTTAAAATTTTTTTATTGATTGGTGTTCGAGAGAGAGAAGAAGGAAAGTAGAGGTAATATCAATTTGTTTTCTACTTATGCATCCATTAGGCTGCTTCTTGGATGTGCCTGGACTAGGGATAGAATCTGCAACCTTGGCATATCAGGACAATGCTCTAACCAACCGAGCTACCTTGCTTGGGTCAATTTCAATATCTTTAAAAGAAAGTTAGTTTTTATTTTATGAAGCAAATAAAACATTATTTTTAGAGCCTTATGTAAATATTAATTTATATAAAACTTGATGATTTATGTAAAAATTTTAGAGAAGTAAAGCAAGGGTAAATTTCCTCCAGATGATTATATATTTGGAAGGGATCTCAACTCTTGACTATATGGTAGAAGAAAAATAAAGTAATAATTAAAGAGAATATATTTGTGAAGAAATATAAAACTACTGTAAATCTATATAACATCTACAGACCAAAATATATCTGTAATAACAGATAGTAGAGAGCAGTCAACAATCAGCTGACAGCTAAAGTCCTCTCCCTCAGCTCATACAGCAGTGTTCATGGTATACTCTAACATTGTACAGCATGGACTTTGGTTGAACTTAGATAAAGTTAGCAAAGAAAGAGAAACATGGTTTTTTGCCTAATTTAGGTCTCAAGAATACAAGCACTGTTTACTAATAAGTTGTTTAACAGCTTAGTATTTTTTGATATATACTTTATGTGGTCTTAAATAAAGAATGTACTTGTATTATTTTTACACTTTTGGAAAATATCTGTGAATTGTGGTCTGAAATATCAGATAATTAATAAGTTAATTTTGTGCCATATTATTATTAGTTTTGCTCTAACTACAATTCCGAGTAATTTGTGGTTTCCTTTTTATCTAGTTATTGCTCCAATTATGACAGTTAATCAGGGTTCACTATAGCTGAGTTCAAAGTAATTAGGTTTACTATATTCTCAAATTGTTTCCTAATTGGCCATGCGTCATCTGCAAATATTATCAAAGTTTTCCTTAATTATATTTATAACCATTTTTGAATTTGAAATTGTTCTCATTTGAATCATTACCTCAAATCCTTCACCCTAACACAGTTTATTCCATATAATATTAACAAATATTTATAGGCTATGTTCTTTGTCTCTCCAATTAAATTTTCTATTGTGTTATTTGTATCTTTTTTTTTAAGCTAGATTATACTTGATTTTCTCAAGTTATCCTATATAATAAAGATCTAATATGCTAATTAGACTGGTTGGCAGAACAACCTTCCAGAACGACCAGTGGACAGGGGACGGGGTGGCGAGGCAGCTGGGCTGCAAGGGCCAAGGCAGCCAGAGCTGTGAGGGCCTACTCTTGCATGAATTTTGTGCATCGGTCTCTAGTTGTACTATAAAATTAAGGCTATTTTAGTTTTTTAAAGGTTTTCCATAAAAATAATCTACCCTTTAAAATTTGGAAGTATTGTAAATTATTGCTGTTACTTAACTTCTATATACTTTATTATTATATTGCCACAATTATAATTAAAACTTTTCATAATAAAAATACTGTCACCAACATTTATGTGATGTCTCCTATACTATATAATAACTGTTCTTACCAATGCATGTTTGCCTTAAAATTATCCACAAAGGGATATATTTTAAACCTTTCTATATGTATATAAGCAAGAATATCCTTCAGTTTCCTTTATTGCTAGGGCAACAATATAGTATAGAGTATGGATTATAGATTGGTATTATCCCAGCTTGATTCCCTTTTACTATTTATTTTTAAAAATTTTATTTATTGATTTTAGAGAGAGAGGAAGGGGGTGGAGAGAGAGAGAAAGAGAGAGAGATTTGTTATTCCCCTTATTTATGCATTCATTGTTTCTTATATGTGCACTGACCCACAAACTTGGGTATCAGGACAATATTCTAACCACTTAGCTATCCAATCAGGGCTTGACTTCATTTCGTACCACTTATTATCTGTGACTCTCTGTGTCTCAGTCTTTTCATGAATAAAATGGGAATAAAGTTACTACCTAATAGAATTAGTGGAAAGATTAACAGATAAAGAATTTTGAAAAATTGTCATTAAAACCTTTTGAGCTATTTCTCCTTGAATCTGGTCCTTCATAGTTTATTTTCAATTAAATAAATGTATATGTCACAATAAGTTATCTTTCATACATCTGATTAAATTTAACCATAAATTTATTCCACTTATATCTTTAATAAAATTTTTGCTAGATTTTCGCTTCTCAATATGAATGCTTGTTTGCAATATTTAAAACACTAGGAGTCTACACATTATCTCTTGCTTAAAATAACAAAAAATGCTCATGTGAATGTGTGTGCGTGTACATACATACATACTTTCCCGCTTTTAATAGCACTGGAAAGCTGATAAAGTACTAAGAAAATATTAGATAAAAATGTAAAGCAAGGCAGGTCCTTCGAGAGGTAAGGAGCACTGAAACCTTCCCCTCCACACCCTTCCCCAGGGGACATTTATTGGAACTTAGAGAACTAATGTTGCAGTTTTCAGAGTTGTAGAGCAGAGACAAAGCCCAGTGTTTGCCCAAAGTGCAGATCCTCTCCCGTGAAGGTGGGGCACCATAGATTTGCTTGGTATAGGTTTCAGGAGCATATTTCTATAAAATATCATCTGCATATCATATTGTGTTCACCATACAAAATCAGTCTCCTTCCCAGTGGAAAACATCAACCTCTACAATGAATCTGACAACACATCATCCCTTTCATCTTTCTAAATTACTAGTACCGGCCTTCCAAAGTTCCACTCTTGTCTACACTCAATCTAGCACAGAGCAGAAAAGTGATCTCACAAGTAAATCAAATAACAAAATTCACTGTTTAAAAGCCTGCAAAAGATTCCCTAAATACATAGAATAAAAACCAACTTCCTTACTTTGGACCAGAGACTCTGCAGGATCTGGCTTCTGCCTACCTTTCCAAGTTACAATCACCCCTTCCTCCACCCCCCTCTACACACATTCATACAAGTATCTTGCTAAATGTCATGGGACACAGAAGATGCAGGTGTTCTATCTCAGTGTGCAAGCAGCTTAAAAACTGAGAATGAAGGCAAGGCTTGTACATAAATACCAGGAAAAATAGGTAAAACATTAGATGATGTGCTAAATAGCCTATGAACTCAAAGAGGAAAGAGGGATTGCTCTTGTGATTTCCAGGAAGCCTGGCAGAAGAGGTCACTTTTGAAGGAAAGGACTGTAAAATAAATGGAAAACAAGAATTTTCAAGCAGCTAGAACAGTTGAGGAGAAAAAGAAAATGAATGGATGAGATGCATATGAGGAAATAAGTCAGACTTGAAAAAAGTGCTGGTAGGTAAAGCAAGGGTTAGTATTAAGAGATAAGGTTGTAGCCCTAGCTGGTTTGGCTCAGTGGATAGAGCTTAGCCTGCAGATTGAAGAGTTCCGGGTTCAATTTCAGTCAAGGGCACAAGCCCAGGTTGCTGGTTTGATCCTCATTTGGGGGTGCGCAGGAGGCAGCCAATCAATGATTCCCTTTCACTGTTGTCTCTCTCTCTCTCCCCCTTTCCCTTCCTCTCTGAAGTCAATATATGTGTGTGTGTATGTGTGTGTGTATATATATATATATATATATATATATATATATATATTAAAAAGAATGTAGTTTAAACAAAAAGAGATAAGATTGTAGGTATTGGTTCATAGAAAAGGACATCATTTTCTTTGGGAAGAGAAGGAAGAAATATATGGAGATATATGGAGATACATAAAAGGAATATGATTAGTGACAAATAACCTATCATTAAATGTACAATAAAATTTTTCTTGTGAAATAAGAAAAATCTAAAATCTATTTTTGTAACCTAGTATACATAATAAATAAAAAGAAACACATTTGATGAAATTGTGAATATATGAAAAAGTAATGTAGTTAATATGCTACTGCTCAAACAACTAAACTAAAAAAAGAAAAAAGAAAGGAAGGCTTGCCTGGAATATTAGTTAGTCTATGAGAGTGAGACCAAAGTACTGCTATATTTAACTTGTAGAATTAAATTTACTTACAAAAATTAAATTAAATAATCTCAATAATTTTGGAAATATGGTACTATCCAAAATGTCTTTAAGTAAGACCATTTCATTACCATAAAACAAACAATGGGAAACTAAAATGCATATTTAAAGATTTGCTTCAAATAAGATTTTGCAGCTTAAGGTTTTGGGTAACAAATGCCATAAAACACTGAATTTTCAGCAAAAAATCACTTAGTCAATTCCAATTATTCTGGAGGATACTTACTACTAGTAGTATTAATTGTAATCATAAACTGCTCTGGACAGTGCTTTCCAAAATCCCATGAAACACTCCAGTAAAAAGTCTTCTATTTTCAAACACATTTGGGAAATGTTCAATAAATGTAACATGCAAATGTACACTGTGAATTGAGGAAAGATTTATAGCCTTCAAAGTTTTCAAAAAACATAACCAGGGAACCTGTTATTGGCTTTTTACCATTTCAAGGAAGTAACACTGAGGTGCTACTCTATGAGAAATTATGGAATTATTGCTAGCTTTGCTTTACCTTTCTTTATACTGTATATCTTATTCATAGGATGTCCTCAAGTCCCAAACCATGCCCTACACAACACACACACACACACACACACACACACACAGCATAGAAATGTTATTATGTAAATATCCTACCTATATATGTTTCTATCTACACACCCACCCAATCTTCATGGACAGTTGTGGGAAGCTGCCCATTGTCTTCACTAGCATAGAGGTGTGGACAAGGAACCCGGAAGCTGGTGACCCTTAAGCAAAGGTCAGGGCTGTACACTCACTGTTTAGTCCAGACAATGGTAGTTGAAGCAACTTCCCTACCAGCCAGTCATGTAAATCCTTTCTGATAAGATAGTCTGCCTGCTACTGGAACTTGCCTGCCTAAGGGCTATAGGTGTATTCCAAATTGAATAAAAAGATGATAAGACTGGAGCCCAAGTGGAATCCTTCCTCTTGAGCTAGGCTCCCGCCTGGCCCCTCAATATTTCCAAATTATTGTTTTGTATCTCGCCTCTTTCATTTGCATGTGGCCCCTCTTCCAGAGCCTGAACCCTGAACCACGCAGGATATGGGACATTCACATCTGGCGCTCCAACAGGGACCTCTGGAGGAGAAGACTTTGCCTAGAGTGAAAAAACGAAGTTTCACCGGCAAAGTGGAGAAAAAGATTTCACCGGATAGGTGGGGACACCACATAGGTGGGGAATTTCACCACATGCAAAGCCCATGATCAGCTTCAGGAATAGAGATCTGTAAGTAGGGTGGGAAAATATCTTTTCTTTAACCAGACTAATGGGGCAGAATTTGGTTAAAAAGAAATTTTATTATACACTTTTGGTTTGCATGCTTAAAGAATCAGAGTTTCAGAAGGTATTCTCTTACAGTTTTTGTTTGATCTTATAGAACATAACCCTTGGTTTCCTAAAGAAGGTACATTAGATCTTAAATGTTTGGGAAAAAGTTGGTCAAAATAGCAGTTAATAAATTAAGATGATTTGGCAGATAAAGTTGGTAACTAATCTGGTGTACAGAAATGTTAAAAGTATAGACCTGGCTGTCTTAACTGCAAACAGTACTGCGTGGTTATCCTATATAATAAAAGGCTAATATGCAAATAGACTGAACAGTGGAACAACCAAACAGCTATGATGTGCACTGACCACCAGGGGGCGTGTGCAGAACATGGCAGGCAGATGGTGGAGCAGATAAACAGGAGTGCAAGACCAACACAGGGTGCCAATCAATGTCATTGGAGCAAGCCTCTGGTGATCACTGAAAATGCTTTGCTCTCAAGCACCGCGGTCTGCATCTGTTGTTGGCACCAGCCCTGCTCGCACCAGCTGCTGGTGCCAAAGCCACCACTTGCACCCACTGCCAGTGTTAGCCCCTGATCGCCTCTGAGGGCTTCTCTACTTCCCCCTCCTCCTGAAGGGCAATGGGGGCAGTAGCCACTGCTTGCACCCACTGTTGGTGCTGGCCCCAATCACTCCACACTATCAGTAGGTGTAAGAGGGGCAGGTGCTGTCAGCATGTGGGAGCTTCGGCAGTGGGAGGGGCCGGGTGGGGGTGTGGAGGATCAGCCAAGACCTGCTTACACCTGTGGTGGGAGGGTGTGTGGAGGATGGGCCGAGACCTGCCCCTGTGCCTACTGCAGCCCTGTGGCCCACAGATACTTTCAAGGTGCATGAACTCATGCACTGATCCCCTAGTATATTATAAAAAGATGTTCTATTTTGCTGACCCAATAACTGTTCTATATAGGGTTTACATGTAAACTCAGTAATATATTTTTATCCAAGGAAAGCATTGCTTTCATACTTAGGAAAAACAATTTAATTTTTTTCAATTTCTTCTACCTCTGCCAACACACATTTAAAATATATATATATATATAAAGTTTTAGCAAAATTTATAGAAAAATAACAAACTTTTCAAAAACATGTTTTATAAGTTTCACAATTGCATAATCTTAGTGTAGACTATGACATAAAATTATATAACGTATGAGCTGAAACTACTCTTATGAATTACCTAATATAATATACTCATTTGTGAATGAAATTTTATGTCACACAAATGAATGGCAAAACCAGGGCTTACAATCCAGGTCTTTAAGATATTTATCCTTTAAGTTTTTCATTTCACCAGCATATCCCTTGTCCCCATCTTTTTATTCTGTTTTGTTTTTGAAAATCTTCACACATTTCAAAAACTATATATACAAATATATTTTGTTTTATATACTTAAATGTCTAGAGACTAAAAGCTATGAGCAATGTTTATTTTATTGTTTATCTGAATTTATTCATATCAATCTGCTGATTTTGAAGTCTTAAAAACACATGTATAACCTAGCTAAACTGACTAAACACAAACCCCAATCCCTTAAAAAAATAATTTTGTGAGTGTACTACAGTTCCCCTTCAAAAATGACATTATTATTATGTTTAAAGAAGAGTACATCTTTACCTGCCAATATTCCTGAGGGGTAGTAATTTTGTAGCAATTCTACAAATCTCTGAATAGTGAATAGTGACAAAAGCACAAAAGTTCAATTTATTTAGAGAAAAGAAATTGTGAAGAACTTAGAGTTCTTGTACTAATTTAGAAAATCCCTGATCTCTCTAAAGAACTACATGAACCCTTAAATGAGAAGTCACAAGTAATGAAAAATTTCACTTTATACATGTAATAAAATGAGACAGGTTCTTTCCAATTATTTTTCAGTCAAGAAACTGCTAGCTTCAGTTACAACAATGTGCTGTATAAAGTATCTGAGTATTGAAGACTGATATTTAGCAGAGAATCCTTGTAAATCACATGGTAAAGAATATAATCAGAGTACCTAAAATGTAGTAATCATGCAATATTTTGTAAATATTTACAAAACAAATGAAATACATTTGTTTTTTTTAATAATTATTAAAATTGCACACTTTATAATTCTATATACAGTGGTACCTCGAGATACGAGTTTAATTCGTTCTGTAACCTTGAGGCGTGGGAAACTATGAGATGCTCGAGTCGCGGTAAACTGGTGGGTCGTGTGCAGCCAGCCGATCCACGCAATTACTCTTATCTCAAATGTTGCTCGTATTTCAAAGCAAAAATCGCTCGCTTGATGGCTCGTATCTCAAAAATCTCGTATGTTAGGGTACTCGTATCTTGAGGTACCACTGTAATGTATATAGCATTTAATTTTTATAATATTCTAATTGTATAAATCAAATTTAGTCAAGATAAGAATATTTCAGTTCTCCATTTGTTTATAGATTAGATAAATTCAGTATTTTACAACAAGAGAAATGTCTAGTTTCACTTTTGAAATGTAAATGACCTAGAAGTCATCCCTCCTATTCCTAGAAGAAAAAACTGAAAACCAATAACTTTTCTTGGATGAATCAGACACTAGAGATTGCTGGGCAATCCCCTCCCCCCCCAATCTAGAAAGATAGGTTAATCCAGAGAGTAACAATTGAGATATGTTCACCTGGAGTTGAGGCCCCTGTATCCATAAATTGGTAGAAACTCTTAAATGGGAATTTTAATGAACTGTTGAAGAATGAATGTAGACTAGCTTGAGAGTGAGAAACTCCTGGGGAGTCTAGCTAGGAAATCCCTACCTTTTCCTGGATTTTACCTCCAGGAAACCTAGCAGGTTCTCAAGGTGAAGATCCGAAAAAGGACCCCTCCTGATTCTGGCAGGGGGAGCAAAAGAGTCATCCTTGTGAAATATATTCAGACCCTCCATAAAAAAGGCCTTCTCTCCAAGGTAAAAGCTTTTCCCCACCTGGGATAAGGATATTTCTCATGCTGTATCTTTCTTATCTTCCTAACAGGGAAGACGGAAAACCTATAACACCAAAGAAATACTTGTAAAACAGGGGCCCACCAATAGACTGAGATTTAACCATAATCATATAGAATGTTTTCTTCTACACCATACCATCATATAAACAAGGTGTCAGTAAAATAACAGTAGATTACAGTTAAAAGCTGGAAGATGCCAACTCTCTCTGAGAAGAAGTACTCCGGGAAGCCCAAAGTTAAGGAAGACAAAAACAAGGATACTGAAAAACTTAATGCTTCTGATACCTACAGCTACAATAAACATTAAATAGAGTTCAAAGTCTAGTCACAGTAACATAAATCCTCACATAAATGGCCTCTTTATTTCAGCACCTATTACTTGATATACCAGTATGTTCAGCTTTTAATAAAAAGTTATAAGGAATTCTAGAAAACAAGAAAAAGAGTCTTAAGAGTAAAAAACAAGCATCAGACTTAGATGCTTGCTTTGGAGGTATTGGAAACATCACACAGGGAATTTAAAATAATTATGATCAATATATTAAGGGTGCTAAAAAAAAAACTAGACATTTTGAAGGAATAGATGAGTAATGTAAGCAGAGAGGTACAAACACCAGGAAAGAATCAAAATTAAGTGCTAGAAATCAAAAGCATTATAACAGAAATAAAGAATACATTCTTATCCAGTCAAAAGACTAGACAGAGCAAAAGAAAAAAAAATCAGTGAGTATGAATATAAGTCAAGAGAAACTACTTAAATTGAAATGCAAAGCATTCAAAGAATGGAAAAGAACAAAATATCCCAAAACTGTGGAATAATTTTAATAAAAGGTATAGCCTATACATAATTAGAATACTGAAAGGAGATGGAAGAGAAAATAGAGTAGAAGGAATATTTGAAGTAATAATATCTGAGAATTATCTAAAATTAATGATAGACACCAAACAATATATCTAAGAAGGTTAGAGAATACAAAGCCAGATAAATATCACAAACAAATAAACATACATCTAGGCATGCTTATTAAAATATCAGAAAACTAAAGACAAAGAGAAAATCTTGGAAGCAACAAGAGGCGATAAAATATCTTACCTACGGAAGAACAGTAAGACAAAGAATAAAGAAAACTTTCTATTTTCTTTAGTTGAGTTCAAATTATTTAATTTTACCATATTCTCGATGAACAACGTAAAAATTATAGTGGATTTCTCACCAGAAACCATGCAACTAAGAAGAAAGGATTGTAAAATATTTAAAATGTTGAAAGAAAAAAACCTACCAACCTAAAATTCTATATCCAGTAAAAATATTTATTCAATATTGAAGAAATAATGACTTTTTCAGACAAACATAAAAAGATGTAATAGACAAGACAAAACAATTGTGAGCATATATGTAAATAATAATGTCAAAATACATGAAGCACAGCTAATAGAATTGAAAAATGAAGTAGAAAAATCCACTACTAAAGTTGGAGATTTTAAAACCCTCCTTTGAGTAACTGATAGATCAAATAAGGATATAGAGGGCCAAAATAACATTATCAATCTCCTTGATTTAACTAACATTTATAAAATCCTTCATCTAATAGGAGAATACACATTTTTTTCGAGCTCACATAAAAACATTCACTAACATAAACCACATATTGGGCTATAAAACACAACACATTAAAAAAAATAGAAACCATAGATGTTATTAAATCACAATGAAAGCAAACTAGAAATCAATAACAGAAATTTTATAACTGGAAAATTCTAAAATATTTGGAGACTAAACCACAACTTTTAAATACATAAATCAAATAAGAAATCTCAGGAGTAATTTAAAAATATTTTGAAGTAAATGTAAAAGAAAATACAACTCATCAAAATTTAAGGAAAACAGCAAAAGCAGTGTTCAGAAGAAAATTTATAGCTTTGGATGCATATATTTGAAAAGAACAAGATCTAAAGTAAATAAGTTAATCTTACATCTGAGAAAATTAGAGAAAGAAAAGAAATAATAAATATTAGTACAGAAATCATTGAAATTAAAAATAAGATAACAGTCAAAACCGGTTTGGCTCAGTGGATAGAGCGTCGGCCTGTGGACTGAAGGGTCCCAGGTTCAATTCGGTCAAGGGCATGTACCTTGGTTGCGGGCACATCCCCAGTGTGGGGCGTGCAGGAGGCGGCTGATTTATGTCTCTCTCTCATCGATGTTTCTAGCTTTCTATCCCTCTCCCTTCCTCTCTGTGAAAGGTCAATAAAATATATTTAAAAAAAATAAGATAATAATAAAATCAATATAAGCAAAAACTGTTTTGTGAAAAGATGAATAAAATTTATTACATCAGACAATGTATGTGGAAGTACCTTGTAAAGCACAAACACAATATAAAACTGCAGTTTTCATTCATTTAAAATGTATTCAAATAAGAAAATTAAACATCTTAAAGAGGGACTTAACATAATACAGATGGTCAAAACATTGATAGCAATCCAATCTTTTGAATATTATGTGGATGAGAATGCATCATGAGGATTTTATTATTATATTTCTGGATATCTGTCTGCACTTCTGTTCTGCATCATTTATAATGGGAGCAAAGAAAATTGTATTATAAAATTGTATGGTAAATAGTCATGCTGAAATAATCAAATGTCAATATTAATAAAATTTGACTCAGCTTTATTTTTCAACCCTTAGGATGAACACTTGTGGAATAAAGTATAGAGAGCTGTGCTATTCTCCCCTTGTTGCTCTAGAACATTGGGTTATAGATTGTTTGAAAATAGATTTCTTTATCAGATAGAATAGAAAAGCTTTATTTAGCCCATAATTTTGCACTAAAATTTTTTCTGTTATTTTCTCATATTATTCCTGAAACCTTATAAACAGACAGAATAGTAAGCCTACTACAGATCTTTTCAATATATATGTCCTTTTCCAATCTTCTAAAAGTGTGTTGACTGCAGCTGTGAAAAGAAGGCAGAAAAATGGAGGGGAAGAGTCATAAAAAATCTATTATTGCTTTCTGAAAATATGCCTAAATATCCTAGCTATGTAATGCACACCATAAATGAAATTGTAAGCCTTATGGGCTAGCCCATAACACTGATGGTCAATGAATTTATTATTGGTGGCAGCCTTTTACTGCTAATTATATCATTTGTCTAATTGGTGACCAAGTACTATCAACTCTATCTCTTTCACATTGTATTTGTTCCATCATTTTCATCTAGTCTTCAACTATTTTAGGTGCCTCTCTGTAGCTATCTGCATTATTAATCACCCTTTATTGTACATCTCTCTCAACATTTCTCAATCTTCTTACATACTTATAGTTTCCAGCCTGTAACTATTAGTTTTATATGTCAAGTGGCTAGAGCAACAGTACCTACCCAGTTATTTAGTAAAACTCTAATCTAGGTGTTGCTGTGATGTGGTTAACATCAGTTAGCTGATTTTCTGTAAAGGAATTACCTTCAATAATATGTCTGTTTAATTTATAGAAAACATCAAAATTAACAAGAAATTGATTCTTGGCAGATAGTAATATATGTTCATTGGAACCTCATTGTCTGTTTCCACTTTAAAGTGAAACTTGCTATCATGCAGGTTTTTTGGGAGGATACTGTCTGGACATGGGTATAAATCCTTACTTTGCCATGTATCTTTGGGGAATAGTAAGCTCCTTATATCTCAGTTTCTTTTTGTGTCAAAGGAGGATAATAAGATCTTCCTTATAAGATTGTTGTAAAATGTAGACAATCTATGTAGTGCAATGGGGAAAATATCTCTCTATATAAAAGCCTAATATGCAAATGTCCCTTCGGGAGTTCAATTGCTCACTATGATGTGCGCTGACCATCAGGAGGTGGCACAGAAAGAAGGAAAGCCCTGGCTGGGAGCTGGCAGGCAGTTGCTAGGAACCCTACCTGTGAGCAAATTTTGTCCACTAGGCCTCTAGTAGTACATATAATGGTGGCTGCTGGTATTATTGCTATCATTTTATTGTTATCACAAACTTAGGTAGTTTCCTGTATTATAAAGAGTACATCTGGGAGAATCACTTCAGAAAGCCACTAAGTGAAACTGAGGACCATTGTTGGTTGCTTTGGGCATAGAAAAATGACAAGCTGTCATACAGAAAAGCAAATGTGTGAGTCAGAAAGGTCAGAGAAGAACTATAACAGGGAGCTTATTTATATTTCAGACAAGAAGTTGGTTAGTTGAAAAAGGAAACTGAAGCTCACACAGACAGACCAAGTCATAGTCCACTGGTCCTAAGAATCAGATTTATATTTCAGTCAGAGATGTGTTGTGCCAAATTATCCCAGCTCTAGAACCCCGCCCAGCTATGGATATTATCTTACTAACCAGGGATTAAGGGCTGAATTGTCTGGATTTTCTAAAGAAACACATGTAAAAGGTAGGGAATATCGTAGGCTAATTCCATTTCAGATTCAAACAAATTTTTAACAAAGAAATAACAAGGTACTGTGAAAAGTCATATTTTTAGTTTTTGCAAGTCAGATGCCACATTACAGGAGGGTGGAGTAAAAGCAGAGGCAACAACACGGCCATGTCTCCACCCTTGTGAACAATACCCATAGGAATTACAAACAGGACCAAAAAATATTACAGTGTAGAATTGTAAGAACATATTTGTGATTTTCAACTGAATTTATTATTTTTAATTTATCAAAACTATTGTGATGAAATAAACAGTTCATCCCTTGATATTAATTTGCTGGGCAATATAGCATCTCAGCCAATTTCTCCTTGATTGCCATTTATATCCCTACACTATGAAGAAATTAGAATGAGTGAAAAGAAGCTTCATTTCAATTCTCTGGTGATTGTCAACTAGTGGGTCAAAACAAGCATAAAAAATATATTACATGGTGATTCCAAAGACATGGAATTACCTGTTTTTGTTCACAAAATAGCAGTCTCTCTACCATTTACTTCTCTATCCATCCCTTCTCCTCCCTAGTATAGTCCAATAATTCCCAGAATCTACCCGTATACTCTTTACAATTAAAAAAAAATACCTAGAAATAAATTTAACAAGGATATAAAAGACCTGTACTCAGAAAATTATAAGACACTGAAAAAATAAATTGAAGAACATACATATACCATGTTCATGAATAAGGAAGAATTATCATCAAAATGCCCATACTACCCAATGCAATCTATAGATCCAATGCAATTCCTATGAAAACACCAATGGTGTATTTTACAGAACTAGAATAAATGTTCCAAAAACACCTCCAATAGCAACAGCAATCTTGAGAAAGAAGAGCAAAGTTGGAGAAACACACTATCCGATATCAAACTATATTACAAGCTAACAGTAATAAAAACAGTCTGGTACTGGCATAAAAACAAACATATATAAATCAATGGAACAGAAAGAGAGCCCAGAAATAAACCCATGCCTTTATGGTCAATTAATATTTGACAAAGGAGGCCAAAACATATAGTAGAATAAAAATAGTCTACTCAATAAAGGATATTGGGAAAATTGGACAGATATATGAAGAGAAAGAAAAAGGAAGCAAGAAAGGAAGGAAGGAAGGAAGAGAGGGAGGGAGGGAGGAAGACAATATACCACACACAATAAAATCAAAATGATTAAGACTTAAATGTAAGTCACAAAACTATAAAAATCTTAGAAGAAACCGTAGACAGTGAAATATAGGACACTTCTTGTAGCAATATTATTTTCTGATATATCTCCTTGGGCAAACAAAATAAAAAATAAACAAATGGGACTAAATCAAACTAAAAGGGGAACCATCAACAAAATGAAAACATAACCCACTGAAGGGAAACACATTTTCACCAATGACACATTTGTTAAGGGCATATTATCTAAAATTTATAAAGAACTTATAAAACTTAATATAAAAACAAACAAACAACAACAAATAACCCAACTTAAAAATGAGCAAATGATCTGAATAGATACTCCATAGAGGACATATAGATGGCCAATAAACATATGTAAAAATGCTCAATGTCATTAATTATCAGATAAATGCACATTAAAACCATGATGAGATATCACCTCACACCTGTCAGATATATCCTCAATATATCAACAAACAAGTGTTGACAAAGATGTGGATAAAAGGAAACCCTAGTGCACTGTTGGTAGGACTACAAATTGGTCCAGTCACTGTGGAAAGCAGTATGGAATTACCTCAAAAAATTAAAAGTGAAATTGCCTATGTCTCAGCAATTCCACTTCTGGGAACCCATCTGAAGAAACCCAAACACTAATTCTAAAGAATATATGTATCCCTATGTTCATTGTAGTATTATTTACAATAGTCAAAATCTGGAAGCAGTCCAAGTGTTCATAAGTAGATGAGTGGATAAAAAAAAGCTGTGGTACATTTACACAATAGAATACTACTTGGCATTAAAAAGAAGGAAATCTTACCCTTTGCAACAACATGGATGGACATGGAGAGCATTATGCTAAGTGAAATAAGCCAGTCAGAGAAAGACAAGTACCATATGATTTCATTCATATGTGGAATCTAAAGAACAAAATAAACTAACAAACAAAATAGAGAACAGATTGATATTTGTCAGAAGGGAGAGGGTTGTAGGACTAGATGAAAAAGGACAAGTGATTAAGCAAAAAAACCCCAAAAAACCAAAAAACAACTCATAGACACAGAGAACAAATGGTGATTACAAGAGAGAAGGGAGTGGGGGGAAGTACATTAGGGTAAAAACAGAAGAAATGGTGATAGAATATATAATATACAGATGATGATATAGAATTGTATATCTGAAATCTATATAATTTTGTCAATGTCATTGAATAAATTCAATAACAAAATAAAAAATAATAAATATTTTATTTTTAATTCTATAAGTCATACATGACTGTACTTTAGATCAGGCTAAAATATCCTTTGTGATACTAACCAACCACCCCCCAATTTCAAGTCCCTACCTGCATAAGAGGTAGTCACAATTAACAGTTTACATGTAACACTTCAGAATGTTCATGTACCAATAGAAAATATTTACTACTTTCTATTCTGTTTTTTACTAATCTACACTAATAAAAGAGAAACATGCAAATTGATCATACCTCCGCTATGTCCACAAGCCACACGCACCAGCCAATCAGGAGTGAGTATGCAAATTAATACAACCAAGATAGCTGCGGCCACGGAGCGAGCAGGAGGCTTGGGTTTCTCTGGTAAAGGAGGAAGCCAAGCTTTCCACCCGCTCTGGCCAGCCCTGGCCTCCGCTCAAGGCTATGAAGTTTCAATTATAGACGATAAATAAATCCCAGATCCCAGGGCCTCTGCTTGAGTTGCCAGGGGGCGTGGCTAGCCTGCAAACCATCACAGGCCCCTTGCCCAGGCCACCCCATACCCCAAGGGAACACCCACCCTGATCCAGGATACCCTTCAGAGCAAACAGCCAGCCTTCACCTGTGCACCAGGCCTCTATCCCATCTAATAAAAGAGTAATATGCAAATTTACTGTCACTCCAACACACAAGATGGCTGCCCCAATGTGGTCAAAGATGACTGCCCCATGTGGACATAAAGTGGCCAGCACAAGATGGCCAGCAGGGAAGAGCAGTTGGCAGAGACCAGGCTTGCAAGGGAGGACAGTTATGGGCAATCAGGCCAGCAGGGGAGGGCAGTGGAGAGGGACTAGGCCAGCAAGGGAAGGCAGTTGGGGGTGATCAAGCCTTTAGGGGAGGACAGTTTGGGGTGACCAGGCCTGCAGGGGAGGGTAGTTAGGGGCAATCAGGCTAGCAGAGGAGCAGTTAGGCATCAGTCAGGCAGGCAGGGGAGTGTTTAGGAGGTGATCAGAATGGCAGGCAAAAGCGGTTAGGGGCAATCAGGAAGGCAGGCAGGCAAGCCTTTGGGAGCCAGCAGTCCTGGATTGTGAGAAGAATGTCTAACTGCCTGTTTAGGCTCAATCCTATCGGGCAGTCCAACATCCTTTGAGGGGTCCCAGATTGGAGAGAGTGCAGGCTGGGCTGAGGGACACATACTTCCTGCACCAGGCCTCTAGTTGTCACTACAATGTAGGTCCAATTTTGCAACTTGCTTTTATTAATCTACTAGAGGTCCAGTGCACAAAATTCATGCATGGGATGGTCCCTAGGCCTGGCTGGCGATTGAAGCATGAATGTCTGGCATGGAAGGGCAGATCCCAGCTGACCTCTGGGCTCTGAGCAGCACTTGGGCCCCCAGGTCCCGACTTGCCCCTCTCTGTCTGAGTCAGGGAGCCCAAGTTCCCCCGAGAAGATGTGATAAGCATGGCTAAAAACTATGGGCCGGGATGCAGCATGGGTCTCTGGTGCTGTATGAAAGCCAGCGGGCAGTGCACTCTCACCCAGCTGGCTTTGGCAGACTAGGTCCTGTGCGAAACCACGGTAAGTCCTGAGATCTATGAAGCCTACTGGGGCTGACAGCATCTCCCACTGCTGTCTTCTGCCAGTGCCTTGTCGCTGATGACCACCATGTTTTGCACCACCCCCTGGTGGTAAGCACACATTATAGTGAGTCGTCAAACTCCCGGTTGATCTCCTGGTTGAGGAGACAATATGCATATTAGGCTTATTATATAGGGTATCTTCCGTTGATTTCAGAGAGGAAGAAAGAAGGAGGGAGGGAAGGAGGGAGGGAGGGAGGGAGGGAGGGAGGGAGGGAGGGAGAGAGAGAGGGAGGGAGAGAGAGAGAGAGAGAGAGAGAGAGAGAGAGAGAGAGAGAGAGAGAAACATCAATGATGAGAGAGAATCATTGATTGGCTGCCTCCTGCACATCCCACACTGGGGATCAAGGCCACAACCTAGGCATGTGCCCTGACAGGGAGTCAAACTTTGACCTCCTGAGTCATAGGTCTGCTTTCAACCACTTAGCCATGCCCACCGGGCTCTTGTTCTTATTTGAAAGGAGAATTAACATTCCAGAGGTTGTCTTGACCAAAACAGCCAAGTTTTGCATTGACAGAGTTGGAGGCAGGAAGAAGGTTAATGGGTTCATCCAGAGGGGCATGTGGACAGACACCGTCTCTGGCTCTTCAAGAGGCACTTCCTTGAGGCCCTTAGATTCCCTGCATGACCCCCGACCCTCCCTACCTGCCATCAGAGCTGAGTTGAATGGAGGATGGGATGGGCCATCTGTGATTCACCTGGGAGGGGTGTGGGAGGGGGAGGGAAGGGCAGAGCTGGGTGCACCACAGACCCCAGGTGTGAGTTAGAGGCAGTAATCTGGATGCTGATTGCCCTGTCCCAGCACCTCTGGAGTGTTTCTCTGAAGCACTGCAAGTATTGCCTTAGGCCCTGGGACTTAGGGCTGCTCTCCACTCTTCTGTTCTGTGGTATGGGATCCTCTCTGTCCTGGAAATTGGAGTCAGGGATTGGAGTCTGACCACCTGGGCAAGCCCTTGGCATTGGACCCTGAGCGTGACTTAGTTCTGGGCACATCTGATCTGTGTGTCCAAAAGGAGGCTTCATTTTTCCTAGTTTTCAACATTTGCTTTCCATAATACTGTACATTCTGTTTCAATGTTTTTGTGCCAAAAATAAAACCATTTGCTTGTTTCCAATAAGTACTTGGCATTACTAAAGAGAGCTTGGGGGTTGGGGAGAGGGACCATGGAGGAATTAGGGCAGCCAGCTGGGAATAACCCACCTCCTGGACCTCAGGGTGGGATGCTGGTTATGAACATTCCATACCCTCATGTGTAGCTCAAAGTAAGGTCTGGGTTTTATAGACAGGCCCTCAAAACAAACAGGCCCGTGCCAGCAGCTGCCAGACCCTACCTTCCCAGGGGCCTAGCCGAACATGGGTCTTCCTCATCCCTCTCCCCACATTGTTCCTCATGCTCTGGCTTCCCTCCAGCACACCCCAGAGCTGCCACCTCAGCTGTCACAGTTTCCATGTCTCCGCATCACCCGCAGGGAGGATGCTGACACCTCTTGCTGTCTCCCTGCTTCCTCTTCCCCCTTAATCTGCTCCTAACACAGAAACCAGTGGGTTCTCACCTACAGCCCCAGTGCCTCCACCTGTACTCAGGGGATGCTAGGTTCTCATGAGCCCTCAATCCCTGCAGCATGTGCCCCCTGACCCAGCCTTGACCCCTTCCATTCAGCCTCTTGCTCATCCTGCTGCCTCTTCATAGGCTGTGCCTTCTGCCCAAGACATCTGTCTGGATCTCCTCTATCCGTCCACTTTATCTCAGTGAGCCTCCCTTAGCTCCTCCCCTCATGGAGCCGCTATGCGGCTTCATTCCCATGTTTTCATGGTGCTCATGCCCACTAACAGCTGCACCTTACGTCTGTCTGAGGCAGTTTCCTCTCCACACTCCCGTCCTCTCCTGGCAGAACGCACATTCTGTAGGACAGGGTGGCTGGTTCCCTGCTTCTCTGCCAGCACCAGGGCATCACCTAGGTGCTCAGTCAGTGATGCAGGTTGAGTAAGATGCTCAGGCAATGGTGTTAGGTGTAAAGGCTATTGGAAGGCAGACTCCCTTGGAGCTAAGGGCCGGTGAGCTCTCCACTTGGGAGCCAGTTGGTCTTTTCTTGCAAAAAGGTGAAAAAGAGAATGAAAAAGGAGCAGAGTGTGTTTTCCCTCAACTACTTAAAAACTGAAAATCTCATTCCATTCTGAAAGCTATGACTAGAAGCCCTTAGATCAATCCTGTGAGGTGGGTTCTGGAAGTGTCTGAGATTCTGTGGAGAATATGCAGCCTTTGCCTGCCACAAGGACAATGCTTAGTAACCGCCAGCTTTTAGTGCTGTGATTCATGCACTGGTGGGGGGTGGCCTGTGGTGGTCAGCCCAGCAACTGTGGACCTGCCCTCTGAGTGGCTGCTACCGCTGTGGGAGGGCCACGCACTGACCACCAGTGGTCAACTCCTGCGTTGAGCATCCAGTAGGTCCATCGGTTGTTTCAGTCATCACGGTCACTGCCATATATAGCATATATATATAATATTCTATGGCACACAATTGTTTATAGAGGTTATAAGATTAGCAGAAATAATGTTGGAAATAGCAGAACTAGGCCAGGATATAGCCAGGAAACTTTGTGTATGTCACTAACCTCTCTATCCTCATTTGTAAATAACCTTCTATTGTCCTCACTTACAGGTTTGGTGTAAAAACTAAATGCAGTGTGTGTGAGTGTGTGTGTGTGTGTGTGTGTGTGTGTGTGTGTGTTCTTTAAAAACTACACAGCCTTACATATAAATACTAGAGGCCTGGTGCATTAAATTCATGCAAGGGGGGGGTGGTAACTCAACCCAGCCTGCACCTTCTCCAATCTGGGACCCCTTGAGCAATGTCTGACCGCGCAGTTAGGCCTGGTGGGATTGGACCTAAAAGGGCAGTCAGATATCCCTCTCACAATCCAGAACTGCTGGCTCCCAACCGCTAGCCTGCCTCTGCCTGATTGCTCCTAACCACTTCTGCCTGCCAACCTGATCACCACCTAACCACTCTCCTGCCAGCCTGATCAATGCCTAACTACTCCCCAGCCAGCCCGATTGCCCCTAATTGCCCTCTCTGGTCTCCCCCAACTGCTCTCCATTGCAGGCCTGGTTCCCCCCTAACTGCCCTCCACTGAAGGCCTGGTCTCCCCCAACTGTTCTCCCCGGCAGGCCTGCCCTCTCAATTGTTCTCCACTGCAGTCCTGGTCCCTCCCAACTATTCTCTCCTGCAGGCTTGGGTCCTTGCCAACTGCCCTCCCTTCCTGGCCTGGTCTCCCCCAACTTCTCTCTTCTACTGGCCTGGTCACCCCTAACTGCCCTCCCTTGCTGGCCTGGTCTCCTCCAACTGCCCTCCTCTGATGGCCTGGTCACCCCTAACTGCCCATAACTGCATTCCCCTGCAGGCCATCTTGTGGCGGCCATACTGTGTCCACATGGGGGCAGTCATCTTTGACCACATGGGGCGGCCATCTTATGGCTTATAGTGACAGTCAATTTGCATATTACTCTTTTATTACATAAGATCATTTTCAAACATCTGAAAAATGAAATCATGTAGTGTAATTATTCTAAAAGTATCATATATAATAAAAGGCTAATATGCAAATCGACCTAACAGTGGAATGACCAGTCACTATGATATGCACTGACTACCAGGGGGCAGGCCTAAGCCATCAGTTAAGACATCCACCAAGGGATCCTGGACTGAGAGAGGCCACAGGCTGGACTGAGGGACCCTCCCCCTGAGTGCACAAATTTTGTGCACTGGGCCTCTAGTATAATACAATATAACTATAGGTATTTAACTTAACACTTTAACCATAAAGTGTCATAAGAGTATTTCAATATTAAATTTTTAGCTAGTGGTACAGTCATTCCTAGCTTTAAATGCTTCATTGCAAATACTGATATATTTTATCAAAAGTTTAATCATGAGAAAATATATAAGCATAAGTTGATTGTTTATAAATCTGATTCCATTTTTATATCAATGAGATTCTGTACTTGATTCCCAGAGTAAATAAACAGCAACTCTGATGTATTAAAACAATAAAATTACTAAACCAGAAAAGAGGTTGCAAAACTACACTTAAAAATATTTTAAAATTTACCTTAAATCTAATACATGTGATATTCAAAGGAATTATTTTAGTTAAAACAACCTAATAAATGATTCAGTTGAAGTCACAATTCTTTTAAAACAAAATGTTCTTATAAGATACAAGCCTGAAAGGTTTGCATTTTAAATAAAGACATTAAGATTTTTAGGGAAAATGGTTAGAAAAGAAGCTCTATAAAGCCCTTCATCTAGTTTTTTTTCATGAATAGAATCATCAATAAAAAATAATACTACCAACACCTTAAATAAAGGTGAAAGGTTTTCATTACTTGTTATTCACTTTTGGGGGAGCCTAGGGGTTGATAGTAGATTTGGAGGGAGTAAGTGATGTTTCTGAAACTTCCTTTATTTGAAATATATTATTTTTATTTAAAATATATTACCTTTATTTAAAATGTAGTACCTTTATTTAAAATTCATTACTTTACTTGAAATACATTACCTTTCACTGTTTCTTCAATCACTAAGCTCAACTGGCCTAGCCAATTCTCTTTTCCCAACATGAAACCCAAAAAGAGCCATGGGAAAGTGCTGACATATATACACGTATGTAAAAAGCTATTACACAAAACCATTACATTTTGGGGCGGGTGTCAATGTGATCATAGCAAGATAATTCAGAGATGAGTAAAGATCCTGAATGACACCTATTACAGAGTGCTTCCCAAGTACATTCATGTCTGAGAAGGTAGGTGGGGTAGATGGAACATGTATCTAATGTCTACCTCTTAGATGCCAAAAGTGAAGGCAAACTGTAACAATCATTTGAGCTCAATTCAACTGAACTAAAAATTTAAAAAAATGAGTGAACCTACAGATTTAATGAATTAGTAGAATAAAGTAGATTATAAAAATTGAATTTTATAAATCAGAATGAGTCATGACAGTTTTAGGATCTATTTTAATGTCCTAGTTTGTGCCAATTTTTCTAAGCAGAGAAATTTTAACCATGGGCATTTCAAAAAAATTAATTTTCACTTATAGAAAAAAGTAAGAAATACATAAAGATACATGCTCCAACTAGGATTTCCTGTGCTTATTCTACTAACTCATTTTACAGGTTAAGTTAGTGGGAAAAGCACAGGAAATCAAAAGGCCATCAGCTCCCAGTTCTCACTTCAATATACCAAAATTTTTGGTCATAGTTTCTTCAAATATACAATGAGGAGGTTGGACTGTATCTTCAATATTCTCTACAACCTATAATATTTTATAGGAGGAAAATTCATAACAATAGCAGACTTAGAAAACCTATGATTTGCATGCCTAAAATGGTTAGCTAGGAAATTTACAGTGGCCTGTAGACTACTTACTGCTGTCAATATTTTTTTTTTTCAAAAACCATTTTTTTTTTGGTCTGGTCCAGAAATAATTATGTTATCTATAAACAATGTAGAAATAGAGATAAATACAAGTAAGAAAAGAATGACCTATAGTCACTATGCCAAAAAACAACTGAGCTGTTAACATAACACATGTTTCTATATCTATTGTTTTGTTTTTATTCTGGTGGCCAGATTATGGATAATTATTTTCTTTCTTTATCCTATATTTTCTTTTTTTTAATCTTTATTGTTCAGATTATTACAGTTGTTCCTCTTATTTTCCTCCCATTGCTCCCCTCCACCCAATTCACACCCCACCCCACCTCCTTACCACCCACCCCCACTGTCTTCATCCATAGGTGTATGATTTTTGTCCAGTTTCTTCCCTCACCCCCACACCTCTTTCCCCCTAAGGGTTGTCAGTCCACTCCCTTTCTATGCTCCTGATTCAATTATACTCACCAATTTATTCTATTTATCAGATTTTTTATTCACTTGATTTTTAGATTCACCTGTTGATATTTATGTATTTGTTGTTCATAATTTTTATCTTTTCCTTTTTCTTCTTCTTCCTCTGCTTAAAGAATACCTTTCAGCATTTCATATAATACTGGTTGGCAGTGATGAATTCCTTTAGCTTTTATTATCTGTGAAGCTCTTTATCTGATCTTCAATTCTGAATGATAGCTTTGCTGGATAGAGTATTCTTGGTTGTAGGTTCTTGCTATTCATCACTTTGAATATTTCTTGACACTCCCATCTGGCCTGCATAGTTTCTGTTGAGAAATTAGCTGACAGTTGAATGGGTGCTCCCTTGTAGGTAATGAACTTTATCTTTTACTGCTTTTAATATTCTGTCTTTTGCTCTTGACATTTTAATTATGATCTGTCTTGGTGTGGTCCTCTTTGGATTCCTTTTGTTGGGGGTTCTCTGCGCTTCCTGGACTTATAAGTCTATTTTCACCAGGTGGGGGAAGTTTTCTGTCATTATTTCTTCAAATAGGTTTTCAGTATCTTGCTCTCTCTCTCTTTCTGGCACTCCAATAATTTGGATGTTGGTACGCTTGAAGTTGTCCCAGTAGCTCCTTACATTATCTTCATATTTTTGAATTTTTTTTTCTTTTCTGGTTGGGTGTGTTTTGCTTCTTTGTATTTCAAATCTTTCACTTGATTCTTGTGATCCTCTAGCCTGCTGTTGGATCTCTGTATATTATTTTTTGTTTCAGTCAGTGTATGCTTAATTTCTAGTTGGTCCTTTTTCATAGTCTCAAGGGTCTCACTAAATTTATCGGCCTTTTCTAGAAAATTCTTGAAAAACCTTATAACTGTGGTTTTCAATTCTATATCTAGTTGTTTGATTTCCTCCATTTCTTTCATTTGTGACCTGTTTCTTTGTCTCCGCATTTTGGCTGCTTCCCTGAGTTGATAGAGTGGCTTTGTGTGCTAAGTGTCCTATAAGGCCCAGTGGCTCAGCCTCTTCAGTTACCTGAGATGAACACTCTTGGTGCACCCTTTGTGGGCTGTGTGCACAGTCTTGTTTTAGTTAAGTCCTGATTGTTGTTGGTATCAGTGGGAGAAATTGACCTCCAGGCCAATTGGCTGTGAGGATCAGCTCTGTCTATGATGGGAGAACTTCTGTGCTGGAGACACCCTTATGAGGCAAGACTTGCTTTAGTGGAGTTTTGGTGCTCACTGAGTCTGTCCCCTGAGTATGTACCTTATGGATCTGAGGAGTTGTAATCTGGATGTTCCTACTCTGACCCCTGGATACACTGGCTCTTGGATCTCCAAGGAGGTGTTAATTTAGCCTTTTCCTGAGGCCACCTATCAGGAGCTACAGAGAGTTTTGCAGATTCCTCTTCTTTGTTTGGGTTTTGGAGGTGCCCAGATAAGGTTCAGCTGTGAAGCAATGTAAGCTGCTGTGGGGCCTTGAGCCTTCTTTTGGATGTTCTGGGTCTCTCAAACTCAGCTACAGTTTGATAGGTAAGTTTAGATTTCAAAGGACCAGGCTACTATTCACATGCAAAGGCCTCTGTGTACAGCTTGGATGGGGTAGAGTCTCAGGGTAGAGCAAACAGCAATGGTTTCCTGTCACCCTACCCTATGTCCACAAGTTACAGAAATGGGTGAAACTTCATGGATAAAAACTGTGGTATTTTAAAGAGTAAATGTCCTTTTTAAAGAAATGTATTGACTGTTCAGGCAGTATTGCCCAATTGCTACCATATCAGGAAATAATATAATTTTAAGAGAAGCCAGAAATCTCTCATTTTTTAAATTAATGTTGATACCAAATTTTTAAGAAAACATGGACAAACCACAACAGACACTTACGTGAGCTGAATTTTGCTTGTAAACTTACAGTTAATAGCCTCAGAGCTAGAGAGTCAGGCAAATATCTGTTCAGAAAGGCTCTGCCTACTAACCTAAAGAGTTTGCACGTGATCCTGAAAGCTGCTGTGGGGACAGAAAGTGATTGACATCTTAGAAGGATCACTCTGGAATTTGTGTGAAGTCTAGAAGGAAGCTATGGAACAAGGGCTTAAACCAAAGCAGTGACAGGGACCTGGAAAGAGGGAGACTGATTTGAAAGAGTCAAACAAGGAATAGAGTTTAGTAAAGTACACAATTGACACTTGAAAACAGGGTTTCAACATCCTTGCTCAATAATCTTGTAACTATACCATTATTGTAGGAGATCTTTTTTTTAAAATATATTTTATTGATTTTTTACAGAGAGGAAGGGAAAGGGATAGAGAGTTAGAAACATCGATGAGAGAGAGACATCGATCAGCCGCCTCCTGCACGCCTCCTACTGGGGATGTGCCCGCAACCAAGATACATGCCCTTGACCGGAATCGAACCCGGGACCTTTCAGTCCGCAGGTCAACGCTCTATCCACTGAGCCAAACTGGTTTCGGCTGTAGGATATCTTTTTGTGCGGAAGGTTCTTTGGTTTACAATTAAACTCCAGGGGAGATTCTTTGCAAGCATTAAGTTGGGACAGCAGATTCCGCGCGCCCCCCCCTTCCCCCTCATAGATACTATTAGTATAGTGTAAACAAATACTACACTAAAACAAACTCCAGAAAAGAGGATAAAGAAGTGAAGAAGAGATAGACAGTGAGCATAGACTTTGACCACAAATAAAGCCCCTGCTACCATGCTTTATTTGGCTAACATTCTATGCTGGTTTAAAGTAAACAGTGTATAAAGAAATATCAAGTATTTAGTAAAGGAATAGGAATATCTTACTCTATTTCTATCCCAAAAGTTTTATGACTAAAAATGACTCAATTTATTAGTTTCTGGATCATCTACATTGTGGTTAATCTCTGCATACCTAGTGGAGTAAAGACTATGGCTTTAATTTGGTTAGTACTTTTTTTGGTTCAAGGAATAACTGAGACAGACAACAAATAGGCAAGTCAAATGGAAAGTGAAGTCATTTGGTGGAGTGAAGTGATGTCAAATCTAAGTGTTTTCTCTCTTTACCTTCTGGATAGGAGCTGGACTCCCTTTGTCTGATGACCAAGAGGTGCTTATAAAAGGGCATTTGTTAAACATCTCTGTGAATAATAAAATCTACTCCCACTAACTGCTTGAGAAAAAGATGAAAATGCTAGATTTTTCTTTATTACACAGCATATTAATTTGTCTGAAAAATTATTAAAGAACTGCTGTCATAACATTTCTGTATTACATAAAATTATAATGGTAAGGGGAGAACATAACATTTCCAAATTGTAACAGTTGGAAATATGTTATATATTTGTAAGTTTGTAATAATACAAATATAGCTAAACAATGATTTATTCTGATCCTCTAATCTGCTTACAGTAAAGATCTCATTACCTATTTCATGGTAGCGGTACTGAATCAATGTTGTCTTGTGGTTACTTTTTAAACAGCAGTTTTATGGTACTAAGAATATGCTATAGGTGGACAAGTCTCTGTATTCTATTGGTTGGAACAGGTTAGGTTGTCCCACAGTAGCAAATGCCCCAATATCTCAGTGACTTGAAATAATAAAGCTTTAATTTCTCATTAGTGCTATATGCCCATCAAGGGGTGGCAGGGGTTGAGGGGGAGAAGCAGGGGGTTTCTACTCTGTGCTGTCCTCATTCCAGGACCTAGGATGACAACGCAACTACACCATTGCCAGTGACTACAGCAGAAGGAAAGAGAGTTCTCTGGCTTGAAAATTAACCATGACACTTTTAATCAAAACTTGCTGGTTAAGAACTAGCCTCACAGCCTCACTGAACTGTATCTGTGAAGTTCAATTTTACCATGTGCCCAGAAGGCAGAGAGCTGGAAATATTTAGTAAGCACAAAGTTTGACTATCACAGTCACCCAAATAATTGCTCTATTAGGGTTTCATGTATTTTTGTTTTCTCTACCTAGCTGGGCGGTGAAGTCAGAACCTATGCCTTAAAAGGCTTCCCCCAAAATTGTTCTGATTGTTATTTAAATTGAGAACAATCCAACTTAAAGCATGATTAAATTAAGTAATTATGTGCTATTGGAACTGTCCCCCAATACTTTATATAATTTAAAATCTAGTTTTGATATAAAGTTAAAGTCTCTAGGAACAGATAATTAAATTGTTCAGTTGTACTGAGAGCTCAGAAAGCAACCACCTGGCTATTAAACTCAGTTATAATCCATAAAACTGATCATCAAAAATGGACTGCATTCATTTTCCCACAGATGTTATAATCTATTAAAGGACAAAGCCTGGAACTCTGACACTGCAATAATATCTCTCTTTTTACCTTTAACCTATTTGCTGTTTAAGGCTACATATTAAAAACCACTCAAGCACTGTTGCAGAGAAACACCAACCTATGCTGACTATTTCACTTTAAGACCATGACCATAAATTCTCAAATCTTTGTCTCCAGACCTCTCTTCTTCCAGAAACTCCAGACTCATATATCTTGATATCTCTGCTTTGATGTTTGCTAAGTATTTAAAACTTAACTTAGCCCAAACAGAACTTTTTCCATTTTCCTGAACTGCAAACCTGCTTCTTTCTCCATCCTTCCCGTGTCTGAAAACTGATACTCAACTAGTTTCTCAAGCCCCAAACAGAAATACATCTGATTCCACCCTTCCCCTTACTATTCTAAGTAAAACCCAACAGCAAGTCCTGGCAACTTGACTGCTAAAACATCCAAGCATCTTGGATATTCTTATTTCTTCACATAGCCTAAGCCATTATGGACTCTCACTGGGACTACTGTAAAACCTTTCACCTGATGTCTCTGTGTTCATTAATCCCACCGCTATCCCATTTCCATAGCAATCATTTAAAAACAAACATAAGACTATGGCATTTCCCTCAAAATCCACCATTACACTTTGAATGAAATTTAAAGAACATTGGCAGCAAAAGCCCTGCATGACCTGGCCCTTTGGGTTCACTGACCACGTATTTACAGCAAGTATTTCTCTCTTTCCCACTATAGAAACCACCTTTCTATTCCTTCAGAGTGCAGGGTTTCACTCATTGGAGCACCTTTGCATTACTTGTTTTCTCCTGGGCTTTGTAGAGAGGTCTGCTTGTTATCTTGGTTCCCTTTAAATATCAATTCCTTACAGAGATCTTCCATGACCACTCCATATAAAGAGAAATCACCACGTCACTCTCTTATAGGTCACGCTCTTTTAATTATCTGTGTATTTCTTGATTATCTGATATGTGCCTGTTTCACACAACTAGTATGTAATGTCAACTGTTACGCTCACTGTTATACCCTCTGTGTCCAGATCTGTGTCTGGCTCACACTAGGTACTCAGCAAATATGTGTTGAAAATTATTTATGATTTGAGTATGCACAAGCTACGTATTATCAGCAAGCAAGTACCAATGTTACATAACATAACCCATCTAAGTTCATCTTTGGCCACTTTCTAAATATTCTGGTAAATATTCTGGAATTTTCTATGATAAAAATTATTAGATTACAAATTATTGAACAGAATAAAACATAACTTACATGCTTCCATAGCATAACTTTACCAAGACTAATTAACTTGATTTGGAAGACAATCTGCATTTAAAACTAGACAGTTGGGACAGTGGAAGGGGAAAATAAAATGAGTAAGAACAAGAGCTGCAGTACTAACCGATACTGAACATTTACCATGTGCCTGGCACATTATCTTTGTCACCTCATTAATTTTAATGAGGTAGGTATTACTATTCCCATTTTAGAAATTAGAATATGGAGCCTCCATGATTTAAATTTGCTGATTTGCTGTCATTATTTTGGAAGTCGTCCTCTTCCTCTAAGCTTAATGTTATCTAGTCAGTGATGTTTGATAATATATCATTTATAACTGTTATGTTTAAATTATCTGTATGGTAAATTAAACCATCCTTGTTTAAGGAAAACAAGGGTAATAATTTTTATTTTTGTGTTATTTGTGCATAACTCTAATATTTATTTTAGTTAGACATTCCAAATGCACCTGGAGCTATTATATCACATGGCCTCATTATTACACTGTTCAGAAAAGATGAAATCTATTTAACAGTTTATATGCTTTATATGGTCCCATCTATTGCTTAACCAGAACAAAAAACAAAATAAACCTCTCAATAAATAAAAAATATTATTCTTCTGGTTTGCTTGAAATAGGGATATATAGGTTTGTTTGGTTTTATACCATTATCTCATATCGTCATTAGTTTGCCAAATACATTTGTGAATACAATTACCATTTTATTCTCTATAGTCTGGAAATTTTATAGTCATATATTTTTACCATAGGCAGAACATTTTGTAAAATCAGCACTATATCCGTAACAAATTTTGACAGTGAAAAAGTTGATGTTCTCTGTAGCCCATAAATAGAATATCATATATCTGTAAGCAAGAGAAACCCCATAACTTCAGATTGAAATAAAAATAGATATTCAAAGGAAATATTTCTTGTGGCTGGAGCTAACGAGAACCCTTCCATGGAGGAAGGTTTTCAAGGTTATAGTATTCCTTTCAGACTGACGATTTTTCTTAAAATATGATTTGAAGAGAGCTTACTGATTCAATTAAGTTCAAGAAATTTAAATAAATGAAAATAAGTAAAATAATACAAAATTAATATTGTATATATCCATATACTTGAGCATATAAATATGCCAGCCTGGAAAAAAAAAACTTTCCTACTCTTTTGTGAAATCAAAGCTCATGACCACCAAGATTTATTTATCCGGCTTTTGTGGTAGACTGATTTCAAAAGACAGATCACTTACTTTAATAAAGATGAAGTTTACCAAATACCTTTCAATAACTGATGAGGCTTCCCAGGTCTGTGGTAGTAAGAGGAGAGCAGCCTTAAGTGTCTCTCAATCTGTCCCTTCTTTCCCTTCCCAATCACATACACTTATAATCACTATCTTTCTTCAGAGAACCCTTTCTGGATTCATCTAGTATCCTATCTTCACTAACAGTCTGCAAACATTCCCTCCATCAAATACTAGAATATGGTTTCCAGGGAAATTTCCCTAAAGCACTGTTCATCATGCCATTGTTTGGCTCAGAACCTTGAACAGTTCCTCGTTGAATTCATGAAAGAAGTCCAAATAAATCAACTTTGGCATTTAAGTCCTTTGTGATCTGATCCCATCCACCTTGTTAGCTGTATTCACATCTCTGTGCATCTCATGACATGGTCACTGGTCCCCTGTCTACTTCCATGCATTTATTTATGTACTCTGGTACTCTGAAAGGAAAGGATTTTTTTTTTAAGCTAGGGGATACCTCAAGTTCTGTAATGAAGAGACCCAAAAAGCACCCTGGTTCAAGTAAGCTAGACATAGTCTAGAGGTAGCAGGATGTCTATGGTGGATATGCTGCCCTGTCCCTTGAGATTGCCCAGGGACTATGACTCTTCCTCTCTAGTTGCTCTGCCATTCCTATGATGTTTGCCTTAAATGCTAGATAGAAGACAGGCTGAGAAAGGAGAGAGACAAGGGAATATATGCCCAATCATTCTGTGGACAAGACCCCGAAATTGTACATATCATGCCATTCACACCCCTTGGCAAGGACTTTGTCACATGGCCAAATCTTCCTTCCTGTGTGTGTGGGAAAGGTAATCTCTAGGTTGGCAGCCACTTGCCCTATTAAAACTTGGGGTTACATGAGGTGGTAGGAAAGGGGTTCTATTATTAAAAAGTCAGGAGACTGGGTTGAATGATTGGTCTCTGCATTATCTTTCTTTAATTTATGTATCTAGAAACCTCAATTGTTCTACAAAGACAAACCCAATGCCAGGGTCTAGCCAGTTTTCTCTTACCACATGTCTGTATTCCATAGTCCTCCAAATGTAATATTGATTCTCGTGCCTCTAAAATTTCATAGTTCTTATACCTATTATGGAAGTTCAGCTTATATATAGTAAATATAGTTAGTAAGAAAATATAATGTGATCAAAAAGAAAAAGATAAACTGGTGCTATTGATTAATCTTCCTTCATTGTTTTATTACATATACAAAGTTGTTGAAGACAGCTGTGACAACTTCTTTATTCTGTTTTTTTCTAGAAGTGGCATATGTGGGACAAAGCACTCAGTAATGCTGGTATAACACTGCTTCATTCAATACACTAATAATTTATCTTCATTTACTACAAAAATATGATTTTAAAAAGTAACACCCATAAATTTGATCTACAAAAATTATAGTTTTAGGAACTGTTTAGAAATAAAATTAGTATAAATTATTTTCAATTAAATAATGTAGGTGTCCTACAAATTTACTGAAAATACCTTTGAATAATGATTTTTAAACATGTCTCTATTTTTTATCCTTTATTAATGATTTACCAAAATAAAAAAATTATTGAATAAAACATACAAATAATTTCATTTTTAATTTCTTTATTTAGATTTTTTGTTCATTTTTATTTTTTATTCTCATATTTGATTTCCTCACTCCATGTGCCAACATCTCAGTTACTTGTGAGGTTTATATATCTTCTTATTTTGACATAACTAGTTTATAACTTAACACAAGCTGACTTTCATACAAGCTTAGAACATGAAACAGCCATCACTTCTATCATGATAAAATATTTTATTTCATTTCATGATTTTTTAATACAAACCAAATACCTATTTAACATTTAGTTGTATATCATAGTAGATGAATAAAGTTCTACAATTTCACTGTTAAAATGTAAATTTTAAATATAGCATACCAAATCATAAAAAATAAATATACCCTTTTTCTTTTGATATGGAACTATAAATTATGAGCAGGGAGTCATTTCCTTTGATTAATAACCCCTCTGACCAGGTATAATGAATATTTACACATTATTCTACATTGATAAAGTACTTAAAATATCTGTAATAATACTATTATCAAACCAAATTTATAGAAATTTTTATGTAAGAAAGTCTTTTAAATAAGGTCAAAATATATATGAAATATATGACAAATTCCTTTTATCTACAATGCAGAAAAATTATAATAGATTTCTATTAAAATTTTATCAAAAAGAAGTTCAAGTCTGTCAGTAATTTGAAATCTAAATGCATATAATAGCCTGAGGAAATAATAAGGGTTGTTCCCAGGGTGAATAAACATGGAAATATTTTATATAAACATGTATGCATTTTCATTTATAACATAGTATTCTAAAATTATTTTAAAATAGAACTTAAAGTATATGTACTTATAAGACCAAGCCTCTGATACATTTAATAATCTTGTGTAAAAATGCCAAAAAGCCAAAGTTAATATTAAATATACTTTTAAAAAATATTAACGTTTGTCCTTTCTGTGTGGTTAAAAATATCCACTCAGGCAAACTTTATCTGAAAGAGTAATACTGATTTTATTGGCAAAAATATAGTAATGCATATGATCAATCTTTACTTAATTATTTGAGTTACAAACACAATTAATAAATCATCTTTGAAGTGCACTGGCCATAATCAGTATATTCTGGAATAAGTCCAAGGGGCCATTAATCAAATATGCAGAAAGGAAAGTGAGAGCCACAGCCTGAACAGTTAGGTAAACACAGAGTGAAGCTAATAAAAACCCAGTTCGTTTTAAAACCACTATGGTGTTTACTTTTGCAACTAAGATAAACATTATGATAAAATTAAAGTTGTGTAAAAAATGAGGTTTGCTCATGATGACCAAAGTAAACATATAGCAATTGCACATACATTTTATGTTCCTAATTTGACACTAAAAAAGTTTAAAGTTCAGTTACCAAAAATCTTCAAGAATTAGATATTTGGATTGGATAAATTATATTCTCCATGTAGATTAAGCACACACACATTTATCAAATATGTTGATGTTTAAACTAGAAAGAAAGCAATAAATTGTTAAAGATTTTTAAGAATGAGGGGTAAGTATGAAAAGAGTTTTTTTTTTAAAGAATAGAATAGCCAACCACCATATTCTAAATTGGCAGATGCAAATGATTAAATTGTAAAAAATAAGTAAATACTTGAGTGGGTTGGAAATAAAATTTTCAGTGATTAAGAATATTATAAACTGATGAACAAAAGGATAGACACAGAGGCAGTAAAGCATCAAAAAGACTGTCAAATTATAGCAGGAAGGTTAAGGAGAGATGGGGTAGATACGAGATCAACCAAAGGACTTGTATGCATGCATATAAGCATAACCAATGGACACAAGACAGTGGGGAATTAGAGTATGCCTGGGAGCGGGGGTGGGGGTGGGAAGGGCAATTGGAAGATATGTATACATATAACACATTAATAAAAAAAATACAAAGAAAATTGAAAAAAAAAGAATATAAAATATGGCCCTAACCGGTTTGGCTCAGTGGATAAAGCATCAGCCTGCAGACTCAAGGGTCTCAGGTTCGATTCCAGTCAAGGGCATGTACCTTGCTTGCGGGCACATACCCAGTCAGGAGTGTGCAGGAGGCAGCTGATTGATGTTTCTCATCGATGTTTCTAACTCTCTATCCCTCTCCTTCCCTCTCTGTAAAAAATCAATAAAATATATTTAAAAAAAGAATATAAAATATGATAAACTACAGACACATGCATATCAAATTAATCAACTGCTTTTAAAATCTGGTTTTCCAATTGTGTTATATCCCTCCAAACTTACCTTATTAATTTCTAAATAGAAGGAAAGAAGATTTGCTGATCTAGCACATAAAACGGTAAGGGCTATCCTCATTTCCATAAGAATTATGAGGAAAGAAAACACTGCAGGGTTAAAAATTCCATAAACACAATTTTCGTCCCAGGAATAGGTTTCCAAGATTTAGCCGAAACCTCAGGGAAAAGTGCTTTAAAATTAACAGTACATCATATTCCTGGAGTGTCCTACTGTGCTAGTGCTCTCATTTACATGATCTCATCTAACCCTCAGATTCATGTTGAAAGGTAAGCAGGAGGTATTATTAACCCAATCCTTGCACTAACACACCTGTACAGTTCTATCTCTACATGCTACTATGTAGAAATTAAACAGCAATCAAATCTCACTGAAATTCATTTTCATTCAACTATTAATAAATATGCATATAAATAGAACCCTACATCATAGAATTGTGGTGAGAAATGAATTAATGAAATTTAAGTACTTAACACAACACCTAGCACACAGTTATAAAATAGTTATTGTTATTTTTGAGGTAGCATAATAAAGTAGTTAAAATGTAGGGTCTTTGGAACAAAATGCAGTACATTTGAAATCAAAGATGTGGCATTTGCTTTTGGCAAATTATCTAGTCCTTCTAGGTGAGAATTCTTTGATATGTAAATTGGATATTGTTAAGTGAGATAATATGCACAGGATCTAGGACATAAATAGTCAACGAACGTTAAGTATTATTATTGATACATTGGTCTAATATCTTATGTAAATATAAAATGTCATTAACAAAAATTAAAGGGCAAATGACCAGCTAGGAAAAACAAAGATTAATAGTTTTGCAAATAAGCAGCTCTTATAAAACAACTAGAGGCCCAGTGCACAGATTCATGCACATTGAAAGGAATTTAATTAGAAGAAATGTTTTAGAGGCTAGGGAGGGATGGTGGGAGATTGGCCAGCAGGGGAGGAACTGTGAGAAGGCTCCAGGGCATATCTGGTCTGTCTTGCCCAGTCCCGATCAGCTGGACCCCAGCAGCAAGCTAACCTATTGGTCGGAGTGTCTGCTCCCTGGTGTTCGGTGCACATCAGAGAGACTGGTCAAACAGTCAGACGGACACTTACCATATTAGGCTTATATAGATAGGAGATAAAGATCTCTAATGAAAATCAGCTAGGTTATGGATAGATAATAAATAAAATATGAATTTCCAATAATCAATATATAAAGAAAAATGACTTATGGAATGATTAAATACATGATTTAAATGATCTAAATGAATTGTTAAACAATAGAACAAAAGGCAAATACTGCCCGTGGGAGTATAAATTGTTATAGTTTCAGGAGAAGTTCTGGAAAACAACAAAGGACTAATAAGTACATATATCCTCTTATCTAGTAATCCACTTTGGGGAATTCATTTTAAGGAAATAAGTTATATGTGCAAATTCATGTACAGGTATATACAATATTCTTTGTAATACTAAAAACATGAATAAGCCCAAAATTTACAGTAGAGGAATTGTTAAAGAAAGTATGATATACTTAAATAATTAAATATATAAATATCAGATGTTAAAGCAACATATCTATTAAAGTCAAAATTTTATAATATATATCTAAATTTTAAAATAGTAGCCTACATTTGCAAATAAAGTGTAGAAGAAGAGATCTGTCATTATACAGAATGCCCTGGTGTTAATAGTGGTTGGCCCTAGGTCAGTGGGGTTATGAGTTTCCCTTTTGCTCATCATTTTGTTTCTGTGTGTTTTCATATTTTTTGAAGCATGTGCCACTTTTATGATTAGGAAACAAAGAAAATAAGCCTCATTTTATTGAAAACTAAATGGATTTCTTCAGAAGATAAGTGGAAAAACTGTGGCTCATCCAGACAATGGAGAGAAGGAAATATTGTGCTAAATATGCTGTATCTTTTCCTGTTCCTTGTTGCCATGTGAACTATAAAATTGTGTAAACTTGCCTAATTAAACCATAAACTTAACCTAAGATGTGTGTGTGTGTGTGTGTGTGTGTGTACGCGCGTACTATTTTGCCACTTACCACTCACCAAAAATGTAGCTATACAATTACTTAATGGGACCATTTAAAGATTCATAACACAGAGATAAAACTTCTTCACTATAGTTCAAAGAGCAGTATTTGTGAAAAGTTTTAATTTCATAATATTTTTAAGGTTGTGTATTAGATTCTGTTTCAGAAGACATCCATCACACAGAAAACTAACTATATATGTGGGCCTCACATAAGATACCTATATGAACCTATATATTTTTACTTGCTAGCCTGAAGAAAGACTATATAAAATTATCTTATATACATACCAAATTTTTTCTTCAGATATATTTAATGCCTAATACTCTATAATTATGGTAGAGAAGTTCTTATATTTTTAAAATTATTGAAGTTTAAGAATTCTGAGAGTTGGAGAGAACCAAGATGGCGGCATAGGTAAACAGCTACACTGCTGCCTTGCACAACAATTTCAAAACTACATCTAAAAGACAGATGGACATCATCCAGAATCACAGGAAAGCTGCCTGAGTGGAAAGTCTACAACTAGAAGGAAAGAGGGGGGCTCACAGAGACCCAGAGGAGCTGTAAAAAGCTGAGGTACGGAGACACGCGTGTGGAGAGGGCGGGTGCTGGAGTACCTGGCTGGCTTTCTCTGGTGGGAGGGAAACAGAGACTCCCAACGGCATTGAACCCCTTATCCCACAACACTAAACCCCAGGTCCAGCCGAAACTCATAGGGTTGGAGTTTAGACTGTGAAAAGGGAGAAGTGCACAGAAATTTGGAGAAGTCACAGGAGAGCAGAAGTCGGGTGGTGCACACAGCACTGAGCGCAGAAGACCAACTGCTGATTGTGCCGCTGGCTTTCACAAGAAGGTGGGAGACAAAGCATCTCAACTGCGTCACTTCTAACTCCACTAAACCCCAGATTCGGGCAAAGTCCTGGGGACCCAGATTCATATGGTCCTGGAGCACAGGGGAGCTGGAAAGGCAGCAGTCTAGAGGCACTGTGAGAGCGCACAGGGACCGTTCCAGCAAATACCCAGCCACATGAGACTCGGGGACCATGGAGGGGGGTGCTGACTGGAAGGCAAGGCGGTCAGTTAAGCCCTGAGACTCCACCCATCCCAAACTCAACAAGAGAGGCTTTTGCAGTTTTGCAATTCGGGTATCATAAGGCTGAATCCAACACAGAAGTTCTTCTGGCATAGTGAAAATGCGGAGACAAGGTAAGAGATTAGAAACAAAAGAAATGGAGGAAAACAAAC
This sequence comes from Lasiurus cinereus, assembly GCA_011751065.1. Taxonomy (NCBI): domain Eukaryota; kingdom Metazoa; phylum Chordata; class Mammalia; order Chiroptera; family Vespertilionidae; genus Lasiurus; species Lasiurus cinereus. The sequence continues at coordinate 35,974,714 of JAAGEH010002531.1, forward strand.
GACTGGATATAGAGTTCAAAACCACACTTACAAGGTTTTTCAAGAATATCCTATAAAAGATGGATAAAGTTAGTGAGACCCAAGAGGAGATGAAAAAAAAAAACAACTAGAGATGGAAAAGGTCCAACTAGAAATTAAACATACACTGACTGAAATGAAAAATATGATACGGAGACCTTACGGCAGACTAGAGGAAGGCAAGAATCGAGTAAAAAATTTGAAATATAAAGAATCAGAAAGCACTCAACTGGAAAAGCAAGAAGAAAAAAGAATCCAAAAATGTGAAGATAATGTAAGGAGCCTCTGGGACAGTTTCAAGCATACCGACATCAGAATTGTGGGGGTGCCAGAAGAAGAGAGAGAGCATTATACTGAAAACCTAATTAAAGGAATTATGACTGAAAAAAGCCCACATCTGGTAAAAGAAATAAACTTACAAGTCCAGGAAGCACACAGAATCCTATATAAAAGGAATCCAAAAAGGACTACACCAAGACATATCATAATTAAAATACCAAGAGCAAAAGACAAAGAGAGAATATTAAAAGCAGCAAGAGAAAAACAGTTCATTACCTACAAGGGAGCACCCATACGACTGTCAGCTGATTTCTCAACAGAAATTATGCGGGCCAGATGGGAGTGGCAAGAAATATTCAAAGTGATGAATAGCAAGAACCCACAACCAAGAATACTCTATCCAGGAAAGCTATCATTCAGAATTGAAGGGCAGATAAAGAGCTTCACAGATAACAAAAAGCTAAAGGAGTTCATCAACTCCAAACCAGTATTATATGAAATGCTGAAAGGTACTCTTTTAGAAGAGGAAGAAGAAAAAGGTTTAAAGATAAAAAAATTATGAACAACAAATACATATCTATCAACAAGGGAATCTAAAAATTAAGTGAATTATAAATTGGATGAATAGAATAAATTGATTAATATAATAGAATCAGGAGCACAGAAAGGGAGAGGACTGATAATTCTCAGGGGGAAAGGGGTGAGGGGTGTACAGGGAGAGACTGGGCAAAAATCATACACCTATGGATGTAGTCAATGGGAGGGAGGTAAGGGTAGAGGGAGGGTTGGGAGCCAGGTGAAGGGGAGGTATGGAGGGGAAAAAAGAGAAAAAAATGTAATAATCTGAAAAATAAAGATTTAATTATAAATTAATTAATTAAAAAAAATAATTCTGAGAATTCATTATCCCAAACTAGGACACTGCAGAATGTTATCCCAGGAATGTTCCCCTTTTGGAAGGAGGTAGGGAGATTGGATGAAGGTGCTATGCTGAAGTACATTTTGAAAGTGATCAAGCAAAGTCAAATAAATTATTTACTATGGAGTTTATTAGAGCCTTTAATTAGTAAATCTCAAAGTTTGAGGGGTTGGGGCACTTGCAAGTGTGGGAGCTCTTAAGTAATGTGTCCCTGTTAAGATCTCTTTTATCTAGTTCTACAGAAAGTAGTCTTCGAATAGTATCATAAAAAATAAATTCTGGCATCATTACCATCTAACAAATAAACATCTTGACTTTCTTCCCTCTACTTATCCAAATCTCAGAGTTGGAGGCATTTTGTTCCTACCTATATACTGAGCTCATTCTCCAGACTAATACTTTTCCTAGTTAAGTATTATTTAAGGAAGAACATCTGCAATAAGAACTTTATAGTGCAATTCTGTTAACTAATCCTATATGTTATATCCCTGTTTGACTCCCTAGCTTAGTTTACAATATAATCCTTATCTGGTTGTGACTGGGGTTAGGCTTTATTTGTGGCTATGTCTCCTGGGGGCTGAAGCCCTGATTCTGAGACAAAGTTTTCATTTATAGACCCTTGTTCAGATGCTAATTTCAATATCTTAAAACTAGTTTCCTTTCAAGAAGAGAACCTATAGAACTGACAAATAAAACAGCTAGAAGAAGGTAAAGTAGAATTTCCAAGCAGGTTGAAATGAGCTGAAACAGTTGAAAATGTAACAAGCAATAAAGTATTAATTAAATCATTTTATCTGAGCATTCTGTCAGATGGTCAATTGCCAGAAACCAATAATTGTCTCACTAATAGAAAGTGGACAATGAACCCAGAAGGGTGATCAAACTTGAAGCTCTGAAAGGTCAAAGCCAGCCACCCCCTATCTAATTGAGACAATGGATTTCCCCATCAAATAATCATGTAAATCCTCACTGATAAGATAATCTGCTTGTTACTGAAATTGCCTGCTTCAGGGCAAAGGGTGTATCCCAAACATGAATAAAAGGGATGGCAAGGCCAAAGGAAGGTGGTAGTTTTTCCACTAGAGGAAGGCTCCAGCTCGGCCCCCCAATATTGCCAAATTAATGCTTTTCTAGTCTCTCTTTTCATTTGTGTGCGGCCTCCTCCAGAACCCGAACCCTGAACAGGAACCCTGAACCACATGGGATATAAAGGAAGTTCCCACAGTCAATTTTATTAACTGGTTGCTAATTTCAATGAGATTGGGACATTGACTTAATCTAACTGAATAAATAAATAATGAGTGGATTAATTAATCAATTTTTAAAGTGATCCAACTAGTCTAACAGGCTACAACTGACCTTATGTCCTATCAACAGAATGCTATTCATAGGCTTTTAAAATGTGTTTACTCTTTTTAGGATGTTGGAAGAATTAAGAGCTCTTAAATTTGAAAAATATTTAAATGTAAAATTCTTCCTTGATTAGTATGTTGTATGATAGAGCATTACTTTGTTAAAAATTTAAGCAGGTGCATAACAGAGCTGGAATTAGTGCTATTCCATTTAGACATTGTACCCTTGTCTATTTATAGAGAGTAATTTTACAATGTTCTTGCTTATACTCAGGATTTTACTATGTAAATATGAAAGTAATTTCACTATTTCTGGAGTCTCTGTTAGCTGGTTCATTTTGTTTAACAAATGGAATTACAAAGTCATACTGAATAATTCTACAAATCACAATTTCAAGTGAGGCAAAATAGAAAATGGCAAGGAATATACAGCATATGTTCATGTTGGATAATAACTCTTAGTGTTGATGCTAGCTGACAGAACAGAATGAATATTGTCCAAGCATAATCATATTGTGTGAATTAGTCACACTAAATTTTTTAATGAGTATTTATCAGTGTATGCCAGATTTAAGGATTTCAGAGTCTTACTAGAAGTGAGAGATCATCAAAGATCTAAAAATACTCCTGAAAAATGAACTTACATTTACCAGTAAAAAGGTAAAATGGAAGTACAATTCTGCACCTCAGTACTGCTAACACATGCCAGTTTAAACTATTATCCTGTGAGCACTCAACATGTTTCAGTATGTTTTCAATTTTCTAGTTTCCTGTGTTTTAAAAGGATGAAAATTTTTATTACTGGGAATCCAAAACTGTACAACATTAACAAGTTTGAAAGCAGGCTAAAAAAAAAAGAGAGAGAGAGAGAGAGAGAGAAAGAAATGAAGTACAATAGCTTCAGATAGTTTTGATGATAATATCAAAGAAGATGACCAAAGTATTAGAGTTTTCTAGTTAATCTGATATTTTTAAAACTCGTAAGAAGATTTTAATAACTACATCAAAAGTTAGGAAAAACAGGAGAAAAGTCCTTTGTGATGTGAAAACCAGAAATGCTATCCTGTTGTGGATGAAAAGGGGCCACATGCCTAGCTCAGGGAAGGCCTGCATGTAGGCCTTGCAAACTCAGAGACCTAAAGTAACCACAAAGAATGGTCTAAAATTAAAACTTTAAACTAAAAGCAGTTTATGGTGGGGAGTCACGTCCTAGGCCAGTATCTTCCCTGACAAAGAATCTTTATCTGCCTATTGTCTTTTGTATCTAGAATAACATTCCTTTTGGAATGTCAGACCCCACCTGTGCACCAGAGCTGAAACCCTAAGTCCTCTCATGTTTTATCTTGTTAATTGTTGACTGTTAACTATCCTGTACCTACCTACATAAAAGATGTATCTATCATTTTACTATTCATTCAATCTCAGAGGTTTCCCCACTTTGCTTTCTCCCACTTCCCTAATTTATAACTAGTGAATTTAATGTAACTCACTTGCATCCTCAATGTAACCTACTTGCATCCTTTCTTTTGATTGTAAATATAAAATAAGGTGCAAAACTGCCATTCTTCTGAGTATTATCTCAATCCATTGAGATTTTGCTTCCCAACAATTGTCAACAGTTTAGCTCAAATAAACACACAAAAATTTTTCACAGGTTTGTTTCTTACATTAACAGTACATACAAAGAAAGGCTGAATTTTTAACTAAGGCCACACTCCCACCTTGTTCTGGCCTCTGAGTGGCCTTTATCCTCATTTCACTTCCTTCCTTCCTGCTCCCTTCACTCCCATCACTCCCAAATTTCACCTGGGGGCAGACTTACAGGCCTTTCTTTAAACACTCTGCTCTCTTAAACTGGATTAAACTCCTCTTTATCCTTCAGGTTGGTGATCAAATGAGGATTCCTCAAGCTATATCCTCTTCCCTGTTTCCTCTAAATTCAAAAATCCTTCAAAAGGTTTCAAATATATATCTTTGTAATAATGCTTGCCTTCACTCAGATGGACAAAGCTTTATGAGAGCTGGGACTGTGCTAGTTTGCTCATCAATGTGCCCCAAGTGCTCAGCATGCAAGCATTCTGTAGTGAATGATACATGAATGAATGAAAAAAGAAAGAGGGAAAGCCATAGTCAGATTTTATTTGTTCTCAACAAACAGCAGTATCTACTGTTCATATTCTTAATCACTGTAAAATCAAGTGGAGAGTCTTAGGATGCATGCACACCCTACTGAGGAGAAGAGGATATAAGGAAATAAATAGCATTGTGAGAGTCTGACAAAAATGTTTCACACCCAGTATATGCCTGCAATTAAAAACAAGTAATGAAGTCAGGCTTTCCAGGTAAATTAAATGGGATATAATGGTGAATAAGCCATGGTAATATGAACTATAAACACAAAACTTTCTGTGCAATCTTCATGAAATTTGTTTGCTAATAACTAACATGTGATTTTTTGCTAATTTGTGTTTATGTTTTAAAAGTGGTAAATTGATCAAATTATAAGAGTTAGGTGCCAATATCTTTTCACCCTAAGAAGAAACCTACCAACATCTGAGAGGCTACAGCTAAAGCCCATTAACCTAACTGATAGACATTGTTGTTGAGAATTTATCAGAGTGAAAGGTGTTTAGGAAGGTAGAAATAGGTAGTATTTAAATTTAACAACATAAGATAAAGGTTCATCATCAGTGCTTGAGCCTGAAGGTACACAATGATATAAATAGCAGGCAATTAAAAAAGCTAATATGGTTTATATCAACTTTGTAAGTAAAGTATACAAAATAAGTATGACATGATCATCTAAACCTGGGAAAGAAACACATTGCCTTTAGCAAAAAAAACTAAATAAAACATTTAGTCTTTCATCCACATCTAAACTCCTTCCATCATTGTACCATGCATATAAAAAACCTGTTTAAGCAAAATATGTATTCAGAAAATGTTAGTAACCTCACAACCTTATATTTAGTTCATACATTAAACAGAAGGACTTAAGATGCAGCTCTCCAACATAAAACCAGTATACTTCATTCTTCCTGAAATCTTTACCAGACAAAACAATTAGACTATAAGTTCCATGAGGACAGGATTATGTCTATTTCCTACTCTCCTGAACTATCAGCATCCAATATTAAAAACTATGGAATTCTCATTGGCTTCTCCATTCAATCACAGGGACATGTTATTTCAACTGAAATACATGAAGAAAATCTGGCATCACACAGATATAGAACTGAAGAAGAGACACCTTGTGGATCACCACAAACGTCTTGGGAATGTCCCGGGTCCTCATCATTCCACACTTTGAAAACCACTGGTGTGTAATATCATGTCATATAACTACTGTTCAATAACTATTTGCCAAATTAATGAAAAGTTTAAAGAAAAAGAAATAAATTTTCAGGCATACATAAGATTTGCACCTCTGTTTTTTTTTTAATATATTTTCATTGATTTTAGAGAGGAAGGAAGAGGGAGGGGGGGAGAGAGAGAGAGAGAGAGAGAGAGAGAGAGAGAGAGAGAGAGACCTCAATGATGAGAGACAATACTGATCAGCTGCCACCTGCATATCCCACAATGGGGACCAAGCCCACCACCCAGGGCTGTGCCCCGACCAGAAATCAAACTGCAACCTCATATGCTGCACCTTTGTTTTTTATTCAACTAATTAAATTCCTTATAAATGCTGATTATTTTCCTGCAGTGAAATGTTTATTAATTCAACCTCTTAATTCATGACAACTAAATTAGAATGCAGATTAAAGGGAGGGTAGTCAAAACTAAAGAGTGAACTATAAAAATAGGAAATTTGTCTAAATTTAAAAGAAATAGGTGACTAGAAAGACATTTCACATAAAAAAATTATAAGCAAAACCAAATCAAGTGGTAACTTTGAATGCTGTGTGGGTCTCTTTAAAGCAGTAAATTAGATTGAAATATTTTATTAAATGCAAACTGGATTTTAATATTTTTAGTATCTTGTATGCCATTTCTAATTAATCTATAAAAACCACAAGAAAAAGTTTTTTTGTTAATACTTTTTACACTTCTGTCTTAAATATTGATATGAATTAACTGAATACCAGGGAAAATATATGGATTTAAACATTTTACAATTTCCCAAACCATAATTTTTTGTTTGTTAAAAATAGCCTTAAATTCAGACATTAAAATATAATTTTAGATTAGATATTGGATTTTTCAATGTCATCTCACTATTTTGCAAAGAATAAGATAACTTACTTTTCCTTTTCTTCGAGCTGATGTTCCTGAGAAGCCATTTTAGGTTCTTTCCCAAGATTTTTTCCCATCCGCTGCCTCCTCTTTCTACTTGGTGCAATATCAGTGACATCAGGACTTGAAAGAATGGAATCATCTCTTCTTAAAGTAGCTAAAATAAAATGACATAAAAAATGTGATCCAACAAAATTCTGCATATAATCTGTAAGTAAAGTATTAACTTGCTGCTTTAGCACTGATCAAGTGACACAAAGCATAGCAAAACTATTTTTAACAAACCATACAAATTTGAAGTGAACCAGTTACACAGTGTGTTATGCTTTAATATCAATATAAAACATAAGGTATATTTTATACATGGAATAATTTGGGTAAAATGATCTTTGTCTATCTTGAGCAACATCTTTCCAAATGCATTATAGATCTCTCAGTGCTGGGACTAGATAGAAGCACCACAGAGGCACCTTTAAAAGATATTTGGATAGAAAAATAATGCCACAGGAATAATATAAATCAAATTGATTTTAAACAGCACTTATTAGCAGGAATTGGAATCTCTAATAGTGACCCACAGATTTTTCCACTGTGAGCAGTGAGCACAAGAGAAATGTAAAAAAATAAAAATACTAGTAGATATCTCTAATGTAGCCAAACCATTAAATTGCCTCTAAAAGTGTTTGATACACATCAAACAGAAGCAACAATAGAAACAAGCTGAATTCATATTCTTTTTTTCTCTTACTACAGGCCCAGTGCACAAAATTCATGCATGGTGGTGGTGGTGGGGTGGGGGGTTGTCCTTCAATCCAGTATGCTCCCTCTCCAATCTGGGACCCCTTGAGAGATGTCTGACTGCTCATTTAGGCTCGATCCTAACAGACAGTCGGACATCCCTCTCACAATCCAGGACACTGGCTCCCAACTGCTCACCTGCCTGCCTTCATGATTGTCCCTAACCGCTTCTTCCTGCCAGCCTGATCACCCCCTAACCATTCCCCTGCCCGCCTGATTGATGACTAACTGCTTCCCTGCCAGCCTGTTTGCCCCTAACTGCCATAACCTGTGGACCTGGTCACCCCTAACTGCCCTCCCCTGCAGGCCTGGCTCCCCCCCAAATGCCCTTCCTTGCTGGCCTGATCACCCACAATTGCCCTCCCTTGCTGGGCATCTTGTGTCCCTCCCAACTGCCCTCCCCTGCTGGGCATCTTGTGTCCACATGGGGACAGGATCTTTGACCACATGGGGGCAGCCATCTTGTGTGTTGGAGTGATGTTCAATCTGCATATTAGTCTTATTAGATAGGACAGAGGCCTGGTGCACAGGTGGGGGTCAGTTAGTTTGCCGTGAAGGGTGTCCTGGATTAGGGTGGGTGTTCCCTTGGAGTGTGGGGTGGCCTGAAAGAGGGGCCTGTGGTGGTTTGCAGGCTGCCCATGCCCCCCAGCGACTTACAGGAAGGCTCTGGTATCTGGGATTTATTAATCTTCTATAATTAAAACTTTGTAGCCTAGAGTGGAACTAAGCCTTCTCCTAGCACAGCCATTGAAACTTGTTGCCTTAAGTGCCAGCCAGGGTTTGTGGAAAGCTTGGCTTCCTCCATCACCAGGGACAACCCAAGCCTTCCTCCTGCTCTCTCTGTGGCCATAGCCATCTTGGTTGGGTTAATTTGTATACTCACTCTGATTGACTGGTGGGCGTGGCTGGTGGGTATAGCAGAGGTATGGTCAATTTGCATTTTGCTCTTTTATTAGATAGGATAAACAACTTAGTTACAAAGAACCTTAGGGGAGTTTAGAATTCTTTCATTTAATACACAGCATCATATTCTATTATAATACATATTTTTATAAAAAAGAGCTCCTTGCTATTGGTAAATAATAAATAATCCTATCTTCATTGCTTAAGGCAACAAAGTTTCATTGGCTGTGGGAATAGGCTTGACTCAGCTCCAGGCTACAAAGTTTCAATTGTAGAAGATAAATAAATCCCAGATACCAGGGCCTCCACTTGGGTTGCCGGGGGGCATGGCCGGTCTGAAAACCACCACAGGCCCCTTGCCCAGGCCACCCCACACCCCAAGGAAACACTCACCTTGATCCAGGAATCTTCAGGGCAAACCAGCTGGCCCGCACCCATGCATGAGGCCTCTATCCTATCTAATAAAAGAGTAATATGCAGATTGACCATCACTCCAACACACAAGATGACTACCCCCATATGGTCAAAAGATCTTGGCTCCATGTGGAAACAAGATGGCCACCACAAGATGCCCAGCAGGGGAGGGCAGTTGGGAGGGATCAGGCCTGCAAGGGAGGGCAGTTGTGGGTGATCAGGCCAGCAGGGAAGGGCACTTGCGGGGGGGGGGGGGACCCAGGCCTTCAGGGGAGAACAGTTAGGTGTGACCACGCCTGCAGGGGAGGGCAATTAGGGGTGACCAGGCTCACAGGGTAGGGCAGTTAGTCATCAATCAGGCGGGCAGGGGAATGGTTAGGGGGTGATCAGGCTGGCAAGCAGAAGCGGTTAGGGGCAATCAGAAAGACAGGAAGGTGAGCAGTTGGGAGCCAGCAGTCCTGGATTGTGAGAGGAATCTCTGACTGCCCGTTTAGGTCCGATCCTACCAAGAGTTCCCAGATTGGAGAGGGAGCAGGCTGGGCTGAAGGACACCCCTCCACCCCTGTATACCAATTTCGTACACCAGGTCTCTAGTATCAATATAATTTGGACTTTGAATGTCCTGCCAGTTCATATGCTTTTTTTTTTCTAGCATGTTAATGGTTTATAGTGATCAGGAACAAGCTTTCATCACAATTACAGAAATATTTAGCAATGTATAAAGGTTTAAGAAACTGAAGACAAATGGCTAAAAATCTTGTGCAAATCCATTGCTTTGGCACAAAAAGGGGTAGGTCTAGTGAAGCTGAGAATCCTATACTTTTCATAAGTTTAGCTCTATGCTAAAGCTGCAAATACAGCTTAACAACCTGTGGACACTTTTCTTGAGTCAGATACTTAATTTTGATGAAACTATTGGAATCAAATGAATAACTCATCTCCATTTAAGAGAAAGTGTGATGAAAGGAGTTAGCTGATTGTCATGCTGGGTGCAAATGTTGCTAAATAATTAATGAAGTTAATATTTTTATTAGAATTGTAACTAGAGAGCTAACAATACCTTAAACAATAGATTTTGTGTGGCCTGCCAAAAATCTTAAATTTTATCCCATGAGTTCTATTATTTATAGTATATAGTTCTGCAGAAGGAGTGGATTTTATGGCACAAGTTCATCACATTCAAGAAGAAAACTGTATTTTCGTTCTCACTGTGCATACATACTTCTCTGAGTGACCTGAGATAACTTGGACACAGTTGACCAATATCTTGAAACTCTTCTTTTTTAATTTTTTTCCTTAAAATAGATACCATTTTTGAAAACACATGTGCTAGATACTTTTCTGTAGGTTTTATATCTGTTATCTTATTAATATTTAACTTTGTGAAGTACTTACTACCTTTACTTATTAGGAAACCAAGTTAGTTAAGTAACTAGCCCAAATTATACAGCCTTTGTTTTTATTATTTATCACATGATAACTTAAAAATTTTTCTCCCTAGTGGGTAAATTAGTCTTTGATCAAATATTAATTGAGTGCCCATCAAACCATATTTTACTTTCAAAAGCTGTTTAAGTTATCAGGACACATAAGTTCCACTATATTTCTTGCACATTATTTTTATTAAACTTGAAAAATATTTTTGGAGTAAAGGAAGATAAATTTAAAAAGGTTATTCCTCTGAACACATTAAAACAGAATGATTTCCCTGCTTTTATTAAGCCAGGAGGTGACTAAGGAAGAAAACTGCCGTTTACTGATTTCTTACCCAGTCCCCTCTCACCTAGGATTGTTTACTCAGTCACATACTGGTAATCAATCAACAGAGTACAGGCTTGTCTGTGAACAAAACCAGCAAAACTGTCTGCGTTAGAGGAAGTTTCAGCTATAGGTAGACTTGAAAAGTGGAGAAAAACTGCATCTTATGGCATGTTGGACATCAAGGAAGAAAGAATATTAAGTTTAAATTAAAATGTAAGGTAAATTAAAAAAAAATTAAGTCACCAAAAACCTCTGCCACTCATTTCAAAAACTCTAAACAATGGCATCCAAAAGGCTATGTTATATGTGATATGGTTATATTATTTGTTGTAACATCTACAATTTACTTTAAAATACAATATTTAAATGCGTATGTTAGGTAAAATGAGTATAACCCAGGTATGGCTAGCATCTACACAAAAATACAGAGACCAGAAACAGTTGCTGAGCTTTGGATAACAATTCCCATACTCTTAAAGAGGCTACTAGAGGCTCTCTGTGCTCTGCATCTCAATCAACACCTGATGATTTACTAATGAGTATACTGAATGACAGAATGTGTGTACTGCCTGGTGAACACAGGGCAGGAAAACAAGCATGATGGATATTGCTTATGAGTGAAATTAAAGGTATTCTATATATACAAATTGGCTAAAATATTTCAGAGATCATCTCCACCATTTCATGAACAGGGTATAAACACTGTGAGGTCTGTTTACTCTTAGAGATAATGCCCTTTGCTAAATCTTAAAGTGGTCTGTGTCCAGTTATGAACTCTAGACAATTGTAGTTGCCTGAAGCCAAGACAACTGCCTGATAATTCATCATCCTGCCTTGAGAATAAACATTTTATAGGAGGGAGTGACTGGGACACCTAAAATTTCTTTAAACTTTAGGGCAGGTTGGAATATTATTTTGTGGTTACTTGCTGGTAAGTATTTAGTTGGAGATGGTCTGTATAGTGGGAGAACAACATGATAATTCATTGTCCCACTCCACATTTCTTGGTATCCACTATTATTTGCCACAAACAACCACAAGTTGTGTGTAACCAAGGGTTTAAAGTCAGTTCACTAGCACAATTGTTTCCCCATTCTTCTGGCAAAGGTTCCCTTTCAAGTCTTGTAGCACTGTCATGAGCAAAAGGGGCTAATACTCAAGCCAATTACTGATGACACTGAAGACGTCCTTTTTGGTTTGTGTTTGCACCATGGAAAACAGTTTTCCCTTCATTTTATTGTATACATGTACAAATAAGCTGTAAGTTATTAACCTAATTTACATATTATTTTAAAATAAAGATTTCATAACATTTATATTGTCTTTAATGAAAGGAAAAATGTTTCATCCTATATTTTCCTCTCCACCCCCTGCAATGCCAGAAACAAGGAAAAAGAGGTACTATTCCAATACCTGGTACCTAAGTATTAAATTGCTCATTGCAAACAGTGTTCAAATTTGAACCCATTCTACCTCTATCCTCTACCTGTGCTAATGTTTAGTCCTTTCTTTATGTTTGGTCTCAGTGCTGATGCTTTATGTCTATTCTGACATTGGATCCTTTCAACAATGATTCTGAGTTTCCAAACAAGCAAAGCTGTTTTATATACAACAGAAGGGATCTGATCCACATCTAAAAGAGGTCAAAATGTCTATTATTATTTCACAACCTTACATAAATTGGAAGTTTTCAAATCCAGGCAGAAGTATATACATTTGCTATTGACAGGAAAACTTTTTCTGAGATTCCATTTCCAGAGTTCTCAGTATTCATCAGTCTCTGCCATGACAATGTGTCTTGCACCATTTCCAGGAATTTTTGAAAGAAGACAAAAAACAAAAAAACAAAAAACTATTGCTAATTAACTTACTACAGTAGAAACACTCATTGGCGGAGCCATGGGATGAATTTCAAGTTCTCATTAGGTTCACTGAACCAGGAAAATGGGACTCTTTACAGAAGCCTTGCTATTGTGAGAGGTGGCTCCACAGAAAGCCACACTTCTTCCCATCTGACAGAACTGCAGGAGCTTGGCAGCCGGAGTTCAGACAGGATGGACAGAGGGCTGGCTCCCCAGGTACTCTGAGTGTCCAAAGGAAACGGCTGTCAGCTAAACTGCTGGTGACCTGCATAACTGCCATGAGTTAAACTACCTGGTAAACTTAAGTCTCTGACCATTAAACCCTTAAATATCAATTTTTTAAGACATTTTTCAGGTTTATAATTTGTTTGATCAGGGTCTCCTTATTATCTCTGTCTATGGATTTTTCCCTTCTTCATATGATATATTAGCCTGACATACCGATTCTATAAAACTCTAAAAGAGATTGTCACACTTCATTCCAACTGCCCACCCCAAACACACACATCTCTCTCCAGCCCCTGAACAAAACAAAAAGTTAATGTCATGTTATTCATGGCAATGGCTATTGAGCTCTTTGGTTAAATTATTGAATAAAAGGGGCTCTGATCTTTAGGTCCTTTGTCCGTGAAAAAATAAATGCACACTGTTTGCAATCAGCCATATGCAAACAAAACTTTCAGTGCTTCCCATGGCCTATAAAATAAAGTGTTAAGATACTAGCCCTGCATTCATATCCCTCTACAATGTGCCGGTCACCTACCTCTCTAGCAATATTTCCCACAATTCTTCTACCAGAATATGTAAATTATTTCAAGGGCTCCAGAGTTCCACATCTTTTTTGTTCTTTACTTTCTCTGTGTCTTGAATGTCTTCTACTTTTCTATAGGCTCAACTGTACGTTCCCTTCCAGCACAGCCCAGTTCAGGCATTTCAGTCATCTTGAGTGGTTCTAACCCACAGCAATCTCTCTTTTCTCTGTGTGGCTTATAGTGAAACTACTCATTTTACAAGTACTATCTCATATAGTTATTCTTTTATGTATACCTTCTGTTTCTCCAATTAGATTACAAACACTCTATAGCTAGAGGGCATGCTTTATACTTTGATATATTCCTAACATTACCCAATGGTATAATTCATGAGAATATGGAGACTTAAACTCTTATTTTCAAATGTGTATCATATTTTTAAATCAAAACTTAATTCCTATGGGCCTCCAGATGAAGTGCATGAAAAAAAAAATCAGGACTGGGTCTGAGTCTCTAATTCTATAACTTTGGCATTTTATAGAATTTCTTTAAGTTCCTCATTGAAAAATATATGATTTCATTTATACGTGACTCTAATGAACCGAATGAACTAACAAAAATATAGAGATAGAGTCACAGTCCGAGAGCAGGCTGGGTGGTGGAGGAATTGAACAAAAGAGAAAAAACACTTAGATGTGTGGACAACAGTGTGTTCATTATGGGAAGAGGGTAAAGGGTGGGGTGGGGGAGTTAAGCAGTGATAGAAAGAGACCTGACTTGGGGTATTGAATACACAATTCAGTAAAGAGATAATGTGTGGTGGAATTGTGCACCTGAAACCTGTATAATTTTGTTGCCCAGCGTCACCCCAAAAATTCAAAAACAGGAAAGAAAATGCCAAAAAAATTATGTTAACCATGATTTCTGACATGATTAAATGAGATAAACTATTTTATAAATCATAATATCAAAAATATTTGACATCAGCATTAAAGTATTATTAACAATATATGTATGTCCTTACAAAAATTAAATTGAAATTTACTTAGATGCATTTGAAAATCTTTCGGGTTATCTTCTATAGCTTCTTAGAGATATACAAGTAAAATAACAATAAAAAGGTAGGATAAATTATTTTTAGAAATTAAAAATAAACCAATTTTCATAGATCTATCTATCATCTTTTATAAATATAGAGTAGCCAATCTGCTATGACTGTTTTTGCTATTTATTCTCTTCACAAAAACTTAAGTCATTTTGTTTTATCTAAAGATATATGAAATGAGAGAAAAACAAAAATCCAAACCTTAAAATACTATTCAAAGTAAATGTGCAACTTCATAAAGCATATTCTTTCTTACACCAGGGAAAACACCCAACGAAAGCCTTGGGCTATCCTGTGTCTCTGCAGTCTGTCTTACTGACAGGCATGAAGATAAACCAAAAAAGAAGCTGAGATAAGGTTGGTAACACCATACTTCAATGAGCAGTATCTTAAAGTGACCTATCTTATGGTAGTAAATTTCTAATCTTACCAAACAAGCAAACTTTGTTTTGCCTCACCATTTATCAAATAGCTCTTTTTCAAATCTGTAATCAGTTGCTACCCAGTTTTACAATCTAATCTGAATAACTGATGACCATCTTACACAAAAGGTCAATAGTCTAACCTACTAATCAGCAATCACCAAAATAAACCCATAATTAACATCACACTGAACACTGAAAAGCAAGTGCATGTATGTGTGCGTGCATGCATGTGTGAATGTGTGTGTGTGTGTGTGTGTGTGTGTATCCATGTACATATACTTTTGCAAAAGTCAGGCTCCTCTTTTAGCCAGCACAGTGGGAAGTCAGATTTAATGACAACATGACATTGGGGTAACCTTAGAGGTCATCTGTGGAAATCCAATGCTCTCAATGTCAGACACAAGGTGGGCTACTAAAGATGAAGTACAGACTCTAGAGATACAGCATTAAAAAATAAGTTGAATGTATTAAGTATTGTCCTATACTTGCAAAATAATCTGATTTTTTTAATTAAAAAGTGTAATTAACTGTTAACTTAAGGATTCTATCATTCCTTCACTTATTCAACAAATATTTATTGAGCATATTATATGTCAAGCACTATCCAGCAGACACCAGCATTACGTATTCCAAAAGTTTATAACTGGATAGGGCAGAGGGACACGCTGTTTGTAAGAAAGCCGCAATTACACAAGCACTTATAAGGAATTAATTTGGAATTTCTAAGAGCTTTCTAATCTCTCAGTATTTTTTCCAAATTAATCTGTGAAGCTTCAGTTTTTCTTTTCCATTATCAAACACTAACTATAACTTGATTTCTTATAACCTCCTTAGTAGACTTACCACACTTGTAATAATATTTGTAATATTTATAAGCTCTGTGATGGCAGGAACTGACTGTGCTCTATACTCTGTAGTACAAAAGAGACTAGCACAATCTCTGACACACACTATTTTTGTAATAAATGTTAGTTGGTTGACTGATATAAATTCTTAAATACTAATAGAGTTAATAATAAATAGCTTCTTAAAATACTACACTATTGGTTAGCTATGCTTGCTGCTGCCAATCTAGTTAACATTAAAAGAAAAATATTAGTAGGGAAAAGCAGTTTATAAAAGAGAAAAATTAGCCTCCGATTTATATAATATTGTAGTTAAAAATAAAAATCCTTAAAAAGAAGTGTTAATGGTTAATACATTTTCAGAAAACAAAGCTACAATTTCCAGCTTTCACCAACTTTAAAAATGGGCCTCTGCCTCTGACCTATGTCATAAATGTTTGGAGACAACATAAAGCTTTTATTGTTGCACCTGAATCACAGGTAAGGTCTTCTGTCAACTTTTTTTTTTTTCACTGTTTTCTTCATAGAGATTTAAAAGTTTCTAAAACTTTCATTCTTTTTTATTTGGGTAGACTTTTAATAAAACGTAGGCCTTTTACAGAGCTTAGGATTTCATTGAACTAGTATAAATTTAAACACTGGACAAAAATAAGTAAAATATAAAACCTTATTAAATAAATGATACAAGGATTTATTTATTTATTTATTTAAATCCTCACCTGAGAATATGTTTCTTATTGATTTTTAGAGAGAGAAAGAGATGAAGGGAGAGAAAAAAACAACCAATGTAAACCATTGGTTGCCTCCTGTATGCTTCACAACCAGGGATCCATCCAAAATCTGGGTACATGCCTTGACCAGAAATTGAACCCGCAACCTTTTTGGTGTAGAGAGCGACACTACAACTAACTGAACCACCCTACCAGAGCTCAGTTTATTTTTTAAAATAATGTCCTATAAGCATTTTATCTGCAGTGACTCTAGGTTAACTGGTTACAACTAGGACAAGGTCACTAGTTTAACAAGTCAAATCAGTAAAGAATAGAAGTGGAAAAAGTGAAGTGGTGTGTAATTATATGATAAACTGGATAGATAAGAATCATTAATCTTGGGCACAAATCCTCTCTTTGAAAAATAATAATAGAAAAAGGCTTTGACAGTTTATTGAACATGCCAGACTTTCGACTTTATTTTTCCAGCATTTGCTTAATCTTTTTAAAAAAGTTTGGACTATTTTTTTTATTGAATTTATTGGGGTGACATTGGTTCATAAAATTATGAAGGTTTCAGGTATATGATTCTATAATACATCATCTGTATATTATATTGTGTGTTTATCACCCCAATCAAGTCTCCTGCCATCACCATTTATTCCCCCTTTCTCTTCTACCTCGACCACCCTCCTTCTTTCTAGCAATCACCTTACTGTTCTCTGTGTCCATGAGTTTTTCTTTTACTTTCTTTGTTTAATCCCTTCACCTTTCATACCCAGCCCCCAACCCTCTCCCCTCTAACAGCCATCAGTCTGTTCTCTGTATCCATGAGTCTGTCTAACTTTGTTAGTTTATTTTGTTCATTAGATTCCACATATAAGTGAAATTATATGGTACCTCTTTTCCTCTGACTAGTTTATTTCACTTAGAATGATAACCTTGATACATTAAGAAAAAGTCCTCTATTTGACTTCTTCATACTTCTTTACAATAAGGTTAATGTCTTTATAATATAATAAAGCCAGTTTGTAGTGGAAGAGCTAAATATGAGGCTAAATTTCAGAGGCTTTCCTTAAAAAGTGTGGACTGATTTTCTGAAAGGAGATTTCCTGGTCTGCAGTGCTAGACACATTGTCCCAAGTAGCTCTTGATCAAATGTCATGCTTTCACTAAGGAGTAAAAAAATTTCCTTGCCAAATGGTAAAAAACACTATGAGAATGTTTAAGTGAACTAATCTATGTATATAAAAGCCCAGCAACGAAATGGTGGAATGACCAGAACAACTGGTCAACCAGTTGTTATGATGCACACTGACTCCCTGGCTGACCTGGATGAGTGGCGCTCCCACATTGGGCCAATTCTGCAGGCCATGCCCCCTACCAGTGCACGAATCCATGCACCAGGCCTCTAGTATTACAGAAATATCCTACATCTGACTCTGTTATCACTGTCTGATGACTGTGAATAAATCAAGTAATACTTCTATGAAAGTTTTTTTTTATTTTAGTTTATAAAATTAAGTATAGAAAAGTTAGACCAAATAGTTACACCTGTTATAAAAATGCTTAATGCTATAATTTATTATGCTTTGCAAAAAGGATTATATTATTTGAATTTGGTAAGAAAAATGAAATGCACTTTCAGACCAATTTGAAGTACTTTTAAGTGACTACTGTGTTAAATGTCTTGCCCAAATGAGAACGTTTTTCTTTGGAAATTTCATTTCCAAACATCCATAGGTTTTTATTTATATTACACTGTTTCATTTTGTTTATTAATTTTTTATCTATATTATAAAAGGCGTGTGGTTGTGAAACCGTTATGGCGTCACGACCAAACAACCGGTCACTAGGCAGTACATGGAACACCTCTTGTGGGTTGGGGCTCACGGCTTGCATGGTGAGGAGGGGCTCACACAGGGCAGGCAGGGGGGCTGCACAGCAAAGAGGGTGCAGCAAGGTGGGTTACAGGCAGGCGAAGCTGTGCAGCGAAGATGGCACGGGGGATGGGTACTGGGCAGGCGGGGTGGGGAGTGTGACCTGGGTCCCCAGGTGGCGAGTAGAGGTGCTCCCAACACTAGGGGAGGGGCACATGGCCATATGTGGGGGGAGGCGGTGCTCGCGGGGGGGGGGTAGGGGGAAGCACAAGCTGGGTGCATCATGGGGTGCTGGCAGCATCCCCGGAGCGTGCGAGGCATTGTGGGGCAGCGGACCTGGCCTTGATGGCAGGGTAGGCCTAGGGGACCCTACATGTACATGATTTAATTGTGTGCTAGGCCTTTAGTTTTTCAATAAAAACCTTGTAAAGTTTTTATTTTTAAAACAAATATTTTGTACACTATTTTGTCATGATACTCAAAATTAGATAAGCAAGAGCAAAATTATTTTAAGCATTGATTTGACAAAAAGGATAACATTTAGGAAACTAATTACACTTTATTAATGTATATTCTCTACATTAGACCTTATGTATGTGAAGTCTGTTTACCATGCTTCATCATCACTGTTAGCAATTGTTGCTAGCAATGTGCTAACTTCCCCTTTTCGGCATGCCATCTTAGTGATGTGCAGTCTCAGTACAAACCCTGCATAATGCCACTGTTCCCCAAACTTCCCAAGAACCAAACTCGAAATCATTTTTGATGCCTTCCAAAACTCTCTAGTCACATACAATCAGCACCCTGTAAAAAGTTCTAATATCTGTCTGATAACTCTCTGTACCCTGTACTTTCATAAGATCTTGCCTAGAGTACTGTTAGAGCTTAAAAAATGGACAAAGCAACTCCAATTCATTAATTTCCTACAAAATTTCTAAGAGAATTTTTCTAAAACTGCAAATCTGGTCAAGTTTTATCCTTGTCTTTCTCCTGGCTTTAAAGACAAAGATAAAATCCCCTAATGCACTTTAATATCTTTTTTTTTTTCCTGGTTCAACTTACTTTTATAGCCTTACTGAAATTTGTCTGATGCACCTCTCTTTCTCTCTTGGATTTTGCACATGGGATCTTTTGCCAGAAATAATGTTCTACCACCTAGTATTCAACTTGCTAACCCTTCTTGATATCTCAGTAAGATCTTACCCTTTCAGGAAACCTCAGAAGTCTGGTTAGATTTCCCTCCTCAGTACTCCCACAGCACCTTTACTCCTCCTAACACTGCAGTATAGAGAGTGATTATGTTCACAGATTAAGAAAAATGAAGTTGGAAGAAACCATTTTGGGTTCTTCTAGGAAGTACTAGATATAGTAGGGTTGAATCTTATTGTAAGTCAGTGCATATGGCAAACAATCATAATTAATCATAACAACCCTTGAAAATTCCTTAAATTGCCCCGTAAATATAGACAATAGATATAACACTGTGTGGTAATAGTCACATACAAATATTTAATGAATACCATATTACAGAGTTTCATAGAGAAATTGTATGCAGAAAGAAAATTATGCAAGGTTTCCAATAACCTAAAACAACGATTTTCAACCCTTGTGATGCAAGAATTTTTAAAACATGCAATAGCTGACTATTTAGTGAGGGGGCCTATTGACCTCTTTTTCCTTAGACTGTCAAATAAGAAAAAAGACAGTAGTCAGCACAACAATAGCCGTTCCAGTGTGAATAAATCAAAATTATACCTATTTTTTTTCAGATTGGCAAAAACTATATTTTTGGTGTGCTGCAGAATTCTAGTAATTATATGTGCCACGAGATGAAAAAGGTTGAAAATTGCTGATCTAAACACTTCAATATAGAAAGATCCAACTTGCTAGCTCTTCCCATTTAAGGTACTCATCCTATCTTCTGCTCTGATGCTTCCCTATGGTCCCCAATCAATGTTTCATTGTTTGATATCCCAGATAAAGATGGCATCATCTTACTTGCATAGCTACAATTTCTTTGTCAATAACCCCAATTCTTTTTTTTAAATAAATCTTTATTGTTCAGTTTATTACAGATGTTCCTCTTTTTTTCTCTCCCATAGCTCCCCTCCACCTGATGCTCCACCCCCCAACCTATACCCTTACCCCCCGCCACTCCTCATCCATAGGTGTAAGATTTTTGTCCAATCTCTTCCTGCACCCCTCACTCCTCCTTTCCCCCAAGAATTGTTAGTCCATTCCCTTTCTATGCCCCTAATTCTATTCTATTCACCAGTTTATTCTGAATAACCCCAATTCTTAAAGTTACTCCTACTTGTTCGTAATTTTTCCCTATTGATATTGACTCATCAGGCTTAATAACTACTTGTGGACATATACTTGTAAAGTGGAATAGCAAGTAATCAGCAGAACTGTTTAAAAATGTAATTTTCTTCTCCTTTTCTAAAAATCTGTATTTTTCTAGATTTTACTTTTTTATTAGATCACAATAATACAAAATAATTTTAGATCCAAATTCTTTTTTTTCAAATTATGGAAGACAGCAGAGAGAAGAAAGAGAGACAGAGTGAAGAGGGAAGAGGGGAAAGGGAGAGGAAGGAAGAGAAAATCAAGAAGGAAACTTTTACTGAATTGTCATCTAATATTAATTTGTATTTTCTTCTTTTCTGACCAAGTGAACTATTTAAAAATATCTTTCGAACAATTACTCTATTTGTATTTTTTTAGGTAAAAAAAAATATTCCTGTTAAATATGGACATCAAATGAACATTTTAAGATTGAAAATTAAATAAATTGGTACATTTTAATAACCATGAAACATGTTATAAAATTATTCAAGCCCAACCGGCCTGGCTCAGTGATTGAGGGCATGTACTTATGAACCAAGAGGTCACAGTTTGATTCCTCATCAGGGCATATGCCAGGGTTGCAGGCTCAATCCCCAGTGGCAGACATGAAGAGGCAGCCAATAGATGATTCTCTCTCATCATTGATATTTCTCTTTCTTTCTCCATCTCCTTTCCTCTCTGAAATCAATGAAAAATATATTTAAAAAATAATTCAAAAAGTAGTTTAACTTCTCATTTATTTCCTATGTATTAATGTGTTATTTCTATGATGACAATAAATATTATATTCCTACATTTCTAATAGCTAAACATTTCTGTTTTGGTTTATATTTAAAAATTATTTTAAAATCTACTAACTCTAAGTTGTTACACTAAATATGACAAATCCAAAAATCAATAAGGATACTTCCTAGACTCCCTTCTTCAAGTCTATAAAGAAACAGATTAATTTCAAAAGCTCTTGTTTCAGTAATTAAAATAAAGAAAACAAGGTGCCCTAATGATTTAAGCCATGACACCTGTTGCTATTTCCAAACCTATTTTCATTAACTACAGAAGAATGTTGACTTTGTTACCCGAGGACATCAAAAGCTAAGAAAGAAAAGAAAAAAAAAAAGCTAAGAAAACAAACTTCTGTTAACAGAACCATTCTCAGAACACTTTTCTCAACTCATGTGATTTTAACATGCTGTTCCTTCTCAGGATGGGGTTTTTATTAAGTGGTTTACATTAATGTTTCAAGCTGGTGTGATTTATCTTTACTATGTTGCTAATATATAGCCATGTTTGATTTCTTCAAAAACAGTAGCAGTATTAATAAGGATATATAAAACTGGCCTCAGCAAAAAACAACCTCTATAAAGCTGAATTTAATTTTATCAAAGTTCATGTTTAAGATGTCTTCAATTTTTCAAGAAGAAATGATTGATTTCGAACACTGAACAACAGTTGGTGCAGGACTATGCTTCCTGAAATAAGGATGATACAAGAGGTGAGCCCAGGATCACTCTGGCTTTCTGATTGGTGGCACTTCCTGAATTTCAGCACAAGTAGATGGAGCCCAAGAAAAGCGCAATGATTGCACTACATAGAAGGGACAGAAATTAGAGTTTGGACAAATTAGATCTCAAAGTGAAGGACATAACAAGAGATAAAGAAGGCCACTTCATAATACTAAAGGGAACAATCCAACAAGAAGAAATAACTCTGGTAAACATATATGCACCTAATATAGGAGCACCTAAATACATAAAAAAAACTCTTGGAGGATATTAAGGGAGAGATAGACAGCAATACAATCATAGTAGGAGACTTTAATACCCCACAGTCACCATTGGACAAATCCTCTAAACAAAAAATCAGCAAAGAAACATCAATCCTAAATGACTCACTAGACCAGATGGAATTAATTGACATCTTCAGAACATTTCACCCCAAAGCCACAGAATATACATTCTTCTCCAGTGCACATGGGACATTTTCAAAGATAGATCATATGTTGGGTCATAAGAAAAGTCTCTTCAAATTCAAGAAGATAGAAATCATATCAAGCATTTTCTCAGACCACAGTGGCATAAAACTGGAAATCAACTATAATAAAAACAATAGAAAGAAATCAAACACATGGAGACTAAACAGCATGATATTAAACAACGACTGGGTAACCAGAGAGATCAAGGAAGAAATCAAAAACATCATGGCAACAAATGACAATGACATCACAACAATACAAAATTTATGGGACACAGTGAAAGCAGTCTTGAGAGGGAAGTTCATAGCCCTACAAGCCTACTGCAAAAAACAGGAAACAATGGTAATAAGTTACCTAAACCTACAACTCAAAGACCTAGAATGAGAGCAACAAGAAAAGCCCAGTGTACTCAGAAGGAAGGAAATAGCAAAGATCAGAGCGGAGATAAACAACCTGGAGACCAAAGAAACAATTCAAAAAATCAACAAAACAAAGAGCTGGTTCTTTGAAAGGATAAACAAGATTGATGGACCCCTAGCCAGGCTCACCAAGAAGCAAAGAGAGAAGACCCAAATAAACAAAATCAGAAAGGAAAGAGGAGAAATAACAACAGACCCTGTGGAAATATAAAGGATTGTTAAAAAATACTATGAACAACTCTATTCCAACAAATTGGACAACCTGCAAGAAATGGACATTTTCCTAGAAAAATATAACCTCCCAAAATTCAGTGAGGAGGAAGCCAAACATCTCAATAGTCCAATAACTATGGAAGAAATTGAAGCAGTCATCAAAAAGCTTCCAGCAAATAAAAGTCCGGGTCCAGATGGCTATACAGGAGAGTTTTACCAAACACTCAAGGAAGAATTAAAACCTATCCCCCTCAGACTATTCAAAAACATTCAAGAAGAAGGAATACTACCAAACACCTTCTATGAAGCCAGCATCACCCTAATACCAAAACCAGATAAAGACAACACAATGAAAGAGAATTATAGGCCAATATCTCTCATGAACATAGATGCCAAAATCCTCAACAAAATTCTAGCAAACCGGATCCAGCAGTACATCAGAAAGATCATACACCGTGACCAAGCAGGATTCATCCCAGGAATGCAGGGATGGTTCAATATCCGCAAATCAATAAATGTGATACATCACATAAACAAATTGAGAGATAAAAATCACATAGTCATATCAATTGATGCAGAAAAAGCATTTGACAAAATCCAACATCCTTTGTTGATAAAAACTCTCAGCAAAGTGGGAATAGAAGGATCATACCTCAACATCATAAAAGCCATATATGATAAACCCACAGCTAACATCATACTCAATGAGCAAAAACTAAAACCATTTCCCCTAAGAACAGGAACAAGACAGGGATGCCCACTCTCACCTCTCCTGTTCGACATAGTACTGGAAGTATTAGCCATTGCAATTAGAGAAGAAGAAGAAATAAAAGGCATCCAAATTGGAAAAGAAGAAGTAAAACTGTCCTTATTTGCAGATGACATGATATTGTACATAAAAAACCCAAAGGACTCCATTCCAAAACTAATTGACTTAATTAATGAATTCGGCAATGTAGCAGGATACAAAATTAATGCTAAGAAGTCTGTGGCATTTCTATACACTAACAGTGAAATTATAGAAAGAGAAACTAAAAAAGCAATCCCATTTACCATCGCACCAAAAAAATTAAGATACCTAGGAATAAACCTAACTAAAGAGGTAAAAGACCTATATGCAGAAAACTACAGGACACTAAAAAAAGAGATAGAGGAAGATGTTAACAGATGGAAGAGCATACCATGCTCATGGATTGGGAGAATCAACATCATTAAAATGTCCATACTACCCAAAGCAATCTACAGATTCAACGCACTACCCATTAAAATACCAACGACATATTTCACAGACCTACAAAGAATTCTTCATAGATTCATCTGGAACAAAAAAAGACCACGGATAGCTACAGCAATTCTGAGAAAAAAGAATAAAGTTGGTGGGATCTCAATACCAGACTTCAAGCTATACTACAAAGCAACTGTTCTCAAAACAGTCTGGTACTGGCACAAGAACAGACAATAGAAACCAATGGAATAGAATAGAGAACCCAGATATCCACCCAAACCACTATGCTCAATTAATATTTGACAAAGGAGGCATGAACATTCAATGGAGCCAAGATAGCCTCTTCAATAAATGGTGTTGGGAAAATTGGACAGATACATGCAAGAAATTGAAACTGGACCACCAACTTACACCAAATACAAAAATAAACTCAAAATGGATACAGGACTTAAACATTAGAAGGGAAACCATAAAAATACTAGAGGAATCCACAGGCAGCACAATCTCAGATATATGCCAAAAGAACTTCTTCACTGATACTGCTCCAAAGGCAATGGAAGCTAAAGAAAAAATAAACAAATGGGACTACATCAAAATAAAAAGCTTTTGCACAGCAAAAGAAACCATCAACAAAACAACAAGAAAGATCAATACATGGGAGAACATATTTGCAAATGCTTTCACTGATAAAGGTTTAATCTCCAAAATCTACAACCAACTTATACCACTTAATAAAAGGAAGATGAAGGATCCAATAAAAAAATGGGCAACGGACCTAAATAGAACCTTTTCAAAAGACGACAGAAGGAAGGCCAAGAGACACATGAAAACATGTTCAAAATCATTAATCATCCGAGAGATGCAAATCAAAACGACAATTCGATACCATCTTACACCTGTCAGAATGGCAATCATCAACAAATCAACAAACGACAAGTGTTGGCGAGGATGCGGAGAAAAAGGAACCCTTGTGCACTGTTGGTGGGAATGCAGACTGGTGCAGCCACTGTGGAGAACAGTATGGAGTTTCCTCAAAAAACTAAAAATGGATCTCCCATTTAACCCTGTAATTCCACTCTTAGGAATTTATCCTAAGAAATTACAAACACCAATCAGAAAGGATTTATGCACCCCTATGTTCATAGCAGCACAATTTACAATAGCCACAATTTGGAAACAGCCTAGGTGCCTGTCAGCAGATGAGTGGATCAGAAAACCGTGGTACATCTACACAATGGAATTCTATGCTGCCATTAAAAAGAAGGAATTCTTATCATTTGCAGCAACCTGGTTGGAACTGAAGAGCCTTATGCTTAGTGAAATAAGCCAGTCAATGAAGAAGCATCACATGATCGCACTCATTGGGGGATAATAAAGAACATTATAAACTGATGAACAAAAGGATAGATACAGAGACAGTAAAGCTTCAAACAGACTGTGAAATTACAGCAGGAAGATGAAAGTTAGGTGAGGTAGATAAGAGATCAATCAAGGGACTTGTATGCATGCATATAAGCATAACCAATGAACATAGACACTGGGGGGTTGGGGTATGCCTGGGAGGGAGGGGGGGCAATGGGGAGATATGTATAAAAATTAATAAAAATTTAAAGAAAAAGGAGCAAAAAAAAAAAAGAAAAGAAAAAAAGAAATTAGAGTTTGGTAGTACTGAAATAGTTGGAATTTGCAGGGCAGTATACCGAAAACAAAATTGAGCCCCCCAAAGGTATCACTTTTAGTTATTGGATGAATAAACTGTACACGCACAGGGCAGAACGTAAGGCCCAGCACAAAATGGCTACTAATGAGCCGAATAGAAAAGTCCTGATATAACATATACATGGAGATACAGAACTTCCGACTGGTGGAGTAAAATGCCAACAGTCTGAAGTTGAAAATGCTGAGTATTCAGTGACACCCCTAAAATGTCTGGACCCACCATAAGTATGCATGATAAACAAGAAAAAGGACTGAGCTTATTTGCTAGTAAATTAAGTGTTAAACTCAACAGTTTTCAAAGAAGATAACAGACTCTTGACAATATAGAACTCTTAATGCCCAGTGTACAGTATAACAAAAATTACTAAACATGTAAGATAGGAAATTGTGGTCTATCATAAGGAAGAAACTACTAATACTTCAAATACAGGATATTAAAGACATTAATTTTTCTACTACATTCACCATTGTAAAATAGTGGAATTATGAAAAATATCTTGGCCCTGGCCAGGTAGTTTAGTTGGTTAGACTGTTGTACCCATACACCAAGGTTGTGGGTTCGATCCCCGGTCAGGGAAAATACAAGAAGCAACCAATGAATGGATAAATAAATGGACCTACATATCAATGCTTCTCTCTCTTTCCCTCCCTCCCTCCCTCCCTCTCTTCTCTCTCTTTCCCTCCCTCTCTTCTCTCTTTATAAAACCAATCGACAAATAAAATTTTAAAAAAGAAAAACAATGTATTTAGTTACATATATTCAATTCCAAAAACATTTTAACTTTACACATTATCTCAAAAAGATATGCACTAAGAGTCTGCCCTCATCTGCCACATCCCAGTGTTGTTTGTTCCTCTCTCCTTTAATTTAGACTTTATTAGTGATAGGCACATAGCAAGGATACAAACTTTGCAAATCCCTGAACAGCAATTTTCTGATTGTATCTAGAAATGCTGGTTAGATCAACATATCTATCTTGACCTACCTTTCTCTAATCATTAAAATGTTCTTCCAATTTCTTAATCTATTGTCTCCTATATCTTGCTGACAACAGTATTCAGGATCAATACTTTATCTGTTGTTATCTCCTTGCTAGATCTCATTTTCATTAAATGAATTTGTAATCCTTTTCAAGATATCTATGTGCAACAGATTGCCTTTTTTCATCTAAGAAACTCCTTGTTATGAACTGAATTGTGTCCCCTTAAAATTCACATGTTAAAAGTCCTAACATCCAGTATTCCTCAGAATGTGACTTGGTTTAGATACAGGATCTTTAAATAGGGAGTTAACATTAAATGAGGCTATATGAATGGACCCTAATCTAATGAGTGTCATCCTTATTAACAGGGAGACACCAGGATGGGCACACACAGAGAAAAGGCCATGTGAGGACACAGCAAGAAGGCAGACAACAGTAAGTCAAGAGAAAGACCTCAGGAAAATTAAACCTGCCAACACCTTGATTTTAGAATTTGTTAAGTCACCCAGCTGTGGTATGTTACTATGGTGACCTTAGGAAACCAATACATTCCTATATTTTCATTTTTCCTGGAGCATTCCTTACATTTGTGAAACGATTTTACTGACACTACATCCATCAAAACATCATTCTCTTGAAGTAAACAAGCATGTAGTCAGAACACTTACCAACCACTGCTACTTTTAGACTACTACTACATTATTACAGCTAGTCTTTAAAAATGATGTTTGATTCTAAATGGAAACAATATATCAGCAGAGATACAGAAGTTGGTGTGTGTGTTGGTTAAAAATACATATAGCAGTCTATTGTTACAGAAATCAGTTTAACAGGGAGCCATACATGATAGCAGGTTTCAATATCAGTTTCCCCGCTGTGTATCCTTGGGCAAGCCATATATCTCACTGTGGACAGTAACAGTGCCAATTTTGCTGTGAGTTAAATATGTTCATATTTATAAAGCACTTAGTCTGGCACATTAACTGTTATATAAGTGCTTGCTATTATCAAGGAAACTGATCTTGGATGGATTGCTAAGGGAGTAAGTGTAGCAAAAAGGACCAATGTAATGGGAAGATTGAAATAGCAAGTGTTAATTACATACATATTAGAAATTTGGTGGAAAATTAAGGTTATATTCAATAATAATTTTAAAAATGAGTAGAAAAAGCAAGAGAGAGTTTTTTTTTAAGATAAATGAGAATCAGATCTGTTTACAATCTCATAGAAGGTATGAAAAGAAGCATCAATAAGGCAAAAACACTGAAACATTAGGGATATCAAATAATGTCTGGGGCCAGAGTTCTTCAAACTGCAGACCATGACTCATTACTGAGTTATAAAATTAAGTAGATGGTAACCAGATTTAAAAAAATAAAAATCTTAGAGAATATTCATGAGATATAAACAAGGGTAAGTAGTATTTCATGAAATATATGTCAGTTTTACACACACAATCAAATGTGTATGCTTGTTGGAATGTGAAATATATTACTGTGGGGCTCAGTAAAAATGTGAAAACCTTATTGTAGAATAACAAAGCATTTTTGAAAAAGAAAGCCTTCTTCTGAGATGAAAAACATAAAGATCCATGAACTGTGACTGGGAATTATTCTACTTAACAGAATTAATTCAGTACACTATATTCATTACAAAAGAAATAGATTCATGTAAACTTACGTTGTGCTTCTTAAATTTTAAAATAAATAAGTGCAATTATTTAACAAATGCATTAACTTAAAAATGTAACAACTCAAAATTTTATTTTATTTACTTTATATTGTTGAATTTTTAACCTAAATCACTCTTTGAAAGTCCTGTGGGATAGTCACTAGATATCAATTAAATATACATACTGGTTTTCACACACCTGTATTACTTATTTTGAGTTACCTTTAAAGCGCTCAAAAATAATCTTTGTTTTTTCTGACAGGGTTCTTAGGGTCATGTGTAAGGACTCTCAGGATCTCACTGTCATGGCTCTCCTTGCCAACCGATGTTGCTGTGACCTTGCCAACTCCTCCTGCTGTTACCTGTGACAGAATCTACCCTAGTGTGCTTTCTTAGCTCTGAATAGAATTCCAACTATTTGTGGAATCCTTTTTTTTTTTTATCTGAGGTCTCCAAAGCACAAATTCATATATGTGAAAAATTTTAAATCATTAGTTTGATTACCAGTC
Organism: Lasiurus cinereus; assembly: GCA_011751065.1. Lineage (NCBI taxonomy): Eukaryota > Metazoa > Chordata > Mammalia > Chiroptera > Vespertilionidae > Lasiurus > Lasiurus cinereus. The sequence goes on from JAAGEH010002531.1 coordinate 36,004,033, forward strand.
TTACCATCTATCTACTAGTTTAAGATAGGAACCTAAAAAGTCAGAATGCCCCCATTCATATGGAATAAATCATCAAGTTCTGTTAATTCTAGATCTAAATAGCTCTCTGTCTCTCCCCTCTCCATCTCAGAAGACATTCTTTTCTCTTGTTTTAATTCAATATTCTTTTATTCATTGCTGCCTTCTGGGTTCCTCTTTCTGGCCCATCCTCAACACTCTAATGACCTCTATCTCCCTAAAAGATTAGTGCAATTGTATCACTCCCTACCCAGCTCATTTCTCACCATGCTGCCCCCCTTCCTATACTTTTACTCTTTTTTAAAAAAACATCTTCATGCCTTTGCACATGTTATTTTTCTCTACCAGGAATGCTCTGTGCTTCCTTCTCGGCCTGCTCACTCTGTAGCTTTTCTACTTAACATTTCATGTATAGTTCAAACATCACCAATTCGGTGTATAAATCTCAGATGGATTCAGTCATTCCTTCAGTTTTTACTTTCATCTCACTTCTTACATAGCATTTTAAATTTCATTCATTAATTGTTCATTCACTGAACATATATTGAGTAACTTCCACTTCATACACTTGCTACTTGGCACTGAAATTAAACGTTTAGATATTTCTTTCCTCAAATACAGGCTGAATTCCTAAAGAAAAGACATTTAACGTGATATCTCTAGAACCGGATATTAGGCCCAACACCTAACAGGCATTTTAACAAATACTGGAGTAAATAAATTAATGTGATGCTTTTTAACACACGATTCTCTTTCACAGTCCAATTATTGGTACTCTTCCCAACAAAATTTAAAATTCGTGTAAATAGATTTATTAGGCATTTAATTGTTAATGGCATAGTCTAGTATGAGCAGGAATTAAACATCTGTTTTAAAGAGACACCAGTCTACTTATGTGCTTTGACATCTACATCTTTTGGTTGTCTCCTAACAACTAACCATTTCTTAAAGAAAAAGTTTACACTATTTTGCCTACTTCCTTACACTTTAAAAAGTCTGTATCTTGAAAACTTTTACAATCCTAATAAAATAGTTTAATTTTTTTATTACTTATAAACGTAAGAACCATATAGCTAAAAGGTATGACCTAAGCTTGCTTCGTTGATGAAACTAAATTGATTCATGGAAAAATAAAATTTCAACTTCATCAAAATCACTTTGCAAATATAATTCTTGCTTATATACACATAGAAGAACACTGTGTGTCTAATTGTATTTATTATTACATTTTTCTACCTCGTTCTTTAATGTTTATTTTTGTTATTTAAAATAAGGCTAAAATTAGAGAATTTACTAAAGAAAGACCTTTATGAGCATTTGGTAACATCTACTGACCCAAATAAATATGAAAAGAATTACCAGAGCACAGCAGCTTTGCCCAAATTTTGAAAGTGGCTGGGGGTACGACATGCCCTAATCAGCCAATTTCTTCTGTTTATTGGTTATACTTCTAGGCATGCAAACAAGTCCTTCAGTTGATCTCTTACCTACCCCATCTCTCCCTAACCTTCATACTGTAATTTGACAGTCTGTTTCATGCTTTACTGCCTCTGTATCTATCTTTTTGTTTATCAGTTTATAATGTTCTTTATTATCCATAAATATATGAGATCAAGTGGTATTTTTCTTTCATTTACTGGCTTATTTCACTTAGCATAAGGCTCTCTAGTTTCATCCAGTTTGCTGCAAATGGTAAGAATTCCTTCTTTTATACGGCACCATAGTATTCCATTGTGTAGATGTACCATGGTTTTCTGATCCAGTCATCTGCTGATGGGCATCTATGCTGTTTTCAAATTTTAGCTATTGTAAATTGTGCTGCTATGACCATAGGGTGCATATATCCTTCCTGATTGGTGTTTCTAGTTTCTTGGGATATATTCCTAGAAATGAGATCACTGGGTCAAAAGGCAGTTCCATTTTTAGTTTTTTGAGGAAACTCCATACCATTCTTCACAGTGGCTGCACCAGTCTGCATTCCCACCAGCAGTGCACAAGGGTTCCTTTTTCTCTGCATACTCACTAACACTTGTCATTTGGTGCTATCATCAACAAATAGCTATTCTGACAGTGTGAGACAGTATCTCATTGTCATTTTGATTTGTATCTCTTGGAAAATTAGTGACTTTGAGCATGTTTTCATGTGTCTCTTGGCCTTCCTTCTGTCTTCTTTTGAAAAGATTCAATTTAGGTCCGTTGCTCATTTTTTAACTGAATCATTTATCTTGCTTTCATTAAGTTGTATAAATTGCCTATAGGTGTTGGAGATTAAAACCTTATCAGTGATAACATATGCAAATATGTTCTCCCATACAGTGGACTTTCTTGTTGTTTTTCCTCATTTTTTTTTCTCATTTATTTTTTTAAAATAAATCTTTATTGTTCAGTTTATGGAAGATCTTCCTCTTTTATACCCCTCATAGTTCCCCTCCACCTGATTCCCCTCCCACCCCATTCCCTTACCGGCCCCGCCACTGTCCTCATCAATAGGTGTAAGATTTTTGTCTAATCTCTTCTTGCAACCCTCATTCCTCTTTTCCCCTGAGAATTATTAATCCATTCCCTTTCTATGCCCCTAATTCTACTACAGTCACCAGTTCATTCTGTTCATCGGATTTTTTTTTTATTCACTTGATTTTTAGATTCACTTGTTGATAGGTATGTATTTGTTACCACTTTGTTGTTCATAATTTTTATCTTTACCTTTTTATTCTTCTTCCTATTCTTAAAGAAAACCCTTCAGCATTTCATATAATCCTGGTTTGGTGATGATGAACTCCTTTAGATTTTTCTTATCTGTGAAGCTCTTTATCTGACCTTCAATTATGAATGATAGCTTTGCTGGGTAGAGCACTCTTTACTGTAGATTGTTGCTATTCATCACGTTGAATATTTCCTGTCACTCTCTTCTGGCCTGCATAGTTTTTGTTGGGAAATCAGCTGACAGTCATATGGGTACTCCTTTTTAGGTAACTGTTTTTCTCTTGCTGCTTTCAAGATTCTCTCTTTGTCTTTTGCCCTTGGCATTTTAATTATGATGCACCTTGGTGTGGTCCTCTTCGGATTATTTTTGTTTGGTGTTCTCTGTGCTTCCTGGACTTGTAAGTCCATTTCTTTAACCAGGTATGGAAAGTTTTCAGTCATTATTTCTTCAAATAGATTTTCAGTATCTTGCTCTCTCTCTTCTTTTGTCACTCCATAATTCTGATGTTGGTATGCTTGAAGTTGTCCGAGAGGCTCCTTACACTATCTTCACATTTTTGGACTCGTTTTTCTGTTAGGGTGTTTTTTGCTTTCTATATTTCAGATCTTTGATTTGATTCTTGGGGTCCTCTAGTCTGCTGTTGGATTTCTGTATATTATTCTTTATTTCAGACAGTGCATGCTTAATTTCTGACTGGTCCTTTTTCTTTTTTTGGCATTCTCATTAAGATCTTTGAAGGTCTCACTAAGTTTCTTAAAGTGCTCAATAAGTTTGTAGAAGATTCTTGAGTATCCTTATCAATGTGGTTTGGAACTCTATGTCCAGTTGTTTGCTTTCCTGCATTTCTTTTATTTGTGACATGTTTCTTGGTCTCCGCATTTTGACTGCTTCCCTGTGTTGGTGGAGTGGCTTTGTGTGCTAGTTGTCCTTAGGGCCCAGTAGCTCCACCTCCCCAATCACCTGTGGTGGACACTCTTGATGCACCCCTTTGTGGCCTGGGTTCACAGTCTTGTGGTAATTAAGCCTTGATTGCTCTTGGTACACTGGGAGGAATTGACCTCCAGGCCAATTGACTGTGAGGATTAGCTGTGTCCATTAATGGAAGAACTGCTGTGCTGGAGACACTCCTCTGGGGCAAAACTTGCTTCAGTGGGGCTTTGGTGCTCACCAAGTCTGCCTATTCAGTGTGTCTCGTAGGTATGCGAGGAGTTGAAATCTGGTGTCCTCTCACACTGACCTCTAGGTACACTGGTTCCTGGATCTCCAAGGAGGTGCAAGTCATCTAGTGTCTGAGACCACCCAGCAGGAGCTACAGGGAGCTCTGCAGATTTCTCCTCTTTGCTTGGAGTTTGGAAGTTTTGGAGTTGTCTGGCTCAGTTGCAATTTGTTAGGTTAAGCTGCCAGAGGGCAGGCCATTCATATGCAAAAGCCACTGAGCACAGCTGGGTGGGTTTGCAAATTAGGCAGGGCGGAGTCTCAGGGAGTCTCTAGGCTAGGGTGTGGCAAACAGCAATGGCTGCCAGTCAGCCCACTCTGCAGCGTTCTGTTCAGTGTCCTGTGTCCCGCGCCCATCGCAGTAAACAATGCTTCCAGTGTGCAACTCTGCGAGAGAGCCACCCTCCCTTTCCAACCCAATGGCAGACAGTCCAGTTTCTCCTGCATGAGTCTGGGTCCCCAGAATCTCACCGGAAACTGGAGTTCAGAGAGTTGGGAACTTGTAACTCCCTCCCAATTGAAAAACACCAGAGTACGCCAGCCATATCCCTACCTCTGCCTTTCTGAGCCTCTGCACATCCTACCAGGTATGGATGCACATTTTTCTTTCCTTCTAGTAGTAGAACTTCCATTCCACCAGCTTTCCCGTGGTTCTGGGGGATAGTTGTCTTGTCTTTAGTTGTAGTTTTGGTGTGGTTGTGAGAGACAGCACGTACAGATGTATATCTTTTATGCCACCATCTTGGTTCAGCCTCTCTTGTTTTGTTGATGGTTTCTTTTACTGTGAAAAAGTTTATTTTGATGTAGTCCCATTTGTTTATTTTCTCTTTAGCTTTCATTGCCCTACGAGCAGTATCAGTGAAGAAGTTCTTTCAGCATGTCTGTGATTTTGCTGCCTGTGGATTCCTTTAGTATTTTTATGGTTTTCCATCTTATGTTTAAGTACTGTATCCATTTTCAGTTTATTTCTGTGTATGGTGTAAGTTGGTGTTCTAGTTTCATTTTTTTGCATGTATCTGACCAATTTTCCAAATACCATTTATTGAAGACACTGTCCTCACTCCATTGTATGTTCATGCCTCCTTTGTTAAATATTACTTGAGCATATTGTTTGGGTCGATATATGATTCTCTATTCTGTTCCATTGATCTATATGTCTGTTCTGATGTCAGTACCAGGCTATTTCAAGAATAGTGGCTTTATAATACAGCTTGAAATCTGGTATTGAGATCCCACATACTTTATTCTTCTTTCTCGGGATTGCTATGGCTATTCAGGGTCTTTTCTTGTTCCAGATGAATCTTTGGAGCGTTCTTTCTAGATCTGTGAAATATGACATTGGTATTTTAATGGGGAGTGCATTGATTCTATACATTGCTTTGGGTAGTATAGATATTTTAATGATGTTGATTCTCCCAATCCATGAGCATGGTATGCTCTTGCATCTGTTTACATCTTCCTCTATCTCTTTTTTCAGTATCCTATAGTTTTCCACATATAGGTCTTTTACCTCCTTAGTTAAGTTTATTCCTAGGTATCTTAATTTTTTTGGTGCGATGGTAAATGGGATTGCTTTTTTAGTCTCTCTTTCTGTAAATTCACTATTAGTGTATATAAATGCCATAATTTCTTGGCATTAATTTTGTATCCTGCTATGTACATTGCTGAATTTATTTATTAAATCTATTAGTTTTTGATGGAGTCTTTCAGGTTTTTTTATGTACAGTATCATGTCATCTGCAAATAAGGACAGCTTTACTTCTCCTTTTCCAATTTGGATGCCTTTTATTTCTACTTCTTGTCCAATTGCAATAGCTAATACTTCCTGATAATGTCAAACAGGAGTGGTGAGTGGGCAACTCTTGTTCCTATTCTTAGGGGAAATGGTATTATTTTTTGCCCATTGAGTATGAGTTAGTTAGCTGGGGGTTTATCATAGAGGCCTGGTGCACAAAATCTGAGCACAGGAGAGGAGGGTGTCCTTCAGCCAGCCTGCTCCCTCTCTAAACTGTGATCCCTTCAGGAATATGCGACTGCCCATATGTGGATCTGTCCTACATGGGCAGCAAGACATTCCTCTAACAATCCAGGACAGTTCACATCAGTCTATTGCGCTCCCATTTTTCTTCCTCCTGAATATTAGCATATTTTAAAATATTTCTGAAAATTTAAGTAAAAGAGTAATATTTATTTGAATTTAACAGTAATACTCTTACCATCATTACCACCACCATTATAGTAATAAAAATGCTATATTCAGCTAATTTTTTTGAGTATAACAAGTATTATATTACATTATATCCTATATAATAAAGAGCTAATATGCTAATTTGACTGGATGGCGGAACAACCTTCCTGAACGACCTTCGGGAACAACCAGTGTGTGGGGCTGCGAGGGCCAAGGCAGGAGGGGCTAGGAGGGCTGAGCCCCTTGCATGAATTTCATGCATTGGGTCTCTAGAATAATAATAATATCAAATTATAATTAATATGTAAAATAAAAATTATATTTAAAGACCTTAAATTTAAATATTTTAAAACTATATAATTTCCATTAATATAGTACCCCCTTAGCAATACAAATAAGGTGAACCAAACATTTACCTGGAGACAGTAGAAATGTTATTGCCCAGGATGATCAATTTTATAACCATTGTAAGTTTATTCTTGACTGCATTTCTAGTTACACTTTCGATAGACAGAATTATCAGATACCATAGGGCTTCCCAAAAATCAGATGATTTCATCAGTGAACCACTTACTGTATATAATTCCTTTCAGAATTATTCTGATGGCAATAGGTAGAAGAAAACTTAGGAACAACCTTCTACTAAATAGCAAGCGTTACCTCCTGGCACACTTTCCCTGACCTCATTAAAGAATGAACAATAGACTTTAAATGCATTAGAAAACTGATTGAATTTGTGGTTATTTAATTTTCTCCTTAAATTTTACAGATGAGATAAATTAAATGCAGAGAAGTTAGCAAAAAATGTCTTGATCAGAGAACTAAGATACTGGTAATTAAAGCTGAAACCTGTTTCTATAGTGCTGTAAAGAATTGTGGCATATATCACAATTTAATAGATGTTCTAAGAAGTAAACATTTCTGAAAAATACATAAATGCAAGAGACGATTTGCTAAAGAGTCAGTCAATAAGCAAAAGATCAACTGCATCAGTGGTTGGCAAACTGCGGCTCGCAAGCCACAAGCAGTTCTTTGATACCTTGAGTGTGGCTCTTCCACAACATACCATGTTTGGGCACACACATGCAGTGCGATTGAAACTTCATGGCCCATGAGCAGAAGTCGGTTTTTGGCTCTCAAAAGAAATTTCGATCAGTGCACTGTTGATGTTTTGCTCTGTTGACTAATGAGATTACCGACCACTGAACTACATTATTCCAAATTGATGCTTCAAAAGGGATGTAAATTATTAACTACTAGAGGCCCAGTGCACAAAATTTGTGCACTGGTAAGGTCTCTAACAGCTGCCAGCTTCTGGCTGGGGTCTTCCTCCCTCCTTCCAGGTGGCCCTGCCTCCTGGTCAAATTCCCAGACAAACTTCTAATCAAGGGGACAATTTGCATACTACACTTTTATTATACAGGATAGTAATCTTAGAATCTCATTATGACAAGAATAGAGGAGGTTATTCTCTCTCTCTGGATTCTCTTCCAGAGAAAATCAGAAGCACCTGGGTATTTCCATTTGCCTACTGCACAGACAAACATAAGAACACATGGTTATCCAAATCAGTTTAAGAACTAAGTAAAATTTATATTGACTCAGACTTAAAGATTGGTCTTTCTGTACATCTAATTGAGTTTTAAATGATGTCTCAGTACCTTTCTATTTTCCAGATACTAAATTACGATATTGTTGTTGTTTTTTAATTGATTTCAGACAGGAAATGAGAGGGCTAGAGAGAGAAACATCAATGATGAGAAAGAATCATTGATCGGCTGTCTCCTGCATGCCCCTACTGGAGATTGAGTCAGCAACTTGGGAATATGCCCTTGACCCTTCAATCCACAGGCCAACGCTCTATCCACTGAGCCAAACCTGCTAGGGTGACAATATCATTTTTTTACTTCAATATTCTTTTTTTTTTAATTAATTTGTATTAACTTTTTATACATATCTCCCCATTTCCCCCTCCCTCTTAGGCATACCCCAAACCCCCAGTGTCTGTGATCATTGGCTATGCTTATATGCATGCATACAAGTCCTTTGATTGATCACTTATCTACCTAACCTAACTTTAATCTTTCTGCTGTAATGTCACAGACTATTTGATGCTTTATGATTTTTGTCCTCCTGAGAATTATCAGTCTACTCCCTTTCTGTGCTCCTGGTTCTATTATATTCACCAGTTTATTCTGTTGATCAAATATTTAATTCACTTAATTTTTAGATTCACTTGTTGATAGATATGTATTTCTTGTTCATAATTTTTAATCTTTTACCTTTTTCTTCTTCCTCTTCTAAAAGAGTACCTTTCAGCATTTCATATAATACTGGTTTGGAGTTGATGAACTCCTTTAGCTTTCCTTCTCTATGAAGCTCTTTATCTGCCCTTCAATTCTGAATGATAGCTTTGCTGGATAGATTATTCTTGGTTGTAAGTTCTTGCTATTCATCACGTTGAATATTTCTTGCCACTCCCGTCTGGCCTGCATCGTTTCTGTTGCGAAATCATCTGACAGTCGTATGGGTGCTCACTTGTAGGTAATGAACTGTTTTTCTCTTGCTGCTTTTAATATTCTCTCTTTGTCTTTTGCTCTTGGTATTTTAATTATGATGTGTCTTGGTGTGGTCCTCTTTGGATTCCTTTTATTTGGGGTTCTGTGTGCTTCCTGGACTTGTAAGTCTATTTCTTTTACCAGATGTGGGAAGTTTTCAGTCATTATTTCTTTAAACAGGTTTTCAGTATCTTGCTCTCTCTCTTCTTCTGGCATTCCAACAATTCTGATGTTGGTACGCTTGAAGCTGTCCCTTCAGAGGCTCCTTACATTATCTTCACATTTTTGGATTCTTTTCTCTTCTTGCTTTTCCAGTTGAATATTTTCTGCTTCTTTATATTTCAAATTTTTGACTTGATTCTTGCCTTTCTCTAGTCTGCTGTTAGGACTCTGTATAATAGTTTTTATTTCAGTCAGTGTATGTTTAATTTCTAGTTGGTCCTTTTTCATCTCTAGTCGGACCTTTTCCATCTCTAGTTGAATCTTTTGCATCTCTAGTTGGTCCTTTTTCATCTCCTCTTGGGTCTCACTAAATTTATCCAACTTTTCTAGCATATTCTTGAAAAACCTTATAAGCGTGGTTTTGAACTCTATATCCAGTCGTTTTTTTTTCCTCCATTTCTTTTGTTTGTAATCCCTTCCCTTGTCTCAGCATTTTCACTATGCCGGGGAAACTTCTGTGTTGAATTCAGCTTTATGATACCAGATGTGCAAAGCCGCAGAAGCCTCTGTTGAGCTTGGGAGGGGTGGAGTCTCAGGGCTTAAGGGACCGCCTTGCCTTCCAGTCTGCCCCGCCCTCCAAGGCCCCTGAGTCTCACGTGGAGCGGTCCTTGTGCTGGAGTACCTGCAGTGCCTCTAACCGCTGCCTTTCCGGCTTCCCTGAGCACCAGGACCACACGAGTCTAGGTCTTCAGGGTTTCCCCCAAAACAGGGGCTTAGTGGAGTCAGAAGTGGCACAGCTGGGAGGGTCTGTCTCCCTCCCACTCGCGAAAGCCAGCGATACAATCAGCAATCTGCCCTGCGTGCAGTGCTGTGTGCACCACCAGGCTTTTGATCTTTTGCAACTCCCCTAAATTTCCATGCACTTCTCCCTTTTCACAGTCCAAACTCCCCCCGTATGAGTTTCGGCTGGATCTGGGGTTTAGTGTTGTAGGATAAGGGGTTCAATGCCTTTGAGAGTCTCCGTTTTCCTCCCGCCAGAGAAAGCCAGCCAGGTACTCCAGCACCCGGCACCCGCTCTCTCCGCGCAGGCGCACGTCTCCGTACCTCAGCTTTTTGCAGCTCCTCTGGGTCTCCGTGAGCCCCTCTCTTTCCCTCTAGTTGTAGAACTTCCACTCAGCCAGCTTTCCTGTGGTTCTGGATGATGTCCGTTCTGTCTTTTTGTTGTAGTTTTGAAATTGTTGTGTGAGGCAGCAGTGTAGGTGTTTATCTAAGCCGCCATCTTGGATCGAGTCTCTATTTCAATATTCTTTACATTAAATATTGTCAGTTCACCCACAGTTATTATTTGATAGTAAAAGAGCCTAAATAACAGTGCATAATTATGTAGGACAGGCTTTAACAAACACAAATGAGTTATTAATTTGGCCAATCAAATATGAGTGCAGTATGAGTTTAAGTGTTGGCTATTTCACTTTCTCATTGCATAACCTTTGGACAAATTACTTAACCTCTCTGAAATTGAGAGCTATAAGGCCTGACATTGATCATGGTCAAGATTAAATAAATTATATAAAGCACTTAGGCCAGCATCCCATACAGAGCAGCACAAAATTAATGTTAGCTTACTTTCCCACTACTCTTTTTGACCAAAAACTTAGCAGACTCAACCACCTGTTTCTTGAATAAGACTTCATTACAATAATCCTAGGCATCCTTTGTTTTGAAAGGGGGATAAGAGGTTATCAAGATGGATTTGGACAAAACTACATAAATTCAGTTCTTAACCCCAAACAGAACAAGTCATTTCAGATGAAAGTCCTAATGCTCTACAGAATGGTCTTTCACCCAACCACCTGAGAAATATCTGACAGCTCAGCTTCTGCTCCTGGTTTTTAACGTTAGGACACAGATCTACTCTGTGGATTTTTCGTAGATCTTTTATGGAAGTATTAGGACAGTTAAATCTGACCCAAAAATGTTGGTTACCCATTCAGTAAAGCACTGTGCTGATTCTGGGATGCAAGAGTATAAACCGTGGTTTTATCCCTTTTCTAAAGGAGTTCACAATCAGGCAAATACACAACTAACTACATCAGTGGCATTTGTTGTGCATTTTTTATTTTATTTTTTAACATAATTTATTAATTTTTTACAGAGAGGAAGGGAGAGGGATAGAGTTAGAAACATCAATGAGAGAGAAACATCGATTAGCTGCCTCCTGCACACCTCCTACTGGGAATGTACCCACAACCAAGGTACATGTCCTTGACCAGAAACAAATATGGAACTTTTCAGTCTGCAGGCTTATGCTCTATCCATTGAGCCAAACTGGTTTCAGCTGTTGTGCATTTTTTTTTTAATTTATAAGAACTGTACTAAATGTAAAAAGTGATTTTGGTGAATTAGTTGATGTAAAATATTGTAACTGTTTATGTTTGTGAAAATATTTTATGGTGGCATAATTAGTTTGCACTCTGGCTTTTAAAATATTTTAGGATATGGTTTCATGGAACAAAAAGAATAATGAATAAAAGTTTTCTTTGGGGTAGTGTCCAACAAAACAGAGATTTCTGACCTGCAGATGAAAGGAGTATATTTTGCAGAGAAAGTCATTAAAAACACCTTATTGCACGTTGTAAAGTCCAATAGCAGAGGGAATTGTGACTCATTTAAACTCTAACAAATGAGGAATCCGTATAAGTGGGTCTCACAGGCAGTTTATAATCAATCATAGTCAATGAAACTGTAAGTGGCATGCCAGCCAAAGAACAGAGAATGAATGGAGTCTTTTAGGCTAATTTGGATATAACACAAAGTTTGAATAAGTGTTATGAAGCTTAGAGAAAAACAACTAGTATAAACCATAATTTATCCTTCTGAAATAGGTAGGAAATGGAGCCAAATAAAAGTCATAACTGCAGAGCTTTGTTTAGCAATATTATGATGCTAAAATAAACTCTGAGTCAGTCCTGATTTTATGCCAGATAATAACAATGAAAGTCCAAATTTGTCTACATTTTACTAATGGTATTTAAACAACATGGCAGGAAAATGAATTTAAAATAATCTAATTAAACTGTATTTATTGTGTTAATCTCAAATATATTTAATTATACTGTGAAGAATTCATTCACCACTTAATGAAACAAGTGTTAAAAATCCTATCATGTACTGTGTGCAAGGCACTGTGCTGGGTGATGCAAAAATAACACAAGATCAACTTAACTACCTTTTATAATAGAGAACTGAGAGTATGAAAAACAAAGAAAATGGTATCTAAAAATTTCTTTGGAATCTATAAATTCCTTCTTAAAAGAATAACATTTATTAGAAAGATACTAGTCCACGTGTTCTACAGAGGGCAAAAACTTACTTTTTTTTATTTAATAAATTTTTATAGTTCAGATTATTACAATTGTTCCTCTTTTTTCATCCCATGGCTCCCCTCCATTCAGCTCCCACCCTTCTCTCTGATCTTACCTCACCCCCACTGTACTCATCCATAGGCACATGATTTCTGTCCAGTCTCTCCCTGCACCTCCTTCACTCCTTTCCCCCTGAGAATTGTCAGTCCCACTCCCTTTCTATGCCCCCAATTCTATTATACTCACCAGTTTATTCTGTTCATCAGATTTTTTTATTCACTTGATTTTTAGATTCACTTGTTGATATTTATGTATTTGTTGTTCATAATTTTTATCTTTACCTTTTTTTTTCTTCTTCCTCTTCTTAAAGAGTACCTTTCAGCATTTCATATACTACTACTGGTTTGTTGCTGATGAATTCCTTTAGTTTTTTCTTATCTGTGAAGCTCTTTATCTGATCTTCAATTCTGAATGATAGCTTTGCTAGGTAGAGTAATCTTGGTTGTAGGTTCTTGCTATTCATCACTTTGAATATTTCTTGCCACTTCCGTCTGGCCTGCATAGTTTCTGTTAAGAAATCAGCTGACAATTGCATGGGTGCTCCCCTATAGGTAATTAACTGCTTTTCTCTTGCTGCTTTTAATATTTTTTTGTGTTTTTCTCTTGGCATTTTAATTTTGATCTATCTTGGTGTGGTCCTCTTTGGATACCTTTTGTTTGGGGTTTTCTGCGCTTCCTGGACTTGTAAGTCTATTTCTTTCACCAGGTGGGGGGAGTTTTCAATCATTATTTCTTCAAATAGGTTTCAGTATCTTGCTCTCTCTCTTATTCTGGCACCCCCATAATTCTGATGTTGGTAAGCTTGAAGTTGTCCCAGAGGCTCCTTACACTATCTTCACATTTTTGGATTTTTTTTTATCTTTATGCTTTTCCAATTGAGTGTTTTCTGCTTCTTTGTATTTCGAATCTTTGACTTGATTCTTGTGGGTCTCTGTATAATATATTTTTTATTTCAGCAAGTGTATGTCTAATTTGTAGTTGTTCTTTTTTCATTACTAGTTGGCCCTTTTTCATCTCCTCTTGGGTCTCACTAAATTTATCCATCTTTTCTAAGAAATTCTTGAAAAACCTTTATAACCATGGTTTTAAACTTTATGTCCAGTTATTTGTTTTCTTCCATTTCATTTGTTTGTGATCGTTCCTTTGTCTCTGCATTTTCGCTGCTTCCCTGAGTTGGTAGAGTATCTTTGTATGCTAGGTGTCCTATATGGCCCAGTAGCTCCACCTCCCCAGTTACCTAAGGTGGACTCTCTTGGTGTACTCCTTTGTGGACTGTGTGTACACCCTTGTTGTAGTTAAGTCTTTATTGTTGTTGGTATCACTGGGGGGAATTGACCTCCAAGCCAATTGGTTGTGAGGATCAGCTGTGTCTATGCCGGGAGAACTTCTGTGCTGGAGACAACCTTATGATAAAAGACTTGCAAAATTGCAAAAGCTTCTGTGTTCAGCTTGGATGGGGCAGAGTCTCAGGGCTGAGCAGATAGCCTTGGCTTCTCGTCAGCCCTACCCTATGAGCCCCCTGGATCTGTGTCCCTCAGTAATTGCTGCAGCCCTCTCTGTGCACTTGCACTTGCGCACCCTCAGAACTCTGCCTTTCTGGCTCCTGAGTTTCCATGTGCTCTAGGGACCCATATGAGTCTGGATCCCCAGGGTCACACCCGAAACTGGGGTTCAGTGCAGTTGGAAGTGGATTTCAGTGTAGTTGGAAGGCTCTGTCTTCCTCCCACTAGAGAAAGCCAGCGGCACAATTAGCAGTCAGCCCTCTGTGTGCGCACTCACACGCCTCAAAACTTCTGCCTCTCATGGCTCCCCTAAGTTTCCATGCACTCCTCCCTTTTCACAAGAGTCCAGACTCTCCCCATGTGAGTCTTGCCCAGAGTTGCGGTTCAGTGAAGTCTTAACTTGGGTTCAGTGCAGTCGGGAGTTTCCGACTCCCTCCCACTAGAGGAAGCCAGTCAGGCACTCCACCGCAAAAGCCAGCGATGTCTCTGGATCTCAGCTTTTTGCAGCTCCTCTGAGTCTCCATGAGTCCCTCTCTTTCCCTTTAGTTGTAGAATTTCCACTCAACCAGCTTTTCTGTGGTTCTGGATGATGTCTGTTCTGTCTTTTAGCTGTAGTTTTGAAGTTGTTGTGCGAGGCAGCAGTTTAGGTATTCACCTATGCCGCCATCTGGATTTCTTCAGAGTGCAAATACTTTCATATATATTGTTACTATACAGCTTCAGAATCCCTGCCTGTTGTAGAGGTTCAGGCAGGGTATCCTGATCCATAATAATTAAAGGAAGATCAGACATGAGTTCTCAGCTCACAGCATAAATCTTCTCCATTAAAATAGGCTATGCCTCTCACAAACATTATTATATTTTTATGATGCCGACCTTCAAATAAGAAAGTAGCATTAGAATGTGAGAGCATATAAAACATGTGGGTTGTTATAATTTAATGTGATATTTAAATAAGCACATATAATACAAAAGCAATTCTAAGCAAAAAGGAATTCTTATCAGAAGGTAAATTTTCCTCTTCAGAATTACGTGAGATGGTGATTCAAGCAATGTTAAATTATCCTTCTATGTGAAAATATAGATTAGTTCTTAAAGTTTTACCTTAAAAAAAATTGTTCCTAACTAAACATGAAGTCAACAAATAAAAAGATGTTAATAAGATGATGACATCTTTGTTTTATGTTTCTAAAGCAATACGCTTCTGCTTTTGAGTTACAATGAGAATGCCAATGGTATTCTGACCTGTCAATCACATTCTTTGTAACATGAGCTGTAAGCATTTGGCTTTGAAAACAGACTTTCCAACTGACAGCATGTCTATGAGAGGTTCTCCATATAACTATCAGATGCTATTTTTTGTTTGTTTTGTTTAGCTTTCAGTTTAAAATAAAGTATTTTTAAAAAGCTTGTCATTTATAAAGCAATTAAATTTTTAAAAGAAATGATTCATTGTTTCTGTCCTCCTTTGTAATGGAAATTACATCAAGTTATAATATCTAGTATTTTACTTTGGAAGCAGTTCCAGAATACAGCAGAGAAAGAGCTCCTCTGTAGGCTTGATTTGCAGTTGAAAATTATGAAAAGAAATCTTCAGAATATTTAAAGAGAAAATCACATTAAATAGCCTTTGAAATTTGTGTTGTTTACTAAAGAAAGTGGCCTGGCCCATCTCATGTGGCTCAGTGGTTCAACATCAACCTAGGAACCAAAAGGTCACTGGTTGATTCTTCATCAAGGCATATGTCTGGGTTAGAGGCTCAATCCCCAGTAGGGGGCATGCAGGAGGCAGTGATCAATGTTTCTCTCATTCCTATTTCTATCTCTTTATCCCTCTCCCTTTCTCTCTAAAATTTAATAAAAATATTTTTAAAAAGAAATTAGTCTGAGTTTTGTCAAGTAAACTAAATCTATTTATTATTTTTTAAATCTCTAAAAGTTATTAAATTTTTATTTTAAAATGCAATTTTTCTTACTGAACTTCATTATTTTATACTTCCAAGTCAAGTATGCTACAAATATCTCCATGAAACATAATAACCATTAAAAGTGAATAAAGAAAAGATAAATGCACAGAGAAATGTAAGGAAGTTCTATTTCAGTAAACACTGTTTATTAAAGACTGAATTTTATATTAACAAAATTAATTTGAGTATAGAATGGCAAATTAAAAAGAATATCAAATATTGTTATGCACTTTATTTAATTTTCAATAATCTCACATCCTGTTGGAAATAAATTAACTTTCTAATAATGCAAATGTTGAACTGTGGAAAATGGTGCATGCTATATTCATTATTTAATAAGATTAAAAATGCTTACTAATTGACATAGTAAAGACTGAACAATTAAAGTAAAAAAAATGTTTAATTTTTATTCACCCAGTGTTTTGCAAACTTATTTGTTTAGAAAACTCAAGAATATTTTAAAACTTGTCTTCTGGAATATAGTTTTAATGGAATAAACATAATTTCTCAGAAGGTATTTCTCTAGCCCAATTTATCTTTCTGTTGGTATTCAATTTTAACCAAAATTTTTCCAAATAAAAACTGTTAGAAATGCATTGAAAGCAGGTCACCCAGCATCTTCTTCCAAACCCATTACTGGTCTTTTGAGTTACCAATAGATCATTTCTGATTCGCAATCAACACTGTCGCCTCTACTGGCCCCAACAGTTTTAAAAATCTTGTTGTTACCAAAGTGATATAATGAAGAAAGAGTTCAGAATGGATGTATATAATATTAATGCATCTTAGTGTTTGCAGTCACGTGTTTGCCATCATAATGCCTGAGAGTAGCAAGGCATATATCAAAGGCTCATATCTCAATTCCAGCTCACAGAATAAGTTCCTAAGAAGTTCCCATTCATTTCATTACACTATTCTCAATTCCCTCATAAGGCCATAACACCCACCTCAATGATGGACAATGATGCACCATATCAACATACGTGGAAAGAATAAACTATATTATTTAAATTCTGGAGTTTTTCCTGTTGATTTTAATCATCCTTTGGAGGCATCCACATCTGCTTTCAATATATGACTACAACATGCTGAATGTTACTTTGGGCATTTTTATATTTAAAATGTGTCATGCATGGGGTAAAAACACTTTCTAAATACCATATACGCATCTGCCATCAGTAAATCAATAAGAAGCATGCACATAAGTCAAATTCACTAATTATTTTAATTACTGCATTCCTTTGATTTGCAAGACACTGAATAAACCAGGTGCTATCAGAGAGACTACCACCTTCAAGCAGCCAACACCAAGGGAAACATACCCTCAAAGTAGATTAATAGACATACCTAATTGACTCATCATATACAAGAAAAATTAATAAGGACCAAACCAACAGATTGGTAATTTCAATAAACAAAGTAGATCAGTTGAAAAAAATATCAGCCAGAGCACATAAAACTAAAAAAATTGAAATTATGGAAAAGACCATAAGGAATGTATGGAATATAATAAAAACATAGGGAAAAATCTAGTATTTATGTAATTGAATTCCCAGAAAGGGAGAAGAGAAAGAACAGGATAGAATCAATATTTGAAAAACTACTGGCCAATAATTTTCTAAAACTGACTAAATATCTCAAGCCACCAATTCAGAAAGCTCTATAAATCTCATGCAGGAAACACACACACACACACACACACACACACACACTCACACATACACACACATTATGATACATCAGACAAAAGCTATTAAACATCAAAGTGATAGTATAAAATTATCAAGAATAAAAAGACATTAATTTCATAGGAGCATCAATATGACTAAGAGACAATTCCTTAATAGGAACAAAAAAGTCAGAAGACAATGGAGTAACATTTTCAAAGTGCTAAAAGAACAACTGTTAACTTAGAAATCTTTACCAGCAAAACTTTCAAAACTGCAGGCTGTCACAAAACTAAAATCAAGAGAATTTATTGAAAGCTAACTGTACACTGAGAGGAATGTTAAAGAAAGTTCTATAGGATAAAAGAAAATAACCCCCAATGACACCACAAAATGCAAAAGGGAATAAAGAACAAGGTAAAAGTAAAGCTGTGAATAAACATAAATACTGACTTTTCAAAACTACAATAATAATGCTTTATGAGGTCTACAATATAAGGAAGATTTAAATATATGCTATAACAATACAAAAAGGTGATGGGTAAGTGACATTAAAGTGTCCTAAAATCCTAGCATTATCTAGTAAGTATGAAAGCTACATTTATATTAGATTATAGCAGGTGACATATGTGTATGTTGCCATCTCTAGAATAGCCATGAAAACAAAAATATAAGAATAAATAATTAACAAGTTAATAAGGATGGAAAGTTGGAACAATAAAATAAAAAACAAATAGTATCTCAGTAGTGCTCAATCTAAATATATAAGTAATTACACGAAGTACAAATTATTTTAATTCTCACTCCAGTTAAAAGATGAAGATTATCAGACATTAGAAAGAAAAACTATAACTTGCTAACAAAGGACAGTGTTGAAAACTACAGAAAACTAGGCAACCTATGCCCTGTTTAAATGCATTCAAATTTATTATTTGAAGTATGATATCACCAAAGGAAAAACAAAGTATGTGAACTGGATCATACTAAGAATTAACAGTTTACAACCTTTGATTTAGTCCAAGTTATTCATTTAGATTAATACATAATATGGATGTTAATATGGCTAGCCATTGTGCTTAAAAAACAATATGCCAAGAGGGAAAAACCAAGATGGCGGCATAGGTAAACACCTAAACTGCTGCCTTTTTTTAAAAAATTAAATCTTTATTATTCAGATTATTACATTTGTTTCTCTTTTTTCCCCTCCATAGCTCCCCTCCACCCGGTTCCCAGCCCTCCCTCTATCCTTACCTCCCTCCCGTTGACCTCATCCATAGGTGTATGATTTTTGTCCAGTCTCTCCCTGTACACCCCTCACCCCTTTCCCCCTGAGAATTATCAGTCCACTCCCTTTCTGTGCTCCTGATTCTATTGTATTCACCAGTTTATTGTTGATCAAATTTTTAATTCACTTAATTTTTAAATCCACTTGTTGTTAGATATGTATTTGTTGTTCATAATTTTTTATCTTTTACCTTTTTTCTTCTTCCTCTTCTTAAAGCGTACCTTTCAGTATTTCGTATAATACTGGTTTGGAGTTGATGAACTCCTTTAGCTTTTTCTTATCTGTGAAGCTCTTTATCTGCCCTTCAATTCTGAATGATAGCTTTGCTAGATATAGTATTCTTGGTTGTAGGTTCTTGCTGTTCATCACGTTGAATATTTCTTGCCACTCCCATCTGGCTTGCATCCTTTCTGTTGAGAAATCATCTGACAGTCGTATGGGTGCTCCCTTGTAGGTAATGAACTGATTTTCTTTTGCTGCTTTTTATATTCTCTCTTTTTCTTTTGCTCTTGGTATTTTAATTATGATGTGTCTTGGTGTAGTCCTCTTTGGATCCCTTTCATATGGGGTTCTGTGTGCTTCCTATACTTGTAAGTCTATTTCTTTCACCAGATGTGGGAAGTTTTCAGTCATTATTTCTTCAAATAGGTTTTGAGTATCTTGCTCTCTCCCTTCTTCTGGCACCCCCATAATTCTGATGTTGGTACGCTTGAAGCTATCTCAGAGGCTCCTTACATTATCTTCACATTTTTTGGATTCTTTTCTCTTCTTGCTTTTCCAGTTGAGTGTTTTCTGCTTCTTTATATTTCAAATTTTTGACTTGATTCTTGCCTTCTGCTAGTCTGCTGTTAGGACTCTATATAATATTTTTTATTTCAGTGTCTCTAGTTGGTCCTTTTTCATCTCCTCTTGGGACTCGGTAAATTTATCCATCATCTCTAGTTGAATCTTTTGCATCTCTAGTTGTCCTTTTGCATCTCCTCTTTGGACTTGATAAATTTATCCATCTTTTCTAGCATATTCTTGAAAAACCTTATAAGCATGGTTTTGAACTCTATATCCAGTCGTTTTTTTTCCCTCCATTTCTTTTGTTTGTGATCTCTTCCCTTGTCTCGGCATTTTCACTATGCCGGGGAAACTTCTGTGTTGAATTCAGCCTTATGATACCAGACTTGCAAAACCGAAGAAGCCTCTGTTGAGCTTGGGATTGGTGGAGTCTCAGGGCTTAAGGGACCAACTTGCCTTCCAGTCGGCCCCACCTTCCACGGCCCCTGAGTCTCACGTGGCTGGGTAATTGCTGGAGCGGTCCTTGTGCGTGCGCACCCGCAGTGCCTCTAGACCGCTGCCTTTCCAGCTCCCCTGCGCACCAGGACCACACGAGTCCAGGTCTCCAGGGTTTCGCCCAAAACAGGGGCTTAGTGGAGTCAGAAGTGGCACAGTTGGAAGGATCTGTCTCCCACCCTCTTGTGAAAGCCAGTGGCACAATCAGCAATCTGTCCTCTGCACAGTGCCGTGCGCGCCACCAGGCCTTTGATCTTTTGCGACTCCCCTAAATTTCCGTGCACTTCTCCCTTTTCACAGTCCAAACTCCCCCTGTATGAGTTTCGGCTGGATCTGGGGTTTAGTGTCGTAAGATAAGGGGTTCAATGCCATTGGGAATCTCCGTTTTCCTCCCACCAGAGAAAGCCAGCCAGGTACTCCAACACCCGCTCTCTCAGTGTGCGTGTGTCCGTACCTCAGCTTTTTGCAGCTCCTCTGGGTTTCTGTGACCCCCTCTCTTTCCTTCAAGCTGTAGAACTTACACTCAGCCAGCTTTCCTGTGGTTCTGGATGATGTCCGTTCTGTCTTTTAGTTGTAGTTTTGAAATTGTTGTGCGAGGCAGCAGTGTAGGTGTTTACCTTTGCCACCATCTTGGATTCTCCTTACACTAAATTTTTGAAATCCAATGTGTTAATAATTACAGAACATTTCAATTTAGACTAGCCACAGTTCCACTGTTCAATAGCCTTATATAGCCAGTGACTACCTTACTAAACCATGCAGCTCTAGACAAACCTCCAGTCCAATGTATTGACAGAGGTGACTCAGCTTCTGTTTGAACACTATTTTTTCTTCTTATCTTGTCATTTATTATAAGTTTCCATTTTCTGTTAACAAGTGTTATTCTTATCTTTTTGGGTTCAACACTATTAAGACTAGTGGTTTTGAATATTTTTTGGAACATAGTCTCTTTTAAAAATGTACATTTCCATTGTTATGGGATGAATTGTATTCCCCAAAAAATATATTTTGAAGTCCTAATCACCAGTACCTCAGAATGTGACCTTTTTACAGAGGTAATCAAGTAATGAGGCCATTTGTGTGGGCCCTAGTCTTTATAAAAAGAGGAAATGTGGACACCAATAAGATCTCCAGCAATAAGCCTAGGAGAGAGGCCTGGAATAGATCCTTCCCTCCTGGCCCTCAGAAGGAATCAATCTTGATGACACCCTAACTTCAGACTTCTAGCTCATGAGACTATATATTTCTGTTGTTTAAGCCACCAAGTTTGTGGTACTTTGTTATAGAAGTCTTAAGAAATTAATACACACATACATAATTCGAAGGGCTCAATGATGCCCTTGTTAAACATTCTTCATGAACCAGAGGTTAAGAATTTACTTTGAGATAGATCAAATTAAGCAGCATTTATGTAGTGTTTCTTTCAACTATCAATATTAATTATATAAATAAATATTTGTCCTAAATCCATTCTCAGAGCAGTCCTCTGACCACAATAATGGTAAAATGTCATTTTAAACTATTTCCAGAATTACTGCAAGTCACTCTATGCTTTGAAATTTAACATTATTCTCGTGGGTTCATACTATTCTTTGAGAATATATCCTTGATTATAACTTCTTCCTATTCAGTGCATCTTTAAAACAAGGACATATAGAGACTGTACTGGGAAAATATTTCCTTTTTTAAACACTTCCCTCTTTCTCACCTCATTTATATACAAGTTGAAATAATCTAAAAGATGTCTCATATGGGTTGCATGAAATAATAACATCTATTGAAAAAGTCCCTAAGGTCATATAATTTTGAGAAATATTTTACAGTACATTGCAGCCTTCATCACTATACAGAATAGCATATTAAAGACTCTGAGAATTTATTCACAAAAGAAAAAATTTGTTTTAAGTTAAATATGTGACAACATACTTTTTCTTATATATGTATTACCCATTGAAGTAGCATATAGATGACTATTTATATCAAGTCACCATATCTTTAAAATCCTAGTCATAGAGGCTTGAAGCAAGATGACAGAAATGTAGCCACATAACAGGCTAAACTCAGGTTAGAACATCCATTGGTCCAACCTACTTACCAACTGTAGCCAAGATCATTACTTCCACCAATAACACTGCTGGATGTGGCTATCACTTCCACTGATAAGTGAATGAGCTCTCTTTGGTCTAGGCATAACAGTTGCCAGTCTTAATGGTCTCCCAGGTTTTGACAAAACTTCTATACTGACCAAGCTGAGGGAATGAGGGACTGGGGGATAAAAATGGGGGAGCCCTAGGCAAGTACTACACAGACCCATTTTTTTTTACCCTATTTCAGCAATTTTTCAAGCATAAACACTTCATATTGCTGTTTTCCTTTTGCCAATTTCCAGAACACTGAAATGTTTGTTTCTCTTCTTTATCTAGTTATTTTTTAAATAAGAGGATTTGTCAACCTGCTCATTTATCCATAGCTAGAGACAAATATTATTAATAGAATTATTTTTGTCTAATAATAAATAAAAATGCAGAAATAATGGCTTAGGAGGTTCTATCAGGTATATTTTAGCAATGGGGTTATAAAGAAATTCACAGATTTGCTAACAACCATTGGTACATTTGAGAGTTCTCAGGTAAGTAACACTAAGTCAAAATCTGAAGAAATTAATATACAGAGTCAGACAAAGAAAGACAAATATTGTATACTATCATTGATATGTGGAATTTTAAAAAGCTAAATTTGTAAAAACAGAAGGTAGAATGTTGACTAACTGAGGCTGGGGAGGTGGGAAATTGGGGAAATGTTATTCAACCATACAAACTTGCAACTAGTAAATAGATAAATCTTGGAAATTAATGCACATATAGTGATTATAGTGAACAATACTGTATTATACACTTCAAAGTTGCTAAAGAATTATATTGTCATTATTTTCACCACATTTGTACACCTTAAACTTACACAATGTTATATGTCATTTATATCTCAATTTGAAAAAATATAGACGACCTCAATAGAAATACATACATTCTGGAATTTTCTCCCCAATCTATCCATTTTGTTTAATCTGATGATGCTGAATATCTTTCTGGAGACTTTATATACAAATAATACCTCTCTTCTCTTTGGGAGAAAAAGTGTTCTCATTATTTGATTGCATCCATAGTAATTTAACTCAGTGTTATGAAACATCTTAGGGTTTTTGCAGTATCCCAAAAGAGATGTGAAATGTGGTTAATTTATTATTACAGAAGGCAAACACTTTCTCATTTTTTTTCTCTTGAGTGACCAACAATAACCCACTTAATATTTCTGGCCGCCTCTGTTTCTTCATCTGAAAAATAATGAACTTGAACTACATAGAAGATCTAGAACTATAGGAAATCTAGACTTCTCAAGTTTAAAAATGTCATTCCTCAGCAATACTACTACTACTGTGTAAAAGCTCACAACTGCTAGGAAATACATTCAAATTGCTTTTTTAGTTTTGTGGTAGTTTTTACTAAATCAAGCTTTTTATTCAGAATTTATAAATGAAAGTGCCTATGATACAAGCTGGATAAGATCAAGGGCAGAATCGGTGACTGTAAAGCTGAACTTCTGAGTAATCTCTTTGGCAGTACATGTTGTTATCCCCTCTGTGAGCAGACATTCACTGTTCGAAGCAACAAGCTCTTTGATACTTAGAAAATTTGGATTCTGCTCTATTTTTTAAAGCTACTATATCAGCATTCATCAACTGTGTGACATAGCCATTCATTTATTTTCAAAAAGGCTATTCTATAATCACACTTCCTTTCAGGAAGCCCACCAACTAAGCAGAAGCCTAAATTACTAATAACAGTTTTACAGAGGCCTTCCTGTTGGTTAAGTAGCAGGACTAATTAAACTAATGTGCTAAATCTCAAACTAATAATTATGCAGTGGTAAGAAAGCTTATTTTATTTGTTTTTAGTGATTGTGTATCTTTCATATGAAGCTAAGAAGGGTAAAAAATTCTAGAATAAATATTTTTCTTACTTGTATTTTTAGGAAGGCTGATTTCATTGGTCTCTACTTATAAGAAATATTGCCAATTTCTACTAATAGAAATAATTACAATTCAAAAATTATTATTTTAAAAAATAATTCCTCTGATGATAGCTAATTAGGAGTCAAGTAAATTTTCAAAATGCTTCATAAGAAAGATTCCATTTCAATGAAATAAACCCAATTTTTCCACTAAATATTCACATGCATTTTGAATTACATTACAACTAAAATGTTTTCTAAAAATGGCTAAAATTCTTAGAATATCCATATGCATTGAAAAACTATTTACATACAACTCTACTATTATTAGAATATAAATTATGAAAAATATTTTAAAATGTATAACAATAAATTATTTTTTTATTATATCAGATATTGTTGTGGCAAATGACAAGCAAATTAAATGTAATACTGGTAGTCTGGCACTTAGCTGCTATATTAATTATGCTTATGTCTCTATATATTTTGGTGAGGTTTATTACTCAGGAGATCTAATTCAACTTGTAGATTCTCCACTATCGTGCACATCAGGTGTTACCTTGATTTTATCCAAAGAAACAAGAAGGTTTTTTTCAGTAAAGATTGTTTCATAATATCTATAACCTAACAGGTTTCCATTAAATAAATACACACACATGTACACACACAAAAACAACCCATAAAAAAAAAACTTTGGATGCAGGAGGAACCCCGATTAAATTAGGAAATCTTTAAAGCAATCGGCATTAATATCAACTAGATGGGGAATACAAGTGACCCATCTTCCTTTGTAATGGAGAGGTTGAACTATAAATGGAAATCCCAGTAACCACCTTCTTTGTCACAATCTTAATCGGGGAAAAAAGTAAAATATCTATGATCCCTAGAGTCTTAGCATGAGGTCACAGTTAAAGAAATAAAGTTTGTAATACTATTGCTACCTATCTAAAAATTTTGGAAGTTCAGACAGAGAAAGTAAACCTTGCTACAGAAAAATGCAAAATGTAGTTGTGGGGTGGTAAACACTGTGATATTTAGATTTCAGAATACTTTAGAGATCTTTTAGTTAATAAACTGTTAATGAATAAAGGTTTTTTCATACTATATGTTGTGGTTCATATGAGCATGATGTAAATTATTAGGTGGACTACATATCAATAGTTATTTTCTCAATAATCTTAATGATAGGAAAAAATGTGAACTTTAGAGTTAAAGTAATAAAAAAGATTGCTTATTCATAAAAATTAAAGTATCACTACCCTAATTCTGGATACAGCCATAAATATAAACAGACTATTTTCTTGAATGAATACTGTGGATTAATGATCTTGGTCTCATTGAAAACCTCTAATACCCTTTTGTCATGCAGTAATAGGTTAATAATTCGAACAACTAATGAAAAAAAATTAGGTGATTTTAATACTTAATGATAAAAATGAATAATAAAAATTACTACCCAATTTACACATTTAACAATGTAAAGAAATGGCTTTCTGAAAGATAAAGTAAATGTGTTGTATTAAATCCCATCAAGTTACTTTCCTCTTGTTTTTATTTTAGGAAAAGAACACATGTACCTGCAATCTATATACTTAAAACCCTAACGGTAGAACAACCGAATAACCAAACAACCAAACAACTGGTCACTTTGATGTATGCTGACCACCAGGGGTGCGCGTGGAACATGGCAGGCATCAGCAGCAGGTGGCAGAGCGTGTCAGCTGCAGCAGGATGGTGGAGCAGGTGAGTGGGGTTGCCAGACCAAGGCAGGGTGATAGTTGTCATCAGGGCGAGCCTCTGGTGGCTACTGAATATTCTTTGCTCCCGCACCGTGGTCCTGCCTGGTATTCGATCCTGCTGCCTGCACAGGCCCTGATCACTCAAGGTCATCACCAGGTGCAAGCCATGGATGCCAGCCCTGATTGTCCCTGAGGGCTTCTCCACCTCACCCTGCTCCTCAGGGACGTCTGAGGCAGCAGCTGCCACACTCATGCACTGAAGGCACCAGCCCCGCTTGCCCTCACTGCTGGTGCAGTCCCCAATTGCTCTGTGCTGACAGCGGGTGCAAGCAGGGTTGGCGCTGTTAGTGCATGGGAGCTGTGGTGGAAGGAGCAGGGCTGACAGCAGATAGGAGACTGGGGAATTGTAGTGGGCGGGGTAGGGCTGGGGCACAGAGGATGGGCTGAGACCCTCCCCTGTGCCCACCACAGCCTCTTGGCCCACAGTTTCTTTATAGGTGCACAAATTTGTACACTGGGCCCCTAGTATCTAAAATAAATTTGCATGTTTACTGGTATTCTAAAAGTAAGTATTATATACTAAAGATGGAGAAAAGAATTGTTATAGTTCTCCCCAAAGCACAATATAATAATATGTAAAATACCAAAAGATAAAGCTGTGATTAAAAAAAATCATGTGGCCTAAGAATGTACTTTGTCTCTGTACAAAGTAAATCATGGAATATGGTAAATTATAAGGAGGTTCTCTTTGCTGTTTAATACATACAATGTTTTTCCTCAGATCGATGGAATCTAGTTCTTAATTCAGAATCAAGTATTTTAGAACTGAGGTTCAATTTTTTTTTTTTAGTAAAATTTAATTTCCTGAACATTTCTTACTAAAGCCGAAGGAAAAGAATATTTAAAGTTTCTATTAAAATGCTCTTAGTTCTTGACATAAAAAAACTTATCGAAAGCAATTAAATACAAAAAAATTATGAGAGACCTGTACTATCAAATATATAGTGAACACGATGTGAGTTAAAGAAAATATGCCATGTAAAATAAAAAATAAGCAATGAACCTTTTTGAAGAGAAGAGAAATTTTGCCAAATTTAAAAAACTACAATTGTAAACTTAAAAAAATTTGCTTAAGAGAGACTGAACATATAAAGAACTCATTCTCATCTACCCAAATTTAACCATATGTTTTCTCTTCAACAATAATTTTCATTTACTTCAAGGGTTGGTGAGATTCTCTGAATAAGGAACAAAATCAAAAGCCATTCTATTTTTTAAAAACTGTGAACGTTTAAATTGGAAAGAGTGCAGATTTTCTCTGTGAGCTTTTGATTACATTTTACTACTAAAGAATGATTTCATTTTAAATTGATCACTAATGTAAAACAAGCAAGCCTCCAAATGAAAAGAAATTTAACTCTGATATACAAAAGCAAGATTGTGTGATACAATTCAAATCTAATTAGAATCAGATTAATCAATCAACTAGTTTAATCAACAAAAGTAAGTTTCCATGACTGCAATTAGATGTGTTCCTGTGTCTTTGTTCATTTAGTTTACCTTATTTTCTGTCATTATGCCCATGCTCCTAGCTAAATGAATTCTGCACTTGTCCATTTGATCCCATCTTCTCTTAACTACTTTGAGACGTATTCCAGCAATCCTTACCGCTGTATATTACCTGGATATTCCCTCCACCTTTCCTTATTTACTCCCATCAGTATGCAAACATATTATTTCTCTCACTTAAGGAAAAAAAAATCAAACTATTTGGTTCTACCCACCTCCTTTGTTACTGCCCTGGATATCATGACCAAGGCCTTTTCTGTGCCCTGGCCAAAAATCACAACACTAATCCTGATTTAATTTTGTCTTTGGCACTTAAAATTTTTTTTATATTGAATGCATCCATTTTGTTATTGTCTTATAGAATTTAAACTCCACAAAAGCAGAAATTTATGTATTTCCTTCTCTACCATATAGAAAAGTTTCTGGTACATAATAGAAAATCAAAAATATATTTGCTAAATAAATGAATCCAACATTAATTGTGAGAATATTGGCTTATGCCATAATCATGTAAATATTAAAATGAGTTCAGGAGCTTCTGCTTATAGAAAATGTATAAAACTCTAGTAAAACAATCCATGGGGTAAAAAAACCTGCTTGCTGGGTGCTTGACCTGAGGGAATGGGAAAGACTTAGGTATGTGTATGGTTGCCAGAAGGAGGGGAGGGAGCGGAGAAGGGATCCTAATATAAGGTGACAGGAGAAGATTTGACTTTGGGTGGTGGGCACATGGTCCTATATGTAGATTTTATAAATTAGTAATCCACACATGAAACCTATATGTTCATGTTGTCTAATATCACCCCAATAAAATTTAACTTAAAAATAAAAAACTTTATACGATTTTTTTTTAAAGTGCCATTTCTCCTTCTTGTCTCACTGACCCCATGTCACCCCATTACAATTCCTTTTCTGAAAAGTGTGAGAAGGTCTCAACCTCAGGGTAGTCTAAAGCATTCTAGATTTATAACACTGCTGCTTGATCCACCTTAGCCAGATTTTGTCTCAAATGTTAAAGGCAGCCATCTTTGAGCTGGAGATATTTAGCATGAAGTCTTATCTTGCTTATTGCTTATGCATCATTGTTTAAGAAGAATAGCATATCTTGGTTTGTATGTATGTGTTCATTCTTGCTTGTTTTATTGTTGCTAATAAATTGCTGCATTTTACAATAAATATTCATGGTCAACATTAGTATTTGAAGTTTTAGGCTAAAAAGGTCTAAAGAATTTTTTGTAGAGAATTTTTTTCATAGCATTTATCATTATGGATTATTATAATTAGAGTGATAAGCCCAGGTAAAATATTCAAAAGAGAAAATAAGTATATTTATTTTACCTGGATCTAACGCTGAGGGTACAGGCAGGTTTTTATCTTCCTCATCAGTACTTTCATCATAGTTTGTATCTCTGTTAGCAGACATTTCAGAACCTGTTGTAGTTTCCCTAGAAAAAGAAAAAGCTAGAATTTTATATTATTGGCTTACCTCTAGCTAGATATCAAATTCACTAATAAGCAATTATAGAAAATATACATAGAAAAACATTATAATTAAACATACATATATTGAAACATATATAATTAAGATGAAATCACTTATTTTAACTACATCTATTTATATAAAAGGCTAAGTGACCGACCGGCCATCTGTCCAACCAACTGACCGGCTAGTACATATGACACACACTGGCAATCCTATCTAATAAAAGAGTGATATGCAAATTGACTGTACCTCCGCTACAACCCAAGCCACACCCACCAGCCATGCCCACCAGCCAATCAGAGTGAGTATGCAAATTAACCCAACCAAGATGGCTATGGCCATAGAGAAGCAAGAGGGAGGCTTGAGTTGCCCTGGCAATGGAGGAAGCCAAGCTGGCCTGCCGAGGCCTCCACTTAAGGCAACAAAGTTTCAATAGCTGCCAACACAGAGTGAGGCTTGGATTGCCCCTGGCAATGGAGGAAGCCAAGCTTTTCACACACCCTGGTCTGCTGAGGCCTCTGATTAAGGCAACAAAGTTTTAATGGCTGCTGCCGCTATCGAGCAGAAGACTTGGCTCCACTCCAGGCTACAAAGTTTGAACTGTAGAAGATAAATAAATCCCAGGTACCAGGGCCTTTGCTTGGGTCGCCGGGGGATGTGGCTGGCCTGCAAAACACCACAGGCCCCTCGCCTAGGCCACCCCATGCCTCCACAGGAACACCCACCCTGATCCAGGACACCTTTCAGGGCAAACCAGCTTCCCCTGTGCAGCAGGCCTCTATCCTATCTAATAAAAGAGTAATATGCAGATTGACCATCACTCCAACACACAAGATGACTGCCCCATGTGGTCAAAAGATCCTGCCCCCATGTGGACACAAGATGCCCATCAGGGGAGGGCATTTGGGAGGGACCAGGCCTGCAAGGGAGGGCAGTTGGGGGTGATTAAGCCTGTAGGGGAGGGCAGTTAGGGGTGACCAGGCCAGCAGAGGAGGACAGTTAGGGGTGACCAGGCCTGCAGGGGAGGGCTATTAGGGGCAATCAGGTTGGTGGGGTAGCGGTTAGTTATCAATCAGGTTGTCAGGAGAGTAGTTAGGGGGTGATCAGACTGGTGGGCAGAAGCGGTTTGGGGCAATCAGAAAGGCAGGCAGGAGAGCAGTTGGGAGCCAGTGGTCCTGAATTGTGGGAGGGATGCCTGACTGCCCTGGATCGGGCCTAAAAGGGCAGTCAGACATCCCTCAAGGGGTCCCAGGTTGGGGAGGGAGCAGGCTGGGCTGAAGGACAATCCCCCCAACTAGGCACAAATTTTGTGCACTGGGCCTCTAGTTTAAAAATAAATGTTGACTCACATATGTGCAATATATACAAAACTCTCATTGGTGCAAATAACACGTGTGTTTTTTTGTTTGTTTGTTTTATTTTTAAATATATTTTATTGATTTTCTACAGAGAGGAAGGGAGAGGGATAGAAAGTCAGAAACATCGATGAGAGAGAGACATTGATCAGCGGCCTCCTGCACGCCCCACACTGGAGATGTGCCCGCAAGCAAGGTACATGCCCCTGACTGGAATCGAACCTGGGACTTTTCAGTCTCAGGCCGACGCTCTATCCACTGAGCCAAACCAGTCTCGGCAACACGTGTGTTTTGATCTGTCATTGTCAATCATGAATTTGGTTGTTTTTGTTGACATCAAAGTTAAAGTTGTAAATACTTCATCACAAGGGAAATTAGTCAAGCACTCTGAACGTGTTTTTACTCATAATGTGGTATATAGGTAGATGTTAGAATAAGTTTAATCAATTTATCAATCACTGTTTTTATCAATGTTGTTTTTATATCATATTTTTGTTGTTTTTATATCATGTCTTTGTTGTTGTTATATCATGCCGTCATTATTAAACAATTTATATATTAGTTTCTTATACATTTTACTAATTTTCTTTCATCTCTGACACTTCTACTATAGAGAAAGGGCAAATAGCAATATTAAAATATTTCTTCTAATTAATTTCCTTTCAATGTGCACGAATCCATGCACCAGGCCACTAGGGTTAATATAAATCACTATATGTTAACAATCTTTTAGCTAACCTACATATGGTTGAGTGCTCACTATACCTAATTCTTGAATCAGTTTCTTATCACTTATTATTCATTTATTAAAACACTATTCTTCTGTGATCACAGTGTTCAGTATTTTAATCTCCAAACAGTTCTTCCTTTCATTTGATTTCCTGAAAATTCTGAGTCAGATGCTTTTACTCATATTATGGAGATACTCAAGCAAGGCATAGGGAGTTTAAAGGATTTTCCCAAGGTCATGTAGTGATAGATGTCAATGTCAGACTAGTACCTGAACTAGGACCATGTAACATCAAATGTTATGTCTTTATACCAGAGGCCTGGTGCACGAATTCATACACCAGTGGGTTCCCTCGGCCTAGCCTGTAGGATGGGGCCATAACCAGTTCTCCGACATCCCCTGAAGGGTCCCAGATTGCAAAAGGATGCAGGCCAGGCCAAGGGACCCCACCGGTACACGATCAGGATCAGGAAGAAATGCGGGAGGTTGGCCAGCTGGGGAGGGACTGCAGGAGGGTTCTAGGGCATGCCTGGCCCATCTCACTCAGTACCAATTGGCCAGACCCCAGCAGCAAGCTAACCTACCGGTCAGAGTGTCTTCGCCTGGTGGTCAGTGCACATCACAGTGACTGGTTGACCAGTTGACTGTCTGCACCTTGGTATATTATTAGCATTTTACGCTTTGATTTGTTGAACGGATGACCAGACACTTAGCATAGTAGGCTTTTATTATATAGGATTATGCCACTAGTAAACTTATGTTTTCTCTCAGATGCAAGGCAATAGACTCAAACCTATATCTGCAAATGCCTAAAATAATTGTAAATATCCACGACATACCAGCCATCAGTCACCTATAATTTTTCCTTAAAAATCCAGTACATACCCTCTCAGAATCACTTGGTTCTAAAATTAGCTATTACTTAGGCATCAAGATAACAAATGTGTTACCACTCTGTAGTTGTTCAAAACATTAAATTTTTAAATATATTTTTAGTAATGTCTAAGAATTAAACCAATAATATTTAGATAAACTTCATGCCAGTTTCATAATTTAAGTTTAATTGTGACAGTTGGGCAGACATGGAAAGATCATGTTGAGCTCTCCACCCCATTGTTTTAACAGTGAGAGCATCCAACTCCACCCATACTATCAAATAATCTCATATTATTAAAAGAAAGCATCTAACTTTCAGTTTGGGAAGAAATTCTAATTAAATTTATGCATCTGCCATTTCAACCAGAATGGTCAAAATACCTTTCATGTTCAATGTTCTTTTCGAGTTCTTGGACTTCGCTTAACAATTTACGTAAGCTTCTGATCTTTGCTTTCTTCTCATTCAGCACCAGAATAAATCGTTTATAAAGATCAGTCTCCAAATCTTCCTTAGCATTCACACATTTTTCAAACCTAAAAAGTAAACAATTAACAAATAAACCATGTTGTTTTTCTTAACATCTACACTAATAAAAGAGAAAGATGCAAACTGACCATACCTTCACGACACCCATGAAGACTGAGTATGTAAATGAACCCAACAATGATGGAGGGTTAATTTGCATACACATGCAGCCAAGTGGCTGGGGACAGGACACTTGTGTTGTCACCATGGCGAAGACACAGGCATTCTGCACCACCCCAGCCACTCCGCACCATCCCAGTTACTCCAGGCCTCTGAGCAGCATGGGAAGGTAGAAAGGTGGCTCCATGCCAGAGCAAAGGTGGAAAGGCAGCTCTGGCTGGAGCAAGGCAATGCCAGCAGCCAGGGGAAGGAAGGCCCAGTCTTGCACGAATCTTCATGCATCAGGCCTCTAGTTAATATTATAAAATTTAATAGTGAAGATTATTTCAAGAAAACTTTTCAAGGAAAATGCAATTAAAAATGATTTTACATGCTTCCATTCACTTAAAGTTTTATAGAAATAGCTAAATAAATCAGAACTTATGGTTTATTATTGTTAATAATTTATGTATTCAGATAAGAATCAAAACTAGAAACTGATACCAAAAACTTTTAAAACATCTCAATGCCTAAATGCAATAATTCAGTCAGTTTATTTTCAAATGAATATTTTTATGGGAGAAAGTTAAACAAAAGTAACTAAAGCCTATGTTTCCTATACTTTGTTAATATTACTCTAATAGCAATAGTTATCTTGTTTTTTGACTAAGTGATTTACCTAATCTGTTTCCCCTAAAGAGATTATAAGCTGCTCTAACCCAGCAAAACACACACACACACACACACACACACACACACACACATGCACACACATATCTGCACACAAAACAATGATAGTATACAACTTGAAAATTCCAAGCAGTGATTAATGAAACAGCAAATGTGAAACACTATATAATTTCAATTTTAGATATGTAAGAGAAAACATAAAATTCTCTATTATTTCTAATTATTTCTACAATATTCAAATGAGCTAATAGAGGGTACTAATTTTGATCTCCCAGATACAACTACATAATATAAAGAAAGCAAACTAGCTGAGTTTGCATGTACTTGGTATGTACATATACACACACCATGAATAAACATCTATCTAAATTGAATAATAAACATCTCAAATATAAATTATTTCATATAAAATATGCTTTTAAATTTAGTCTAGTTCTGCCTTACTTTTCTCTTTACCATATTATTTGTGCTTCTGTTGTTCCATGCAAGTATCCTAATATTTTCACATGTATCTTTACATATCTATACTATTTTTTATATATTTATAATATAAAAAATATTTTTCAGTGAAATGATTAGAAACAAAATTTAAAAAAATTGATATCTTTGATATATATGCCCTTATACTTTCAATAATATATCCATTTAGAGCTACAAAGAATTAGGCCCTCCCATGTTATGAACAGAAACATATGGTAATATATTTCCTGGGAACAATTACAGCACTCTTATAGCATAGTCATAAAGGCAAAGTGTCTGTGTGTCTTATTGGCTGCTTTATCCTTAGTACCTACACAGTTCTTTATGCAACAGATACTGAGTAGTTATTTATGAGATAAATGAATAAAGTCAGTGCATTACATGGACACCTTATAAGGAAATAGAGAACCAGTGATTCTGAATTTTATATTTTTCACTCTTTATCAGCTATTCCTCAATGTAGTAATAATACTTTTCATTTTCTTCAGCTTCTAAAGAATTGTGGTAAATATTAATATCACAGTACTCATTTCCTCAAGCAGAGCTCTATGAGAAACAAGTAAAGCAAAAAGTGTGTGTGGCAGGGAGGGGGGGTAAAGCCGAAGAGCTGCCAATATTGATGGCTTATTTTAAGCATTTGTATTTCAGATATAAAGTTTAGGTAAACATTATTTCTCATTTTATTGTACTATTTTATAATGTAACACAATAACACAAATTTTTAAAAGATAAATAGAACACACATACCATTAAAATACCTGAGTAAATAATGAAATACTTTAAATCTACACAAAATAAAAACTAATTATAAAAATATACACTAAAAATCTTGTATAATTTATTGTATAAAATTTTAGGGATGGTAACCAATTAGTAATTTATCTGATGTAAATACATATTTAATTTCCCAATAATCCCTGATTGATAGAGTACGTGCACTTATCAACATGAATTAAAAGTGAAAAAATACATAAAAATGAAATATCATATAATTTGACTAAAATATTGTTAATCTAAATAATTAGTATCATGGCCACATTGTCAAAGACAAAAATATTGCAGTAATAGGAGAGCAAACTCAATAGAATGAGAGGTACCCTATGAGTTAAACTTGCTTTGTCTTAGCTCAAGCTCAGTTGGTTGGAGCTTGTCCCATGCACCAAAAGGTTGCGGTATGGATTCAGGTCAAGTTGTGGGTTCCCTCTCATTTGGGGTGCATACTAGAAGCAGTGATTAATGTTCCTCTCTTATCTCTCTCTTTCTTTGTCTTCCTCTCCTTCCATCCTCCCCTTCCTCCCTCCTTTCTTCTCTCAAGTAAGGATAAAAAATAAATAAACTTGCTTAGTTTTAGCAAAACTTAGGATTCTGTTGCAACCAAATTTCTGACCATCAAACTAGATAACACTTCCTAAATAAAGGGGGTTAGCAGGAACAAAGTATTACTGTGAAAAATTTCAGGAAATAAATTTACTCTTAATTGATCAACAAATTCAGAGAATGCTATCCTTTTATTCACTATTCAGTACTAAAAGGCAATGACCATCCCCATTCCCCATATTTCATGCCAATCCTCCCTTAGGGCATTAAGTTACCATGCCTTCCATATTACTTGTCTCATGCCAACACTCCAGCTTAAGAATTAAACAGGTATTATTAGTAAGTGGTACCACTCAGTAGAAGAGAGACATGGGATTCACTGCTAAGTTTAGAGATACTACAGGAGAACTTATGTTAGACTACAATTAAATTAGACTACAATTAATTCAAGGCAAAGCTCAAACCTGATGAACCATAAATAATTTCAAACAGGAAAGGCCTAAATGATGTTTCATTTTTTCAAGGGTGACTAGGACAATAGAACAATTATTAAGTTTAATTAGAAACTTAGGACTGAATCATAAAAAAATGAAAATAAAAACTAAATATGAAAAATACTGGATATCCAAAATAAAATATTTCTGATGGGAAAACAAAGAAGCTAAGAATAAGAAGCTTCAAAATAACAAAAATAAGAACAAAAATAAGGCAATTTCATACAGAAATAACATCCAAAATAAAACAACAGGTTGAATAATAAACCCAAATAAACAAAATATATAAATGTGAACATGTGGTACTTAGAAACAGTACAGTAATCCTTGAATTTATAATCAGCTCTGGCAAAATTTATATCCAGGTCAGGGTTGTACAGCATAGGAAAATATAAAGTTCAGAGGACAAAGAATGTTGGAAAAGAAAGCAGTGGTAAAGAGATTTAATAAGCCTTAAGAACAGAATAAGATGATAAACATCTGTTCCTCATCCTTTCTGAGGACAGAAAAAGAGGAAATGGCCTTCAACTACACCATGCAGGACTTAGATTAGCGATAGATGGAAAGGGAAAATTTCTGACTGTGACTGCTCTTCAACACTGTAATGGGCTACCAAAGGGAGTTGAAGCTATCTCTTGAGGTCTTTAAAAATCAGATTGTATTAATCTCAATAAAATGTGATTCTAGCTTGAAGGCAGACTGATGGAATAGAAGCGCTTTCAAGGTTTCTTCTATTCTAATGATTCAATGTGTGTCAACCAATTTCAATCTGCTGTATTTTGCCTCAAATTATGTTTAATAACTAAATCAGAATAAAGCCAGAGAGTTTCTAGCTTGATATAGGAATGCAAACAAGAGAACTACTCAGTAACATGGAACATGAGTTATTTAAAATAAATAGAAAAATTAAAATAAATATTTCTAATAAGCTAAGGATTTATATACTATGTTTCTAATGTTTTCTCTACCTAAACTATACAAAATTAAATTAATCTAGTAATATCACTTGTTCAAAATGGAACTAAGACCAAAATTATAAAAAAGTAAAAACAACAGCAGCAAATAAAGTCTACACATTAAAACTCATTCTTTTTAATTGTACTGTAATCCCACATTTTTTACTCAATGTTCCTTTACTCTCTATTGTCATCCAAAATGGAAATAGCTTTAGAGTTGCCTCTGATTAATATGCTTATTTC
The DNA here is from genome assembly GCA_011751065.1 of Lasiurus cinereus. NCBI lineage: Eukaryota > Metazoa > Chordata > Mammalia > Chiroptera > Vespertilionidae > Lasiurus > Lasiurus cinereus. Next base: position 36,040,570 of record JAAGEH010002531.1, read on the forward strand.
AATATCAAAATATATGCAAAAAATATCACCAAAAAGTAAAGTAAAACTTAATTCACAATTCCAGACGTAGACTACTGAAGATCATTTTTTTCTTCTAGATAGTCTCTATCTAAAGATATATTTTGCAAAAAACATAGGATATTATTCATGTTTTAGGAATTCATATTTCTCCTCTTAACATATCATAAACATTTTTCATGAAATAAGCACATGTGTACATGATTGCTTTTTGCTTCTATAATATCCTATAGTGTGTTCAATATATTTGAAACCTATCTACCGTATCTTATAAAGGAATTCTCTGCATCTATTTTATGCCCCTCCTTCTTTCACTCCCCTAGACATACAGTGTGGAACAATGATGGGGAGGAAATGACTATATCATGGATAGACACTGATATAAGAGAAATCAGAGGCTACTAAGAAAACTGAACTATGGCCAAACCTAAATGACGACCCCAACTAATGATTCTCTACTTTCCATGTCCTCAATGACCTAACTCAATGTATATGTTCATATCCTATTTCTAATCTCTCTAAAGACTCTTGGTCAGTATTGTTATAGGCAGTTAGGCAGACATAAACAGGGCAAGGATAATGGGCCAGGTATAGAGACTCACCAGGGCAGTATAGAAACTCACCCGGGCAGAAAGCCCCAGAAGGGGCAAAACTGGGAAAACAAAAACCTCACCTCAGAGTAACCTATCCTGCCCTAGCACACCACTAGTCATGCAATTTAGACCTCCGGACCTTATTCTCCTGAAAGATAGCATCTAAGCCTTAGTTGTATTTCAGCTCCAGGCCCAGAAAAGCAACAAAACCAGACAAGGTACTTCATGGCTGTCTCAAGACTAGCTACACTGATTAATGAACCCCTGCCCTGGCACAGACCAATCAGAGGATACCACAATCCTGGAAAAGCATACCTGGAAAACTGATGAATATTCTATTGAGACCCTCCCCTGTAACCTCCCCTAAGATTTCTACCTGCAAGAGAAAGATAAATAAGCTCAGGATGAAGGACCCAGTGCATGCTCTTCCCCAAGGGAAGACACCCATGCCATTCCCATTCCCCTTCTTCCCTCTAAGGGACCCATAAGACTTGCAACCAGGGGAGCAATGAGCAACAGCAGCTAATCCCGGGGTAACCCCTTGAACTGTCTCCAGGGCCCTCTTTTCTCTGACTTCTCAGTAAGCCAAAACAGCCTTGGCTCTCCTGATGCTTCTATGCCCTTCCTTGTTTCAATGTTCTAAGTATATGTTTCTTGCAGCCAATAAATTTTACTTACTTTGCCACACTTTGTATCTTGATTAAAAACTTTCCTTCTAGGAAACAAAAACCAAGGTCTTGTCATATCCCTAGTAACAGTACTACTTACCTCATGGGAGCTGGAACTTCAACTCTGTGGCTCATTTTCTAATATTCTCAGACTGTTGAGAGGGGACACTAATAAAGCACTGCTTAGCCATGGCCAAGATACAATTATAGCTACTAGAAAGAGCCCCTTTCTCTGTTGAAATTGAAAATTTGGGGAATAGTAGGTAAACTACTAATCTGACACCTGGTATATAATGAACCTAGAATTCTGTGGAGTGGCCTCTCTTTACTCTCAGTTTGAAGGGTCACACATATCCAGCCTCTGAAGATGTATGTCCCAATATTTACAAAAACATAATAGCTGGCACATAATAAGGCAGGTGATAAGATACATGGCTATGCTTTCATCAAATAAAAAACATTTTGCCACAATACCACAAACGCACTTCCTACATAGCTTAGATATAGTGAATCAAGCATCTGTGGGCCACATATTATATGTACAGCACAGGGAACATTTTCTCATCTTTGTTCCCTGCTTTCCATTCTACAGCAGTGGTGTTGAATACTGATGAGATAATACCTCTTTCAATCTCTGGCAGATATTTTAAAGCAATTTGTTCAAGTACCAAAGACACAGTCTGCATTTTTTGTGGGCAATTTGTGGATCAAATTTTCTATCAACTTGAGGGTATTTTGAGTTTTAAATATAATGGCTTACCACGAACACAGTACATCTCCTTTAATTTGATTTATTTCATATATTAGGCCCGAAAACATGCATTCTAACAGAGATATTTGATATCAATTCAGACATGAATAGAAGTTAAAGAGAAAATTAACTTATTTTTCTGTATTTTTCCAAGTATTTATACATATTTTATTTGGTTTTTATTATTTTTATATGATTGGAGATAAAAATTAATTCAGAACTAAGCAAACTACTTTCTTAATAACTGAGAGCCAAATATAACTTAGGTGTTAAAACTTAATTTGTATGTCTTGTGTTAATAAAAATGGTTAAATAAAAATAATTTCTTTTAGTCAACCTCATTTTTACATACATCCTATCTAATAAACAGGGAATATGCTCATAGACTGCTCTGCCCTCAAAGATGGCGGTGCCCACAGCCAATAAGGAGGGTATATGCTAATTGACTGCCATGTCCTCAAAGATGGCGGCATCCACAACCTGAGGCTCAGGTAACCAGGGCCAGCCAAGGCTTGCACTGCCAGCAGTGGCAGCAGCAGAGGTGTGATGGGGAGTTACCTTCCCCTGAACACTGAGTTGCCTCCCACCTCTGAGGTTCACAGTCTGGGAGCTGGGCCTGAGGGGCCCCCCCTCCAGTGTATGAATTTTCATGTACCAGGTTTCCAGTATATTGATAATATCCTTCATTTATTCTTCATGTACTCCCCCATACATATATGCTTACTAAATTCCATAAAACCAATGTCAATGAATCCCCCAAAAAGAATGTGATCCTAAATAGAATGTATTCTTATGTTTTAGAGCTACTACTGGTTTGAATAAAAATTTTTTAAATATCTATTGTACGCACTGGAGATAATAAGAATAATTATCATTATTATGCACATTCCACATAATGAGGATGTTGCAAGATATATATATGCACAAACATATGCATATTATACTATATGTCTTTATAAAACTAGTGTTCACAACATACATTTTATTTTTTTCACACATCTTTTATACAATAGAGTAACACAGATTAAATGCTAGGCAAGCCTAGATTATGCCATAGCTGAGAAAATTCATAATGAGAAAAAAAGTGACTTTCTTCATCTTTTAAAAAATGAGAGGTTGCCAAAACCGGTTTGGCTCAGTGGATAGAGCGTCAACCTGTGGACTGAGGGGTCCCGGGTTTGATTCCGGTCAAGGGCATGTACCTTGGTTTCGGGCACATCCCCAGGAGGGACGTGCAGGAGATGGCTGATTGATGTCTCTCTCTCATAGATGTTTCTAACTCTCTATCCCTCTCCCTTCCTCTCTGTAAAAAGTCATTAAAATATATATATATATATATATTTTTAAAATAAATAAATAAATAAAATAAAAAATGAGAAGTAAAATCTGGAAAATTAAAAGTCTTTCAAATGTCTTTTCCAGTAGTCACAATTACCTGGTCTTTTAAAAATGCTGGTGGTATGAATTTTCAATCAATCAGGAAAAATAAGTTTCTATTAGGAGCCAAGACACACATCATTTGAAATAGTTGCCATTCATATAAAGATTCCAAATGAGGAATAAATCATTCCTTACTTATGTTTCATATCTCTTTTTATTCACTATTACCTATAATTTGAGCTAACGTAATCTTATAAATATCATCTTCCTAAATTTTGATTAGTATTAATTGATTCTGATTCTCATTGCCCAATTATGCCTTATCATTTATAAGTTTGCTGGTGCAACCAAATACTAACGATCTCAAAGTGTTCATTTGTTACTATAATGTACAATAGTGAACAATAACTTGATTTAATTATAATAAGTAAAGGTATAATTAATGACATTTTAAATATATGCTAATCTATGTTATACATTGATAAATCTTTAACACTAAATGAGCTAAAGAGAGCTTAGTGTTTTTATAATACATTATGCACATACCTTCCTTGAACCTCATTCCAATCTCTCAGAAGCCTTTCATTTTCTTTCTGCAGGTGCTCATTTTTGGCTTGGCTTTCTGCAATGGTGTCCAGGCAGTCACAAATAAGTTTTCTAATGACCTCAGCTGGGCTTGTGACTTTCTCTAAGTTGAAGGAACCAAGTCTGAACTAAGACGAAAGGAAAATATGATTAGCTTTAAAAGAATATAAAAATTGAGCAGCCCAGTTTTAAATACACACAATTTTTTCTAAAGGAAAAAAGTTTGATTCAAATATAGCACATTTACCAGATATAATGAACAAAAACCTGGGCAACTTCTTTCTTCCTTATTAGACTTTATCACATAAAGCAATATATAACCTAAGAATAATTTTTTAAGTTGTAATTCACTCTCCTATCTCCTAGCAGAAAACAACATAAATGCCATATGAGGATATTATCATGTTTGCTATAACCTTATTTAAATCATTCTGCTGAGATTAAATAAACATACATGAGGATTCTTAATGCGAATTCTGTTAATATTTAAGGTAAAAGTGAATAATTGACATAAACTATTTCTGAAGAAATAGAAAAATTTTGGTAATAGCTAAAAGAGGTGTAGGGTTTTAGGAAACTGATAAACCTGGGGACACCACACAGTAATTTTGCTACTGTTAATGAATCATAATGTAAATATCTGTTTTCCGGTGTTCTTAGGCGACCTTGCTAGCAGTTTTCAACCTGTGGGTCACGACCCATAAGTTGAGAACCGCTGCTGTAGAGCATAAGACCATCAGAAAACACAGATATTTACATTATGACTCATAACAATAGCAAAATTACAGTTATGAAGTAGCAATGAAAATAATTTTATGATTGGGGGTCATCACAACATGAGGAACTGTATTAAAAGGTCACAGCATTAAAAAAGGTTGAGAACCAATAGGCACACTTTAGAGGATTGAATAGCCAAAAGAAAAACTGTGTGTGTGTGCAAATGTATGCTTAATCTTTTAATTTGTTTTATCTTACCTCTTCCTATTTTTTTAACACAAGAAGGGATATCAGATTAGGGGAAAAAAAAGATCTTTTAATTCAATGAATATATCCAGGTGTATCAGGCTTATACATGTAATTAAATTAAACAATTTGGACAATGTTTACTAAAAAAAAAAGACTTGGAAAAAAACTAAGATTTATCATTTATTCTATTAAAATTATTTCAGGCAATTTGTCACATCTGATTTATATATCTTAAATTTAGAATTAAATGACAAAAAGCACTTGTATTTTCTCATATAATGTAACAAGAGTCCACTTAACAAGCTTATAAGTTTAAATTAGAAAATTTTATCTAAGGAATATATAAGTTGAAAGTAAATTTGAGCATTTACCTTTAGAAGCTTCTCTTAGTATAAATGTAAACATTTATGCACACAAAATAAAGATCTTCTATAAAGTATTACTTTTCAAGTGAATATAAAATAGAAGGAAAATTAGCTTATTTTATTTTTATACAACATATTGCATTATCAGTAAAATGTAAACCCAAAGAAGTGATTTTTTAATTCTCTCATCACAATTGTCAGGCAGCTTTTACTAAGATAGACATTTTTAGAAAGGAAAGAGTTCTCATCACTTGAAAGTTTCAACAATGACAAATGAATAATTAATTTGTGCCACATTTTAATCCTATATAAAGTAATTGGTAAAATACAAATACACAGATAAACACAAGTCCAGCCCCCATTCTTTTATTTTAGATGGCAGAGGAAGAAGGAACCAATTGTTCCTTAAATCAATCATTACATTCAAGTTCTTTCAAAACATTATTCAAATGTATATATTCAAAATTCCAAAAGAAATTCTTACATCATTTCTTGGCTATTCAGTATAGAATAAACTTAAAATGTCACTGTTTCTTAACAGTAGGCAACTATTGTTTGGTTTCCATTTTAAAATTATATCCCCTAGTTTTTTTCCTTTAACAAGTGTGAAGGATCTGTTATTACAAATAATAAAAACGAGCAAAAAGTATATAGAAACTTAATCCAAGAAAGGATTTTATTTAAATTCTACAGGCCCAGTGCATGAAATTCATGCACAGGAGAGTCCCCTCAGCCCAGTCTGCACCCTCTCTAATTAGGAACCCCTTGAGGGATCCCTCTTGCAATCTGGGACTACTGGCTCCTAATTGCTCATCTGCCTGCCTGCCCCCAACCACTCTGCCTGCCTGCCTGATTGCCCCAAACCTCTCTGCCTGCCCGCCTGATCACACCTAACTGCCTCTCCTTGCCTGCCTGATTGGCCCTAATCACCTCTGCCTGCCTGCCTGATCACCCCTAACTTCTCCCCTGCCAGCCTGGATGCCCACAAGGGCCCTCTCCTACTGGCATGATCTCGCTCCCAACTGCTCTCCCCTGAAGGCCTGATCTCTCCCCTGACAGTCCTCACCCGCCGGCCTGATCTTGTCCCCAACTGCTCTCCCCTACTGGCCTGGTTACCTCTATCCCCTTCTGGTCTGATCTTGCCCCCAACTGCCTTCCCTGCTGGCCTGGTTGCCCTTAACCCCCTTCCATCCTGAACTCGCCCCAAACTGCCCTCCCTTGCTGGCCTGATCACCCTAACTGCCTGTGCCTTGGCTCCCACCAACATGGCTTAGTCCAGAAGAAAGTTGGATGTCCAGAAGATGGCTGGTCGAACAGATCTAATTAGCATATTACCCTTTTATTAGTATAGATTGTATAGGGTAGGATTGTTAAATGGGGGTGGGGGTGCCTTTTTCAACAAGAGGAGATGCTCTCCACAGACAAAAATACATAATCCCTATATCTGGACTGATAGCCAACCATGTACTATACTGCCAAACAGGTCATTAAAAAATTGAACCACTTTCTTATACCTTACACCAAACAGCTGTTGTCCTTAAAGCCCCTTCTCAGCCCCCATCTTAGGTGCTGCCTTTGCAATTCACCCAGATCAGATTCTGATTGGTCAGTTTCTATGCCAGTCAGCATCAAAAGCTTTGCCTCCTACGCAGCCATTGGCTCCTCGCACTTCACCTGGATTTGGTTCTGATTGATTGGTTTCTATGCCAGTCAGTGCCTCTAGGCCTATCTTTAGGCCCCTCTCAGTGCCTAATCTGCAGTCTTTGTGGCAGCTGCTGATCAGGCCACTCTCTCCTGGCCTGATCTGCAGCCCATGGAAGCAACAAAGTAATTAAGCCTCAACCCAGCCCCAGGCTGGAGGCTAACAACCTCGCTGCGCCTGCTTTGCCCTGCCCACCACCCACCGCCCGGTGCTCCACCCGCCCACTGGCCACCAGCCTTGCTGTGATAGGAACCTGTGAGCTGCGGGGAAGGGACCGAGAGGCACTCCATGTATTTCCTGGTGACCAGTCGTCCATCTGGTTGTTTTGTTCATGAAGGCCCTAGCCTTTTATAATGTAGATTAAGATTATTTTTTTGAAAAGTTCTGTTCAGTCTGAGAAAGACTCTACTGGACCATTTTGCTTATATACACATGGGGCAGAACTGAGAAGGAAGCACCCTTCCACTTTCACGGCTGCTGTTCCAGCCTGCCTACCACATTACAGATGCAAGACTCCACTTGCCATATACACTGAATTTTGATGAGGACTTCATATCAGGCAAAATGAATTCAAAGGCAAAAAGTATTTCTGTGCTCTAATCTATATTCAGCCCATCCTTACCCTGCCACTCAAGTGAAAAGTAGCAACTAAAGAAAGTACTGTTTTTAAAACTAGCAAATTTGCACAAAAGCTGTATTGTACAGTTGGGTCAATTTTAAATTCTTTAGCTTTTTGTTTGACAAGTAAGACTATTAGCACGACTGTTCTTTATTTATTAGTTCGGTCATTTCAAAATAATCTACAATATAATATCTAGGCTTCGAATGGTACACCAGAATCAGAAAACACAAATTAAAGACATTTTGAAAGCATGTTTCTTCCTTAGAAGCATAGGCAAAAATATGTTTCTTTTTGTAATCAGTTCCAAAGATCTTTTGAAGAATTCAATATACATAGATTTATATTGAGCATCTCAATCAGTCTATAATAATCTAAGATTTAAGCTGTCTTTATTTTTCTATGTTAAAAAGTTAAGAACAATTACTTTCTAAATGTTATTTAGTCATGGTAAGGTGCACTAGACCAGTGGTCGGCCAACTCATTAGTCAATAGAGCCAAATATCAACAATTGATACTAGGTCAGTAGGCAGGACTCTCTTGTTACAAGAAGGAAGAGGGAAAAAAACAATTGAAATTTCTTTTGAGAGCCAAATTTTTTAAACTTAAACTTCTTCTAACACTGCTTCTTCAAAATAGATTCACCCAGGCAATGGTATTTTGTGGAAGAGGCACACTCAAGGGACCAAAGAGCCACATGTGGCTCGCAAGCCACAGTTTGCCAACCACGGCACTAGACAAATACAAAATTTCATGTGCATAGTTGTAAAATTCTAGTAATATAGGAAATCAGTCATGTTAAGTAATAAATAGGAAAATAAACAGTATTACTTTGGCCTAGTTATATCAATCATCAACTGCTAAGTATTTTGAATTAACTGTATATTCACTAAGACCTTTTTATCATGAACTTTTTGGTTCAGTGACATGCTCAAATGTTTATTTTAGATTTAAACAACAACAAAAATACATTACAAATGAAATTTCTAAAGCAGTACCATATCTTAAGTTGACAACTGGTCACATTTATCTTTCAAGGTAGCGAGAACTGAGAAAAGAATACTGATAAGAACTAAAGAGGCAAGAGATCTATATTGTGAGACTACTAATCTTACTTTTCCAACCATTTTCTTGCCCAACTTTCTTACAGCTCAAAAAAATGCTTAAACATCTCAGATTACATGATCAAGAAGGCTCTGCAACCCTAGCTGGTTTAGCTCAGTGCATAGAGCTTCAGCCTGTGGACTGAAATTTCCTGGGTCAGTTCCAGTCAAGGGCTCATGCTCAGTTTGTGGGCTTAATCCCCAGTAGGGGGCATGCAGCAGGCAGATCAATAATCCTGTCTCATCATTAATGTTTCTATCTCTCTCTCCCTCTCCCATCCTCTCTGAAGTCAATCAAAATGGAGGCTCTATTGTCCTTAAAAATCAGTTATCATAAACTAATAAACTCAACACTAGTGATCCTTCAAAAGTCATAGAAATACAAAGTATCTTTAAATTCTCAATTTAAATAAAATGAGGAAATGTGAAATCAAGACAAAAAATGCTCACTTATTATATAGTTTATGAATTTTTTAAAGTTTTAAAAAGCTTAGTAATTATCTTTTTAAAATACAAATTAAAAATTATTCTGCCATATATTGTCATTCAAAAATATTTACTAAGAATCCAAAAATCTTTCCTTATAATTTTATAATTTAATGGCAGATCTCTGGGAAACAAATTTCTATCCAAAATATTTACACACAAAAACTGTTAATATTTACTTTGATTCATTTCCTTAGTTACTTAGAGATACGATAAAAACAAATTATTATTCTGAAAACATTTAAACACTTTAAAGTGTTTTTTAGCTGAATAATTACATAGAAAAACTTTGTAAGTTATAAAATTTAGCTTCTAATTTTGATGAGATTAAGAAGAATTGGAAAATACAATGAATGCTAACTATGCATTTAATTGAATTTTCTTGCAAAGAAAAAAAGTAATTAAATGTTAACAATAAGGTAGTTTCAGTTCAGGCGCTAATAGCAAAGTAAACTGTACTAGACAAACCCTGCTGGAGATAATAATTACAATGAACCACAAAAACCTAAAGACAAAAAACTATTCAAGCCGAAACCGGTGTGGCTCAGTGGATAGAGCGTCGGCCTGTGGACTGAAAGGTCCGAGGTTCGATTCCGGTCAGGGGCATGTATCTTGGTTGAGGGCACATCCTCAGTAGGGGTTGTGCAGGAGATGGCTGATCGATGTCTCTCTCTCATCGATGTTTCTAACTCTCTATCCCTCTTCCTTCCTCTCTGTGAAAAATCAATAAAAAATATTTTTTTAAAATCTATTCAAGGAACTGGAAAATGACTGAGAGAAGACAGCAATTGGAAAGTCCTCAAAAGAGGATGAGATTCATATTTACATGACTGTTTCTCACAGGTCACTCCCCACTCCTAGAGCTCATGTACAACAAGTAGAAACTACACTTGCTGACGTAAGAGGTATGCAAGGATGGAATTCTGAGCTATACCTACATACTAAATAGTTTAAAAATAGGAGAAAAAAATCAAAGGATCAGTATAGGATCAGTTACAATGCCCAGAAAAGAATTAGACAAAAGGAAAACAAAATGAAGAAAGAATTTTAAAAGTATTAGAAGAAACGCATGAATTAAAAGATCTGAATTAACAGATAGAAAGGGTTTATTTACTATAAGGTTCCAATACACTGGATTAGAAGAGGACTCATAAGACATGCTATCATTAAATTTTAGAACATTTCAGACAACAAGAGCATCCTAAAAGATTCCAGAGCAATAAAATAGATTACGTATTGATTGGTCAGGAATCAGAATGGCACTGGATTTCTATAGCTATTCTACTAGTAGATATTAGAAGTCAATTAATTAACATCTTCAAAATAATGAAGCCGTATTCAGAAAATACGTTCTACCAATGAGATGAAATAAACCAAATTATAACATAACATTCTTCTAGTAATAAGTAATATTTAATGAGTACTTACTATGTTTTAGATATTGTCAGTTAATACAGAAGTCTCTGTGGGATTAATAGAAATAAATTCAGATTTTGAGCTCCGTATCTGAGACTAAAATAGTATAAGGAGCCTTGGTCATTGTGACTCAGTTGCTTGGACATCTTCCCATGCACTGAGGTCACTGGTCAGGGCACATGCTAGCTTTCAGGACCAATCACAAGTGGGGGGCATGCAGGAAGCAGCCAATCAATGTTTCTCTCTCTCTCTAAAAATACATAAATTTATTTTAATTGTATAAGAAACATGTGAAATGTAGTAAAAATATTTCTGTAAAATCCTATATGAAAACTTCAAATTCAATTAAATATCCTTTCTTTAGTTCTGTATGTTGAAACTTCTATGTTATAGAAAGATGAATCAAATAGAATATATGCTTTACATAAATGCAAGAGTAATAGTATTTTATAAGACCTATAATGTTAACAGATTAATTTCAGAAAAATCAATGCAAACTATAATACCACAACCATAAATTTTTAACATTTAAAAGCTCAAAGTGTAAATGTAGCCAGAATAAGAGTAAAATATTTGGGGACTAAAATTACTGTTTTTAATGAAATAATGTCATTAATACATGAAATACCAAGTGTTTTGTGGTAACTATGTAAATAAATCCTGTTACATGGACTAGCACCTTGTTGTTAGCAAATATTAAAACCAGAAGTTCAATTTCAGCGTAGTCCAAAAAAAAAAAATCAACTGTTTTGGCGTATTATAACTTCACTTCTGCAAACTTTCTTATTGAAGCAATCAAATGAGAACTCTTACCCATTGCCAAAAAATGTCCAAATGGTATAGCAGTTATTGTATTTGACAATGTAGTAATCCCAATTCATTTGAAGGGGTTCTAAGGGATGAATCCCTAAAACTAAAGTGAAGGAATAGTGGTAGCATTTTGAAAATACAGAATACTAGTACACTGCAATACACAGTTATATAAAAGTTGTATTCATAGAGAAACAATGTTAGATGCAAAATGAATATTTAATAATAATTTAAAGGTTAATTTTCTTTGTATGATTCAAAAGGTCAGAGCAAAGTTGAATGTTCAATTGCCAGGAATGCTTTGGCACTTACTGTCATTGTCACAATATATTAAGAGAGATTCTCATCCTCTGGTGTACATGCCTATATAATCCTCTCCTTTCATGTATGGGTAAAACTTGAGGCTTTAATGAGATACTCATGTGATTAGGTAAAGTTATATAGCACATCAGACTTTAAATAAAGAAAACATTATTTTGGCTGGGCCTGATCATATCAAGTGAGCCCTTAAAATGGACCTTCGTGAAGAACAGAAATTCAACTTGAAGAAAATTCTCTGCTGCTGGATTTAAAAATGGAGGATGCCAGGAAATGTCCACTAGGAGCAGAGAACCACTCGTAGCTAACAGCCAGGGGGAAATGAATGCTGCCAACAAACACCTAAGCTGGGAAGAAGAATCTGAGCCCCAGAAGAGAATGCAGTCCTGTTGACACTTTGATTTGAGCCTCATAAGATCCTGAGCAAAGAACCCAGTTGTGACATGGCTAGACTTCTGACCTATAGAAACTGTGAGATAATGGTTGATGCTTCATGCTGCTAAGTTTGTAACAATTTGTTGTGCATGACAGAAAACTATAGTTGGTAATTAGGAAGTAAAGTTTTTTTTGAATTAAACAATGGGGATTGCTTCAAGATAACGTTGGTGGAACTTCCATAGGAGAGCCAAGCTAAATTTACTTTCTAGTAACTTTGGTTTCATCAAGTTTACCCCAATATTATATCAGACACAAAGTGATACACTAGAAAAAAAAAATAACTTCCTGTGTTATATAGAACTAGAGATCTGATGCATGAAATTTGTGCACAGGAGAGGGGGGGTCCCCTCAGCTCAGCCTTCACCCTATGCAATCTGGGGACCCATGAAGGATGTCCAACTGCCGGATCAGGCGGACATCCCTCTCACAATCCAGGACCGCTGGCTCCTAACTGCTCACCTGCCTGCCAGCCTTGTTGCTCTCAACTATCCCCCTCCCCCTACCAACTTGGTAGCCCCTCACTGCCCCTCCCGTGCCGGCCTGGTCGCCCCATGCAGCCTGCTGTTCAGTCGTTTGGTCAGCTCTCATTAACCCCCTGCCAGCCTTGTTGCCCCATGCAGCCTGCTGTTCAGTCATCCATCTGGTTGTTTCAGTCATGATGGCCCCTGGCTTTTTACAAATTAGAGTTTTAAGTTATATACCAAAGGAGTTGAACAGTTCTTCAGAATGCACTTACATGAAGTCTACAGAAGAAAGTAGATGGATATAGCAAACTCACAAGGTACGAGGTCACTATTTCATTGGGAGTTAACAAACATAAAAAATTCTATCAGGTAATTCCTGAGAATTTAACACCTTCAGAAGGTTCTAGCCATCATAATTCCTGTACAAAATTATAACTTCAAGTTTCTCCACTAAATAGAATAAATGACTTTCTATTAAACCCCCAACATTTTCTTTTTCATGGCAAAAAATTAACATATATATATACATTTACATATACATACACACACACACACACACACACACACACGATTGCTTCAAAAAGCATTTCAATAATTATGGCAGACATAAAACTTATGAAAGAATAATAGTATTAATAGAGTCCTGTTGGCATTTAATGACTTAGTCTTTTGAAATCCTTCTGTTTACTGTCTGGTTTCCACAGTAATAAACACAGCCTGTTTATTTTAAATATTCCATTCTAAAATGAGAAGAATTTTTTTTCTCAAATTCATACTGCACACTAACCAACATCCCAACCCAAAAGAACACAGGAGACCAAATGTGTAAAACACAAGTAAATTCAATACGAACATGATCTAGTCTTTAGATTTAGAGAAGAAAAATGTCAAACTCTAGCTGTTCTAACTTAATAAAAGGAGAGCCCAGAATGGCCTAGTCCTATTTTCTTGAAGGAGACAAGCAGCCTATGACCTAATGTGTCTCTTTTGTTCATTTTTGTCAGTAAACACAGCACTTGCTTTGTGTTTCATCTTTCTCTTGTCAAGTTGCAACTCTACCTACAGAGTGCAACAATGGTCTCTTTAGATAAAAAGTAAAATAATAAAGGAATATTAAAAAAAATCAATCTCTGAAAACAAAACCTAAAATTTAGAATTGTCCTCAGACGAATAGTTTTAAGAAGGTACTCTTTTTTGTCCAATCAGCATATATTCTAAATAGAACAAAAGTGCTTCCCTTTAAATAAATTAAAGTCTATACATATATATACACACACATATTATATGTATATATATGTACACATATATATGTATATATATATGTATATGTATAAAACAATCTATAATTTTAAAAAGGAAATTAATTATGAAAATTCAACTATTTTCCAAGAAATTATAAAATCTGAAATATATTCATTTAAAAATCAAAGCATAAAATAGGTGGAAAATGAGAATGGGAAAAACATTAAAAACAATTTATGCAAATTTCAACTCTAACTCAAGACATGACCAGACACATCAAATAATCAGCCTCCATCACCAGATCCCCTTTGTTCACCCCTCTTGGCATTCTCACCAACCCCTGCTCCAAAATGGCCTGTTGCTCTCTAAGTCCACTCTATTACAGTCATCCGGGATCTCCCTTCAGCATCATCCCAAGGATTTTTCTTCACAAATCACATGTGTGAGCTGAAAGCTTGATTCATCAATCTTTAACATTGCTAAATACACACTTAAAAATACACGAATTCTTTGGCTTCAAGTTCTGATATATACAGTGTTTTGGCTGCTGTCAACTTTAAATGTTTCATAATCTTTAAATTTTTTCTTTGGCCCATGAATTTTCTTAAGTGTGTGCTTTATATCTGTGGGAGAAACACTCTTTGTATAATTAAGTTATTACAGAAAACGAACTAACACTAATTCTTTGGTTGAGGAATCCTTTGTGGCCTAGTGTTTAGTTAAATATTGTCATGTTTTAGTATGCTTGAAAAAAAAGTATATTCCCTACTTGTTAAAAGGATTTAGCTATATATACATGTTGAATAATTATAAAGGCAGTGTTTATTAAAATACATTTCATTTTCAAAACAGAGCTATCTGCTTTAAAAATGTGTATACATTTTTTTGGGGAACACCCTGTATTTATCATCCATCCATCTATCTAACCAATCTTATTAAAATATATTGTTCAAACCTTCTATTTTCTTGCTGTTTTTCTCATCGGCTTACTATTTGGTTTCTAAGAGAGGTGTTTTAAAAAAAAACTTTCAATTGAATTTCAACTTGTAATTGAGTCAATTGTTGCTTTTTGCATTTTGAGGTATGTCGTCAGGTGAATGCAAGTTCTCAGAATTATTATATCTTCCTAGTCATTTGGTCTTCCCTATTATAAGCAACACTCATTGACTTAAGGCGTATTTTTTGTATGTTAATAAAAGTCTCTCAGAAGTTATATTTTAATTAATATTTGTCTGGTGTATTTTTTTGTTTCCAAACTTCATGATAATTATGTTTTAGATGTGTTTCTTATAAATAACATAAAATTGGATTTTGGATTTTATAGAATCTAGAACCTGCCTTTTAATGGGAGAATTTAAGTTCACATGATTAATTTATTGATTTATTTTTATGATCTTATTTTGTTTTCCAATTTTCTATGTATTTATTGTTTGTTCTATTTTACTGTATTTAATATTCCTCTAAAATCTGCTTAATCACTCAAAATATTTATTTTATATTAATTTGTATTTTTATTTCATGTTTTGTGATAATAATCCTTTTTTGTGGCTGCTGACTATATCACATTAGGTATGTGTGGCTGGAATTCTTATTTTGAACTTATCTTCAAAGGGAGTATTATTCCTATAAGATTCCCATCTAACTGCATGAAGCCTTGTATTACCTTCTGAATAGCTTAGAATCTGCTTTTGCAAGAGTCCAGAAATTATTTATGATCTTTTGCCTTAAAATTCCTGCGCTTTGGGGACAATAAAGTTCTGACTCAATTAAAAAATGTGTATAGGAGTCTCCACATAGGCAGTAAGGCAAACCCACAGAACTTATACATAGGAAAAATGACTTCCATGGCCAATGAAGTAAAACCCTGGCCTCAGTTATCTTTTCCTTTCTTTACCTGGAGGTGCTGGCACCCCCAACCCCCTTACTTGTATGAGCATTTCTATGTACCTGGAATGAGAGAGAGGATCATATGTCACAATTAGTCCAGATATCCATACAACACTTTTCTAATCACTCATATTACTTTCATGAATATCACTTGGTATTTACTGAGTAATCAGCTCAGCACAAATGTGAATGACAGGACAGTCATATCATCTGCCCACTTTGAGTTTATAAAAGGCCTGTGGAGTATTTATCAACATCCTCAGCAATTTCAACATGAAATATTACACTATTCCAATTTTCTATCAGGACATAAAATCCTCTAATTCCATAGTATCTTTTTCATAATAATTTTAAATTAATTCAATATAACCAATTATATCCAGTGATTACCCAAATCACAGACATGTTTATCACCTCAAGAAATGAGATTTTCATAAACAACATCTCCTTAGAGAAACTCATTTTAAGAGGTTATGCTGATTTAGATAGAAAGATTATTTCCCTATGTTCAAGATCAGGCAAATTTCACATTTGTTTTCATCTTGAATTGGAAAATGATAACCAATTCTGCATTTTTGTTCAAAGTTGTAAAAATCTGGGATGCTATTTTATAATAGGATTATATTAAATCCTTACCTAATGGTTTCTTTAACATTTTACATTACTTGGACTCTTTGGAGTAAAAAAAAATAATAATATTTTAATTACTCATAATTAAAAATAATAAACACAAATGAAACAATAATATCTTACATGTTATCTATAAAGTAATTTTATATTCCTAAAAGTTTCATATTGTCAGCTATGAGAGTTTGCTCTAAATCATTTCTTATATTTAACACAATGAAATCAATATAACAGATGCATTTTTATTTAATATGAAAGAAAATATGAATGATTGACTTTTTTAACATAAGATACTTTAATACATTACATGCTCAAAATATATCCTAAGCTTGTAAAATGTTAACATTTCCTATTATTAATTTTAGTAATGTCTAAAGAGTAATGATTTTTGACTTTTGAAAAGAATAATTTATTGGAAATATTATACTATAAAACTTGTTTAACAAAAATATATTTGAAGAACAACTTAAATATGTTAAATTAAACTTAAATATGTGCTAATACAATTGATTATTATAGAATATATTTCAAATTTCATGGTAATTTAATACAAAGTTGAAGTTTTTTTCTATTTAGAAAATTCTTATGCACTTATCAAAGGTCCTTATGGTGAATAAAACTTCTTAATACAACAAATTTCTCCCTAAGAATTAGGGAATTTACAAAATTATCTTTTCAATTAACAACCAATAGTTTTGTTTATATGCTTTTTTGTATTTGTTTGGTTTGTTTAACAAACTTAATGCCCTCTATAATAGAATTTCTTTATTAAGGATTCCATACTAAAGACCTTTGATATACTGGCTAGATTTTCTAAGACTTTAATATTCTGTACATTTACAAAATCATAAGCCTTCTACAAGCTACCAACATATTCAAAGCCACATTGCTCTCAGGAGACATTTCTCATGTCATAGACCATTAGAAGTTGCTTATGTTTTGGATATTAAAGTTATAAATATCAGAAGTCTACTGATATAATCCATGATTTATATATTTATATTTTGTCTTTTCCCTGAATTAACCTATGCTTTATTTTGTTTTATGGTGCTTTGTTAACATGTATACAAATATAGAAATGTGTCCATTTAGATAGTTTCATTAATAAAGTTTGATTACTGCCCTAGCGGTTTGGCTCAGTTGATAAAGCTTCAGCCTGAGGACCTAAGGATCCCAGGTTCAATTCTAGTCAAGGGCACATACCCGAGTTGCAGGCTCAATCCCTAATAGGGGCCGTGCAGGAGGCAGCCAATCAATGAGTCTCTCTCATCATTGATGTTTCTCTCTCTCCTTTGCCCTTCCTCTCTGAAGTCAACAAAAATATATTTTAAAAAAATAAAGTTTGATTACCAAATTTGGCAATGCTGATGAGTAAAAAGATATCAACATTAATGAATCAGTTTGTACAACTCTGGGTCAATGTAAAGAGCACCCTCATTTGGGACTTCCTTTCTTTTTTCAGACTAATAAACAACTGAGAAACACCACTGCTTGGATTTAAACTACTGAAAAGAAGACTGACACTAGAACTGAGGGACTCCAAAACAGCAGCAGAGACTATTGCAAACAGCCACAGATGTCCACTACCTGACAGTCAACATGCTGACTGACCATGGGGGAAGTGATGATAATTCTCTGACCCCATAATACTTGTCATCATGTATAAGTAGCCATCTGTTCTTTGTTTCTAGAAACTCAATAATTTTCTAGATGTATTCACATGGAAAAACATGTATTAAAAACAAAACAGTATTTAATATCATTATCATCTTTACATGAAAAAACTGTTATGTATTTCTTGTATGTTAGGTGAATTTTATTTATTTATTTTTAAAATTTATTCATGATATTCTCTTTCATAGGTTGACAATAATTTTACATTAATCAACAATATAAAAGCCTTTTGCATTGGTACTGGAATATAGACATTGATTCTTTCACAATCTGATCCCTGTTGTAAAATGTCATATGTGGAGTGACTAAAAAAGAAAACAAGAATTATTTTTAAATGGAAAAACAATAGCTATTAGATCATCAAATTCATCTGCTGTCATGTACTCCCACCTGGCACAGAAGCATAACAGAACACTACTAAAGATGGTGCCCTAGTCCTTAATTTGGGAGAAATCTGTGTTTCAAAATTTAAAATGTTTGAATGTAGTCAACATTCCTCAAGTAGTTTTTAATATAAAAATAAAACACTTAGGCATTTATCCTTAAGTATGTTTCCTCTTACAATGAGATTATAATAGAGCAACCATATCTTATTTACAAAAACTTACATATTGCACTTGAGTAAATAAACTGTTTGGCATATAATGTACTATCCACCTAAATGCAGATTCTTAAAAAACAGCCAGTTGGATGGACAACAAATTTTAAATTAAGTATAAGCATTTTCAATTACAGAATATTCAAAGTTTGTGGGTATTTTTTAAATAACTCTTCATTCATATACTAGTGGCCACTACCTTAACTTTCTCTTTATCAAAAATTATTTATGTTCTTAAATGTTCACAGCACTGTTTTATGTAATAAAAACATATTTAAATCCATACTTCTCCAAGGAAGTTTTATATCCCATTAGAAGCATGTGGCTATGGGCCAAGAAAGTAGATATAGCTATCTGTGTAATCAACTTGACACATCAAATGAAAATTTAATTCAAGCATGCACAATATGAAAATCAAAGGAATATTTAATTTCATTTCATTTGTTGTTAAATATATTTTTACTACTGGCCCAATGCACGAATGGGTCTTCGTTCCCCTGGCTTCCGGCATCGCCTTTGCTTTGGCTGGAGCAGCCTTTCTGCCTTCCCACACTCCTCAGAGGCCCCAAGCAGCTGGGGTGTCGCAGAACGCATGCATCATTGCCATGGCAACAACGCAAGCACCCTGCCCTGTCACTGGCCACTTGGCACCTGCGTATGCAAATTAACCCACCATCTTTGTTGGGTTAATTTGCAAACTCACTCCTGATTGGCTGGTGGGCATCGCAAAGGTATGGTCAATTAGCATGTTACTCTTTTATTAGGTAGATTGATTTCAGAGAGGAAGGGAGGAGGAACAGAGAGATAGAAACATCTATGATGAGAGAGAATCATTGATTGGCTGTCTCCTGCAGGCCCCCTAATGGGACTGAGTCCGCAATTTGAGCATGTGCACTTGACCAGAATTGAGCCCAGAATCCTTCAGTCCACAGACCAATGCTCTATCCACTGAGCCAAACTAGCTAGGGCTTTAATTCCATTATCCATCAAAATAATACATGTCATAGTTTAAAAAAGTCAAAGAGTTCTACGGATTTATAATGAACAAGACCCATCACACTCCCACTACGCAGACTCTAGCTCTACAGAAGCAGCCCCTTTCAAAGCTTTTAGTTACTTTTCATGATTTTCAATTTTACCCACTAACTGATTTCCTCTAGTCTTTTCTTCCATCTATTCTCTACACAAGATGTGGATTTTACTCTTCCATGACTCCTCATTCTCAATTCATTTTTTCTGCTTTCATTCATCCACTAGTTATATTTTTAATAAATCAGTTTAGTTTTTAAATAATTATTAATGTGTAATTACATAGTACATGGCTGAACTATGTAATACATCATGACATTCATATGCAAAAAAAAAAGAATCTAGACACAAACCTTATACCCTAAACAAAAACTAACTCAAAATGGATTACAGACCTAAATGTAAATTATAAAACTAAAAACTCTTAGAAGATAACATAGGAAATGGGTATGGCAGTGAGCTTTTAGATGTAATACCAAATACACAATTCACCAAAGAAATAACTGATAAGCTAAACTTCATTAAAGTTAAAAACTTCTACCCTGAAAAGGATAATGTCAAGAGAATGAGAAAACAAGTCACAGACTGGGAAAAAATATTTACAAAAGACAAATATGATAAAGGACTGTTATAAAAATATACAAAGATCTTTTAAAACTCAACAATAAGAAAACAAACAACCTGACTGAAAAAAAAAAAAAAGCAAAGACTTTAACAGACTACTTTCCCAAAGAAGAAATACTGATGGCAAATAAGCATATGAAAAGATGCTACCCATCATATGTCATAAGGAAATGCAAAATAAAATGAGATACCACAACACAACTACCAAAATGACTCAAATCTAAAACATAGACAACACCAAATGCTGCCATGGTTACAGGACAGCAAGGACTCTCTTTCATTGCTAGTGGATTACAAAATAGTGTTGCCTCTGTAGAAGACAGTTTGAGAGTTTCTTATAAAAGTAAATATGCCCTTACTCTAAGATCTAGCAATCACATTCTTTGGTATTTATTCAAGAGTTGAAAATTTAAAAACCTGCATATAGATAGTTTATTTATAACTGCTAAAACTGAAGCAACCAAAATATCATTCAGTAGGTTAACAGATAAACTGTGGAATATCCAGAAAATGGAATATAATTCAACACTAAAATAAAAAGAGCTATGATGCCATGCACAATATGGAAGAACCTTCAATGCGTATTACTAAGTGAAAAAAAAAAGCCAATCCTAAAAGGCTATATGCTATATGAATTTTTATATGACATCCCAGAAAAGATAAAACTATAAAGACAATAAAAAGATTAGTAGTTGCCAGGAGCTAGGGACAGGAAAGATGTAAGTAGGCAGAGCACAGGGATTTTTAAAGCAGGGAAAATCCTCTATATAAAACCATAATTGTTGGATATATAACAGTATACATTTGTCCAAAACCACAGAATGTACAACACCAAGACTGAATCTGAACATAATGATAGACTTTAGGTAATAATGATGTGTCAATGTAGGTTCATCAGTTTTAACAAATAATACCGCTCTGGTTGGGGATAATAATACTGGGGGAGGCCAAACTAATCTATCATGAGAGAAATCAGAAGAGTGGTTACCTACAGGGGATGAGGATAAACTGAATAGGGACACATGTGAAGATTTTGTATCTTCACTGAGGTGGTGGTGTATACATTTTTAAAACTCACCAAATTATATATCTAAGATCTCTACATTTCAGCATACAAATTTTATAAGAAAAAAACTTCTGTGGCCCTGCCTGGGTAGCTCAGTTGGTTAGAGTGTCGGTCCCCATACACCAAGGTTGTGGGTTCGATCCCGAGTCAGAGCACATATTAAGAATCAATCAATGAATAAGTGGAACAATAAATCCATATTATCCTCTCATTCTCTCTCCTCTCTCTCTGCATATATCTAAAAATAGATTATTTTGCAATAATTAACAATTTGCAAAATAAATACTGAGGATTTCAGTTTGGGATATGTTTAAGTCATAAATATGAGGTACTCTCTAATTTCATCATTTACTTCTTTGATTAATAAAAATTATTTTTTTTAGTAAGATTCATTGATTTCTTAGAACTTTTCACACCCTAAAATTATTATCACACTAAAATACTTAGATTATGTTTGTTAGTATTTCTCAGGAATGACTTTTGGTTCTTTTTAAATTATATCACTTAGAATATTTTGATATTTTAATGCTGAAGAAAAACTATCACTTTTTAAAGAATAAGTATCATATCTTAGTTAATAAATGTCATTCACAGGGTAGTGCTCCATTTGCTTAATTTTTAAAGTTTTTATATTTCATATGTTGTTTCTTAATGCTAGGTAATCCATGATATATTTTTGTTTTCTTGTAGATAACTATTTTCACAAAGAAATAGTTTTATTACTATTTGCATATAACACAGTAGATGGCAAAAAAAAAGTTGTTTTGAGGTATCAATTTATTAGTTTTTCTCTCTCTGTTAAGTGTCTTAACTCCCACAGAAGGTCCTTTGTGATAGCCAAGACTTAAATTTGTGCCTAGCGAAAAAATTATGTCACAAATTTGGACAGCACAACAATGTAAAATTCTAGAGTACAAAAGATATACTGAAGAGTCATGGGCTTTCAGTGTTAGTCTTCACAGAAAATTTTTATTTTACATTTAGTTTTATTGTTTTTCCAAATACACTAAAGCCTATTAATATTACTAACATACTAGACTAATACAGCTAGTGTTTTTTAAAAACTCTTATATCCATATTATTAAAAAAAAAACCCACAATGTTTAGAAAAATGAAGCAAAAGGAAACAAAAGTAAGAGCATAAAACTCAGCCAGAAATGAGCTATTACACAAAACACATAAAGTGAAGACATATGTAGTAACTAGGACTGAAGTGTCTATTACATAAGTATTATTTACTCAACTATATGACATGTAATTTGTTACAAGCAAAAATACAATTGTAATCATATTTGTTAATTTGTTTCAGATGACACTGACATAAACTCATAATTACATAATTGCATACTACAGTAATGATATAATTTCATAATATATACTCAAAATTAAATAGCATTATGTATGTCTGATAAACCTTTCATAATTCTGCTGTAATCCCCTTCTCTACTATGTTTGTGTTCTGTGCTTCAAAATAAATAAATATGAGTATTCCTAAGTATAAGTTGTTCAAATTATTTTTAAAAAACCCTCTTACTTTATTAAATAGTTAAAAAAAAAAAAAGACCTATGCAAAACACTGTAAGTGTAATTTAATAGAAGTGCTTGTTCAGGTCCTCTGCCCATTTTGTTTTGAGATTGTATTTTTGTTGCTGAGTGTGTGAGCATTTCATATATAGTGTTGGGAATGTAAACTGTTACAGACATTATGGAGGTTTATCAAAAAATTAAGAAGAGAGTTACCACATGACCTGGCTCCTAGATATCTACCTGAAAAATTTGAAAACCTATATTCATAAAGATATCTGTGTCTCTATGCTCATTTCAGCATTATTCATGGTGGCCAACACATACAAAGAACTAAAGTATCCTTCAATAGATTAAAGAAGATGTGTTACATATATATAACGGAATACTACTCTGTCATAAAAAATATGGAATACTGCCATTTGTGACAATATGGATGGATTTTGAGAACATCTAATATGCTAAGCAAAATAAGTGAAATGGAAAAAGTGAAGAACCATATGTGGGATGTAAAACTGAAAATGAACAAACAAGACAAATAAAAAGTCATAAACACAGACAACATACAGTGGTTATCAGAGGGAGAGGGGAGAGAAAAGTAGTAAAAGATAAAGGGGATCAAATATATAGTGACAGAGATTTGATTTTGGGTGGTAAATACATAATGCAATATACAGATGATGTACTATTGAATTGTACACTTAAAACCTAGATAATTTTATTAAACAATGTCATCCCAATAAAAAAGATAATAATTAAATAAATAAATAAATGTAAGATGTTGTAGAAATTACTATTACTAGCATTTAGGTCTTCTGGAGACCCAAAATCTACATCTAAGACTCACATATACTATGTGGATCATTACATAAAAGGCTTTTTGCTTTTTATACAAAGAATAAATCACCTTAAAATAAGAATAAATATAGCAGTGGAGACAAAGAAAAAGATGAGTAAAGGGGAAAAATAAGTGTGGTGTATGTAGAGGTTGTGACCATAAGAAATACATAAATTATAACATACCAAACATTTCCTTAAAATGAAGTTTATTAAATGATGAATCTTCCCAGGAATGCAATAAAAGCCCCATTACTTAAACTGAGAACTAGTCCAGACAAAGCACTTGAGAAAATCTCATAGGGACCAGTCTAGTATTCACAGAACTGCTTGATGAATTTCTTAAATTTTCAACTATGTTTGTCATTCAAAACACAAAAAAGATAGGTTACATTCCTTGAAAAATCTATCTGTTAATAAATAATGAATGAAGACCTCATTTCAAAATGAAATGTTATGTTCTTCATAATTTGCCCTTCTAACCATTTCAAAATTAAATAATTAAGTTTTTGCATTGAACATATTGCATTCACAATTGACTTGTCAGTTATGCTATCTAGTTTTATTTACTCTTCTATCTTTAAGCTTCCAATTTCCAGGAAGTATTTAACTAATGAGTAAAATTAATATGTAAAAGACATGAACGTTACAGTTCATATTGCCTATGTAAAGTCAGAGAAGAAAGAGCTAAAATAGCAAAATGCTTAAGCAAAATATTTCAGAAATACACGTTTTAAAAATAATTTAAAAATATTTCATTCTTTCTTATCCAAAAAAGTTTTAATATACTTTTTATTGATTTCAGAGAGAAAGGGAGAGGAAGAGATAAAAAACATCAATGATGAGCAAGAATCATTGACTAGCTGCCTCGTGCACACCGCCTACTAGGAATCAAGCCCAAAGCCCCAGGAATGTGCCCTTGACTGGAATCGAAACCAAGACCCTTCAGTCCAAAGGCTGATGCTTATCCACTGAGCTAAACCGGCTAGGGCAAATATATCATTCTTTTTTAAAAAAAGGTTTTTCCTAAGTTTTATCTTAGTACCAAAATAAATTTGACATTCAAATTATGTATATGTTTTTAAAGTATTCCATATGCTAAATTACAATTAGTTAATCATATTCTTTTTAAAAATATATATTTTATTGATTTTTTACAGAGAGGAAGGGAGAGAGACAGAATTAGAAACATCAATGAGAGAGAAACATTGATCAGCTGCCATCTGCATACCTCCTACTGGGGATGTACCAGCAACCAAGGTACATACCCTTGACCGGAATTGAACCGGGTACCCTTCAGTCCACAGGCCAGAGCTCTGTCCACTGAGCCAAACTGGTTTCGGCTAGTTAATCATATTTTAATGTCTATTCTTCCAGTTATAACAGTGTTGTATATTTTTCATGTATTGGAAAAATGTCTATGATTCACCCAAGAACTACTTCCTCACTTAAACTTTATTCCACTCTTGTTAGATCAGTCTAAGCTGAATCTTCACATGTGGGAATTAAATCCATTGAGGACAAAATTAAAGATTCAATGAACATTTTGTACTTTACATTTAACTAATTAGTTTCCAATTTCACATCATGCAAGACCACATAAAATCAATGCTTGTAAATCCCTTTTAAGGTAAACAGTCAAGTGACATATGGAGCAATTATTTTTGTACATTACTTACTCGAATACAGGGACTGAGGAACAGCTTCCTAAGGGTAATAAAAGTAACATTTTGTTATACTATTGTAATGCTTTTCTTCTTTACAAATACATTAAAGTTATATTCAGAGTCTGATGAGGACTTCCCTAATATACTTAGATGCATATCTTAAATATATGGAAATTTATACTCCTCAGATACCTTGAGAATCATAACTTAAGTATATTTCTACCAAGCAAGAATATGAAAGTCCTTATTTTTAGTAATTAAACACTTTATTTTTAGAGCAATCTTAGGTTCACGGCAAAGTTATGACAAATTTCGCATATACCTCCACATACATGTATAGCCTCCCCCATTAACAACATATCCCATTGTCTGATGTGCCATGGCTTATTTATCTATTCATGGGTTGAAGGACAGCTGATTGTTTCCCACTTTGGACAATTATGAATGAAGCTACTATAAACATCCTGCATGGTTTTGGTATGGACATAATAGCAGCTTTATTTGTAACTAGAGGCCGGATGCATGAAGATTTATGCAAGAATAGGCCTTCCTTCCCCTGGCTGGGACCTGGGCCTTCACTCTGGTCACTATCTCTCACCTTCATGCGATGCCCAGAGGCCCAGAGCAGCCGGGGCTGGTAGGAACACCTGCGTCCCAGCCCAGCAGCTGTCATCTTTGTCATGTCAATTTGTATATTCCCTTCTTATTGGCTGGGGACATCATCATCTTCATTGTGAAGTGACTGTCAATTTGCATATTGTGTTTATTAGATAGGATTGCCAAATTTTGGAAGCAATCAATACAGGGGTCAGCAAAAGTAGGTTAACAGTTGTGAGCATGCAAAATTGCTTACTCTTTATTATTATATTACAAGAGGCCAGTGCACAAAATTTGTGTACAGAGCAGGGGGTGGGGGGGGGCCCTCAGCCCAGCCTGCACCCTCTCCAATCTGGGACCCCTTGTGGGATGTCTGACTGCCGGTTTAGGGATTGGGCCTAAACCTGCAGTCGGACATCCCTTTCACAATCTTGAACCGCTGGCTTCTAATCGCTTGCCTGGTCATCCTAACTCCCCTCTCTGCTGGCCTACTTGTCACCAACTGCCCCCACTGGCCTGATCACCTCCAACTGCCTTCTTCTCCTGGCCTGATCACCCCTAACTGCCTCTGCCTCAGCCCTGCCACCATGGCTTTGTCCAGAAGGACATCCAAAAGGTCTCCAGGAAGGTCTCCCAGTCTAATTAGCATATTACCCTTTTATTAGTATAGATTTATTATTATTATTATTATTATTATTATTATTATTATTATTAACCTATTTTTTGTCCACGCTTGTATGTCCTTCAGAAGGTGAATGAGTAAACAAACTGTGGTAATTTAAATTTAAAATAAAGAAATGAATTATTAATTTTCAAATAAGTGATTGTTATAATATTGGATATGCTTGTTTAAATTATATTCATCCTTTTACTCCTTTCTCAATCCCCAAACTGAGAATTATTCCTTTTAAAAAAATGAGTGGAGGGTTAAAGGAGAGAATTTTGGACAATATGATATCATCAGCAAGAGTACAGAATAGAAAAATAGTGTTTTTAGGGAGACACTAGATAAATAAAAAGTCATAAGTTTGGGAATAGTAAGAAATGAAGGGGGATGAAGGCATAAGACAGGTAATGGGTGCCTTAAAAGCTGTGTTAAGAAGTTTGAGCCATATCTTATATGGAACTGGGCTTATAGACATTTGTTACAGCACCTCACAGAAAACAAATACCTGGTTTTTATACTAGATAGAAGGAAACATATTTTTAAAAAAATACCAAATGTCTTCATAAAATTAAAAAGGTTCATTAATATATATTTTACTTTTTAAAATAAGTGTACTATTTCAAAATTAGATTTTGAACTCTATAGAAAACATACATCATAAATATGACAGTATTTTTTCCACAGGATAGCATTTTTTGAGAATACTATATACTAGTCACTGTCACACATGAAAGAAATAAGATGAGAGACCAGAATATTATTTATTATGCAGGTGGCTTTCCTTTTTGTATTCCAGGTTTACACAGTGTCAAATTATCATATATCAAGAACAAGAATTGTCACTGAACTGAAACCAGAAGAAATTATATTTTCCTTTGCAATCAAGTTTATAATAGATCCTATCAATGAAAAGTTTTCACATGTAAATTTTTTACCAGACTCTAAAGCTGATGAATTGAAATTATACCCAGGAAAGCTATAAAATATTTAGTTAATATAAACATGAAGGAAGCTATTTTATTTACTTGTGCCTGAATTAAAACAATTAAAAAATTATTTATCCAAAACCAGTTTTCCATTTTGATTGTCAATGTTCTGTGTCCACTATTATTTTCAATAAACTCATTTCAGCTGAAATTTTCCACTAAAGAGGGTTCTAAAACTGAATGGAAGATCAGGTGTCAGTACATAATGTTACCTCAGTATGCAGTTTGACTTATAACGAAAAAAGTTTTATAGTACAGATTCAATTCAGCAAAGATTATTCAAAATTAAAATATTTTCTCTATGCATCGCTTTCCTAAAGCACTTTGTCACTGCAGATCTATGACTAACCCCAAGGAGAACTCCAAAGTGGAGCTGTGGTCAGCCAGGGTTGATAGAACTACTTATAATTCCATAAGAATGGCCTACATTTATTCTTTTCTAAACCTATTCTAATTCACAACTAACATTTTTAGAAACTTTTTAAAAATGAAACAACAGTCCTACATTGAAATAGCTGTTACCAAACTATAAATATTGAAATGTTAATTCTAATGCTATTAATGATAGTTCAATATTGATTTCTGATTATTCAAATTTAAAAAAAAGTATATGTACATTGTTTTTATATCAGGAATTTTTTTTGTAATTTGTAAGGGACTAAGAGATTTCCCCTTCCTAATTTAAACTTAAGGCCTAAGAATATTTAACTGCATATGTAGGTACAATTGTCACAGACTATAAATATATTTATTTTACATACTGTTTAAGTAAGTAAATGAAAATTAAATATAAAAGAATGTTCTGGAAAGATCCATGCTTTTTATTAAATTTTTAATGTTGAGACAATTGTGGATTTGCATGCAATTGCAGAAATAGTACAAAGAAAGAGATCCTGGGTACACTTTACCCAGTTTCCCATGTGGTGACATTTTGCAAAACTATAGTGCAACCTCACACAACCCAGAAATCAACACTGATACAATCTATCCATCTTAATCAGATTTCCCCTGTTTTACCTATATTCATTTTTGAGTATATTAAGATCTACTGTAATTGTAGTTCATATATATTGTATCCATCTCCAGACGTAGAACACATTCCATTACCACAGTTCTATTACCATAAGAATCCCTCATGATTCTTTATCCCTAAATCCTGGCAACCACGAATCTGTCCCCCATCTCTATAATTTTGTCATTTCAAGAATTTTGTGATATAAATGGAATCAATTTGGGATTGGCTTTTTTCACTCCACATAGTTCCCTTGAGATTCATCCAAGCTGTATGTATAAATAGTTCATTTGCTTTTATTGGTTAGTATTCAATTTAAATATACCACAGTTTGCTCAACCATTCACAAGTTAAAGGATATATGGGTTGTTTCCAGTTTGGGGATACTAAAAATAAAGCTGCTATAAACATTATTAAACAGTTTTGTGTGAACATAAGTTTTCATCTCCGATTGCTACTTCGTTAAGTGTATGTTTAGTCTCATAAGAACCAGCCAAATTGTTTTCAAAAGTGAGTGTGACTATTTACATTCCCACCAGCAATGCATGTGTGATAGTTTATCCACATCCACACCAGCATTTGTCACTGTTACTATTTTTTTGTCATTTTGATAGATGTATAGTGATATGTCTTGTTTTAACTTGTACTTCTTTAATAGCTGAGTAATTGTTTCATGTGCTTATTTGCCACATATATATTTTCTTCAGTAAAAGGCCTGTTCATATCTTTTGCCCATTTTTCTAATCGAATTACTTGGTATTTTTACCATTGCATCTTGAGAATTTTTTATATACTTTGGGCACTAATCCTTTGTTGGATATATGGTTTGCAAATATTTTCTCCAATGTATAGCTTGTCCTTTCATCCTCTTCACAGGGTCTTTTGCAAAACAAAAGTTTTTAATTTTTTGAAATCCATTTTATCTACTTTTGCTTTATAAATCATGTTTTGGGGCCAAATCTAAGAACTTTTTACCTTCATCTAAACCCTAAAAATAGCCCAAAAGTGTTTCCTTATGTTTTCCTTTCTAAAATTTAGACACTTTTTTATATTTAAACCTGTAATACACTTTTAATTTCTGTAAAAGGGATGAGATTTAGATCCTTTATTTTATTGCCTATAAATACTCCACCACCATTTGTTGAAAGACTATCTTTCCTCGATTGAATATTTTTTGCACTTTGTCAAAATCAGTTGGGAAAAAATACATAAGATTGGGGAGCATTTGTAAGTGCCTCCAAGGAGAATCACAAGCAATTCAAAAATCTGTCACATAATTTCAGATTGGCATAAATCATAAGCAAATTGGAGCAGAACCATATCCCCTGGTTCTTTGACACACAGTTGACCATTCCCTGGCAAATAGTCTCAGGACTTTTATCTACTTTAACTATAATACTCAATTAATTAAAGTAAAATAATTTCTTGAAAACATAAAATGAATATATTCAAGTGGGGTCTATTTCAGTGGTTCTCAATTCTGTTCTATTGATGTGTCTATGTCTCTGCCAATACCATACTGTCTTGATTAGTGTAAACAGCAAGCTTTCATATCAAGTGCAGTGATTCCTCTCACTTTACTCTCCTTCATCAAGATTGTTTTGGGTATTCCAAAGTCTGTGCCTTTTCTTTTAAATAAAATGTAGAATTTGACTCTGTGTAAGGAAAATTTTTCGGTGATTTCATTGAAATTGCTTTTAATCTATGGGTTAATTGGAGAGAAATATAATCCTTATTACATGAGTATTCCAATCCATGAACTTCATCTCCCTACATGAGTACTTCATTTTCTCTGGATCAAAAGTGAATAACATTCTTAAATTTTAGCTCCTACATTTGTTGTTTCAAAGAATTTTTTAATTGGCTTACCTTTGTTAGGGAAAATGGGTAAAGACTTTGAAACAGGAAAAAGATCTTTGTCAGTGTCTTTTCAATGGAATGCTGGATGTTTTCTAGAGAACATCCCAGGTTATTCGATTCTATGGAGGTGTACAAATAATGACTATATTCTACAACTCTGTAAGTTTTTAAAAAACTGAAAGTATAATGGTTTTGTCCATAGAAATGCATTTTGTCTGGCATAAATACACCAATTTCCACCCATAGAAAAGATGATTACAAACATTATATTGCTGTATAGAATATTATCCAATTTTATACTGATTAAAATTTACTTCAGTGTTACTGATTACATAAGTATACACTATTTTCCTTTGAAACAGTTTTAATATCTTATAGGTTCCTATGCTAATTAATGAGTTGAGTAAAACATATGGGTTCATTTTATAATTATAATGTTATGATTTTATCTTTTTTGAAATTATACTTTAATTGATTTAATAAAAAACAAGTTTGGTTTCATTTATTAAACTGCCTCTACAGGAGTTTACTTTTCTTGTTAGGCTATGCAGATATGAATTTCTTGTTGTACAACTGCCAAATGGTAAAATTGGCAAAGTACCTAATGTAAGGATCTGTAAACTTTTTCTGTTAAGGGTAAAACTGTAAATATTTTGGGCTTTGAGGACCTTATAGTTGTCTGTCACGATTCATTTCTGCCCATGTAGCATAAAAACAGCCAAAGACAATATGCAAACCAATGGGTGTGGCTGTGTTCCAATAAAACTTTATTTACAAAAAACGAGGCAGGTAGAATTTGGTCCACAAACATAGTTTACCAACTCCTGACTTAATGTGCTACTGTATTAGAAAACCAAATCTCCAAAAAAAATATGTTTTTCCCAAATCTTTAAGCAAACCAGTCCCATGGATCTATCAAGGATGAAATGGCTGTCTCCTGTTTACAGCACTGCCAGTTGCTCCCATGCAATGCCTGGTGAGTTCATTACAGCTCCACCCATTTCTTACAACATGTCTAGATGCTCTGACAAAGATCCATTGATGATTACTTTTCCTCCTGACACTGATAGAATTAGAAGAGTGATTAATCTTCTGAGTAAAGCGTTTACAATATTTTTAAGCCTACTGTTTTGTACATGAGAAACAACTACTTGTCAAAAAGCAAATACTTTTAGTTTATAACATCAAAACATGATGCTATTAGAAACTTGACTACCCATGAAAATATTCAAAGTTTAGTGTGCAAATGAAAACTGGGAGTCTCAAAAACTATCCCAGAGAACATGGAAATGCTCATATAAACATTTCTCTATTTTTTCAAAAACACCACATTTTAAGTGAGCCAAACACTGATCAATGATCTCATGCATTTATGCTAAGTACTATGTATACATGGCCCATGAACTCAAATAAAGTAAAGCATAGCATTTAAAAGAGGAGGGTTAAATGATGGCAATACCTATGTCAACAAAGAAGGTGCTAAGGAAATGTATGACTTGGGAAAACAAGAGCCATGTGTTGATAACTGAGCTAAGTCTCAAAGTACTAGGAATTATGATAAGGATAGTGAGAGAACTAGCAGCACAAGCAAGAGTAATTTCTTGGTATAAGTAGACAAGGATAGTAGGAGAGAAACAGATCATAAAGGGCCTCATATACCATGCTAAAAAGTTTAATTTTTATCAGAAAGCTTCTGAAAATTATTAAAATATAATTTTACTAAGTTTTTATAAATTACATGCATTTTAAATAAGCAATATAATTCTAATTGCTTTTAAAATTGTAGTTACACTCATGGTGAGATAGAAAGGAAAACAGAAATATAACCGATGGCAACTTTTGCTAGGCCAATTTACACACTACCAGAAAAATATCACTATTCCCACAAGTAGGCTGAGGCAGAGAAGTTTAATAAAATGCCCCATGGCACACATGGAGTGAAAGGGCTGGATTTGAATCAGGAGTCATCTATCACCAAAGTCCATGCTCTTCTCATTACATGTTGGCAATATTTTATAAACCCTTACCTTAGGCCATCACCATAAGCAGTAAGTGACGTTACATCATATACGTACTTAACATAAGCAATGTAAATTCTAATATTGGTACAAAAACTGTACCAATATTTTTGGTATAACACAGCATCTTAAATTAAAGGTGAATTTTTTTTTTAACCTGATGGTCAGTGAAAAGAACAGCAATGTCTTTATCACTACAGGAAAATCTGCTTGTACTTAACTTATTGGTAGATAGTGCCATGCATTTTACACTTATTGGCAATTTAAAGGATTTTCAAGGATAATTTTGACTACTTTCAACCTTTACCCAAGGCAGTGACTCTAACATTTAGCCCTCCACTATAATTGTAAAATAATCCACCACGATTTACACTAACTCATTTTCACTTAATCTACCACTCTCTTTGTTGAGAGCCATAGGCAAATAAAACACTTAAAAAGTACTATATACTTATGTTTATATAAGAATGGTTATATAACAATTTTGCTTTTATTTTAAATAAATCTTTTTTAAGAACTTGCTATATTGAAAAACACACAAGCTCAATTTATAAGACACATACTTCAATATAAAAAAAATCCTCTTTACCAGACTATGAATTATACAACTATAGAATTCCTGAATAATTATGTTTATCTTTATCATAGAGGCAAAAATTCTAGCCACAATAAATCCTAGAAATATTCTGCACTAATTTACAGCTGTATGACAGGCCAGAGAATAAATGTGCAAAAAGTTAGGATATATTTTTGGATAAATTTCATAGCACACAAGCCCAACAATCTTTTTTATTGTTCATATACCATCAATGCAAGGATGTGTGTGTGTGTGTGTGTGTGTGTGTGTGTGTGTATTTATGTTGAATCCTCACATAAGTCTTCAATGCACCCATGTTTTCTGTAACAGTATAACTTCATCTTTGAACAGTCTTTTTTTGCCCTTAATTGAACAGTCAGTTAAAGTACCTGGGAAACACTCTGAACTCCAAGTGACCTCTACTATCCAAACATTATATATTAGACCACACAGTTATATTATCATTCAAACCTTGATCTACCAAATTCTGCTTAGGAAGCTTTTAACACCAAGAGGCTTCCTTTGCAAAGTAAAACAGTTAACTCCTTATGATAGACTGCTATGAACATGCATTACTCAAGAATACTCAATAAAATTGATATCAGAGTGATAGCTGTTTTTTTTAATATTCTCAGAAATTTCACTGTATTGGCAAAACATGAGAGACAGATAATACAAATATTTTATTTAAAAAATAATAATAGCTTTATACAGAAAATTTATAAAGCTTTATAGAGAAAATTATAGTATTTAAAATAAGATATTTGCCATATAAAATTAAAGAAAATATTATAATTTAGCTACCATTTAAGATTCAATTTAATTACCAGATTTTAAATTTATATCAAAGATGATTCTTCCTGACTTTTATTTTTTAATATAAAATCTTAGCAGCTCATATACTTGGAAAGATTCATTTCTTTCTATCTTATGCAGTGCCGTTTGCTTAGGTAGCAGCAGCTTAGGTGGCAGCAGCTTAGGTAGCCAAGTACTCACTGGACTCTCTGTGGGTGGTGCATTTTAGCTTTGCAGCTGGGTTAGCACAATATACCAAACAAGCTGTTATTTTAATGGAAATAAAAAACACCTTCTGTGATCAGTACTCAAACCCTAAAAAAGTGATCCCTTATTGAACACTTATAACCAGCCAGATAGCACGTTAGTGAGTTAGCATATCAGTGCATTTATAAATCAGTTTTTACAACATCATCCCTTTTGATGAAATATTACCTTGGTTGGGAGTGAATATTTCAAAATACCGAGTCACCCAGAAATGTAGTTTCTTTGATCACTGCTTCAAAAGACTAAATGGAGAGCAATAATTATAATTAAGAATGTTAGAAATATTTGGAGTTTGTTGTTTTGAATGAATTATTCATTTTGCTTTAAGGATACCTTTAATCATTATGCTACTATTAAAGTATAACATGTAACAAAGTCTAACATGTAATGACATGTCTATTACATATACTTCCTATATCTCAAAAATAAAAATACTGTGGACTAGTAGTAAGTCAATGCAAAAACTTCAACATAGTTCAGTCATTTAAAGAATGCAAGCTATATGTAACTGACTAAAAATAACAAGAGCCCAATGTAAACCCCATGAAAAGCAGAACACAATGTAAAACGTTTATATTGTTGGTCTTCCACAATTCCTGACTTACAGCTTGCCAACCCACTGGGATTTACAAGTGTTGAGAGTAATAAAGACGTCATTTGTTATGTTAATTTAGGTGACTTTCAGACCTGATCCTAAGGTTGAGACAGATTGTCAGAACCAACCACAAGATTAGAGGTTTCTGAACTTTCACCCCAGATCTCCAAGGAGGACAAAAGGACATAAAGTCGAATTTAACTGCGAATGACCATGACTGAGTCCAGTGATTTTCAACCTTTCCATATCATGGCACACATAAAGTAATTACTAAAATTCTACAGCACACCAAAGAAAATATATTTTTTGCCAATGTGACCAAAAAAAAGGTAAAATTTTGATTCATTCACACAGGACAGCTATTGTGTTGACTGTTGTCAATTTTTTATATGACAATCTATGAGAAAATAGGTCAGTGCCCCTGACTAAATAGTCAGGTACTGCATGTTTTAAAAGTTCTTGCAGCATACCAGTGTACTATGGCCCACTGGTTGAAAATCACTGACTTAGTCAATCATGACTATGTAATCAAGCCTCCATATAAAACCTAAGAGGACCACTTCTACATTCAGGAAAGCTTCTACATTCAGGAACCAGAACACTCCCATGGGACATCTTTCTGGGCCCCAGGCTCCACAGAGGACAAAAGTTCCTTTGTTCAAGACCTCCTCCTATGTATCTCTTCATCTAGCTGTTCTTTTGAATTCCTTAATAATTAACCTGTAAGTAACTTTCCTCAGAGTTCTGTAAGCCATTCTAGCAAATTAAACCCAGGGAGTGGGTTGTAGAAACCTCTGATGTATAGCCAGTTGGTCACAAGTGTAGGTAACAGCCTGAACTTTCCATTTGCATTATGAGTTGGAGTGATGGTTGGCACAGTCAATCTATAGCCAGTTGGTTAGAAGAGCAGGTAAGAGCTGGGACTCATGGCTGATGCCTAAAGTGTGTGTGTGTGTTGGGAGAGTCTTGTAATACTGAATGCTTAACCTATGGAATCTGATGCTATCTCTGGGTAGGAAGTGTCAGAATAGAGTTGAATTCTTAGATACTTTGCTAAGGTTAGAGAATTGTCTGTTTGTGTGTGGGCAATCCCCACCCCCAACCCTCATGTTGGAATTCAGTCCAGGAACTTCATTTAATCAGCGGGATTAGCCAGAACAAACCTGGCTCACAGAAACATGTGGTTTGGGAAGAAAAATAATGAAACATCAAGAGATGAGAAATCTTTGATTCCTGGGTGGTCACATGGTCACCCATGTTATAGAGCAGCTGCTATGCTACAATTACTACTAAAGATAAACGTTACCAATAGAATTTCGAGAGGATGCAACTCCAGGGGAGTTGGTTCATTTGATACATAAGAAAATGAAAACTACAAGAAAAATGCTAAATATATAATTCCCTGGTTATTATTATCTGTAATAGTCAAAATGAAAGTAAAAGAAAGTACTAGGTCTTAATGTTAGACCAAGCTTAGATTTAGGTCAGGGAACCCCATTCTCATGTAGAAAGAAGACTCTCACATTTCAAGATGCATAAAAAGAACCATTAATTAGTGAACTGATGGAAATCTATGCTAGATACATAAAGCAATAGGAAATAAAAATATAAATACACTAAAGGCCCAGTACACGAAATTCATGCACTTAGGGGGGTCCCTGAGCATGACCTGTCACCTCACAGACCAGGAGCCCTCAGGGGATGTCCAACTGAAGGCTTAGGCCCCGCTCCCCGGGGGACTAAGCCTTCAGTTGGACATCCCCTGAGGACTGCTACGGAGGCAGGAGAGGCTCCTGCCCCAGCCACTGCACTAGCCAGCAATGAACTTGGCTTCTAGCTGAGTGGCACTCCCCCTGTGGGAGTGCACTGACTACCAGGGGGGAGCTCCTGCACTGACCATCTGTCCCTAGGTGTTTAGTGCACAACATAGCAACTGGTTGTTCCACCATTTGGTTGATTTACATACTACCTTTTATTATTTTCTAGAGGCCCAGTACACGAAATTCGTGCACTTGTGGAGGACTCCCCTCAGCCCGCCCTCTCTCAGTCTGGGCACCCTCGGGAATATGTTCAACTGACAGCTTAGGCTCCCTCCCCATAGGGAGCGGGTCTAAGTCATCAGTCAGACATCCTTAGTGCTGCCACGGAGGCAGAAGAGGCTACCACCACTACCATTGTGCTTGCCAGCCATGAGCTCGGCTTCGGGCTGGGCGGCACTGAACACTGGCCAGCTCCTGTGTGGAGCAGGATTGGGCCAAAACCAGCTCTCCCACATCTCTAGGGGTCCTGGATTGTGAGAGGGTGCAGGCCAGGCTGAGGGACCCCACTGGTGCATGATTGAGGCCGGGGAGGGTCAGGGAGGATGGCCAGCCGGAGAGGGACCACAGGAGGGATCCAGGGTGTGTCCGGCCCTGACTGGCCAGCCCCCAACAGCAAGCTAACCTACCGGTCGGAGCATCTGCCCCCTTGTGGTCAGTGCATGTCATAGCGACAGGTCGACCAGTTGATTGTCCCTGGTGGTCAGTGCACATCATAGTGAGCAGTTGAGCGGCCTTAGCATATCATTAGCATATTATACTTCGGTTGGTTGAACGAACAACTGGACACTTAGCATAATAGGCTTTTATTATATAGGATGATATGGTAATATAAACATATAAGTGATGTGATCTGATAACTGAATACAAAATACAATGTATATTGTGTTTCAATATTCTGACTTAATGAAGTTCTTGTTTTGGATGGGACTATTAACTTTATAATGTTGCAAAAATAAAATATAAACTTTTTTTGCTGGTTGTAACTGAAATTTTTGCAGCTTAGGTACTATGTTAAAAAGCATATCTTTTCATTTGGAATATATCTGATATAATTTCTATGTTATTATTATTGTTATACTGAATGTCCTAATTAAGCTATCTCTTCCAGAAAAAGCCACTCACTCACTGATACCTTCACTCTTCACAGACATAAAAGAAATACTTCACACAATACATTATATAAAGTGAGCACTCAATGAGTATTTTTAAAATGTGAAGTTACATAAACATATCTCTAAGGACTTATTTTACATTCTCGTTTACTGAAAGTTGAAGATTGAGGCTATGAACAGGTAAGCAATGTTAAAACTGGCTCACAGACTCATACTATTACTGGAGGTCTTCCAGTGAACCATGCAAGCAGCCCCAGAGTACACTGAAGAACAATGCTCTATGAAGTTCCCACCAATCAGAGATTTTACAAGGGAGAAATTCTGAGTTAATTCAATTACTCAAGTCATAAACAATTTAACTAAGGATCAAAAGTTAAACCAAAAAGGCTCCAGATCACAGAGCAATTAGTTGGTTCCATGTTAAAATATAAGTCATCCAAAAAGCAAGAAAGAAGAAAGTACAAAGATTAAAATAATTACAATAGCCATCCTATATAATAAAACACTAACAGGCAAATTGAATGGCAGAATGACCAGTCGCTATAACACACACTGACCACCAGGGAGTAGATAATCAATGCAGGAGCTGCCCCTAGTGGTCAGTGTATACTCCCACAGGGGGTGTACCGCTCAGCCAGAAGCCAGGCTCACAGTTGGCAAACATAGGATGGGCTGAGGAATTCCTCCCACCTCCAGTGCACAAAAGTCATGCACGAGGCCTCTAGTCATAAAATAATAGCTATCACTTATTGAGTGTCTACTGTGTATCTGAGATGCTGCTAAACAATTTTATACATTAATCTCATTTTAAATTCACATTTACTATTTGAAATAGGTATTAATTATCCACGCTTTTTAAAAGTGATAAATCAGAGAAGTTAGGAAAGTTTTCAAAAGTTACAAATGAATATAATATATAGCCATAATTCAAAGTCAGAACTATTAGACTTTAAATCTAGTACCATTAACCAATCTGAATAATATTCTTTGTTCCAGCAAATAACTTTGATATTCTATTCCCCTGCAGTATATTTCACAGTTAAATATATATATATATATATATATATATATATATATATATATATATATTCTTCCCTAACCCGTTTGGCTCAGTGGCTAGTGTCGCCCTGCAGACTGAAGGGTCCCAGGTTCAATTCCGGTCAAGGGCATGTACCTTGGTTGCAGACACATCCCCAATAGGAGGTGTGCAAGAGGCAGCTGATTGATGTTTCTAACTCTCTATCCCTCTCCCTTCCTCTCTGTAAAAAGTCAATAAAATATATTTAATATTTATATATTCTTTTTTTTTTTTTCCCAAATAACCCAAATGACAGAGTACACTTAAACCCAGGATTCCGGACTTAGGAGAAAAGAGAAACAGAAAAGAATAAGATAAATAATGGAAAATATCAACCTTATCATTTTCAATAACTGACATCCATTTGATAGTGTACTATGATTTAGAAAAGTGTAATAAAACTACATGAAATACTAATAAGTATTAAATGCCTTTTATGTGCCAGGCACTATCCTGGATATTGGGAATATACAAAACAATTCAAGGCCTATCATGGAATTTTATGATGAACTATATAAAAATAAATACACTATTTCTTTTCCTTTCCAGAAGAATTTTTATGATCAATTATAAGCTATTTAAAAATGTCCATTTAATCAATCCAATTCAGAAACTAATATTAATAATGTACAACCTGAAGGGCTTTCCTGCTAATGACCACACTGAGAAAGATAACCATGAGATCATGCAAACTGCCATCTGCCAACACATGGCCTGGACTTATTACCTGTTTTTCCTCTGACTTTTCCAATTCAGTTTGACATAGCTCAGTGTAAGTCCCTTTGCCAGACTGTTTAGTCTCACAAATCTCACCATTAGGTACTTTTTCCTGAGGTTCAGCCTAACTGAACCTTTGCTTAGTTTCATTTCATAAAACTTTTTGAGTGTCAATATCTCAATACTGCTATTCACTTTCCCTGGAAATTTCTACTATTCAAATACAGACATGAGTTTAATTAGACAAGGCACAAATTAGGACAACAGAAAGACTGATTCTAAGGAATTAGGCCAGAGCATAATTTCCGAACCAACAAAAAGGTCAGAAATATAAACATACTTTTGTTAAAAAAGAAAAGCCTTGAGATCATAAGGTATTGAAGAGCTTAAAAGCTAAGTACAGACAGACGTCTGCTTCTAGTCTTGGTCAGACAGCTGTCTTAGGATAATGATCACAATTACAA
Organism: Lasiurus cinereus; assembly: GCA_011751065.1. Lineage (NCBI taxonomy): Eukaryota > Metazoa > Chordata > Mammalia > Chiroptera > Vespertilionidae > Lasiurus > Lasiurus cinereus. The sequence continues at coordinate 36,080,592 of JAAGEH010002531.1, forward strand.
ACTCTAAACAAGTTATTTTTTTTAAATGCCTGAAAACACAAAAAAATTAAAGTAGGATGAATCTGAAAACAAGGGAATCACACTGAGTAAGATTTCCATTTTTATGGCTCTTAATCTGGAAAGAAGAGATCCAGAGAAGGAAAACTCTAATATGGATAAACTATTCAAATATTTTGTTAATTCCCAAACCAAGTATGTGAGAGTCAGACTCCAAGCAGCCATCTTCAGGTTAAAAAACTGGCCTGATATTTCCCACCAGCTGAAATACAGAATTTGAAGTTGGGGGATAGCCAAGTTAGCTGGCTTAAAAAACAAACACAGCCGAGACCGGTTTGGCTCAGTAGATAGAGCATCGGCATGCGGACTGAGGGGTCCCAGGTTCGATTCCAGTCGAGGGCATTTACCTTGCTTGCGGGCACATCTTCACTGTGGGGCATGCAGGAGGCGGCTGATCGATGTCTCTCTCTCATCGATGTTTCTGACTGTCTATCTCTCTCCCTTCCTCTCTGTAAAAAATCAATAAAATATATTTTTAAAAAACAACACATTAAAAAAGTCAATATTCTTCAAATGTGTCTAAGAGAATCCACTTTCTATAATATGTCATTCACAATGTCCAGGACAAAATCTGAAATTTCTCAAGAAATGAAAAAATAAAAACATATCAAAGCTATATCCCATATATCATTGGAGAGGGGCATATTTTATTCAGATGTTGAAATGAGTAAAGATTTAAATCAGCTAATATAACTATAATCAAGGATTTAAAGTAAAATATGATCATAATAAATGAAAAGATAGAATAACTCACTGGAAAAATAAAAGTTATAAAGAATCAAATGGAAATATTAGAAATTAAAAATTAGTAAGTTTTTCAAAATTGCTGGATTGAGATGAAAAAAGAGACAATAACCTTGAATATCAACATAAATAATCTAATCTGAACAATAGAGAAAAGGGAGTTTTAAAATGAAGAGAGCTTCAGGAACCTTTAAGTGAAATCTCAGAAGGAAAAAAAAGAATAAGAATATATATTCCTATATTTGAGAAATAATAAGAACTTCCCAATTTTAGCAAAAGACATAAATTTACAAATTCAAGAAACTCAAGAACTCTTACAAAAAAGGTATTTTTAAATTAAACTCATAGGGATATCATGGCCGAATTTTTGAAAAACAAAGATAAAGACAAAAATACTAAAAGCAGGCAGGAGAAAATATTACATACAAGAAAATTACATGTAAACTATAGAAACACTAACTTCTCATCAGAAACAGATTAAAAAAAAGAACTTAACATATTGAAATGCCTAAAATAACAAAAAATGTCAATCCAGATTTCTTTGTCCCCCTTCTCCTGAAAACAGATTCTTCAAGATTGAGGGCAAAATAAAGGCAATTTCAGAAAAAATAAAACTAAGAGAATTCATTACAAAAAAAAGCTCTACATTGAATATTAGAGAAGCTCCTTTAGGCTGAAGGGAAATGATACCAGATGAACATATGATCAAAAGAAGAAATAAGAAGAAGGGAAAAAAAAGTAAAATATCAACCTCACAATATAATATTAAAAGTCTTATTTCAGCACTTTTTTGTTATTGTTGTTAATCTTCAACCCAGGATATTTTTTTGATTTTTTTTTTAAGAGAGAGTAAAGAAGAGGGAATTAAGAAGGGAGGGAGGAAAGGAAGGAAGGACATTTATGAGACACATCAATGTGTTTGTTGCCTCCATCATGTACCCCAACGCCTGACAGGGGTGGGGATCAAGCTTGCAACCAAGGTACTTGTTCTTGATAGGGAATCCAACCATCAACCCTTAGGTCTGCAGGCAGATGCTTAACTTCTAAGGCAAACCATCCAGGTTTAGCAGTCTTTATTTTAACTAAGACGATAATTTAATTAAGTTGGATGAATTTGTGGTATAAAGTAGTGAATACCTTTAAAATTAAGTAACTTAGTGGTTTTATATTTCTTTATTTTCATTTCATTTATAAGTACAACAGTCTTTACTATTCTGAAGTATTTTTAGTATAATGATTGTTTTTAAAAACAACACTAATAAAACTGATTCTCCTAATATAAAAACAGCGCTGGAAGGGGATTTTAACAAGTCATTTACTCTTTGAATCACTCTAAGAAATAATTATACTTGTTCCATAGGATTATAAAGAGGCCATATAGTAATATGCAAAAAAGTATATCACTTTTCATCATAAAGTATTCTGTTATTGATAACTATTCAAATCTCTATATTTAAGTGCCACCAAGTAGGGAAGATCAGGTAACATAATAGAAACTATCATTACCATTGAATACCAATTTGACAAACCTATTGAGAAATATTAATGCTACTGAAGGATTTCTGAAAACCATTTAAACAAGTCATTTATCTGAAAGACAAATGTCTAATATTTACCACTTAGAAATAAAAATGAGATAAAAGATGGATCTCTGAATAATAATTGTTAAACAACATACAAAGAAAATGGGTGTCTTTTACATGTCATTTAACCAGGAGCCATGTACAGAATGAGTTCCTTTTGCCAATTAATCAGAATTAAGGATTGTTTCTTGAAATACAAGGAGGCTTACCCTGACAAACCTTCAAAAAGCCTTATAAATTTGGTCAAAATAGCTCAGTGTACCTGACAGCATGTAGATGTGCATTTTATTTTCCTAGGACTCTTTCCTTTTACTGCTGCTCCCTTAGCCAAGACCCTCCCAACCTTTCAAATGGCATATTGTAATGCCTCAGAACTTTAGTAAATCAATTCAATATAAATTTGAGCACATTAACTACATACAAAATTAAGAGACATTTTAGCTCGGCAGTTAGCCCATATGCTTTGAAGTCACATCACCTGTGTTCAACCGCAGCCCTGCCACTCATTAGCTGTTTGGATTTGGATAAGTTATACTGTATACTACTGAGTGTTAGTTTCCTCTATAATAGATAATTTTCATCCATAATACTGAGATAACAGGATCTAATTCAGAAAATCATCAGGGTTGTAGGTAGCATAACGTATGGCACATAGTGGTAATTTTTCAATGTTAAACACAGTAAAAGAGTGAAATATGACAATTACAAGGTCCCAAGTATTAGATTTAAATGGAATTGTAAAATATAGTAAATGTATAGGAATACCAAGAAAGACAAGAACAGTTTTGAAAAAAACGAGAAGGTAAGTGAAAACTTGAAGGATAAGGCATTTCCACACATCAACAAAAATAAACTCTCTCCATAGAACAGTATATATATATCCTATCTAATAACAAAGTAATATGCAAATTGACCATACCCCTGCTACACCCACAAGTCACGCCCACCAGCCAATCAGGAGCAAATATGCAAATTAACCCAACCCAAGCAACAGAGAGAGCAGGAAGCTTGGGTTTCCCTGGCAACGGAGGAAGCCAAGCTTTCCACCTGCCCTGGCCTGCCTTGGCCTCTGTTTAAGACTACAAAGTTTCAATTATAGAAGATAAAAAAATCCCAGATACCAGGGCCTCTGCTTGGGTCACCAGGGGGCATGGCCAGCCTGTAAACCACCACAGGCCCCTCGCCCAGGCTGCCCCACACCCCAAGGGACCCCCCCCACCCTGATCCAGGACACCTTTCAGGGCAAAACAGCTAGCCTCCACCCATGCACCGGGCCTCTATTCTAAGTAATCCTATCTAATAAAAGAATATTATGAAAATTGACCATCATTTCAACACACAAGATGGCTGCCCCCATGTGGTCAAAGATGACTGGACTGACTCCATGTGGACACAAGATGGCCACTACTAGATGGCCAGCAGGGGAGGGCAGTTAGGGGTGACCAGGCTGGCAGAGAAGGGGAGTTGGGGGCAACCGGGCCTGCTGGGAAGGGCAGTTGAGAGGAACCCAGGTCTGCAGGGGAGGGCAGTTAGGGGTGACCAGGCCTGCAGGGGAGGGCAGTTAGGGGTGACAGGCCTCCAGGGGAGGGTAGTTAGGGGCAAATAGATTAGCAGGGGAGCAGTTAGGCATCAATCAGGCTGGCAGGGAAGTGGTTAGGGGGTGATCAGGTTGGCAGGCAAAAGCAGTTAGGGGCAATCAGGAAGGCAGGCAGGTGAGCAGTTGGGAGTCAGCAGTCCTGGTAGGACCAGGCCTAAACAGGCAGTCGGACATCCCTTGAGAGATTCCCAGATTGGAGAGGGTGGAGGCTGGGCTGAGGGACACACACGCCCATACACAAATTTCATTTTTAGATATATATAAAAAGCCAGCGACAGGAACACAGTAACAACCAAAATGACTGGTTGCTATGACGCCAACTGTGGTCAGCGAACCAGCCAGCCGGCCAACCTCCTGTGGCTTTTCCCCCTGGATGGCTCTCCCCCAATTAGCCTTTACCACCCTGACTAGCCTGCAGCCCCTCCCCAGGCTGGTCTCACCCTTGATTGCCCCCCCACCCAAATAGGGGGTGGGGATAGCCAATCTCCTGAAGCCCCTCGCCCTGCCCAGTCCCACCCCAGATCGGCTCCCACCCCAATCAAGGGCAGGGCCGGCCGACTGACTGTGGCATGTCTCCCTAATTGACCCCACCCCCAGTGGGCCCCCACCACACCGATCAGCCTGCAGTTCTTCCCCCAGCCAACTCCACTCCCAATCAACCCCTCCACTCCGATCAGGGGCAGGGCCAGCTGGTCAACCAACCATGGCCCTGCCCCCAGGCTGCTAGACCCCAATTTTCACCCCAGACCCCATTCAAGGATAGGACTGGCCAGCCCACTACCCACAGCCCCTCCCCATGGCTAGCCCTACCCCTAATCAGTTCCCACCACCCACATCATCCTGCAGCTTCTCCCTGCAGCTGGCCTGGCCCTGATTGGGCCCCAATGGGGGCAGGCCAGCCAGCCAAACTCCCACCATCTCCTCCTCTCAACAGGCCTGGCCCCGATCCTCCCCAATTGGGGCCAGGCTTGCCAGACCCCACCGTGAACAAATTCATGCACTGGGCCTCTGGTCTATACTAATAAAAGGGTAATATGCACATTGTTCATGGCACTCTCACAATAACAACTGGCCAGCAGGCTGCGTAGGATGACCAGGCCGGCAGAGGTATTAGCAAGGGACAACCAAACAACTGACCAGCAGGCTGCATGGAGCAACTAGGCCAGCAGGGGGGTTAGCAAGGGATGACCAGATGACTGACCAGCAGGCCACATGAGGCAACTAGGCCAGCAAAGGTTTAGCAAGAGATGACCAAACAACTGACCAGTAGGCTGCATGGGGGAATCAGGCTGGAAGGGGGGTTAGTGAGGGATGACCAAATAACTGACCAGCAAGCTGCGTGGGGTGACCAGGTCAGCAGGGGGCGGCAATGAGGGACAACCAGGCAGGCAGGGAAGCAGCTGGGGGCAACCAGGCTGGCAGGGTGGGCAGTGAGGGACAACCAGGCCAGCAGAAGGTTGTAGTGAGGGACAACCAGGCCAGCAGCAGGGGCAGTTGAGGGCAATCAAGCCAGCAGAAGGGGGCAGTTAGGGGAAACTAGGCCAGTGGCAGGGGGCAGGGGCAGTTAGGGGCAATCAGGCAGGCAGGCAGATGAGCAGTTAGGAGCCAGCAGTCCCAGACTGTGAGAGGCATGTCTGACTGCTGGTTTCGGCTCAATAAAGGGTCCCATATTGGAAAGAGTGTAGGGGACCCCCATCCTGTGCACGAATTTCATGCACTGGGCCTCTAGTCTATCTATATAAAAGGCTAAGTAGCCATCACAACTGAACAGGCTGCATGGGGCAACCAGGCCGGCAGAGAGGGTTTGGGAGGGGTGACCAAATGACTGAGCAGCAGGCTGTGTGGGGTGACCCAGCCTGCAGGGGGGACATTTGTGGGCAACAGACCATCATGGGGGAGAGTTTGGGGCCATCAGGCCGGTAGGCAGAGGCAGTTAGGGATAATCAGGCCAGTAGCAGGGCAGTTAGGGATGATCAGGCAGGCAGGCAGGCAGGTGAGTGGTTAGGAGCCAGAGGTTCAGGTTTGTGAGAGGGATGTCTGACTGCCGGCAGTCGGATATCCCCTGAGGGGTACTGGATTGAAGAGGTTGCAAGTTGGACTGAGGGGATCCTCCCATTCTCTCCCCGCCGTGCATAGATTTCATGCACCGGTCCTCTAGTATATAAATCAAAGCCCAGTGACCATTATGGCAGAAGAATCAGAATGACCAAAACAGAACGACCGGTGGCTGACACACACTGTGGCAGCCAACTAGCCTGATCCAGCCCCATCGGTTCCCCCAACCTTCTGCAACCCTCGCCCTTGCTAGTCCTGCCCCTGATCAACCCCTAAACCTGCTGTTTACAGATACAGGGAGCAAGCGACTTGAAGTGTTGGCACCCTTCTGAGAAGATGCCCTTCAGGTATACAGAAAGTATACAGAAGGCGCTCAGTGAGGAGTCCACCCGCATTATGTTCATACCTTCATGCTGTCACAATGCTGAAGAAAGCTGATTCAGGAACCCATGCTGACCAACCACACAGAGCAACAGTGCGTAATAAACATCATGTCTTGCAGACACCTGTATCCACCTCAAGAGGAAGACGCAGGAAGATCAGGACTGAGACAGAAGGTCTGGGAAAAACAGGGCCACAATGGCCGTGTTCTGCATTTGCTGCCCAATCCTGCTCCCCAGCTCCCTCTGTGTGCAAAGCGCCTGCATCGCCGCCCTTGTATGGAGGCCTGTGAGTGAGTGAAGTACTATGGCAGTGCCTGTGTCTGCACTCGGCCTCCTGCCCTCATGGATAAGCAGCAAACATATTTACATGCCAGATTCTAAAACCCTCTTTATCCGTAATAGTGCAAATAATGCAAGACCTACAGGGTTTCTAAACAGAACTCTGTCGGGCTACATGTGAACCCAGATCAAAGGCGTGTTCTCTGCCAAGGAGGCTGCAAGGGCTGCTCCTCTCTCAAACGCATACAACCTGGAGAGTTTTAAAGGGAAAAGGAGATAAAAATAAAACAAAATAGCAACAAGCTCTGAAGCTGCTGCTGATGCTATCAAATCAACGCAGTGGTGATGTCAGAGCCTGCCTCCCTGCATCCGGAGCTCAGTCAGCTGAGCTGCTGACACCTGCCAGGTCGCCTGGCACTGGCCTCATCTAACCTCCCATCAGCTCCTGGAGGCAGCTGGGCTTGCAGACGGAGACTTCAGTGTTAAAGCAACCCTGTTGGTGTAGCACAGACATACACGGGCTTTTTGGTGAGAGAGAACTAATAACATCCTTTGACGAATGTGTTTTTAACTGTTCTGAGATCATGCTCCCGGCCTTGGTGACTCTCAAATAGGCCTCCACGATTCCATTCGCCCAATGCAAAGACTGACCCAGGTTTCACAGAGACTGAACCCTTGGCTCCCAGAGCAGTTGTGTCCTTTCAAAAGGAAAGGTCACCTGGCTGCAGGTCCTTGCTCTTCATCACTTTGAATATTTCTTGCCACATCCTTCTCTACCCAGCAAAGCTCATTTAGAATTGAAGGCTAGATATAAGAGCTTCACAGACAAGAAAAAGCTAAAGATCACCCCAATCAGGGGCGGGGCTGGCTGACCAACCTCCCTTGTCCCCTTCCCCTGGCCAGCCCAGCCTGATCAGCCCAATCTGGATGCCATCAAGACCCCACCTATGCATGAATTCGTGCACCAGGCCTCTAGTATAAAATATACTTAAAGAACTACAAGGACCATAAAGAAGTGAATAAAATGTCCAATTCATTTTTTATCACAAAGAAATTAAAACAGCATTATTTTTTCAGTACAAGACTATCCAGAATATTTAAGGTATGTTCTCAAAGCCAAATAGTATAACTAAAAAATAATTTTAAAGCAATAATCCGAGTCCTTTCTATGGCTTAACTAGAAAATACATACTTTGAGCAGGATTTCTGCATCACTTACATTACTAATTTACTTCCCACATTCAAGAAAGGTCAGGAAATTGTAAAGTGTTTAATATAAACATGGCAGATGTATACAAATACTTTTACCATAAAAATAAAGAATACAAAACTTCTTTTTAAGACATTCAAACAACACATTTGCAACCCATACTCCCACAAACCTGAAAGTCATTATTATTTTTGACAAACTATTTGGCAGAGAACCATAATAAATGCTCCAATTCTGATATTTCATCTGGAAATCGCCATTTGAATTTAAAGTCCCCTAAACCACAGGGACACATGGCAATAATATAGGATTTGGGACTGCTGTTTTTAAAAATAACTTTAGCTGCTTTTGGCTAATTTATTTTACCTCATTTATATATATGAGAAATGTAAGTTAAATAAATGTAGGGAGAATGTTTGAACTTAGAATGCATTTTCCACTTTTAAAATAAATTACAATACAGTGGTACCTCGAGATACGAGTGCCCTAACATACAAGATTTTTGAGATACGAGCTGTCGAGCAAGCAATTTTTGCTTTGAAATAAGAGCAACATTTGAGATAGGAGTAATTACGCGGATCAGCCGGCTGCACATGACCCACCAGTTTACCGAGACTCGAGCGTCTCATAGTTTCCCATTCCTCAAGGTTATAGAACGAATTAAACTCGTATCTCGAGGTACCACTGTATATAGTAATTACAATTAGCCTACATGTTGAATATTTTTTAAAACTAAGATACGACTGAAACATAAATTTGTTATAAAAAAAAATACTAGGGAAATACCCTTGTAATAACTAAAGCAAATCTTTCTGAATGATGTTTCAATCTTCCCTAATGTTAACATGCAGAAACTGCTAGATGTCCCTTAAAATCTACCTTCCACTCTATATACAATAATGGAAATTTCTGGGCATAGAACATAGTTGAAATCACATTTCACAGACTTCTCTGTAACTAGGTGAAGCCATGTAATTTAGTTCTGGACAATATGATGTGGGCAAAAGTAATACATGAAACTTTAGGGGAAAAGCCTAAAAGAAAAGGTACATGGCTCTTTTTTTTTCTTTTACTTGGTCCTGTTGCCTGAAAGGTGAACATAACAGTGAAGCCTAGAGCAGCCATCTGGACCATGAGATAAAAACAACCTCCTAAAAATGGTAAAGCAGCATGATTAAAGAAGCCTAGGCCTCAAACATCATAAAGCCATCGTATTAATCCAGGACTTCCAATTTGGACTTTTACATCAGAGAACAACAGACCTCCATAAAATTTTCAGCCTAAACCACCAACATTTGATGGTGGGGGTAGGGGATTTGAAAGGAAAGGAGATACAAAAAGACTTTACCAGAATTCTATTAGAGACCTATAGTCAGTCAGTTCTCCTTTATGAGTTTATGCAATATATGCGTGTGCACGAGCACGTGTGGATTTGTTTGTCATACTTAATTTTCTTTCTGATCTCCTGGTTTTCCTTCATTAGGGCAATTTTTAGAAATAAAAACTACAGTATTTTCAATGATCTAAACTAAATCTAAGAAATCACTTTGAAATTTTATAGATGAGAAAACAGAGATGTGAGCAAGCTAAATGATGAGCCCAAGGCTATTTTTATAAAAAATAATTAGATCTTTTTTCTTTGTAGCTCATGAATGAAATTTATTTTCTGAAGAAACAAGCAAGCTATGAAAGCAAAAAAAGGAAGAGGAAGATATTAAGAAGTACTATTTGCATGACAAAACATATACTACCGTAAAATCAGTATGAATTGTGAAAGGCAGAGGGAAAACAATGACACAAGGACCATGAATAATCTCCAGAATGTGTGAGAGCACTTATACAGAAAAGACAATGAGCTCCAATGAGAGCACTAAAATATGCTTACATCTAGCACAATTTACTACCAACTGAAGAGCACTGGTGATGGTCCCAAAGGTTTGTACTGTACAGGGAAAAATAGTTAGGTGTCTAGCAGGTCATTCAACATTTATCCAAAAGAGAACTAAGCTAAAATAAAAGCATCTATATTATCTATAAAGAAAAGCCAATTAGAGCATAAGTGAAATATTGGGTGTGTTGAGTTCAAAAGCAATCTCATGAAAACTATGCACCTACTTCCCACTTCCCAAAATGTACATGAACATCAGCATATACATTATACATTTAAAACATTTAATTACTGTCCTGTCTGGTATGGTTCAGTTAGTTGAACATCCTCCCCATGCACCAAAGGTCACAGGTTCGACTCTCAGTCAGGGCACATACCTGGATTGCAGGTTTGGCCCCCGGTCAGGACACACACAGGAGGCAACCAATGGATGCCTCTCTCATATAGATGTTATTCTCTTCTCTGTCCTCTCTCTCTTTTCCACTTTCATTAATAAAAATTAATACTTTGCTGCTTTGTAAATTGACAATTCTTTCACTCTGATAAAATACAGATAATATTTTTTAAAAATCAGCTTTTAATATAAAAATCAGCAGCTATATTATTTTTTAAGATTGGAAAAAAAGGAAGTTTGATACGAATATAAATTTCAAATGTCTTGTATGACTTTGTATATTCAAAATGCTTATATTGTGTAGTGATTACCAACACAGAATTAGACATATAAATCTTCTGAATTATGGCAACAAATGCTTAAAAACCTGGACTCCTAAAATTATGACTCTGGTAGCAAATATACTTAGAAGTCATGGAATCTATTTAGCCATGAAAGAATAAATTTATGTCAGCAAACACCAGAATTCACTGCAACTTTTTGAGTGGAATCTACATTCATTCTTCTGTTTTCTCCTAAGTCTAGGAGGTCATATTTGGCAATAATCAGATGGCTTTGTCACCAAGGAAAGGATTACAAACTCCATTTAAACTTTTAGGTCACCAAAGTATAATTAACCTTAAAAAGTATTCTGCTATGTTTCCAATTGTCTGCAAATTTTTGCCAGCAGATGAATTTATGAGATACTGTAACTCTGAAATTCAATTTGCAGAAATACATCCTGAAACACTGGAAGATTCCCAAGGCAGTTTGTCCAAATGGACTTGAGATTTTCATCTGTATCCATTAGATTGACTACAGAACTATGAACTGAAAGTTTTACCTCATTCAAATATCCAAAAATATCTCTCAAGTAAGCCAAGCCATGAATAAACTCCTCCTTGTCTCTGAGAATAGCCTTTCTCTTTCCCATAAGCAAGTTAATAAATGAATAAATAAGGAGGCTGCTATCTAAACTACAATGTAGTGATTTAAGACATATCCTTTAGGAAAACATACACTTCTCAATTACTGGTAATCTCTTAATCTGTTTCTATTTCTTAAGAAACCTATTGAAAAGGTAGGGGTTAAAAGGCTTTGGCCCTGAAAGAGTTAGTTTCAGGGTGGTATCTTTCTGGATTATTCTCACCATTTCTGATGCTGATACATGCCAAACCAATTGAAAAAGACATGAGTCATGAGGACTTGAAGTTCTTTCTTCACAGAAGCAATAAAACCAGATGTACAGCCAAGCATGGCACCTTCTCCATCCATACCCAATGTACCAAACCCTACTTTTCACCATGTCAAAAATACCAAGAGCCTTTCAGGTTTCAAAGATACCTCACAAATATGGAATTTATTTCACTTTAGTATACACAAAACACATGAAATATAGAAATGGGCTACATAAAATAATGTTATTTACTTTCTACAAACTGAATGGGAATGTGGAATGAGAAATGACATCACTCCCAATTTGACAATGATTTACTTCAAAATATTAGAAGATACCATCAACAGTACTATATATATATAAAGTGTGTGTGTGTGTGTGTGTGTGTGTGTGTCCTAATATATAAAAATCCTGGGTCCATCACATCCACAACCACCGGAGGCTCAACCAACCGGAAGTCAGGCAACCCAGTACTGATTGCTATGGCTGCTGACATGATGACCCAGCACTAACTGTTGAGCGGGCTGCAAATCAGGCCCAGAGAGAGGCCTGAAGAGAGAAGCAGGGTCTGACCAGAGCCTCTGTGGCAGCTGTTAATCAGTACTTGCATCTTACTTTCTCTCAGGAACTAGCATGCCTCCATTTCTCTCCACGCCTCCATTCGGCCTGCTGATCAGACCTGCCTTTCTGATCAGGCCCCGTTGATAGGCCCAAAGATGCTGACTGGCATAGAAACTGACCAATCAGAACCAAATCTGGGTCAACTGTGAGGAGCCAATGACAGCCTAGGAGGCGGAGCATTTGACGCTGACTGGCATAGAAACCGACCAATCAGAACCAAATTGGCCATTAGGAGAGGTTAAGTTGGGGGCAAGATCAGACTGGCAGGGGAGGGGGGTTAGTGGAGAGATCTGGACAGCAAGGGAAAGCCGTTGTGGGCAAGATCAGGCTGGCAAGGGAGGGCAGTTAAGGAAAAACAAGCCTGCAGGGGAGGGCAGTAGGGGGTTGGGGGGACTAGGCCTACAGGAGAAGGCAATTGGGGAGACCAGGCTTGCAGGGGAGGGCAGTTAGGGGTGACCAGATCAGAAGGGGAGGGCAGTTGAGGGCCACCAGGCCAGCAGAGGAGGGTGATTGGGGGTGAGATCAGGCCAAAAGATGGCAGATGAGAGTGATTGGGCCAGCAGGGGAGCAGTTAGGTGTTAATCAGGCTGGCAGGGGAGCAGTTAGAGGGTAATCAAGCTGGCAGGAAGAAACGGTGATCAGGCAGACAGGCAGGCAAGCAGTTGGGAGCCAGCAGTCCTGGATTGTGAGATAGAAGTCCGACTGCCGGTTTAGGCCCGATCCCACAGTGATCGGGCCTAAACCGGCAGTTGGACATCCCCCAAGGGGTCCCAGATTAGAGAGGGTGCAGGCTGGGCTGAAGGACACCCCCCTTATGCATTATATTTATGCACCGGGCCTCTAGTGTGTGTGTGTGTGTGTGTGTGTGTGTGTGTGTGTGTGTAATTGTACAGTATAGATAGTCATTGAATTGTACAGGAAAGAACACTGTATAGGCAATCTAAACCTTCTTATTTAACCTATTTTAAATTACCATTTTAAGTACTTAATTTACTGGAACTTATATACAATGGCAGCTAATTTATAAAGTATGTATCTTCTAAATATAAGCAATTACTGATGCCAGTCTCTCTGTATTATTTTCTATATGATAATAAACATTTGGAAAAAAATGATTCAATTTTTTGCTTCAAATGTTTCTCGAATTGATGAAATTCCTATCTTAGTTAATGAATTTTTAAAATAATTTTTAAACCAATTTAGTTCTAGCACAAATTGTTAATAACTGTCTTTAAACTTAATGTAATAAAGATGGCCCTCCTTTTCTTCTATTACAGAGTTCAATTCTGATTGATAAACCACTGGTCAAATGCAGATAATTTAAACTCCAATTATCCCTTAAGCTTGGGTAAAATATACAAACAGTAAGCATAATATTTTTAATCAATAAATCACTGGTCTTGATCTGAGGTATAGGTACTGAACAGGACAAGCAGTAGATATCCTTGTCTGTAAAGCATGTAAGCTTTGGAAACCTGGGATTGAATTATTTCTTTCTATTTTAATATTTCTAAGTTTGATAATATAAAACATCTTAATTCCTAATTATAAATTCTACTACACTTAATTATATCATTTTATAATTCCAAATACATTCTGATAATAGAAAAGTCATAATTATTAAATATTCAAAGATATATTATTTTCTTTCTTAAAATCAAATCAATATTTCCCCAAATGTATTTCAATAGACATTGTCTCAATTGTCTAAACCTAATGACCTCACTTTTAAGAACTGCTCCTTCATGTAATTATCTCTAAAACAATTACTTAAAGCTCTAAAAACTAAACACATTTTCCAGTAATTATTTTTTTATAATTCATTAAGATAAAGCATTGACTGTAACTTTAAAGCATTCTTCCAACTTGGAAACCACATACTTTTCAAATTTTTATTTCTGAGATATTCTGAAAATAATACACTAATTACTTCAATAATTCCTCAGATGTACTCTGACATTTTACCACATTTTGGAAAGTATTACTTACAGAAACGTCTTTCAGGTTTTTCTCAAAGGAAAAATGACAAGACTCTTTAGAAAAATCAAACTTGTATGCATCTGCTGGTCCTGCTCCTGACACCAATGCTTTTTTCAGTTCATCAACATATTTCTCTTTTTCCATTGCCATGTCATCAGCTTCTTGGGAAATCGCTGATTCAGAAACTATAGAAACATTAATAAAAAGTTTTTAAATAAATTTCATATTTCTTTACTTGTTGCTACTAATTTATCACTTATGTAGCAGAAATTTAAACAAAAAGTAAAATAAAATCCCAAACCATACACTTTAAGTCAAATTATACATTTTAACTAAACTCACAATTTTTGAGAAATGCATTTAGTTTCAAATCTTATCTGAAAGTATTAGATTCCTTGCCTTCTTTCTCTTCAGATGAAATGCATGCCTTGTAAAATACCACAGAAACTACTATCTTATGTACCTGCTCCAAGGTCATAACTAGAGAAATCATTTCCTATAATTTTTACAAGCTCAGTATTTTACTACATCTTTCTATTATTAAAGAGATTAAATAGTCAGTAGTCTATTTATTTCTCACTCACATAGGCAGAATCAAATTAAAATAAAAGTGGAGTTCATTCCTTTTATATCAGTAATAGAAACCCGATGCACAAAATTCATGCAAGGGCCTTGGCCCTGTCCCCCGCCCACCCGCCACCGTGACCAGGGCTTCTGCCACCTCTGCCTGGACCCCTGACCACTGGAGCTTTGTCTGGATGGAAGGACATCCAGAATGACTTCTGGTCTAATTAGCGTATTATACATGTGCCACCAACAGAAAAGGTGAGGCAATGAAGAAGAAAAGGGAAGGGAACTAATAATTATAGAGTGTCTCATCTAAGACAGATACAGTACTATATTACAGATCTGGCTTCCAGTTTTCTCACCTAGGTATTTTTCAAGCTCAGGTTTTATTCATCCATAGGAATATTTACTTCAATAAATATATTTTCAATTTTAGATACTCTGTTTCTTTGTCATAATCTGCTTTTAGTCACATTCTCCTTTTAAATATTTGATGGCTTTAAAAACACTTAAATCTCTTTCAGATCAGTCTTTATGTATATTTCCTGGGTATAAATTCCATTTCTTCTATATGCTTACACATCCCCATTATGCCATTTTTCACTTTCCTGCATGGCCATGTTTCTGCATGGCTCTCCTACAGCCAGAGCATTCAGTGCTTTGGGCAGTACAGGTGGTATTAAATAAAACTGCTGGTTTGCCAGTCCCTATAGATGTCACTGTTCTGGACCAATTTTGAAAATTAATTTCTTAACTTGGTTTCTACATGTGAGACAAAGAATTCAAATTTAAACCCTCCCACCCAAACATACCACAGGCTTCAGGTCCTTATTTTTGTTGGGTTATTCATTTGTATCTCTTGATTGATGATTGTGTGCTGCATCCCCAATTAGAGTGTAGTTTCAGTGGGTTTGTTGTTTTTTCAAGGTGATTTCATTAACATGTTAACATTTCCAGATTCCTTTCTTTATATAAAGAGCTTAGCTCCAATTCCTCAAGAAGCCTGCAGTCTTAACATCATATCATACTCAAATATTACAATCACAGACATCTAGACATATATGTAGTTCAGATATTCAATCAATCTATATAGTCAAGCTTTAGTTGCCATTAACCACTTTGGTTTTCAGCTATCTCCTCATACATGGCACCTGAGGATTTCTCTTTCTTACATTCAGGTGCTGCGATGTATCTTATATCTGTTTGTTTTTCAAATTACAAGGTTTAATATACATTTGTTTGAAATGAGTGTGCAATTGGGTAGTTTTCTGTGTCTAATTAAGCTAACACAAAGATGCAAGACCATCAGTTCTATATTTTTACATTTAAAGGTTATATTTACTTATTCCATTCCTTATAACACTTAAAAGATACATATTATTTTCATTTTACAAGAGAGAAAATCGAGGCTCAGCAAGATCGAGTAATAGTCTAGGGTCATGGAGTCAGTAAGCAGTGAACCTACAATTCATATTTATGTCTCTCTGGTTGTTCTATTTGGAATTGAGGCAGAGATATGAGACATGGGATAAACTATTTTCTTCTATGATACTGAGAAACATTAATATGAAATATTACAGAAATCAATGAAATCTTGAATAAAGAATCCCTGAAAATACAAGAACTTTTCATAATGTTTGTCTATGTGCTAACAAGTATCTGGAAGCCCCATCACAGGCAATTAGGAAGAGATCCATATATGTAGTTCATGAGCAATTTTTGATAATAAGTCTAATATTTAAATGAGCCTTAAGGCAGCCTTTGAAGACAGGTAAGAATAAAAATATATTCTTTAGTGATTTTTACAGTTTCTAAAATATTTTCATATATATTTTCTCTCTAAAGCAGATGCATATTTAAGATGATCATCACTATCAAATCTATTCACCTTTTACATACCCTCTTAATCCTTCAGAAACAATCTACAAATAAGAAGACAAATGCTTTCTAATTGAGGAATCCTATATAATAAAAGCCTAATATGCAAATCGACCAAATGGTAAAAGGACCAGTCGCTATGATGCACAATGACCAGTAGGGGGCAGGCACTCAACACAGGATCTACCTCCAGCCTGAAAGTCCCAGGACAGGGGACCTGCAATCCCCCCCCCACCACCACCACCACAGATCTCCCTGCCAGTTGTCCCACAGAGGGACCCTTCCCAGGCATAAATTTTATGCACTGGGCGCCTAGTAATTTTATATTTTATGATTGGATAATTTTAAAGAGTTGCAATTAATTCACAGAGAAATAAAAATCTGTAGAAGCCATCTTTAATGCAGCTATTGACAAACTTATAAAACAGAAGAAAATAAAAGGATTCTCATTGATAAGACATAATTAAAAATATTCTAAATTTCATTAAAATGAAAAGATAACTATCTGAAAATATTTAATAGAATTTATTGATTCATTTATTTAAAAACACTTCATGAATTTCTAGTATGTGCCAGTCACTATTCTAGGTACCAGGGATACAACAGTTAAAGAGAGATAAAAATGCCAATCTATAAAGTGTAGATTCAGATAATAACATCTTAGATATCCTCTTATGTTAACCCATCTATGAATGCTGCATTATTATAGAATATTTCATTTTTAAAAAAAAGACATATGGAAGAAAATTATCTTTCTTTTTCTTAACTGAACTTATTGGAATGACACTTGTTCACAAAATCATACAAAACCCCATAGGTTTCAGGTGTACAACTCAACAAAATATCATCTGAACACTATAGTGTATACCCTTCACCCAAAGCAAAGTCTCTTTTGTTCCCCATTTTGTTCCTGGTAATCCTCACCTGAGGATATTTTTTTTTTCTCATTGATTTTTAGAGAGATTAGGAGGGAGGGAGGGGAAAAGAAGAATAAGGAGGAGGAGGAGGAGAGAGAGAGAGGGAGAGAGGGGGAGAGAGAGAGAGAGAGAGAAAGAGAGAGAGAGAGAGAGAGATGACATGAGAGACACATGGATTGGTTGCCTTCTACATAGAATCAAACTCACAATCCTTCATTGCTTGGGCACATGCTTTAACCACTGAGCAACACCAGACAGAGCTTGGTCCCCATTTATCCCTGCTTTGTCCAGTTCTACCTATCCCCACCTCCCCTTTCTTTCTGGCTATCACTATACACTGTTGCCTGTGTCTATGTGTTATACATATACAAATACATACATGCTTTCATGCTTAATCCTTTCACCTTCTTTCATCTAGGCTCCCAACAAACCCCTTGCCTCTGACAGCTATCAGTCTGTTCTGTGTAACCATACCTGTTTCCATTTTGTTCATCAGCTTTATCTTTCCAGTTACTAGTGTACTCATCCTTTCAAAAACTGTTTAATAAAAAGAGAGCAGCTTTTTAAAAACTTGACTTAAACATGTCCTATAACAACAAATGTGAAATTTTGACTGCCTATTTAGAACTTCAATCTTAAAAAACAACAGCCTAGCTACCAGTTTAAAATTTTGTGCTAAGACCATCTGGAAGGAGCACAGCTGTAAGCATTCAATACTCCAAAAGCTTCAGGAACCAGGATTAAAAGCCATGGAAATAATAAAATTCAGTAAAGGTATAGAAATTTTTTTCAGACAGGTAGGAGCCAAGAAGTTATCACTTTCTCACTGTGTATGGGTAGGTGGAAATGTAAGTAAGGAAAGAAAATTCTTTCCTTTGGATTCTTATGTATAACGAGCTAAAATGGCCCCACTTTACTACCTCATTCATTAAAAATTCTTTCCCACTGAGGCCTGCCACATAATCCTCCATATAGGTCACCAAATATTAATGTTTAGGACAAGTATAAGTGGAAATAATTATGATCATAAAAGAATTACTACAATTTAATTTACCCTTCAATGAAATTTAAACTACACCAGAGATGAGTGATATAAGTTTTTTTACTGCTGACTATAACTCTTATAAAAGTCACATAACAGCCATCGATCATTAGCCCACTTTGTGACTTAACCCTGTGATATTACTCCCTATAATGGTGA
This sequence comes from Lasiurus cinereus, assembly GCA_011751065.1. NCBI lineage: Eukaryota > Metazoa > Chordata > Mammalia > Chiroptera > Vespertilionidae > Lasiurus > Lasiurus cinereus. The sequence continues at coordinate 36,099,102 of JAAGEH010002531.1, forward strand.
AGTGATGATAGACCACAAGATAATTACACCCGAAAAACATTCATTAGATAAAACATTGCTAATGAAAAAGAAATCAGTGAGTTTAGTGTGTGGGAGATTAAAAAGAACCCCACATCCTTTTAATTTCACTCAAATGAAAAGAGAAAAAAATTATTCAAATTGAAGGTTGCAGCAATCAAAAAGTTGTACAAAAAGCAGGATGAGGTATAGGAAGGAAATCCATTTTCATGTTTCAATTATTTAATTGTTTCAATGCTCTTACTCATATTATTGTCTATCTGTAAACCAAATTATATTTATGTAATAATCCTTAAATAAACATGGAAACAATGTTATATTATTTGGTTTTCATATTTTGTCCCTAAAATTTAAACAAGAAAACAGAAATGAATAATGAAAGTTTAAACATATGTGAGATTTAAAACTTTATCAGATATCTTTGAATAAAAAGTGACCAATGCACTGGAAAATTTTCTGTTTGAAAGTTTGTTCAGTGCAGGAAACCAACCCACCCAGTAATCCAGAAGTTTGATACCCAACTTTTGTGACACTAAATTCCTTTAGCTGGAAAATAGATGATAGAAATGCACTTCATTTAATATCAATGATAACAAGAAATATGAAACTGGATTTTTCATAATCTGCTAACTCTAAAATGAATAGTTCACTTTTGTTTTTTTTCCTAACCAGTTTTATATATTCCAGGAATCCTTTCATTCTTTCTTTCAAAAAATATTCATTAAGTATGTCCTAATTTCTAGTCAAGATACTTATCTAAAATGGTTGACAAATCAGATGTGTCCCTTGCTCCTGATGGACCTTGTCTAGTGAAATAACATTCTTAATAATAGTGTTAAGAACAACACACTTGTATAGCATAAACAAAATGTTTCATAAATGTAAAATTAAAACTTAAATTTCTGGTTAAATTAAAATTTAAATGTTACTGAAATTACTCTTTTTCTCTCCCAATGCTTAATAATAAAACAAATAAAATTAAATTATTATTGTTCTTTGCCTTGGTGAATGAGGATTAATGATCAGATTAGAATGTAATATTTTCCTTTAATAATTAAGGTCTTCTGACCATAACTGTTCACTATAAAAACTAGAGGCCAGGTGCACAACATTCATGCAGTGGGGGCTGGGGGGAGGTACATATCCCTCAGCCTGGCCTATGCTCTCTTGCAGTCTGGGACCCTTTGGGGGATGTCCAACTGCCACGGAGGTGCACCTCATAATGAAACCCACCACTGCCACTGCACTCACCAGCCATGATCCCGGCTTCTGACTGAGCGGCCCACCCACTGTGGGAGCACACTGACCACCAGGAGACAGCTCCTGAGTTGAGCGTCTGTCCCAGAGTGGTCAGTGCGGGTCATAGTGACCGGTTGTTCCACGGTTTGGTCTATTTGCATATTAGGGTTTTATCATATAGGACTAGAGGCCCGGCACAAAAAATTCATGCACGGTACGTACGGTCCCTAGGCCTAGTCTGTGATCAGGGCCAACTTCCCTGGCTGCCGGCAGCTGGCCCTGCCCACTGCCACCACCCACCTGGCTTCCCAGTTTGCCATTGGACGATCAGAGCCTGACAGCCAGAGAAAGAGACCAAGAGGTTGGCCATTCCCACCCATTTCAGGTCCCATCCACACCACAGGTCATCCTCTGTGTAGGGGGAGAGTGGCAAGGTGGGGGCCTTGGCCTGGCACCGCCTTCATCCCAGCCACCCACTCCCAGGTCAATTTGTCATCAGGCAATTGGAGCCTGTTAGCCAGGTGAGGGACCAAGAGATCAGCCTTTCCGCCTGCTCACCAGTCCCACTGCCTGCTGCCACCCATCCCGGTTCCCTGTTCGCCATTGGGTGATCAGAGCCAGATAGCCAGGAGAGGGAGCAAGAGGTTGGCCGTTCCTACCCGCTCATCAGGCCCACCCCCAGTGTGGGTCATTCTGTGTGGGGGGGGTGACCTGACTCGTGGGGCAGAGGCCTTGTCCTGGCACTGCCCACATCCCCCACCATCCACTCCTGGGTTCCCATTAGCCATCGGGCGATCAGAGCCTGCTGGCCGGGGAAAGGGACCAAGAAGTGGTCAGTGCATCTCATAATGAATGACTGGTCAAGTGGTCATTCTGCCATTATGGTCGCTGGGCTTTTATTACATAGGATAAGCCATTTGCCAATTAGAAATATTTAAATTGTAAACACAGTATTCCTCACATACAAGCAATCACTTCACCTAGGACCTGCCTCCTGGGCTCTGCTGTTGGAATTGACCTACTGCCAAGGTCTTCAGCCCTGTGCAATCACTTTACCCTAAAATAGAGCAACTGTCACCTGGGTCCTCCTTCGACAACACACAACAGAACTAACCTGACAAATTTTCCTCGACTCCTGCACTACAACAACTAACCAACAACTGATTTCTCTTACATAAAAATTTACAGCCTAAATACATACTGTCAAAGTTACTGCAAACATCACTCTAAAAACTTCTTTATTTTGCAATAATCCTTATATGAATATTCTTTGCAATCTGTCATAAAAAAAATCCTCACAAATATAAATTCAATTTGACTGAGTTATATAACAGAATATTTTTAAATTTATTGTATTGGGGTGGCATTGGTTATTAAAAGTATACAGATTGCACATGTACAATTCAAAAATACATATTCTGTATATTTTATTGTGTCTTCTTCCATCACCATTTATCCCCCCTTTACCATCTTTCACCTCCTTCCATGCCCTCTTTCCCTCTTGTAATCACCATACTGTTGTCTGTGTCTATGAGTTGTTTGGGTTTTTTTTGTAATTCTTTTACCTTTTCACCCAGCCCCCATTCCCTCCCCTCCTCTGACAGTGTCAGTCTGTTCTTGGTATCTATCTGGATCTATAAGTCTGTTTCTATTTTGCTTGTTAGTTTAGTATTTTGTTCATTAGATTCCACATATCAGTGAAGTCATATACCTATTGTTTTCTGACTGTCTTATTTCTCTCACCAAAATACTCTTCAGGCCCATTTACACAGTTGTAAAGGGTAAGATTTTATTCTTTTATATGACTGAGCAGGATTCCATTTTGTAAATCAGGGGTGGAGAACCATTTTTCTGCCGAGGTTTGATATTTATAATATACCAAGAGGCCCGGTGCACAAGATTCATATACGGGGGGGGGCAGGGAGGGGAGGGGAAAGCACTCAGCCCAGCCTGCACCCAAACTGGCATTGGGGTAGTGGTGAAGGCAGCCCTCAGCCCGGCCTACACCCCAAACTTAGAGCCCTCTGAGGCTGGAGAGGCTTCCACCACCTCCGCTGGGCTTACCATGAGCCCAGCTTCTGGCTGAGCAGCGCGGTCCCCCTATGAGAGTACACTGACCATCAGAAGCAGCTTCTGCATTAAGTGGCTGCCCCCTAATGGTCAGTGCATATCATAGTGACTGGTCGTTCAGCTGTTGGGTCAATGTGCATATTAGGCTTTTATTATATAGGATTTGAGGGCCATACAAAATTATCAACTTAAAAAGGAGCCCACTATACTTGGTCAAACATTTAATTAACTCACACCCTAATGCCTTTGCAGGGCCAGACTAAATAACTTTTCAAGCCTTTATATGGCCCACAGGACAGAAGTGCCCCATCCCTGGTGTAAATGTACCACAGTTTGTTTTATCCACTCATCTCCTATAAATCAATAAACAACAAGTGTTTCCAGGATGTGGACAAAAGGGACCCCTTGTGAATTGTTGGTGGGAATGCAGATTGGTACAACCACTATATAAAGCAATATAGAATTATTGAAAAATTTAAAAATGGAACTGCCTTATGACCCAGCAATTCCACTACTGGGAATATATGTGAAAAAACCAGAAACACTAATTCAAAAATATATATGCACCCCTATGTTCACTGCAGTATTATTTATAATAGCCAACATTTGAAAGCAGCCCACGTGTCTATTAGTAGGTGAACCGATAAAAAATTTGTGGGGTAACAGAATTTTTAACATTTAAGAAAGAAACAAAATTTCATATCACATATAATTTTAAAAAATGATATAATACGTTAGAGAAGTATTTCAAAAGTTGATAGAAGATAGTAATAGTATGTAAATTAATATGACAAAATTATTTTACCTAAAACATCATAGAAATGATGTTTTAGGTAAAATAATTACACAACTATAGAAATAACTGTTGCATAGTTATCAAAATAGTTTTTAAAATCTTTTGATTAATACTTTTAAGGGTTCAATTCTGGTCAAGGGCATGCATGTACCTTGGTTTCACATTTGATCCATGGCCCCAATCGGGGAATATGTGAGAGGCAACCAATGGATGAGGATTAACAAAAAATAAATAATTCAAGAGTCTATTTCATATACTAATTGCCCAAATCCAATATATAGATTTAAACTTTGCATTACAAACCTTTATAGACTTATAGACTATAAGTTCTGTTTTGTTTTGTTACAAAGGTGGTATATGTTCATAAGAAAATAATTTAATATAAGAATGTGTGTATGTACAGTACACACACACATACACACACACAAAATGTTAATATCCAGGTAATAACATCACATAGCAACTCCTGGCTTCCTCTCCCTAGTGACTAACGTCCTTGGAGTTTCTTCAGCCCAAGAATATGATTTGCTTCACAGTCAGGTGGGAACATTTTATACTGGAACCAAATGCCTGTGAAGCATTTTCACAAGCCTCAACTCATTTGATCCCCACAGAAGTCCTGGAGTAGGTAGATAGGAGACTCGGTAGAACCCTATTTTTTCATTAGCCAGAAAACAGAGATTTAGAAAGCTTAAAAACTTGACGACTGAAAAGAAGTAAGAAATGGTGGACTCTGAAAATGACTGCAGGTTTTCTAACTGCGCAGAATATAGTCAAACACTGCTGAAGTTAAATATTTTACCCTTTGTTCTCCCTGCGTGATCTACAATAATAATCTGCTTTGTGTTGATATTTATTGCTGTGTTGCTGAAATTGCCTGAAAGATAAGTTGGGTGGTTCACTGGGCTGAAAAAAGTTTAGCTAAATCAGAAAGCAGAACTAATTAAGCAAGTTTATTCTATATATATAAAAAGCTAAGTTGACTCATGCAAGTGCGATACATATAAAGCTCTTGCTGGCACCAAATGCATACATGTTTCGATCTGTCATTGTTGATCATGAATTTGATTAACACTTCTATTATAGAGAAAGGGAAAATAGGGATATTAAAATATTTCTTCTAATTACTTTCCTTTCAGTGTGCACGAATTCGTGCACTGGGATACTAGTATAACATGAAAAGAAAAGCACTATTACTCTACTCTACCAAACCAATACAAACTCTTGAACCACCTACCCTTGTCCCCTGCCTGCAGCATTTCCCTGATGTCCTAAGAAAAGATACAAGTAAAAGTTACTATTTTCGTTTGGTATAAAGATGTCATTTAAAAGTCCAACCAAGTTCAAATACTAAGGCTCAGATGGTAACCAGAATTTGCAGACTCTTATTTCCCTATCCTTCTATTAATTATATAAAATGGCATTAAATACAATACACATCTGTATATAACTTAGATATCAATAACAAGTAAAAGCAACAATATTAATTTTATCCAACATGTTTTTTTAAAAACTTTAATTTGAAGTATCACTGACAACTGAAAAATAGATGGTTATAGAAATTTTACTTTTATATTACCTGTCCCAGTCCATGCTGACTGGCCATCAGTAAGTGTAACAACAAAGCCAGATCCAAGTGTTATTTCCCAAGTGACTTGTAGAAAATGAATTCTATCAGGTTCAGAAGCAAGGCAGATTCTGATTACTTTTTTCTCCATTTCTGGTCACCTATCATATAAGAATAAAATTAATATTTTAGCAAGAAATTATGACTACCAAACATCAATGTTTTCTGTATTGGTTTCTCAGCTATAGCAACAAATAAGTTAAAAACAAACAAACAAAAAACTGTAATAGTTTCCCAACCACTAAACTCAGTGAATCAGTTCTGTTCAATACTGACTCACAATTTTTACACATATAAAAAGCAGAAGCCCATTAATGGTGAATGATTTGCCCAAATCATGAAGCTAAATAAAAATTACTATTTCCAATATGAAGAGTAAATTTTCTACAAGATCCAATAATCTCTCTGTCTGAGAAATCTATTTGAAATGGGGCCCGCCCCCCCCCCCCAAGGCAGTAAGAACAAAGATTAAGAAAAGAAAATCTTAGAACCCAAAAGTTGGTAGTATCAAGTCAGTCATGTCTTCTCCAGGAAAAAAGTTACCAAGCTCAGTGACTCACTTGGTCCCCTGAGACAGGAACACCTTTTAATAGAGATGTGTTATATGGAAGTATTGCAGCTTAAAACCAATAAACATTTTGTTTGCGTTTTTAAAAGTTTCAATTGAAGTATTATATACAGGGAAAAGCACACATATAAAAATACAACTTTATGAATATAACATTGAACAAATCAATGTATGCAATACCTAAGTCAAGAACATTACTATCCACGCTACAGGTTTGGCTCAGTGGATAAAGGATCGGCCTATGGACTCAAGGTCCTAAGTTCAATTCCAGTCAAGGGCACATGCCCAGGTTGTGGGCTCAATCCCCAGTGAAGTCATGCAGGAGGCAGCCAATCAATGACTCTTTCTCATCATTGATGTTTCTTTCTCTCTCCCTCTTCCTTCCTCTCTGAAATCAATAAAAGTATTTTTTTTTTAAAAGTACATTACCACCCAAGAACTAATTCTCACAGTAACTCCCTTCATGTACCCAAATAACCACTCTTCACACTTATAAGTTTTAGAACTTGAGTGTTTTTTAACTTTTATGTAAATTCTAGAAGCCTGGTGCACAAATTCTTGCATGAGTGGGGTCCCGAGGGTGGGGAGATGGGACACAATCAGTCCTCTGGGCAGGCAGAACACCTTGCCAGCCCGGGATCTGGATCCATCCTGACATTCATACTGGTTGTTGGAAGCCACCTGGCGGCTACTTTTATATTCTTTCTTCTTTGAGGAGCATCTAGGGAGGAGAAGCAGCTGTGGTGCCCAAGGCCGACTTCCAGGAGGCCAGGGCCGCTATCAGGATGGTTCCCACAGTGCTGGTCCACCAGTGCCTGCCCCATTCTCCAGAGACTGGACCTGTAAGACTAATGATGGAGTAAGTGGCTACTAATGGACTGGTGGGCAACCAGGATGGGTCACTCAGCTGAGCAGTGCTCCTTCTGTGGGAGCACACTGACCACTAGGGGATAGCTCCTATGTTAAGAATCTGCCCCTGGTGGTCAGTGTGCATTATAATAACTGGTTGACTAATAATTCTGGTTGTCCAGTCATTGGTCACTTAGGCTTTATACACACACACACCCACACATACATTAGAGGCCCATTGCAGAAAGATTCCTGCAAGAATAGGGCTTCCTCAAGCCTATTCCTGCAAGGATAGGCTTCCTGTGACCAGAGCCAAGCAGAGAAGGGAGCCAAGACCACCAGTGGGCTTCAATCCCTTCTCTACTGCTTCTCTCCCTCCCATCTCCACTGTCTCATTCCCTTCTCTGCCACTTCGCTGCCTTCTGCAGTGCTTGTCTTCCTTTTATGCTGTCTTCAGTCTTTGCTCTGCCCCTGCATATGTAAATTATAGGGCCAGCAGCACCTCCATCACTATCTTGGTTGGGTTAATTTGCATACTCACTCCTGATACGCTGGTGGGCATAGCAGAGGGATGGTCAACTTGCATGTTTTTCTTTAATTCGTGTAGAAGACTAGAGGCCCTATGCATGAAATTTGTGCAAGAGTAGGTATTCCTTCTCCCAGCTGCCAGCAGGCACCCAGGACCCGGGCTTCCCTTGCAGTCCCAGCTTCATCCAGAAGGATGCCGGTCTAATTAGCATATCACAATTTTATTATAAACACACAGTATATTTTATTTTCTGTCTAGCTTCTTTTACTCAAAATTATATTTGAGAAATTTATGCATATTTCTTGAGTTGTATAAAGATCATGTATACTATTCCATTATATATAGTATAATTTGTTGATCTATTCTACTAGTGATAAACATTTAAATACATTCCAGGTTTTGATTATCACAAATAGTGCTACCATAAACATTCTAGCAAATACCTACAGCATATATACATATGGTCAGTTTTAGTACTATACAGCCAAAAATTTTCTAAAAGGTTTCCAATATATAATTGATATATGAGAGCTTGCTTGATGTCCTCGCAAACATTTCTCATCTTTTTAATTTTAGCCATTTTAATATATACACAGTATTACATTATGGTTTTAATTATAATTCCCAGGTCAGAAATAATGTTGTATACTTTTCATATATTTATTGGGCATTTGAATATCAAGTTTTGTGGATTATTTGTTCAGTTGTCTTTTATTGATGTTCTTGTTTTTTCTTTTTTATTTGTTCTTTATATTGTGGGTATTAATCTTTTTATATAGTAGAGGCCTAGTACACAAATTCATGCACAGGTGGGGTCCCTCGGGGTGGCCTAGGGGATCTGGCCCCAGTTTGCGCCCCCAGCCTCACAGTCCCAGCTCATGCCCCCAGCCTTGCAGCCTCACAAACTTGCCTGGCAACCCACCATGGCCTGGTGCCACCCCCTCACCTGCTTTACCACCCGCCTGTGGCACAATTGATTAGGGCCAGGACTTCCACCCACTCCCTCAGTGCCTGGGAGCCAGGCGATGGCCTCACACCTCACCACTGCCAGGGGTCGTGGCCTGCAGGGCAATCAGCAAGGCAATAGGGCCCTGCTTGCACCCGCCCTGGCCTGGTGCCACCTGCTCACCTGCTCCTTCAGCCCGCTGCAGTACCACTCTCATTGGGACCCATCTGGGCCAGCAGCACCTCCACTGCCTCCCACTACCAGTGCTGTCACCAACATCTGGCATGTTCCATGGTTGATGCACATCATAGGGAGCAAACTCCCAGTCGAACAACCTCCCAAGGGGACAATTTGAATATTAGGATTTTATTATATAGAATATACAGTAAATATCTTCAACTCTGTAAGTTACCTTTTCATTTCCATAATGGTATCTTTGGATGAAATGTTCTTAATTTTAATGAAGTTACAATTTACCAAAATATTTATGGTAATACTTTTTGTGTTCTGCTTAAAAACTCTTTGGGCACTAAAATGTTCTCCTATTGCTATCTCAAAGCTTTATAATTTTACCTTTCATTTAGATCTGCAATTGATTTCTGTGCATTGTGTCCAGGAGAGGTCAAATTGAGCCAGTACTATTTATTAAAGACTATTCTTCCCTGATTGTACTGCTGAATCTCTTTGTCTTCAGTCATGTGACTGAATATGTGTATATTGTTCAATATTGTTTATTTGTTTCTGCAGGGGTGCAATATTATGTTTTACTAGAGGCCAATTCTGTGCACAGGTAGGGTCCCAAGGCCTGGCCAGTGATCAGTGTCAATCAGGATCTTCTGGCTGCCGACCAGGATCTTCCTTCATTCTGCACCGCCCCCTAGTGGTCAACACATGTTATAGCAAGCAAATGAACTCCCAGTCAAACTCCCAAGGGGACACTTTGCATATTAGCCTTTTATATATATAGAAGATATTTGGCTTATCAAGTTTACATTGAATAATGATTCTGTTACTGTGATCCAACATATTATAATCTCTTGCTGATCTTGCCATTTAGAAATCTGATAAACCTCCCGCCTAAGTATTAAAATCACTTATGTAAAATTTTATCAGGACAAGCTTGAGCATAGACATCTGTGGCTTACAATTAGAAACAAGCTTCTCGTAGACATTAATCACTACTCAGTAGGTATACTGCTGTTATCTCCACTTAAGTCACAAGGATTCAGGAGAGTCCTTTGTAAAACCTACCTACTCCACAAGTCTAACAATACACTGTTTTTAAAAGGAGAATAAATTAAGACTTGTGAGTTTTTTAGTGATTCACTCTCATTTTGGTGTTTTTGTATGAAAAAAACATTCTTCTGGTAATACACTCTAGAACCTTGCCCAGCATGACTTCAAACTTACCAAACTACAGAATGACATAAATTATTTATTTCAAAGGAAATAATCATATTTTTCTAATACTAGAATATTCTTTGACCATGTCACTTCATTGGATGTATAAGCTGTAGAAGCGAGAAATCAAAACTAAAGAAATGCCCTAAAAGTTATAAATATGCAAAGAATAAACATGATAAAAAGTCAAATCCAGGAACAAAATACAAACTTCAAAGATAGAAAACTAAAGAGAATTATCCTTTAATTACATAGTATGAATCTCTTACTAGATGATCCTAAAAAAAATATATTCTGTAACCTTTTATTTGGGGGTAAGAATGTAAATTTGCTTCTAATTTTTAAGACAAATAAATAAAACATGCTACATACAATAATCCAAAAATAAATTATTGTCATTTCATTGACAACTGACTATATTTTAATAAGAGCAAATTTTTACATCAGAACTTCCACTTTCCTTTTTCAATTTAAAACTATTATGTTCTTATAAATGAAGCATCATATTTTTCTAATTAACAATGAGTATGAAAATAAAAACAGTTAACTTTGTTAACTCTTCATAAAACAATGCTAGCTGACTACAAATCTGTCGTTTGAAGTGGAAAAGATGCTTAATTGTAGAATATTAAAGCTATACAAAGAATTCGGGAAAGTTTCATAATAGAGAGAAAAATATCTAAAATTAAGAGTCCATGATACCTCCAAATTCATGAATAAGATATAATTCTAATTTCTACCTAAAGTTTGTTCAGAAAAATATTTATTCTTCCCAGTAAAAAACAAAGTTATAAAATATCCATACTTCAATCACCTTAATTAAGCATGTTGACATTTCAAACATATGTAAATTTATAGGACTGACATCAGAATAAACTAAAAATATATATAATAATTTTTAAATATTTCATTTAGTCCAAATTTTTTCCTACATCAAGGCCATTGTTGCCTATATGTGCTTAACTCTAAAATGCTTTACCGACTTGGGAATAATGTTTTTAGATCAATTACTTAATACACTTAACATGCAGTGGATTACTCACATGCTCCATAATCCTTAAATTTGAAAAGTACTAGAAAATGTGTGTTACTGTTTTTTTAAGCCAATCATTAAAAAAGACACATAGAAGCTTACACAATTCTAATGGGGGAAAGGAGGGTAATAGAAACTACTTATGAAGGGCACATTTTGCCTCTACAAAATTTATATACAAATACAGGCACACTTACACAAATTATTTATTCTTCAATGTGCCTCATGAACCATGGCTATTGCAAACAATGAATGTAACTTTGTGCAAGGAAAAGACAGCACTTAGAACTACTACATTAAAACAGCAGTTGATTTCACTGCTATTTTTTTTTACCATATTTTAAACAAGTCACAATTTTTAAATTATAGAGATATATTAACTTAAAATTCAATATTCCAAATGCCCTTGAGTAACTCATCCTACTCACAATTACACAAAGGGCTTTAATTTCAATAATCTTAAAAAGATATTTAAGAATTAGATTAGTTTTAGCAAAAGCTTTGTATTATTAATGTTTCAAATATTTTCTAATTTTCTGATTAACTCTAGGTACTCATCACAAAAACATATTAATATCATTTCAAAGATTCTATTATTTTAGTAAACTCAGATTTGAAACCATGGATGCTACATGTGAGCTGAGTTTAAGCACTGAACATATTGATAGCCATATGTGATAGCTCAGTTTTCTGCAAGTATTTTGTGCAAGGAGCCTCAGAAATGTTCTTTATCAACTGAATCCTAATTTCCTAATAAAATGCTATTACCTAATAAAGTACTTCATTATTTTACTTACTGAGGAAATCCTCTCATTAAGTATCAAATAGAAAATAGCTAAGAACAACAGAAAGACAAAAAAAACTGACTTGGATTATCTTTTAAAATTCGATATGAACAAATCAACCGCTTCTTTGCTTTCACCAGGCATGTAAATAAAAATATCAATCAAAAGGGTTGTTCCCCCCCCCCACCCCCGAAGACTACTTGAATAAAGGTGGTGCGAACCTTTTCAAAGGGATTGATAAGAAAGCCCAGATTCTGTCTTCTAGGGGCACTAAAGGTCAGACTAGTATCAGTACCTCTCCCAGCCAGAGCCAAGGATTTAACACAAGCCTGCAGGTGGAAATAGTTAGGTCCCACCCCAATTTGTACATCAGTAGCTTTATTGAGGCTCAGAACAGTTGAGAATTGAGAGGCTTATCTTTAGTACTTTGTGTCTTTGATACTTGGCTTCTCTCTTAGAAGAGAAATAAGTTGTTGGCTGGTATGCAACTGATGTGATCTACACTCTGAACAAATACCATTCACAGTTGCCTCTGAATAAACAAGACACTTTTTAAATTAGTTTACAAAGAATTTTGTATGCCCTTTTGGATGCTGATAAGGAGCAGTGCAGAAGCCAACTCTCTTAGGTCAGCTCAAGTTAGTGACAACACTGTATCATTGATAACACCATTTGGAACTTGAGCCTCTTTCAGTTTCTATATAATAAGTTATGGTTTCTTTTCAAGCTGCTTGGGCTGCAGGTGTTCAAACTTCTGCAGCTATGCCAAGGAGTTGTACTTACAGATCAGAAAAGGCTAAATGCATGTTTCTAATGAAGCAATTAAACTTAAGTGCCCCCTTGTTGAGAAAAGTAGGCTGATACCTAAAGTGAGTTTGGAATAAAGATTAGCACAGAGCACATGCTGTTAGTAGTCCTAATTAGATTACTGATCACATTATTTTGTTCGACCTTATGTTTTTTTTTCAAGGAGAAGAGCCCTAGCCAGTTGGCTCAGTGGATAGAGCATAGGCACCCAGAATGAAGGGTTCGATTCCAGTCCAGGGTAAGAACCTCAGGTGCATGCTCTATCCCAGGTCCTGTTGGGACTTGTGGGAGGCAAGCAATGAATGTGTCTCTCTCACAGGGATCTTTCTCTGTCTCCTCCCTCCCTTCCATTCTCTCTGTAAAATCAATGGAAAAATATCCTTGGTTGAGGATTAATAACAACAAAAAAGAAAGTAAAAAGGTAAATTGTAAATCAAAAGTGTGCTGATAAATTTTTTAAACTCCATCACATTTAAAAATTTTAAGGACCATATATAATCATATATAATAAAAAACTAATACACAAATTGACCAAATGGCAGGCCAGCCAGCCACTATGATGTGCAATGACCACCAGGGGCCAGATGCTCAACACAGAAGCTGTCCCCTGGTGATCAATGCACTCTCACAGGGGGAGCACTGCTCAGCCAGAAGCTCTGAGCTGGGCTTATGGGGGCAGCAGGCAGCAGGAGCATCTCCTGCCTCTGTGGGAGTGCTAAGGATGTCCAACTGACAGCTTAGGCCCACTCCCTTTGTGAAGCTGTCCTAAGCAGCAGTCGGACATCCCCCAAGGGCTCCCAGACTGCGAGAGGGTGCAGGCCAGGCTGAGGGACCCTCCACCCCAAGTTCACGAATTTCGTGCACTGGGCCTCTAGTTGCTAGATTAAAAAAAAAAATAGGCAACAAATATTGAACTACTGTATTTACCTGTGATAAGGCAAACATCATACAATAATTCAGGAAAACTAAGTGTAAAGTACTATTTCCCTATTTATTTAGTATTTTTTTAAAGCATTGACTACTTGTATATATCTTGTCAGAATTCTCATATTGCAATATTTTAATTAATTATTCCTTTTCATTATTAATAGCATGTCAATTTGCTGGTTGATGTTATCTAATGTTAAAGTTTTGTTTCAAAAAATGACTAGAAAACCAATTTCCAAAGCAATTAAGACAAAAAACATCAAACTAACCTATTTAAAAGAAATGTTTCCTGAAATAATCTTTTCAAGTTAGAATTTTCTAAATTTTAAGGGTAAAGTATTTATAGGACTATTGAGTAGTCACTTTCTAATCATTGTAGGATTAGCTCCATTCTATTAAGTTTGAAAATGAAAAACAAAGTGACCATCTGCCCAGGTTCAGCTGAGATTTTATTAATTTTAACACTGAAAGTCCTATGTTTCTCTGGGGTTAGGAAACCTCCTAACCCCAAGCAAATTAAAATGGTAGGTTTACCTTAAGAGTAAAATACAGTGGTACCTCGAGATACGAGTTTAATTTGTTCCATAACCTTGAGTCGAGGTAAACTGGTGGGTCGTGTGCAGCCGGCCGATCTGCGCGATTACTCCTATCTCAAATGTTGCTCGCTAGACGGCTCCTATCTCAAAAATCTCGCATGTTAGGGCACTCGTATCTCGAGGTACCACTGTATAGTTAAGACTGTGGGCATAATCTTATTCAAAAACTCATACTATATAGCTGATGTTCAAAGAAGATATTATGTTAACAATATGATGATTCATAAATAAAATATTAGAAATATAAAATAAGTCTAAAAACTTAAGGTCATAGTCCATTCTCAATTACCTCTCATGGCTGTGGAATGCCAGCTGCTGCCATTTCAAATATCATATTTACTGTTCATTTCCTCTGCTAAATCTTTTACAAATACCATTAATAAGCATTAGTTTCAGTGATTCATTTAAATTTAACTTCCTCTTCTTTCTTTTCTCTTACTTATGGAAGTATTTAAAAACAATAAAATAGCCTGAACCAATTTCCCACATTAAATCTAACGGATAGGTTTCCAAAATGCCCTTAAAATTGGACCAAAAGTTCCAAGACTATCTCTTGTTTATATTCATCTAAAGGATACTCTTGATTACAAATAATGAGGGCAGATGAATGAGTATACTTATTATTTTAGAAACTTTCACAAGAACACTTCAGTTCTAATTGCAGAGATTCATGTGAGAATGACACTTAACAGAACTAGAGATGCCACAGGACCTGAAATATAGCATTATGAAGCAATAATCTTTTCTTAATTATTAAGAATTCAGTGATTGATTTGTTAAGCCTCAAAATCTTGACACCTTTCTCTGATTTTACTTTCAGAAAAGTTAAGATATTCTTATGAAACACCATCAGTTATGCTTATCTACATGAAAAAATATGCCGCTTAGAACTGAAATTTAACTAAAGGCAACTGTGTGGAAAAGGAACAAGACTTGCACTGTACTTTATTTCATTCACAAACCCACCATTTACTTAAAACTGCATCCATTTATCTCCCTATTTTCTAATGGCAAACAAGGAAATGAATGATAATATTGGGGTACAAATAAAAGTTAATCCTACCTAATTCAGCCATACAAAAATATTTAAGAACCATATAAAATTGTCAGTATTTAACAATTTTTAACTCACAAAGAATGGCAATTTTACATGGTTGAAATAATAGTAAGTAATAAACAGTGCATGCAGATTACATTCCTAACTGGATGAATAATTACCTTCTTCCTATGCTGCAATTTCAAGCACATCTCTGAATATATTTTGGACAACTCTATCGGGAGGAGGTTCCAAGATAGAAGCAAAGATTTAATTCTAAGGTTACTTGGATGATACATTCCCAAACTGAACTGAAACTATGAACTTCCTAAAATTTAAATCAAGCCTTATACATTTAAAGTGAGAGTAAACATCCTAATGCCTCCAGGAGATATGTGGGTCAGGTTTAAACCACCCCCCCTTACCCACAGAACACTTCCCCTTAATGTATATCAAACCATATCCTATATAATAAAAGGGTACTATGCACATTGACCCAAACTGCAGAACAACTGGGAATGACCAGCAGCTATGACACACACACTGACCACCAGGGGGCACATGGTCAATGCAGGAGCTGCTCTCTGGTGGTCAGTGCGCACCCACAGGGGGAACTCTGCTCAGCCACAAGCCAGGCTGACAGCTGCAAGCGCAGTGGCAGGGTGGGAGCCTCTCCCATCTCCTCCGCAGTGCGAAGGATGTCCTATAGGGAGCAGGCCTAAGCTGTCAGTCAGACATCCCCTGAGGGCATCCAGGATGCCAGAGAGATGTCTGACTGCCGGCTTAGGCCTGCTCCCAGCAGGTGGATATCCCCTAAGGGGTTCCAGACTGCAAGAGGGCACAGGCTGGGCTGAGCCTCCCCCACACCCAGTGCATAAATTTTTGCATGCTGGGCCTCTAGTATATACTGTATGAAAATATTAAAAGCAGCAAGAGAAAAACAACTTGTTGCATACAAAGGAAACTCCATAAGGCTATCAGCAGATTTTTCGGCTACAACTCCACAGGCCAGAATTGAGTGGCATAACATATTCAAGTGCTGAAAGAAAAAACATCCAACGAAGAATTAATTCTCTAGCTGCAAATTAGAGTTGAAGAGATTAAGAGTCCTACAAATAAGCAAAAGTTAAAAGAGTACATCACCATTAAACCAGCCTTACAAGAAAGAAATGACACAAATTAAGACAAGAAAGCATACAAAAGTAAAAATCTCAGTATAAAAAGGTAAATATATAGTAATAATAGTTCATTCACTTATGAAACAAATATAAAGGTTAAAGGACAAAAGTTGTAAAATTAACTAAATGACAATAATTAGTTCAGGGATGCATAAAAATAAGATGCAAATGTTGTGCAGACTTCAGCAAATCATTTAATTTTCTTAACCTAAATTATCTCATGCTACCTGTAAAACAGCTCTAAGTAAGCAACAGTGCATATTTCATCAGTGGTATGTATGCACCATACACTTTGGGAAACACTGTATTCAACAACAAACAGGAAATTTTACATTTTAAACTTACTATGCTTACACTCTCATCAAATCTAAAACACATGACATTTTCCTCATTCTATACAATAAAAGGATAATATGCAAATAGAATGAATGGCAGAACAACAAAACCAATCAAAGCATAATATGCTAATGATATGCTAAGACTGCTCAATTACTCGATATGACATGCACTGACCATCTAGGGGCAGTGCTCCAACCAGATTAGCTTGCTGTGGGGGTCCAGTCCATTGGGAATGAGCGAGATGGGCCATACATGCCATGGAGCCCTCCAGCAGTCTCTCCCTGGTGCATTGTGCACCCATAGGGTCCCTCAGTCTGGCTTGTGCCCTCTCACAATCTGTGACCCCTCAGAGGATGGCGGAGAGCCAGTTTCAGCCCAATCCTGCAGGCCACTCCTCTTGGAAGGGCACCAGATGCAGGGCTCATGTCTGACAAGCACTGCAATGGCAGTGTGAGCCTCTCCCAATCAGGACTCATTGGGCACAAGCCCGTGGCAGGCACAGTGGGGCCAGGATGAGCGGGAGTAGCAGATAGGAGCTGCAGATGGCGTTGGACTGCGGGTTTCAGCCCAATTCCTGCAGACCACCCATAGGGACCCCACTCATGCACGAATTCATGCACCAGGACTCTAGCTGCTACATAATAAACACTTGAATATTTTGCACAAGGCCCACATAATTCTAGAAGAATATCGTATCTTTATTCAAAGCACAGGTTCAAGTCTTGGTTACATGCCAAAAAATAAAAAAAGTTTTCTAAGTTTTAAAAGTCACTAATTAGTAACTCTAGTGTTTTCTCCTAAAAACTTAACATCTTAAATCAAAATGTTGGCACATTCTCTCTAAAAAAGATTTAACCAATTTAAATTTTAAAACTGTCTTCTCTTCCATCTTTAATATAATGAAAGTAGGTTAAAAGCTTTAATGAAATTCTAAGCAAATTTTTTTTCATGTTTATCAAGGTATTTACAGAAACAAATAGTGTATAGCTTCTAAGAAAATATATGACCCTCAAATGAACTTTGCATCTATTCTTCACAATATAAATATAACATTCTGTGCTTAAATGATTAAATTGCTAAATAAAATCCATCAATTTTTGCTATCAGAAAAGAGAAACAATGACAAGTGCAGTTGCAATACTCCTAATTTATGACCTTGTGGAACTGTTTTTAGGATTATCACTCAAAAAAACATGAAGTGTAACCTTCTAAAGTTTGAATAACAGATGTAAGATTGTGTGGTTCCAATGACTCATTATAGAAGCTTCAAACATCCTTCTACTTTACAATACAGTGATATTCATATGGGACTTAACAGTGTTGATGTGTGATATTCAACCATACATATCAACTTCACTAACTCTCTTCTCCAGACTTTCTTCTTAGACATAGTTGTTAGATGATAACCAGAACAAATTTCCTTATCACATTTAAACTTCACAAACTTTTTTTTTTAATCTTTACCTAAGGATATTTTTCCATTAACATTTAGAGAGTGGGAAAGGGAAAGACAGAAACATCTATGTGAGAGAAGCACATTGATTGATTGCCTCCTACATGCACCTGACCAGAGTCCAGGCTGGGGAGGAGCCTGCAACCTAAGTACATGCCCTTGACCATAATCAAATCCAGGACCATTCACTTCAGTCGACAGGCCAACGCTCTTATCCACTGAGCCAAACCAGCTAGGGCCAGAAACTTCATATGTTTTCTATATTGCTAAATTCTCAGAGCACAAACTTTTAGTTCCCAAAGGTAATATCTAAGTCATGACTTGGGCCAATTTTTATAAGAATAATGCTTAAAATGAAGAGGTTAGTTCCTAAACATAATATTAAGGGAAGATTTTTTTTAAATCAATTTATACATGAGTATCATAGCACAACTAATTTACAAAATTATAAATTACAACCATGCTGTCATTTTTAAAAAACACTTAAGTGAAGCCCACATATGAAACTCTATCAATATGCTCTATTGTATAAGCATCTACCTACAATTAGCAAAGAAGCATCAATAATTTTTTAAATGTTAACTTTTTAACTGCCCCACATTTAACAGATGCTATATATTTTTTCTGATCAACTGTTCATTTAAACATGTCCCTTATTTATTCATATACCGTATTCAATGCTAGTATCATTTTCTTAAATAGGAACTGGGAAACTTCCAAATTCTATGGTAAATATTGACATATCATGCATTTTATTTCTTAGCAGCCACTTTTTTCTGTTCTAATTGAGCAAGTTCTTTCTTTATCCAATAAAATTCTCATTAACTGTTCAGATAAAATTATAAAGCTAAAAGCATCCTCTCAAGCAAAAAAACAGAGTAAGCTCTGTGCTTATTTCAACAGTTTAGTCACTTCTGCATGGTGAGTAAAACTCAAAGAAACCAGTCACAAATTCAGGAGTGTCCTTCAAGTAGTATTTGGTTTTGATTACTTAATATCAAGCCTAATCATTTTCAGCTCCACAAATGACAGGGAACAAATTGCCCATCCTTCTATTATTTTAAAGATGGTCACCTTTCCTCCAGGAAACAGACTATAGCAAATGCAGCATTGATTTTATACTCAAGAGACCAAGCTTGAAATCAAAACTCTACTGCTACAAAGCTGAGTGACTTTGGTCATGCCAATACATTAAAACGTTCATTGACTTCCTATGTACCCCGGCTTGGATATCCCAAAGATGAGAATGTGATATTCCACGTTCTCAGCTCTCCAGTGACACAGAAACACACAAAGATAAGTATTACAAGCCTCAAAAGTGCAGAGGCAGGGTGGGAACTCCTCTGGAAAGCCGCATATAAGCCAGCCTGACACGGCAGGAAAGGCTTCCTTGAGTTACATCTTCTAAGATATGAATCTTAAAGGGTAAAAAAAAATGATTTAGGGGTGGAAGGAAAAAGATAAGGAAAGGCATTCCAGGAAGAATCCGCAGGAGCAAAGGCTTGGAGGCAAGAAATAGCATGATATATGGAAAAGATAAATAATTCAATGTTTCGGACAGATTGTAAATCAAGGTTTACAAATTCAACTACCCAGTCAAGTTCAATTATTTAATCAAAACATATTGTGTACTCCTATGCGCCGAACAATATTTTAGAAAACGGCTAATTGAATGAGATAAAATCCTTGCCTTTCTGAAGTTCACATTTTAATAGGAGCAGATGAACAATTAAAATTATACCTACAATAAGTATTAGAATATGGTGATAAGTACTATAGTAAAGGGCGAAGATAAAACAGGTAGAGGAAACTGGGAGCACAGAAGCCAGCTGAAAGGAGAATCAGTTGCAAAGCTACAATTTTAATTAGGAAATTAAGGCATGCTTTATTGAAAAGGTGACGTTTGAATACATACATAAAGGAGGTGAAAGAATTAGTTGTGTGGATGTCTGTTAAGAAGCAGTCCAAGTAGATGAAGCAGCCAGTACAAAGGCCCTAAAGTGGAAATGGGCCTAGCCTATTTACGAAACAAGGCAGTCAGTATGACTGGAACAGAGTGAGGGGGCAGAGAATATAAAGGAATAAAGAGAGGTAATGGGGAATCAGATTATGTAAAGTTTTGTCAAATGAGAAAACATAAAATGTTTTTAAGCAAAAAAGCAATGTGATGTTTGCTTTTAATAAAACTTTTTATTTGAGAATAATTCTGAATGTACTGAAAAGTTGCAAATACAGAATTCCCATATACCCTTCATACAGTCTCCTCTAAAATTAACACCTTATATTACCATGGTGCAATTATCAAAACAAAGAAACCAACCTTGGTGCACTACTATTAGGTGGACTCCAAACTACTCAGATTTTACCACAATTATTTTTTTGTCTACTCTAGGACTCAATCTAGGATAACATATTGCATTTAGAATCTTACATTTCAATACAATTTTTTACTTACATTTAAAAGTAACACTCTGGCTATTGTATGAGAATAGACTGTAGAGAGGCAAGGATTAAAGAATGCAGGGAGACCAAATAGAACATTATTACTGCAACCTAAACAAGAAGCGATAATGGCTAATAACAGATATCCAAGCAAGAGATGATCAGAATATTAACAGAAACAGTAGGAAACAGTCAAATTCTAGATATATTTTACAAAAAAATCAATAGGATTTGCTGATGTATTGGATGGAATATAAGAGAGTGGAGAATGACTCCACATATTTAACTTTTAGCAACTGGCTATACAGAGTTGCCATCAGCTGAAATGAGAAAGAATGGGGCAGACTTGGGGGTAAAAGAGTTCAGTTTCTGACATTTAAGTTTCAATATCCTGAAGTAAACAAGTGGAGATGTAGAGGTAGAAAGCTGGATATGTGAGTCTGGAGTTCAGAAAGAACTAGTATATAATAAGGAGGAACCTACCAAGGCTCATTTGACCAAAGTCCTCTCTACACTGTTAAAGATGGCCCAGGAAACATTTATTTACAAAACATTTGCTTTTCTATTTCTGTTTGCTTCCCTCCCATATATAGTCCCAAACCATCTATCCCTTACCCTTCTCCAGGGCTCAAAATGGCATGAGCCTTAACTACCCAATTTGTCCTCTTGTCACATTTTCTTATGAAACTCCCATGTGTAATATATAATAAGCCTGGTTATTTTCTTCTCTTAATGTATCTTATATTTACTTATTAGTCCAGCCAGAACTTTATAAGTGTAGAAGGGAACTTTATTTTTTCTTCCCCCATACAAGAAAGAATAGAAAAAAAGTTTGGGATTTAGAATATAGAGAATTAAGAATTTTCCAGAAGAGCAAATCAATAGGGTTGGAAGTGGAGAGAGGTTGAGAGAAGCATTTCTTAAGTTAACAAAAAATAACATGCAGGTCAAACAAAACTTTTATGGGTCTTAATCTACGAGCCATGGGAAAGAGAATACAAAAAGAGGAGGGCAAAGACAAAGACAAATACTAGAACGTGAAGAACCTCGACCTCAAACTATGGCGGCTACTTGGGGATCAAAGAAAACAAACAGTTAAATAACACCATTTAATATATATGAATATCAGTGAGTGAAAGAAAATGGGAAGTCATATAAAAGGAAAGCTTCAATAGGTAATACTAGATACAAAGTATAAAGAGAAAAGGGGGAGAAAGTGGTCTGGTGTTATAAAAGCAATACCAATTTATTTCAAAAACCTTTAGAGTGGCTAACATGCAAATCAATCAACTCTACATCATTATCCTTCCCTTTAAGGATTTTTTAATTTAGTGAAAGAGAAAGCCAGGCACACAATAGGCAATGCTTACTGGGTGCTTATTAATGCCAAATTCTTGACAAGATGATTTACTTTATGAACTCATTTAAGTCTCATAATACTGGAGAAGACTCTGAACTCTCTCCACAGAAAAATATAAATATGCACGATTTTTACATAAAATTTTAGGAAACCCATGAAACCAAAATTGAAAACACTCTTCTAGATGCAGGAGTGACAACAGTTTTTGAACAAAGGAATGACACAGTCAGATTTTATTTTTAGTAAGTAAAGGATCTAAGATGATTTAGTAAGAAATGAGCAGAGCTGCCAGAAAAGAGACTTTTGAAATAGTTAGCAATGTAAGATAGTACTTGAAATAGTTCATTGGCAGTAAAAACCAAAAGTAGGGGTTTATGTGCTTAACGACCATGTAGCTCAACTACTAACTTCCCACCTCTCACCACAGGTCAGATTAATTTTGTTTGCTGTGTTACATTTAAAAAAACATTATACACATAAAATGTTTAGCTTCATTTATTGCCATTTGTGTTCCTCAATGAAAAACTTTAACTGCCAAATACTGTTCTTTATTCTTTTGAAGCTGAAGTACATAAGTACCCATGGTCTAAAATTAATTGTAATTACAAATTAAAATTAATTGTAATTACAAATACAGTGTGATCTTGAACAACTTCAGCTTCCTAGTGTTCTTGACAGGTAGCTTGAGGCATAGTTTCACACAGAAGTATTTCCGGTAAACGTTCATATAGATCAAGACAATCTTCACACGAAAGCAAAAACAGTTATGAAATCTCAACACATTTACTACTTTAGAAGCCAAGCTTGGCAAGTTGCACAACATAACTTCTATAACTAAGCCAAGTTTGTTTAAATTGAATGGCAAGACTTGTAAGGTATAAATGGCTTGATTTCTTATAGAAGAGGTTACTGTACACTTTTTACACATTTCTTAGTCCACTCTTTCCCGTGACCATTAAATTTCTCCAAGAGACAGGCTGTCTTTATTCCTCTGCTGCACTCTCATTTTCTCATTAATACAGCTCAGTAAAAAACTTGATAAAATTGTATATTTGACCAACTCTTGACAATTCAGTAAAATGGAAAGTTAATTATATATTTTTTTAAACTGAATGTGGCAGCAAACAATATAATCACCTAACAGAAATCTAATGTTTTAATCACCATGCTGCCCTAAACATAGAAGGATCTCAGAGTTTGGCCAAAAAACTAATAAATCAACTCATTAGTTCCTTTCCCATTTTTCCTCTATCTAATTTCTGAGTTAATAAAGAATGTAAAAAAAAAAAAAAACTAACATTCTAAAAAGAACTCTGCAGTCCGAGAAAAATAAACAAACTATGCATCTGGAGCCAACGAGTTGTCATAATTTTCTGATTCATGTAAGGGGATAGAGGCATAAACTCAAATAATTCCAAGAACTATGCAAACTGAACAGGTCAACGCGCCTGTTTATCTAGGGTATGCGAATAAATAAAATAAAATAAAATAAAAAAAACTGGGGGCAACTATAGCCTCAGCTACCGGGATTATTAAAATCAGAGGACGCTAAATAAGGCTAATTAAGAGAAAAAGTTGTCATGATTCGTCTGGCCATGGGATCACTTCTCTAGAGCACAGAATTGGCTACTGAACTCGGCAAAGAGCCACTAGTGGCTCTCCATTCCCTACCACGGCAAGCTGCCCGTGGTCCCAAAGGGCCAAAGACGTCAGCCCCAGCTGCAACCGCCTATTGTATTGACTGGGGATGGGGAGAGAGAAGAGGCCAGAGGAATGATCACACAGCCTACTCAACACCACCGTCCAGAGGCCAGGGTCCTCCTCTCCTCCAAAACCGTTCCAGAGCATTTCAAAGGCGCTCGGTGAGCCAAAGGACCGCCCACGTGCAAAGGGAGACCCTGACAAGGGGGCGCGGCCAGCGGACCCAGGCGTCCCGGAGTCAAACGGTTGGCCCCGTAGCTTACACATGAAAGGGGGTCCTAGTCGGGGAATATCCACGCCCTGCGGAGTTCTAGACGGGGGAGAAAAAAAAAAGAGGGAGAACTAAGAACAATTAAAAATTTAAAAAAAATTAAAAGGGGCAAGAAAAGGGCATCACTCCAACAACTGTTACTTAGAGAGGCAAGCCCTTACTGCCGAGACCTACCTCTCAAGGACCCAACTTCCGGCCTCCTCCAAAAGGCCCGCCTCCCACAGGCTGACGCCCCGCAGCCAATGAGAGTGTCGTCTACTTCCGCAGGGGCGCGTGGCGTCCTTAACTCCCGCCTTCTTCCGGCGGAGAGAAGCCTATCCTGCCGCCTGCGTCGCGCGGCTCAGGAGGCGGTACCCTGAGAGGCCCAACCGGAACGCCGGAAGGAGCGAGACCGGCAGGCAGCGGGCACGCCTCTTCCGCCCCGGGCCCGGAAGGGTGATGTGGCTGGGGCTTCGCCGGCCTCACTATGGTAAGAACTGGGGCTTGAGGGGTCGTGATTGAGCTTTCTCAAGGGGCTGGGGCTCCGAACCAGGGCTCGAGGGTGGTTGGGAGGCGGCCCGGGGCGCGCGGGCCGGGGAGCCTGGTCACTATGCTAATTCTCCCGGGGTTCGGCGGATGCACGGGCCCGGGAGCCATGTGGCCCTTGCGTGCCCCACCTGGGAGAACAAGGGCTGGCTGACCACCCAAGGGTGACCCCGGGGTCTGCAGCCCCTTCCTTTCTCGGGGGCCTCTTTTCTTGATCTCTTTTGAAGAAATGTGCTGGTTGGGTTCTTTGACCCTTTGAGACATTATAGCTCCTAGAGTTCGATCGGTTGTTTTGCTCTCCTTTTCCCTACGCGCCTCTGATCCAGGTTTTGTATTTTTTAGTTGTTGTCCAACCTGACACCTTAATTTTTTTCTGTTGAGTTAGTGGCCTTTATGTCCCTCCTACTTGATGCTCTAAACCTTAAGGATGCTACTTTACACACTGATAGGCTTTAGTGATTGGAGGTTTCTGCCAAGGTGGGTTTCCTTCCGATAGCTTAATGTACTTGGAGTGGTGTCTGGCCTCGGGCCTTCCTCGTCTCCCATCACGTTATTAAGGCGGTATGTTATTTTGTGTTATTGCAGAGTCATCTGATAGTTTGGGCCTCTTAGAAAAGTTTGAAGTGAGTCACAAGCTTTGCAAAAGAAAGGCTTATATCTTCAGCCTGAAAAAAAGAGGGAAAGCCAGCAGAGACAGAGAGGACAGATGCAGTATCAGTAGTAATAGAACAAGCACTTATCTGAGGCATTTTTTTTTAACCTGTGTTATGATAAAATGCCCAAAACCTCTACTACTTCATGCCCTCATGATGAATTGATGAAGTCGATGTGTGCCAACTGTTGCAGTTATGAGCATATTTGGGGGGAAGGGATGCCTGCCTTTTATTATAGAGTCAAAAGCAACCACAATCCCAAAAATGCTATTCTACTACAATAGTTGCTAACTTCTGTATTCCCAGAAGTTTTCAAGCAGAAAACCTGGAGACATTTACTGGAAAATTTATTACTTGTTACAGCTTTATGCTAGCAGCTACTTTAATTATAGCTAGGACATAAGTCATAGTCTCTTCCCTGAAAGAGTTCACCACTCTCTTTTAGAGGAGATAACAGTTTGTCCCAACTCACTCCTTCCTTGGACAAGGATACTGTCCAGCGTCTTTCTCCATCTACCAAATGATAAGGTGGATACACTTGTTCAGAAAGAGTCATTAGCTGTCATTTAACTTAGATTTTGTTTCTTAAATTTAAAAAGAGTAGAGAAACTGTTACTCTTAATTCTTGTATATCTTCCAAAAAGTTTATAAGTATTGTCTTATTTCAAGCTTAAAAGCATTGTCTTATTTCAAGCCCACAACAAATTCTGGTAGATGAAGGAAGTCAGGGACAGGGAGATTGATATGCTTGGGGTTACACATCCTAGTAGAACTCAAATTTATTTTAATGTCCAGATGCCAGAATTTGTTGTTAATAGAAACATCCTAATAGAGGATGAAATGTCTCAGTTATTTGTCACTCATATGTAATATGCCAATCAGACATGGGTGGATAATAGAAACAACTGCCAGGTGATTAATTTTTCATTTCTGCTCTGTTCCCATGAGCTTCAGGTGCCAGCATTGAGTTTACAACGTGGTATATTTATGAAGTTACCCAGGGATAATGACTTAAGTCCAAGTTAACATTTTAATAAATTCTTTTTAAAATGCTTTTCAAGGCCATAAAATGTTTAACAACAGTAATAATTTACAACTATCAGCATTAAACAATCTGATAAGTAGACCACTTAAGAATTAATATTTTTTAGAACTTTAGAACACTTTGTTCTCTCTAAATTTTTATATCTTTCAAGATTCACTTCAAGTTTCATCTGTTCCTAAAAAGCCTTCCCTGTCCTATTGTCTGCTTTAGGTATCTATTTGGGCAGCCAGAGTCCTCGTTTATAACTCCAATATCCCACTAGCATAGCACTTATCGCAAGAAAAACAGCAAAAAAGGTGTTGCCTATATTTCTCCCCTCTTTTGGCAGAGTTCTTAAAGTAGAGATTAGACCTTTCAATCTTGATATCACAGTGTCAATTAAAGTTACTACACCAAATGAATGCGAGTTTGGAATACAAAGTCAGGTGAGGGATGCTCAGTGTATTCAAGGACTTCAAAATCCAATGGAAAAGTCTATTAAATAAGTAAATTCCATGTGGGATCTGCTAATATTTAGAAAGACAATCTTTTAGTGGAAAGACTGAGACAGATGGTCAAAATCATTAGCAATTCCCATCCTTTTCTTGTTTAACCTAAGGAAGTTTATCTTCATTTCATTTATTTGTTGATGTATTAGGTGCCTTACAGATATTCTCATTTAATGCTCACAAACTCTACAGAGTGGGAGCTTTTGCCCACATTTTATGTTTAAACTGAGTATAAGAGAAGGAGTGTGAAATGTTCTCCCTCATCTTATAGCAGAGAGAATATCAGCACCAAAGTTCTGATAAGACACAAAAAGGAGTAATTCTGGCTGGGAACTGGTGCAGAGAGGTAATGCTCTCTGACCTATATGTTCAAGAGTGATTAGGGATTACCTAAGGAATCATTAGCTGGAGCTGGACAGTATTCTCTAACCTTTAGATAACAGATAAAGGAAGTGGCAGTTACGGAGCCAAAGGGCATCATCAAGTTGGATAGTTGCTTGGAAACTGGCAGCTATAGAAATTAAATACTGAAATGATGAAAAATGAGATTAGAAAGATTGGTGTCAAATCTGGAAGGGGTTTTTGCCATACTAAGGACTTTATATTCTGATGATGTTTAATTGTTTACCTGGTAAAGTCTTTGAGCAGGGAAAAGAATGGTGTGCATTTTAGAAAACCAACTGGTAATAATACAGAGTGTATATTTAAATAGGGGAAGATTAAAATTTGGGAGATCAGTTTAGAAACAAAAGCAGTGATCTAGGTAGTACATGATTGAATGCCTCAACTCTTGATAAT
The DNA here is from genome assembly GCA_011751065.1 of Lasiurus cinereus. Taxonomy (NCBI): domain Eukaryota; kingdom Metazoa; phylum Chordata; class Mammalia; order Chiroptera; family Vespertilionidae; genus Lasiurus; species Lasiurus cinereus. The sequence goes on from JAAGEH010002531.1 coordinate 36,126,582, forward strand.
AGTAGTTAGGTTAAAGGAAAGGATAAATAAAATAATTTTGAAGGCCAGTAAAGAACAGAGTTGGGATGCTTCTAATCTGGACTGTAGCTTTATGCATAGCAATGAAAGTTATTAATTTTAAGTGGAAAGTGTAAGTGGAGAAAGTCTCTGTACTTTTGAAATAGGTTCAGTAAGATCAAATGACTATTTAGTCCAGCTTCCTCACTTTACAAAGGGAATTAAACCAATGCTTAGAGATGATGATTTACCCAAGGACAAATTTATACACTTGGATTATTTCATTAAATAATCCAAATGTTTACTAGCCACAGGTACTCAGATAAGCTGCTGTGTTCTTAGCATTGAAGCATGAAGCAATCCTGGTTTCTGGGTTTCAAATTAAACTAAGTTAGCTTGTATATTTAGTACGATATCAGTGCTACCTTACAGTAAGCAACAAAGCTTGACCTTAATATTCTAATAATGCTAAAAGAAAATGTTAAATATCTCTATGTATTAGTGAAAATCTTCTCAGTCACCTGTAGTCAGCTATTTGGGGTAAATGGAATATTTGTGTGTGTGTGTATGTGCACATTCACATACAGGCTTACATTTATCCCTGTATTTACATGTTTTACATTTTCAGAGATAATAGTGGTACATATGAATTTACAAGTACAAACTAGTTGGAAAATGCTGACCTGACCTACATTTATAAATGATAAAGTGCTGACCCACTTTTCCAGTGCTGTATAATTTTGTAACACAATTAGGTCAGGAATGTCATCTCTGGGTTTCTTTCGACTCCCAGAGAGGGATATATGACTAGTTCTGTATAAAAGCAGTAGTTATTAAAGTAAATAAAATTGCTACTATTTGGAGTTTTTTAAATTAAAATCTTTGGTATTCAGTTTTTGATTAAAGTGAATTTTAGTTAAACTGGCAGAATTAAATATGTTAATAAAAATGTGTTTTCCACATAGGAAACAGTCAACAGTTAAACCTCCCAAACAGTATTAAGCATAAAGAAGGCTCTTAATTAACAAATTGATAAAACAATTTATTTTAATAATCTTAAAAATGAAGAAATAATCTACTTGTAGCCTAAATGATCTAGGACTAATGAAAGTACTATAGGCTTAAAGTCTTATGTTTAGCAACTAGTCATTGAGCACTCTGGGAAATCACTGCTTAGCATATTAATATGCATATTTCTGCTGCTTTTCTCATTGTTTCTTTATTTGAACCTTTAAACTGCTGGGATCTTTTCCTCTTTTTTCCTCTGTTCTAATGTTTTGAATGATTTCTTCTACTTAGAATATTTTTTTAATAAATTTTATAGATTTTTTTTTACAGAGAGGAAGGGAGGGAGACAGGTAGTTAGAAACTTCCATGAGAGAGAAACATCAATCAGCTGCCTCCTGCACACCCCCTACTGGGGAAGTGCCCACAACCAAGGTACATACCCTTTACCGGAATCAAACCATCAAACCGGGGACCTTCCAGTCCACAGTCAGACGCTCTATCCACTGAGCCAAACTGGGTAGGGCAGAAGTATTTTTATTTATACATCTGAAAACAAAGCTTTATATTGAATTCTTGTCCTTATATTCAAACTCAGTGACTAGTTTTAACACCTTGCTGATCTTCCAGTAGACAACTCGTGTGTAAGTGTAGACACGCGTTGTCTCGTGACCAGTCAGCATTAACCTTCAGAAATGATTCCAAAAATAAGAAATTATATCTGCATAGATGAAATGACAAAAACAGAATCTGAAATAAGTATTGTTAACTTTTCAAAATGACTTCAGTATAGCGAATTTTAAAAAGATGTATCAACTTTGCAAATAATTTCTTGTTTGGACATTAAGCTTTTCATTGAACAATCTCGTTATCTAGTCATTGATAAATGATTTCATGCACTGTAGTGGTGGCCAAATGAAAATCTATATTATTTTCATTATTTCAAATGGACTGAAAAGTCATGATTTACTTTAAAGAGGTTATACAAAGTAACTGACTCATCAAGTTGATTTCCTTCTGTTTTAGATTACCGTATTTTCCGGCCTATAAGACGACTTTTTAACACAGGAAAATCTTCTCAAAAGTCAGGGGTCATCTTATATGCCGGATGTTTTATGTTAATATACTTGATGACAAACAGCCTTATGTTTATAAGTGACAGTTTTCCTGCTAAGTGCCTGCATGTCATAAACATTTGAATTAAAATTACCATATTGAAATCAAATCTGATGTTTTTTTTTATTTGGTGTGCGATGGAAGAGGGGTAGTCTTATATGGCAAGAATATCCCAAACTCTATATTTTAACTGAAAAGTTGGGGGTCGTCTTATATGCCCAGTCATCTTGTACACCAGAAAATACGGTAGTTAATTTAGTACAATAACACTAATTATTTGAAGTGTTTTAGGAGCTCTGATTAGCTATGCATAATGTGATAGGTCTGGAGTATGGAGGAATTATAAGAAGGGCCTTTGGAGAAAAATAGTTGGAGATCTCCATTACCCTTTTCTGGAAGCACAACTATGAAAGCAAGGGTTAAAAGTCAAGGGTTACCATTTTGACTGTATTTGAGGTTGTTTGTGATCCAGGTGTCAAGCAACCCTGAGTTTAGAACATGTTATTGGATACCTCATAAAAAGCAAGTATTTGTAGGTGTGGTCAACAGAATGCCCCCATACACACACAAAAGAAAACCTTGCAAATATGTTTTCTTATTTGGCAAAAGGAACTTTGCATATTTAAATAAGTATTTTGTGATGGGATGATTATCTTGAATTATGAGGAGAGGGAAGGGATGATTTAATCACAAGGATACTTGTAAGAAGGAGGTAGGAGGGACATGAGTCACACAAAAAATGACTGTAGAAGGCAGGGGGTCACTAGCCAAGGAATACATGCAAGCCTCTAGAAGCTAGAAAAGGCAAGAAAATAGATTCTTCCGTAGAGCCTCCAGAAGGAAAACTTTTATAGCTCCTTAGTTCCAATCTGCATTATTTAGTGTTTAATTCATGTAGCTATTATTTATTAAGCTGGATAGCATGCCATTGTATAACCCCCTGCCATTGTCACAGGGTATCCTCATGGAAAACTAGGTAAACCTGAGATTGGAAAATTCTTTGAGGTTCTAGAATTTTCTGCTAGCCAGCTTACCCACTTAGTCATCCAGACCTCTTAGATGAATCAGAAGAATACACATTGTCCCATATGCAAGCACCTTAATACTGGCTGTCTGATAGAACTTTCTCTGAATTCTAATTTGTGATACAAAAAGATTTAAATATTGAAAGGAAATTACCCCAGGCCTTATATTTTACCCTACATACAGCCTATGCCCTTAACATAAATATAAGGATATTTGCTTCTTCTGGATTTTCCAAGTATCATTGACAACTAAATATAAATGCAAAGGAATATGTGGCAGTTTCTCTTGAGTAAACAATACTTAGCAGTCTGATCTACACTTTTTTGTAATAACATGCATTGTTAATTTGGGATTTAAGTATGCTCTTGCATTTGTTAAAATGATATTATTTGTGATTGTTTACAAGTTCTGTTCATTCAGCATTTTTCAGTGACTACTGTGTACAATTTTTTTTAATAGTCACCAGGGTTGTTAAGAACCCCAATAAAATAAAGGATACAATTACAGTTTCAGTTTGATGGGCTCCATCATAGGCATCTATGTGTGTAACACATGTCAAAGATCCTGACTGCTTGGTGTGGAGAGTGGGGACAGGAAAGATTTCACAGAGGAGATACCTCTTGAGTTGAGACCAGTTTCAGTCAGTTCACCAGGCAAGCAAAACTAGATGGAAATGTGCGAAAATGCAGAATACCTTGAAAAAGATTTCATGATTTAAAAGATCTGAAAACAATTAAACACAGTAATTGAATTTTACTTCCTTTATCATCTTATCATCTTTCCCTCTATTTTGTGATCAGATATGCTTTATGTTTTCTTAGCTTCTCCCCTTTTCTTTACTAACACTTCCCTATTTAAAATCCCAATTAATTTTCTACAGAACAGGAACATCTGTTTCCTTTAACCCTGAGACTAAAATTTTATATCAGTGGCCAACAGATGTTAAGCATTAAGAGGACTGCTTAGGTAGGCTAAGCAATGGTACACTAATGTCTAGAAGTTGAAACACTCTTTAAACCAGTATGAGTACATCTAAAAGCCTTTACCACCTAAGATTATTTGTTTAAATTTGAGGCTTTATAAACCCCAGGAACAAAGTTGTATGTGTTATATACTGCATACTTGTAAATGATTTTCATTTGTAAATGCTTTAACATACAAATGTATATGACACACCCCACTTCTTTAATAATTGTCCTGTTTCTAAGTGCCTCAGAATCTTTTATTATGAAAAATTCAAACACACAAAGGTAGAAAGAAGAGCCCAATGAAGCCTCATATACTCAGCACTGCATCAACCCTATACCTTTCACCACACACACACTGGATTACCTAGAAACCAATCCCAAACAGCATATCATTTAAGCAGGTTTCTTTAACAAAACATTCAGGGAAGAATAAATTTATATTGCAAAATCATGATTTTAGGTACTCCATTAAGGAAGATAATAAAGCTCCTTTGCAAATTTATTTTCCAGCCACTTTATTACATAAACCCTTTGCTTAATATAATAAATCTACACGTTATTCCCTGAACATGCAAATTTCTGATTCTGTGGAATGCTTTACTTGCTTTGGTCTCTTCTGGAGCCTGCTCTCTGGTCTTTGACCATCTGATTATGTTCTTTCAAGGCTTGATTCAGTTCCTGCTTTCTCCTTGAGGCTTTTCCTGATTTTCCTTTATGAAAACAGCACTTTTTTTGTCAGCATGGCTCAGTAGTCACATATGCTACAGCAAATTTCTATTTAGTTTTGAAAACATATGTCCTAACTATTATAACTGCTGTATACCTCCGTTAAAATGTATAAAATAAGGGTATTAATAACATATATATGAGGATAAATAAGATAATCTAAAATAAGCACTTAGTGAATGTCAATTGTAAAGTCCTGGAGGAAAGGAATCATGCGATGTACTTTTTAAATCCCATATCTAGCCTTACTCCCCAGAGTAGATACTAAGTATATGTTTAATTATTTTGGCTGGAAGGAAATATATTTCATGAGGTTATTATCAAGTAGTATATTTATCAACATACTGACATATGTTCAGTATATGTGTTCAAACTATGATCTTTGGAAGGTAAGCATTGTGAGATACGTATTGTTTTCTATTTAGAATTGATCCTGAGTTCATCCATTAACTCTGTTTAAGTTATAAAATGTGTATCACTTGTCTTCACTGATGCAAAATTAAAATTCAATTCAATGAAAACCAAGGCATATTTGAGTTTACTCTTGCTTTATCTATGAAAAAAATTATTTCCATAGAAAAATAACTTAATATAAAAGATTTTTGTTTGTCTTTTTCAGACTATAACACTTAGAAAATTTGAGAAATCCAAAAAAGTTGAGAAATAGGTTAAAAACCTTGCAGAGATAATCATTGCATTATACTTTAGAATAAAGCTTTACATAGTTAAAGATATGATTGTGAAATCATACATGCTGCTTTTCCTACCACTTAGCATTGCATGGAAGCATCTTTTGTCCTTAAGGATGTTGGTAAATAACATATATCATTTTTTTAAATGTTTTGAATAGTTTATAAATATTCTAAAAATAAATAAAAAGTTAAAAGTATAACAATTTTTTGACAGGGCTAGTTCCTTTTTTTAGAATTCTGGCCTTTTTTCCCCCCATGTGAACTGCAAAATCATTTATCTCTATTTCAAAAATAACTTGTTGACATTAAATTCACTTTAAATTTACAGATTAATTTTACGATGTTGCTTTCTAGTATAAGAACAGGTTTAGCACTTCGTTCTATTTCTATGTTCTTCATTATGTTTTATGGTTTTGTCAGTTTTGTTCTTTAATGCCAATCTTGCACATTTCATATTAAGCTTATTCCTAGATATTTTGCTTTTTTACATGAAATCTTTATATATATATATGTTAACTGGTTGATGATATAATCATGAAGCCTATTGATTTAAATATTTGAATCATGTACCCAGTCACCTTATACCTAATTCCTTTATGGTCTGTCATTGTTTTTCACTAGATTCTTTTGGACTTATTATATATACAGTAGCATTTGTGCATTTTTTATTTATTCAGCCATCCCTTATTTGGTTCCTAATGTGTGTTAGGTGCTAGAGATTGAGTCTGATAAGACAATGTCCACTATTCAGGACCCATCCGATATTATAATAAACTAGAGGCCCAGTGCATGAAATTTGTGCTCAGGGGGGAGGAGTGTCCCTCAGCCCAGCTGCACCCTCTCTAATCTGGGACCCCTTGAGGGATGTCAAATGGCCTAAAAGGGCATTCGGACATCCCTCTCACAATCCAGGACTGCTGGCTCCCAACTGCTCACCTGCCTGCCTTCCTGATTGCCCCTAACCACTTCTGCCTGCCAGCCTGATCACCCCCTAACCACTCCCCTCCCAGCCTGATTGATGCCTAACTACTCCCTTACCAGCCTGTTTACCCCTAACCGCCCTCCCCTGTAGGCCTGGTCACCCCTAACTGCCCTCTCCTGCAGTCTTGATTGCCCCCAACTGCCCTCCCTTGAAGGCCTGGTTCCCCCCCCCCAACCCAAGCGGAGGCCCTGGAATCTGGAATTTATTTATCTTCTATAATTGAAACTTTGTAGCTTTAAGCAGATGCCAAGGCAGGCCAGGATAGGCTGAAAACTTGGCTTCCTCCATTACAGGGGAAACCCAAGCCTTCTGCTCTCTTCATGGCTGCAACCATCTTGGTTGGGTTAATTTGCATACTTACTCCTGATTGGCTGATGGGCATGGCTTGTGGGTGTTATGGAGGTGTGATCAATTTGCATATTATTTTATTAGATAGGATGTATGTCAGTTTGCTATGGGAACAGAAAGGTGAATTCTATATGAAATAGGAGAGGGGAAGCAGATGAGTTCACGATTTCCTGGAAAAGATAATGCTTGAGCTGAATTTTGTATAGAGTAAGTCTACCTTTCTTTTACTATGACTGGAAACTTACGATTTCCTGTGTTATATTTATTGAATAACTTTTAAACGTTCAGCAGCAAATGATCAAGTGCTTTTCTTTCACCAAAAGCAAATAACATAGTCCGAATCGATGCGTAATTGCTTAAATTTAAAACATCCTTATCCTAAAAGAATTTCAGAATTGAAAGAAACTTTAGCCAACATTTAGTCTATCTCCCCACACTCCACTCAGTTTTACAAATGTGAAACAGAGACTTAGAGGCTAGTGATTTAGTTGAGGTCATGTAGCCAGCTACTGGTAGAGCATGGAGATTCTTTGTCCTACCTGTAGTCTGGGCCTCCAGAAGATCTTTATTGATTTTAGCTTTGATGAGCTATTTTTAGATTTGTGACTTTTTTTTTTGTAGTGTTTTTAATGTTGTTAAATTTAAAATTTTTGTTACATCTTCTCCATTTCTTAGCCCAAAGATTAAAGAAGAAAGTACACTCTCGGAATACCTTATCATTTTGGTTCTCAGATATGTTTTTCTGTTTGGCCTTTTCAAGAAAAAATATGATTCTTTATATGGACATGTCAGGCATATTTTGCCTATGCAGTTTTTCTTTTGATATTAATTTTTCTTTTTCTCTTTTTAGTCTGCCATTTTCAATTTTCAGAGTCTGTTGACTGTAATCTTGCTGCTTATATGTACCTGTGCTTATATCCGATCCTTGGCACCCAGCCTCCTGGACAGAAATAAAACTGGGTATGTTACTAATGATGTCTAATCACCCAAATTAATTCTTAGAGATATTGAATGTAAATTACTCTAAACGTCATTAAACAATTTAATTTCTATATGAGCTTAGTTTCTGTAATAACTTTCTATTATTTTCTTTCTGTTTTAATAATTAAACTATATTCACAGAACCTTATTAAATAAAAAGATAAATATCAGAAGTGACCTGAAATTTATTAGATTGAAAAATATGTATATTTAAAAAGATGCAACAGATTTTTTTCTGGGATTAAGAATAATTAGTAAAATTGGTTATCACATTTTGAAAGTGTATAAGCATACTTTTTATAAAAATAATAATATAGACATTCTCCAGTCTAAAACTGCTCTAATCATATGAACTCCCTGTCTATATAATAAAGTAAACATCTTTGAAGAAATTTATTTACGTAAACATTCTTAGGCATGTCACATTCCTGTTAATTATTAGATTCATTATCTCTCCCCCCCAAAAAATGTGAACTTAATATCATAACAAACAGAATTTAATTTTAAAGTGTTATATTCATGTTGAATTTAACCAAAAGGAGAGTATATTAAAAAAAAGAGAACATGTGATAAAAACTGTTCTCTTTGACTTACATATTGTTAATTTTCTATGAATAATTGCCTTAATCCTTTCATGATAAGAGCCTGTACCTCACTTACAGATTTTAAGAAATAAAAGGATGAAATAATAGAATATTTCACATAGGAATAATTATTTCCAGCAACTTTTTTTTTTTTTAAACAGGAAGATAAGACAAAGGCCAAATTAGGATCCTGCACGGTCAAACACTTCTCTCCCACTAATAAAAACTTTTACAAAAGACCAGGTGGTAGATATTCAGCCATGAGAGTAATAATTTCTGCTCTCTTTCCTTCAATCCTATTCTATCCTTGGAGTCATAACTAACATCATTCCAAACATCCCATTCTCTAAATTATTTGGTTGTGTGTTTTTTTTTAACCCTTTTTTATTTATTAGGGTTGTTTGAATATTTGTAAAGAAATAAATAGAGCTCTAACCAGTTTTGAATATTGAAAACCATTAGTCCTGTTCTAATAAACTGATAATCTGTCACTGTTGGCCTGAGGGATTTTATTTAATTTACTAAAGTTGAAAACAGATGCTATTTGTCTATCATTTTTTATGACCATACCCTATTTCCTTTGTAGACGTTGTCTTTTTGTCATTCCAAACTATTGCACTTCGTTTTCGGCTCTCAATTTAATGCTTTCTCCATTTGTTGAAATTGCTTAATTGTATTTGTTTCTTACTTGCCTGTGAAGTCTTTTTACTCAACCAGTTTTATTTCCTCCTTTCCTTCCTCTGTAACCCCAACTATTAACTTACAGTTAAAGCATATGGTAGAAATCATTAAACATTCTCATTGTTTGAATTTCTAATATAATGCTAACTTCTATCTAATCAGATACTTTTAGTGTTTGTTTCATTAAAGAATAATCACATAGTAGTAGAATAGAATATGTTGATGCTATTATGAAGAAAGTAGATTGCATGTGGAAATATGTCTGCTTCTCGTTCATTTGGGAGCAGGAATACCTCCATAACATGCTACATGAAAGGAGTTCTCAGGGCTGCCAACCTTACAGTAGAGGTTGAGTAGTAGTATATTTCTCCTACATAGAAGACTTAAGAAATAACATGCCTATTTTTACATTTTAAAGTTTGTGTTGATAGTCAACTCTTTGAAAGCTAAAAAAAAACACACCTGTTTCTATTTACATAAATATTAAGTCCCATTTTGATTCATTTATAAGAAATATTTTCTGGAAAAAAATTTATATACCATTGTCCTTTTTTTGTTACAATACATATCTTTACAGTGAGTATTCCATGCTTAAGTTGAGAGTCTAGGTCAATTGCATAAAGCTAGTTTCTGATGACTTCGCTGCTGGAAATAACTGAATTTTTTGCTGCTTCAGATAACAGAAATAAAAAACAGTAGAAAAAGCTTGCTATTTTGTTTTGTTTCCTATTTTTATAGACCTGAAGCTTTATCAGAAGTATACTTATGGGCTCATAGCCATAGAAACTAAGCAACATAATTGTATGGGTTTTTACCATCTATTAAAATTCCTGTGTTTTAATGAATAGTATTTGGAATAATACAGAAATATGTCTAATAAAGGCCTAAGTTGCAGTGGTACATCTCTCAGTGGCCAAGTTGGGAATTTTTGTTTTATTTGAATAGCTTTAATATGTCTACTCTGCTGTACAAATTTCTGATGATACTTAATAGAATATTATATGTGAAAAGACCTTGTCTGTGATCATATGGTTTTGGACTATGTTCTGTGGGACTTTAAGCTTCCCATGGAGGAGCTCCAGGTATGCTGCCTGAGTCCCACAAGCATAGTAGCTTTAAATCAATAGTGTATATTATAATCAATAGGTTTTTAGAATCAAGAAACTGTGGCATTACATATCACTAATCAATTGTCTTCCATTTTTTATGAAATACAATCTGATTTTAAGTGATATCTGGAGTTATTGTCACATGTGCCTTTAGCAGCCTCTGCATGACTCAACACAGCACATGGTCACTGTTCTAAAGACTTGCTGTGTAAAAATTTACTTAGTCCTTTTAACAAACCTATTGAGTGCTGAATGCTATTAAAGAGATAAATGACTCAACTTAATCACAGTTAAGCAACCAGTTAAGTAGGATTAAATTTAGGCACAAGCTGGCCCTTTTATTATCCATCATTACTTTCATTCAAGAGTATATATAGTTTTTGTCCTTTTATTCTTATAGTGAAATTGTTTCACCTGTCAGAATGTCCATCTTTCAAAATAATTTCTATTTTTACACATTTCATTTAATTTGAAGTAAGAGACTTTGCTTTGAGGTCCGGAAGCTATTATACTTGAGAGGAGGAAGAACCTATTTAGAACCTAATTGAACCAGTATTTTCTTTTAGTCTTAATCATTCTAATATAACGAATGATTCATTAGCCAGACATCTCTTTGGGCAAAAAGAGTATAATATAAATTTCCCTGGAATTTAAGTATCATGATTTTGTTACACTGATCCCAACTTACTATAATAAGTAATTTTAATTTATCTTAACTTGTAACCATGCACAACACCTTTAATTATTCTGTCAGACCAACAAAATAGTTATCTACAGTGTTTTTATTTTTTCTATTTCTATTAATTGAATGTCTTTGATTGCTTTTTCTTTTTTTTCATTGATACTTTTTATATGTCAAATAAGTAATATATACATACATATAATATGTATTTAACCATAATATATTCATTTGTAGAATTAAAATGGACATCTTCATTTTCATTCTCTTTATTTCCAGAAAATGTTTTAAATGTCATATTTAATTAACTCATATACAATGTCCCTAAATTGGGATTTTCTACTTATATTAAAAAAATAGGCACATATTTTTGTATTCTACTTTGTTGAATGTTATAGTGTTATAGATGCTATCTTTGGAGTTCCTGGTTGTAAATTATTTAAATATAGAGCTACATTTTAAAAGACAAAATAGTAAGCTCTTGTGCAAATTTTTACCACTTTTGCATTAATCTACCGTAGGTTTAACCTAGGATACCACATGCATTCCAATTAGTAAGTTTATATACATTAATAGTGGTTAAGTTATTGTATTCTACTTTCCTACATAAGTGACTTAATATCAAACAAATTTCAATATGGAAGCAAAGCATCAGAAGTTAAATACTAGTATAATGAATTCTCTCTATAATACTGAAAAAATTATTTATCTTTCCCAGTAATCAGTAGCTACTTTTTTTTCTTTTTTCTTCTATGCAGACTCTTGGGTATATTTTGGAAGTGCGCCAGAATTGGTAAGTGTCTCTGTATAACCTTCCTTTCTTCAGCAGTAAATTGTTAGCCAGTTTACTTATGTCCTATTCACACAAATCAAATGTCAGGTTTTAAAGTGCAGGCTTCGTAATTTTCTGTAATTTTGTAAAAGTTTGTAGAGTTCTCTGAATTATTTTTCTTATGTTTTTCCCCCCTTTATGTTTTTTAAAGCTAGACTTGGTGGATACCTCATGAATATGAGAAAAGTGTCTCTTAAAATTCAGGTATAAATACTGTGCATTCCTGGTTTTGAGAAGATTTTAGACAATATGTATAGTTTTATGCACATATACCTATAGTAAAAAGCATGTTGTTCTGTATAATGTGTACCATTTTAATAACTGAGGATGACTTTCCCATCAATAAAAGGCTGGCTTAGCAACTACCTAAACATAATCATTTTATTGCCCTATGCTAAGTCATAGAATATTATTTGTTGCTTTTAGAAAACATTAACTTTTGTCTGTTAAATTCACATGGTCAGTGGTTGGCAAACTGGGGCTCACGAGGCTCAGGAGCCGCGGTTTGCTGCTCTGTTGATGAATGAGTTTGCCGACCACTGCACATGGGCATAGCTGAGCTTTATTATGAATGACTAAAGCTAACTTAAGTGTAGTTATCTTTTAACTTTTCATAAGATTAGTAGCATCTAAAGTGTATTTATATTTAGACTATAGGCCAGGTGCACGAAATTTCTGCACAGGAAGGTGTGACCCTCAGCGTCACTGCACCCTCTCCAATCTGGGACCCCTTGAGGATCTGACCTAAACAAGCAATCGGACATCCCTCTCACAATCCAGCACTGCTGGCTCCCAACTGCTTGCCTGCCTGTCTTCCTGATTGCCCCTAACCACTTCTGCCTGCCTGCCTGATCGACTTTAACCACTCCCCTGCCAGCCTGGTTAATGCCTAACTGCTCCCCTGCCATCTGATTGCCCCTAACTGCCCTCCCCTGCAGGCCTGGTTCCCCCTCTCCCCCCAGCTGCTCTCCCCTGCAGGCCTGGGTCCCTCCCCCCCTCCAGCTGCCTTTCCCTGCAGGCACGGTGGCCCCCAACTTCCCTTGCCGGCCTGGTCCCTCCTAACTGCCCTCCCCTGCTGGTCTGAATGCCCCCAACTGCCCTCCTTTGCAGGTCTGGTCCCTCCCAACTGCCCTCCTCTGCTGGCCATCTTGTGGCAGCCATCTTATGTCCACATGGGGGCAGAATCTTTGACCACATGGGGCAGCCATCTTGTATGTTGGAGTCATGGTCAATTTGCATATTATTCTTATTAAATAGGATGATAATATACTCTTATCTTATTTAGCTAGCTATATAATAACATTTAGCACAGTGTCCAGCATCACATAGTAGATAGTTGGTAATGAATGAATTAAAATGTATTGTATTGCTGTAATTCACCAGTACTTTTGCATAATAGATTATACCCATTTTAACATGGCTTGTTCCAGAAAGGACTACTTCAGGGCATCAGTACTTATACCATCTTGACTGAAAAAAAAAAAAACTATTTCTTGTCCTCTTTAAAATTATTTATATGACTTCCTCAACAAAATGATTTTTATATTCTCTTCTAACATTGAATTTATACAATACTACTTTTTTCATAAGGCTGTCAGGCTTTCATAATGAAGAAAATAGCCAATCTGACACCTAAAGTAATGCCTTTAAATAAGATGGAAAATTTAAGAATCATCTCCTTTATATAAGCTATGCTCCCTTTAAAGTATTATGTTTTATTTTGATTGTCACTTTTCAGTGATGTAAAAGTTTTAGAAGATGGTCCATAACAGGAAAGAAAATTAATTAAACAATGAAAAATATAAACAGAATTCTTACAATATTTAGAATTTTTTTAAAGAAGACCTGAAAACTGATGTAATGTATCTAAAGATAATTATAGACATAACCTTTTCTCAGTAAGGACTAAAAATTAATTGTAGGAGTTTCAAAGATCCATATGGTGTTAACATTGAAATAATTTTGAGAGAGCAACTTTCCTCCCCTTGAGCTTTTAATGATAGGCAAAACCTATTCAGAGTAGAAGTTGTAAGTATAATACTAATTATCTAGAGTCCTTTAAAAAAAAAAATCTGTTATGATGAGATTATACATTTTCTTGGCCTTTTAGGTTTCTTCCTGTAGAAAATGATACTAAAAGCACAAAGAGTGTCATAGAAAAGTGCCTCTTTCAAAGCCCTCATTCTAATATGTTGACTATTGAAACAGACATTTTAAATTTTAAGTTCTCTGAATCTAAAATTCAGAGAATTCATTGTGCTTTTAACATGTTTGTCAGTGTTCTTTGTTGGGCTTTATTCTCTCTTAAACAGTTATAGACACGAGAATCTGTTTTTGGTAAGAAATATTGACCACAGATTGGTAAAGCACAGACATAGCCTAGATAAGTGGTTGTCAATCAGGGAACATTTGACAATGTCTGGAGATGTTTCATATTGTCACAACTAGAGTGGGGGTACATACACTGGGTATAGGTCAGGGATTTGCTCACAATCCTATAATGCATAGGACAGCCCCTTCCAACAGAACTAGCCCAAAATGTCAATAGTGCTGAAGTTGAGAATACCCAACCTAGATTTACAGAGCTTTGTGATACAGACTTACCATTCAGTCATGCTCAACAGCTCCAAGCCCTGAAATAGTAGAAGAAATCTTAAGCCCTTCAAAAATAAAAAATAACCAAAAGAGACACAATAGCAACATCAATGGCTAATGCTGATAGCTATTGGTAAATGTAAATATATATATAAACCAAACGGTTTGCTTCAGAGCCAAGTCACCCAGAAGAAGAAATAATATTGTCAAGGAACAGAGGGGTAAGAGTATTTCAAGTAAACTTCAAAGAGAGAACATAATGGAAGACCAAGACAGTTTGAGAAAATAGAGAGAATGTCACTGTATTAAAGTACTTATAAATATTCATTGGTAAAAATAAATAAAGTAGGGAGTTAGGAGGCTGGGCTTTCATCTCAGTATTATCATTAAGTTTCAGGTTCAGAAATAAAATATTAAGGTATTTGAAATTCATTTTATGTAATGAAGTAGAGAAGTACAGCTTCATTCATTAGTCAACCCAGGTAACTCCTTGGCTCACAATTATTACTTGAAAATATAGCTAAAAATTTAGGACATTCAGTTTGTAGCTTAATGCTTTCCTGTAGTCTCCTCTATCTTATATCTAATTATAAACTGCCTTTTCTTTTTTGCTTGCTCATTTATTATTTTTATTTTCCTCTCAATTACATGACTCTCATAGGTTAAAGAGTTCAGTTAAAGTATTACTTCTTGCCAATTTTATAAATGCATTAACTTTTCATTTTGGCAAAGAAATTTTAAAAATGTTGATGCTGATATGCTGCTTTCTCAAACACATGCTCCTCTTATCTTGACATAGAATATATCCACAAGGAAAGGATGCAATTTTAATAGGAAAAGACCCAGCCAAATCATCTTATGTTACACATCACATTACAGCAACTGTTTCACATTCACGTACACAAAACCAAGACCAGACAAGAAGTAACATTTTTACCCAAATTCAACCAAAGATGTTTTAACTCTATCACATGGCAATCTCTTTTAAGAAAATTAAAAACAGGAAAATGAAATCCATATGTAAATTATAGCATTCTAGGTTGAAGAATGAGGAAGAGAACTTCCTCAAAAATTAATTTCCAGCAGATGTAAAATTTAGAACAACATTAATTTCTCTTTTGGGTGTTTAATAAGACTATTGGACAATGAGAGTTTCTAGCCCCAAGAAGGGTAACAGGCTTACTTATGGAATCTAACTGAAATTTATGTTGGAATGAGTTTGTGTGGTTTTTATTTTGTTTAATAATGAGTTTTTGTGTCTGTTTTTTACCACCGAAGAAAATCAGCATTGCTTAAAAATGATAACCCAAGGAGATTTTTAGTTTTAAGAGATTTTTTTTTTTTCTAGTTGAGGTCATGGTATTGTGAAAACACTGTTTTCTCACTTTCTAGATTTTCCTTTAGCTGGAAGCAGTCCATTAAATGTCTATGGATAGAAAAACACTTTCAGAAAAACACCAAATGTTTATTTTATTTGTGTGTGTGTGTGTGTGTGTAATATCTTTTACGAATATTATCATTGGACAGACACAAAGATGTACACACTCACTAATAATAAGACTATGTTAGCTGACTTGAGGATTTTAGTTAGATTGGTATGGTCAAATTTGATGTTTTTCTGAGGTAGTTAACTGACCTTGCTAAATGAAATAAGGATCCTACTTACTAGAAAAGTGCTGGTTTTAAACATAGAAAAACTCAAGTGAGCGATGTATAAACCATATCTGCTAGAAGGTCCTGGTACAAACCCATGATCATTTCTAGAAGTAGCACATCACTCTTTCTTACATGTTCTTGAGGCAGTACATAAATGCCTGGTGCTTTGTGAAATTGTACAGCCTTGCAATTGCTAAAGAAACAGGAAAGAATAAGATGAATTTGAGTTAACGCACGATCACAAATCTCTGCAACACCATTTCAGAAGCCAACCCCAGTTCTATTTCATGCAAAGGAAAATCACCCCAGTATAAACAGTCTTTAAACATGTAAAAATCAACTCATACTGAAGTTCTAAAGTTCTGACCCAGAGTAATCATAACTATTAAAAAATATAGAAGATTTGATATGAAATTCACCTCAGAAGATACTATTTCCAATAGGTTTTTTATTAAGCATCTTGTTTTATGCCCATTTTTTTTTAATATATTTTATTGATTTTTTACTGAGAGGAAGGGAAAGGGATAAAGAGCTAGAAACATCAATGAAAGAGAAACCTCGATTAAGCTGCCTCCTGCACACTTTCTACTGGGGATATGCCCACAACCTAGGTACATGCCCTTGACCAGAATCAAACCTGGGACCTTTCAGTCCTCAGGCCAACATTCTATCCATTGAGCCAAACCAGTCAGGGCTATGCCCATTCTTAAAATGCATTTTTATTGATCACCCTCTGTTCAGTTTTCTACACAAATGCTTCTTTTTCCTTTTAAAAGTGTCACGAATTGCTACCAATGAGGGAAAAAAAAAGCTAAAATTGGTATGTTGAGGTGTTTTTTTTAATAGAAGTTTCCCTTTCTGCAGAAAAAATTAAGCAATATTTGTTTGGCCTTAATTGAGAATAAATCATTTCTCTTGGATCTCTATCCTACATTCTGTGTGATTTTGTTTTTTTGTTTTTTGGGGTTTTTTTAATATCTGGGTTTACTCAATGGCACAGGAATGGTGCATTGAGGATTTTCTAAAGTGAAAAGGAGGTGCTCTTAGAAAAAAATTAATATAGTTTAGTGCATTCTGTATTGTACTTTTTTCTAATTTTTTTATTATTTTAAAGAGCGTGGGGGGATGGTTGAGGGGGGAGGATGAGCAAGAGAGAAAAACATCATTTGACTCCCTCCTGTATGGCCCCACCAGGGATCAAGCTGTAACCTTAGGCATGTGCTCTGACTGAGAATTGAACTGGTGATGACCTCCTGGTTCATGGGTTGATGCTCAGTCACTGAGTCATACCGGCTTGCTTTTTTATATTACATCTAGTTCTTATGTTCCCCACCCATCCTCAAAATATATGGATTTCATAATGCAACTTGATTATTATTTACTCTTCTCCAATAGTTAAGTAATAACCGAATCATATCTGATAACTACTCAATCAACATGAATATCTCCCTTGTTTCCAACAGGTGAACGGAAGAGTCCTTATGTTGCAGTATGCTGTATAGTGATGGCCTTCAGCATCCTATTCATGCAGTAGCTTGGAAAAATACCTGAATTTAATTGTCATCAGATTTCAATATAAAAATGGGACTTATCTGCAGAAAATAACGCAAAGAATGGATGTTTGTTTCAACATTGAATGAGATAAATTCCCAGCTGCAGCTGCTGCTCTCTATTTTGTTATTGGACCAATGTTCTATATAATTAAGATGTAATCATTTAATACTCAAAGAGTTTGTAGCAATCAATCTCAGTACTGTCACTACAATATTACATTCTGCAAATGTAATTTCGTTGTGTCCAATACCAGTTTTTAGTGAGGTATCTCTAAGACACATAGTAGAAAAGTTTGGTAAATTATTCAAATTCCTTTCACTGTGACTTGGAAGTGATATATCTTTATAGAATGAAACCGTATGTTGAAGTAGCTTTTTTATTAGGGGGAAAAAAGTGTTTAATTTGTGTTGCTAAGGGTTACATTCATATTTAATAATACTTGCTTTACCTCTGGCCACACCATTTTGAGCATTAACCAGAGTACCTCTACTCTTAACGAACTCTGTAGTTTATAGCAGGATTTTAAACTATTTAAAATAAGCCTATGCAAGTTTTAAGGAGAAAGATAAATGAGATGTGACTTGAGTAGTATTGAGAAAGTGTTCATATTTAACGTGAAAAGATTTAGAATAGCTGATCGGTTTGGTCGCTTCTGCAGCCTCTCTCAAGTATGGATAAATGTCTTAAGTATAAATTTGAACAGCTGTCATTCTCTAAGTAAAACTACATTCTAGAATAAAAAGAACAAAATAGAACAATTACAAAATGATAATCCTGTATCGTATAGAGTCAGGTCTCCACTTACTTTAATCACCCTAAAATGCAAACTGTATTTTTGTTGCTTTTTAATACAGCACTTTGAATCTGGTTTATGTTTGTCAACTTGAACTGGAATCTCTTATGTAACTTAATAGGTGATAATTAATAGTTTTCAAATCTACTGATCCGTGGACCATCTTAGCTAGAAATCGCCTAATATATATAGTATTAATTAGTTATTCTCAGCTAATCCCTATAAAGGTAAAAAGAAAAAAAAACTTTTAAAGAAAATAATTATTTTAAAATGAGTCTGCTAGTAGCTCTTTCTGCAGAAACAAGATATAGGTCTGAAAGCCACCTCTTTTTAAAAATTAAACTACTTGCAAAGAATTCTAGGAAACATTAAGAAAAGTTGGATATGTGTTGCCAGCTTTTTCTTTTTCTTCTTTTTTCATAAGAAAAGCTGCTTTTAAGCTGACAATGTATTTATTTTATATTTTTGGCCTATCTAAAGCTGGTTTAAAGTGTTATATTTTGCTTTAGATAGAGAATCAAGCTATGATAATTGTTCCTTTTCTGAACTTTCTGTTGGGCTTTGCATTAGGTCAAGGATTTTCCGGGTATCCCCAAAATAGTACTCTCTTGTCAGCATATACATGCAGAGTAAGTCACCTTTCTGAGTCTGGTTTCTTAGTAGCCATCTGTTGTCCTATTTTGCTGCCAACTAGACTTTCCAAAAGCTATGTCAACTAAGTTTTCATATGTTACAAGAATCTGATACCAAAAAAAGGATATTCTAGATAATCAATTCCAAGACATTTCTTTAATATGGCATTTTGGAGGATTTAGATGGAAGATAGAAAACGCAGTAATTTCTTTGGAAAATTTGTGTTAATATATAAAAATTTGAACTCCATATAGATTCTAAACAGAGTGGAAGGCGGCTTATTTCTAACCCCAGCCATTCTGATCTTTTGAGACTCAACCTCTTTAGGAAGTGGGGGAAAGACAGGATTCTATGAATAAAGGCAATTAGCATTTTCTTTATTGTTTTCAAAGATTTACCACTGAATCCTCTTCTATAATCCAAAGGGCAGTGTAGATAGTTTTAAGCCTAAGGAATATTCAGAGACTCCCTTTGTGGCCTTGGTAGGATGGTAGGATGCAGACGAGGAATAGGATCAGGTTCCACATCAGATGGACTGCTGCTGTCACACAGTCTTACTGAGGGGCTGCATGGCATAATGGGCACTGCAGTTCACCGATTACTAGGTTCAGATACTCTCCCTAACCTTCCTGGCTTCAGAATCTTTTGATTCCATCTCTCCTAGAATTTGTTTTGTACTGATAATTAATTCCTGGTTGGCTTCAGCTCTGCCAGTGGTAGGGGTATGTCTTCTTTCCAAGAAGTCGTAAATGATAGTCAATCAAAAGGCCACATAGTATGTTGGATTCCCTCTGTGGCTTAAAGTTTAGAATCAAGTCCAGTGTCTCCTCAGTGCCTGTACTGCTGGTCCAGGCACTATCCTGAGTGCTCTTACATAATTCAAATTCAAAATAGCCCTTTTGTGCTAGGGATAATAGTAATATGTAATGCGTAGTAGGCTCTTTCTTCATAGTGATATGCAGACCAGTCTAGTTTTATCTTAGGACAAAATAGAAGTTTGAATGAACTAACTTCTCCAAGTTTACAAAATCACAAATGAACAGATCTCTGCTTAGTTTTGTGAAAAGAACTAGGACTTGTAAATAGAATATTTATATTTCAGTGTTCTCTCAAGAAGCATATAGTATATTATCACTGAAGATAGACAAGTACACAATTTCTTTCCTCCAAGTAGTCATAAAGTAGTAGTGGGTGAAAGAGCATTTATTATTGAGATAATGCCAGGTTTCTAGAAGAAAGTAAGGGTGACAACACAGGGATATGAACTTCCAAAGAAGCAATGCCTAAACTGAATTTAAGAGCAGTATGCAATGCACCAGTGACATATTGACCATAAGTACCTAGCTTATGCTCTCTGTGGATTAGACAAGCTTAGAAAGGTGAGCAGAGGTTAGATCCTAGAGGATCTATATTTTTCTCATTTTCTATTACCTACCTCAAAATTGAAGCTCAATATGTGTTTCCTCCTGCCTAACCAAAAAAAACATCAAATCAAATCCTTCCTTGGTGAATGTATAAACAAGGTTGAACATATCTATTGGCCCAGGAATACAATAGCATACTATCCAGAGACTCACCTACTAAGTATATAAAACAGAGGTAACCAGTATTTTTAAGAACCCTTAAGTCACCCATACTCCATCATTGCCAAAGCAGTCATGATTATTAGAGCACACATCAGCACAAGAGCAGACATTTCTTGGGTGTACAAAACAATATTTACAATAAGCAAGGACTTAGGCTCTCTTCAAAGCCTGTGAGAAGTTACTGGATCATGGGA
Source organism: Lasiurus cinereus (assembly GCA_011751065.1). Classification (NCBI taxonomy): domain Eukaryota; kingdom Metazoa; phylum Chordata; class Mammalia; order Chiroptera; family Vespertilionidae; genus Lasiurus; species Lasiurus cinereus. The sequence goes on from JAAGEH010002531.1 coordinate 36,147,319, forward strand.
AGCTAAAAAAGAATGGGACGACTGCTTTTTACCTTCTTGGTATTCAGTAACAATAGGTGTTCAGAAGATAAGTAGCTGAGCATGGCAAGGACATGACTAACATCATTTTGTTACAATATTGATGAGATAGATGCCTTAGCAACCTAACTCTTGTTTGTATCCATTAGCCTGTGCTGAAATTGCTTTCACTATACATCGCTTTATTGAAAGTCCCAGAACCTATGGATGTTAAGTGAGAACTCTTTAATAGCGTTGTGAATACTGTGCAGCCTGTTCTCAATAACAATTAGCAAGTTACACTAGCTTCCAGAAATAGCTTCACAATTATGTCATGTATATACTGCCCTCCATGGTGTCTTTACTTTGCCCTAAATTAATCCCAAATTATCTGAAATGCCACTCCAATGTCAGAAAAAAAAAAGGGAGAGTTGGAAATATATTTCCTGTGATTTTAAGAGTACAGTTAAACATCTTACTCTGGTTAGTCCTCATGCCTATGGTGTATAATAAAAATCAAAATGAACTCTCAAGAGCCTCCTAATTTTTGTTGTCAGATGAGTGAAAGTTTATTTAAAGGTTAAAAAAAAGTGAAGTTGACATCTTTTGAGTAAGATGGTAATAGAGAAATGTTTTTTTCATATTTTGTCAAGATCAGTTTGGGGAAATATTTTATGTTTTTTGGTGGTTGTTTTGCAACTTAGGACTGTTCAGTTTCTTGCTATTTCCTTGAGTGAGCCTTCAGTAGTCTAAATTACTTATTTTAGGTAGGAAGTCATTAATTCCCCCAGAGATGGTTAAAATCTGATTCTGAATGAAAGTGACACTTATTAATTACAATTATTTTTAACCTCAACTGAAAGCCTTCCGATGCCCAAACATTCTGGCAAGTGGCTATCTTTTTCTGTCCAAAATGTCTAAACTGTCCCATCATAATAATCAGCAAATTTATACCATTGGAAAATATGAAAAGACTTGTATTTTCATATTGCTTTCTTTTGGGTGGTATGGTCTTTCTATCTTGTCATCCCAGCATAGATTTAACAGGCATACCTTTGTTAGACCTGTTACTAAAAAGAATTCAACCAAATGAATTGCAACAACTAGGCAGAGGTGGGTAAATGTAGGTTTATAGTTGTTTGTGCAATAAATAATAGAAGAATTAATACAAGAATAAACTATGTTTCCCCATTGTAATGTAAACCTACTTTTGCACACCCATGTATTTGTAGTTGAATTTTGAACTCAAAAAGTATTTCAGATGTGAATGGAAAAACTGTCTTAGTTTCCTTTGATGTCTATTATAAATCCTCACTGCTCCATTTTATTACCAGTTGATGTGAGACTAGAGAAAGTCAATTTCTGATTTCTAACTACTCAAAAGAATTCAAAATAGTTGCTTAAGACCTTTGAATTTAACATAGTAGAAAAGCAAAATCTGCAAGTCTGCTTTCCATTCAGAAGATTTGTATTAATATCCTTAACCATACAGATTTGTCTGGAGTGGGCATGGGCGATCATAAGTATTGGAAATAAGGGTAGTCACCAAGCACACTTTGTAAAGTATGAGAACTACAAAATACTCAGGCACTAATAGTGTTTGAAATTGCTCTGGCAAGGGGAGTGGCCTAGTGGCAAATGTGTAGTGATTGAGGATTTTTACTCAAATGCCAAAATGTGTAATTTATGAGCCACTTTGATATTTTTGATGAAATACTATGTCTAGGTCAAATGCTGGAAAAATAATATGCAAAGATACTAAACTGTTTAAAAAGAACTGTTTAAGGCATGAAGGATTTCAAGAAGGCTGGCATCAAAATAGAAATATTGGCAATATTAAAGTGTTAAAGGAAAGTAATCTGCGAGCTTTGAGTAGGACCAAAATATTTCACCTTGGAAATTAAAAATTATGAAATTAGAATAATCACATTATTTAATTAGGGCTCCTGGAAAACGAGATAGTTTTTTCCTTTTGATTTTACTTCATAAAAATATTGCTTATTCTTTGCTTGTTTTTCACTTAATGTTTTGAATTCACAAATGGAACCTCTGTTAAATCTTGGAAAATAGTGTCCCGAGACTTGTATGTTTAAGATTATAATCCTTTCTAAATAATAAAGAGCTAATATGACCAAACAACAGAGCAACCATTAGGACATCCTTTCAGATGAAGCCAGGGCTGCGAGGGCCAGCCAGGGCTTCAAGGGCTGAGCCTCTTGCATGAATTTCGTACATCAGGCCTCTAGTATGAAAATAAAGAGTCCTGGATAGGTGGCTCAGTTGGTTAGAGCATCATCCCATACACCAAAAGGTTATGGGTGCATACAAGAGGCAACCAAACAATTTCTCTACATCAGTGTTTCCCTTTCTCTAAAAAGCAGTAAACATATGACAATAAGAGCTGTAGATCACAAAAATATTCAGGTAATAGATTCGTTTTCTAAAAATTCAGTCCTATGAATAATCTAAACCTCATTCAGAGATTTCTGTTAATGTGCCATTGTTCTCTAATTCAAAGACAAAATAACTTGATTACTTATAAACCCATCATGTAAAACAGCATTTATACTCTGGCAACTCCAAAAGTCATTGAGTTTTAAGTATTATCACAAGCACCTTTTCAACGAAGTGTAATTTAACCTGTTAACACTTAGAAGTTGGACATAGAAAACTAGAGATATTGAATCCTTAGGCAATTATTTTGACCTGCCATGAATAATAGAAATAGTAGCAGAACTCAGAATAATTATTGTGCTCCCAAGAAATGTGAAAATCTCTTGGCATTTCTCCCTCACAAGGTAGAGTCCATAACTCCCTACTCCTAGAAAAGTGTGAGAATTGATTGTCATTTGTAGCATCAGGGTATACAAGATAGAGCAAGACCAATACAGCTCCTATTGCCATGGAACCTGTATTTAAGTGAAGACCAACTAACCAAAAAGTTAATTAGGTAAGCATACCCAACCTCTAGTAAGGACCTTGAAGAAAACAGGATTATTTAAATGGAGTGGTCAGAGAAGGCCATTCTGAAGCATGAGCTTAAAGGCAGAAGGAATAGCATATTCAAAGACCCAGAGACGGGAAAAGAGCTTGGGACTTGAAGTAGTCAAGAAGTTTATTTGACACTAGCATAAAAAATATTCTAAGTGAGACAAAAAATGGTGTGAATTGGATAGAAAAGCCAAATCAGGCAGTGCTTTGAACTAAAGAAAAGGCCAGCAGACTCACTACACAACTGGAGCAGGTTTAGTAGTTTCTCTAAAGCTGTTGTGTTGCATACTGGACCTGAACACAGGGAAGGGAAGGCTAGAAGCTTCAGGGTGGATTAAAACCCAAAACCAGTTCTTAACTCCTCTGATTTGGTGCTGTAGATGTTCTGAAGAAAGACCAGACCACTTCATCTTGGATGGTAAACACATACCTCTGACCCAGAAATCAAAAGCTGAAGGAGAAGGTGGTGGGCCCAGCTGTTGCCTGAGGCTAACAAAGCAGCACGGTCTGTGACAACAGATCTAAGCGAACAATATGGCTGTTGCCTCACCTCTGCCCTCCACATTTCACACAAGATTCTCCTGTAGCCCCCTCTACCCAAAACCTTATAGGGAAAGGAGTTCTAGGAAATGTAGGTCAGCCTAACCAAGTTGACACATTTCTAGGTCATTGTGACCTCTAGGACCCTTCCACCTGGATCTGTGCCCAGCAACTCAAATTTAATGTTTCCCAAACTAAGCTCTTTATCTTCACTTCTAAACATGCTTCTCCTATGTTTCCCTATTTTTGTAAAAGATACAACTTTCCTTCTATGATCAAAATTTCTAGTCCACTAAACTCTTCTTTCCTCATTTCCCTCTGTTGCTCCCACCAATCTGTAACTTAGTCATCATTTTTATTTCTGCAGTGCCCATCCCTGTTGTATGATTTCAAACTCACCAGGTGATTACACAATCCCACATATTGATTTCATATTTAGCTTGATATAAGCCCCATTCTGGAACCCCAGAAGTATAACAGGGCATTCTCCCTACAAAGACACAGGGAGTGAGTTATGGTGCAGGAGCCAGCATGCTGATACCATTATTTAAAACCAAGAAAAACACTGTAGACAAGATGAAAGATCTAATAAAAAGGTGTTCTTATTCTTGATCCTAAAACTTTAACAGCTGGGCTTTCCCATGTGGAATAATGTTACATAAATAACTCAGACAGGAAACAGAGGGGCTGTGAAGAAGTCCAACAAAATGATAGATGATCTTGGATACTCTGAATATCACACCCAATGGAGTTAACAAAAATTTTTTTAAAGTGGTTCTGTGAAGGTACTGGTGAGCTGGTGCTGATATGACCAGCAGACTTTACAGTACCTGAGTTATATATTACTAACTCGACAGAAATATTCTTTCTATTTAAGCATATTAACACTTACCTACTCCACAGGGACTTTTTTGCAGCATCCAAATTTGTCATATTTTAAAAATATATTTTATTGATTTTTTACAGAAAGGAAGGAAGAGGGATAGAGAGAAACATCGATGAGAGAAGCATCAATCAGCTGCCTCCTGCACACCTCCTATTGGGGATGTGCTGTAATCAAGGTACATGCCCTTGAACGGAATCAAACCTGGGACCTTTCAGTCCACAGGCCGACGCTCTATCCACTGAGCCAAACTGATAAGGGCCAAATTTGTCATATTTTAGTTAGTTGTGGAACTCTAGAGAAATTGGCTCTCAAAAAATAAAGTTGTTCAAATTTTAAACTAAAATAACTCCATTCTTATATTTAATTTTGTCTTACAGGGACAGATATCACTGAATAAGTTCTATTTAGTGTTCTGTCCACATAGTCGAGGTGTAGCTTATGTTACATTTTCTCATCCCACTTCTTCCTTCTACTGAAGTAAGTATACATGGTCTGCAGTTACAGCACAAATGCCAGAGCTAATAGAGGAATGAGGAACAGAACTGCAGTCTAAGAAAGCGAACTCAGCTCTCCTTATGGAATAAGAAAGTGGTGAAAGGGAGCCATATCTGTGTAATAGAATCAAAACTTTGGGGCAAGTCTCATCTCCCTCAGGCTTGGCTTGGCCTGCACTTATATTTCTCAGCAGTTGCTTAAACAGACAAAGCGCTCTTAGAGAATGAAGCTTCATTTGTTTTTTTCCAGGCATTTCCTTGGCCATTCCAGTGTGGTTGGAATTACTTCTTTGTGAAATGTACTCAGGAATCCACCTTGCCAGGAGTTATGTGAGGGTTCCTTTCAGTCTTCCCAAGAGACATTCTGTGATTACAACAGTGGTTCCTTCAGCAGGAAGCATTCAGGGAACATGTGTTTGCTACTTAACCTAATCCTGTTATTACCCTTATTGATGAACATCAGCAAAAATCAACTCACCATTGGCTAATATCATGCAAAGGCAAATATCCGCAACAACTTGAGAGTAGAGAAGGAGAAATAAATAAAACACACTTCAAGGTATTTTAATTGCTCATCACTTCCCCCAACTCTCAGCCCTCCTTCTGTTTTTACTCACTATGATGCTTTTACCCCTGATCACCCCAACACAGTATGTTGCTAAGCAAGAGATACCTCTGTTTTCCATTATTTATTCTTTGTTTTAAGAAACTATTGACCTCTGAGTAATAAGCCTTGTTCTTGAGGGATAGTGATAAAGCTCCTTCAGAGTCATATGGGAGTCATATTTTCATGACACCTTTCGTTTCATATTTAAAATGACTTAAAAATTTACTCATTACAAAGTTTAAATCTATGAATTGCAGAAAATTTACAAAACACAAATACACAAAAAGAAAAAAATAAATGTTTCCAGTAATCCTACCAGTCCAAAATAACCATCATTAACTATTCATATATAGATAGCCATATAAAGATAAAGCATATATAATTTATTTTCATAAAATAGTGCATGCTATTTTATGGCCTCCCCCCTTAACAATATATCATGAATGCCTTTACATAAATTATAAATTTTTGCTATTATAGCCTTTTAATATAATTGGAGAGTATTTCACTATAGAATACAACATAATATATTGGAAATTATATTTTTCTACTTCAGAAATGATACATTTAAAAGAACAGCATGGCACAAATCACACCAGTGTCCACTAAGATTAATTTGTATCACACACTTGCTTAAGTTAAATGCATATCTAAGTTTGCACTTTAGGCCTGTGTGAGCAGGGTTTGGTGTTTTTTGTTTGTTTGTTTGTTTGGGGCAAAAGAATTGACTGCTTCTATTTATTTCAAGCACACTTGAAAATAGCCCCCACTCCACTTTTACCCTTAAAAAGTTTAATACTCATATCTTGTCAACCTTTAATAGAGTAGGTCACAATTCATTTTAAATCATTCCCTCTTCCACTACCAGGAGTCTTCATTGAAGTACCTGCCTGCTTTAGACAGGGGAATCCAATTCTATTAAACATTGCAATGCACTGAGCAAAACAGAGTTGTTCCCCAGGGTAGACAAAATAAGTTGGACATTGAGACATGAGAGAGGCAGAATAGTAGCAGACAGAGAAACTTGTAAAGCCCAGAATGTGGGCATGTCATACGACTGAGCAAAACACCACTGGATGCAACAGCCTGAATGTCCTATAGTGATCTGTCTACAAACATCTTTGCTGCCACCGTTTTTAGTCATTCTGAGTGCAGTGTAACTGTAGCTCCATTTTAATCATGGAAGTTATGAGGGATAAATTTATAGAAATTTTATAAATAAATTTTCTATAAAATTTAGAGTTTATTTGTTTATTCTACAAAATGGGATATTTATGCAACTATTAAATGTATAGAGGAGTATTGACATGGAAGGATGCACACAATATATTAAGTGATGAAATCATGAAATATGCACTGTGATCTTTTAGTTTAAAGAATCCTATATATTGCCCTGGCTGTTTTTGGCTCAATGGATAGAGCATTGGACTTCAGGTTGAAGGGTCCCGGGTTCAGTTCCAGTAAAGGGCACATGCCTGGGTTGTAGGTTCAATCCCCAGTAGAGGACATGCAGAAGGTAGCTGATCAATGACTCTCTCTCATCTTCAATGTTTCTATTTCTCCTTCTCCCTTCCTCTCTGAAATCAATAAAAATATTTTTTAAATCCTGTATATGCACACACATGTGCACACACACATTTATATAAAAATAAAAATTCATACCAACATGCTATTAATGGCTTTCTCTATGAGGCATGAATAATTGGTTTTATTTCCTATTATTTTTTAAGTCTGTGTTTTTATGGTAAACATATATGATAAAATAAATGGCAAACAAATGCATTTGAATTTTACACTCTACTTTTTTTCACGCTTGATATTTTCAGATCATCAGACTCCTTTTTCAACTTGCTTTATTGACTTTTTTCCTTTTTTGTTTCATTCCCATGAGAATATAAAATGTCTTTCATTTTGTCTCCAAATCTGTTGCTCTATCTTTCCTTTTCCTTACTTTCTCCCATACTCAATTTCTCAAACTAAATGTTTCATATGAACTTAAAGTATTTAAAGTTGGCCATTCCTTATTTGCCTTTGGAAATCCAGAATGTGAACAGTATTTAGTAAACTTTCATCCATCATGTAAATTCTTAATTCTTTGAAGAGGCACAAATGGACTGAACTTACCCCTAATGCCCTGACTTTAAGCACTTTCAACCATCAAGAAAAGTAAATCATTTAAGTTTAGAACTGACAAGAAACAGACTTAGTTATCTCTAACGTATATGCTAAAGAATGGCCTGCCAAGGGTTTTGTGTAAAGGCAAAAGATAATAAACCTAAAATGTATATACTAGTCAATAAACATTTCAAATATACAACAAAGTGAGTGGTCCAATTCTAGAAATAAATGTCTTGCATTGAATATAAAATTAATGCCAACTTAATGAGTTTTTCTGAGTGAAGAAACTCAGTTCTCTATCTAAAATGAAATGAAATGTATCTATCTGATATTAGATGATGCAAAGATATCAACTAAATAAATTTTCCTGATTACCTGGTTTATGACAATAATGACAAATGTATCTCCATCCATTTTACATGCTTTTAAAGTACTGGAGAATTTGACATTTATTGCATCATTCAGTTATGTATATTTTGAGGCTTTTGAAGAAAACAAATCATTTGATAACTCTTAGTAAGAAAATCTCTACATGAATGATATTATACTAGTTATGTATGGCTTTAGACATTTAAAAATGTTGTCCTATAATACTGTTAATTACTGAACCAGGTTAATATATGGCATATGGAAGAGGGAATTATAAATGAGTTGTGGCTAATGATTGAAGTCTTCTTTCTTATCTAATGAGTTATTCTATCTTACTCACTAAGAGTGTGTAGCATATCAAAGGGAGGTCTAGATATTAACAATTAGATAAGGAATAGATGTGGCAATGAGGCATAACTTATTAGTTTTAAGATTGTTAATAAGCATAATTTATTGACTGAAAAACTTCAAGAATTAATTCCACTTTCCAAATATGCCACTTCTTTACTATCCATCAGAACTCTATCAAAGAGAATGGAAAAGCATAATGATTGAACACTTTTGATGGATATCTGGTGTGACCTGGCCATCAAAATATAAATATATGCTCACTCAATACTGACTTTTTCCTCAGAAAAAAAAAAATCCATGCCAATCTCAAGAAGAAATAGACTTCTGCCTTCTATGGAAGTTAGAGCCTTGACCCCAACTCTGGCACTTTCATGGAGATCATGTATGTTTGAGTGATGTGTAGTTAGCAAGTTTTCTGGACTGGGTGGACCCTTTTGGAGTGCCAGCCCGGCTTATGTCTTAGGGAACAGCCCCACATGGGACAAATTTTTCCAGGTGTGGGTGATACCTGGCCAATGTAGACAATTAGATTTTTTCCTTCAGGTACTGGAGCTACAGGAAGCTTGAAGTAATGGAGTGAAGATGCATTAAAGGAAGCATTCTGATGTGCATTCATGAGAACCCTCAAAAAAACTTACCTACTTTTTTTCCTTTCTTTTAAATTTTTTCACACTTAAATTAGCTGAATTTTGTCTATTTTGTTTGAAACTAAAATACTGTATCTAGCACACTCCTTTTGGGAAACCAATTAGGATTCAAATTACATAGTATTAGTTTATATCCTCAGGCTAATTGTCAAGCGCCCCTCTGAATAACATCATCCAGGACAAGTGACTGACTGGCTGTTTCCCATCTTCAAACTAGGACCAAGACAACTTGATGAAGTCAAGCAACAGCTAAGTGATGATTTTAAACACTGGAAAACTCCACAAGACATGACTCAAGTGGCATCTACTCTACTTATGACTAGTCATAATTATACATCTTATTTCTCAAGAACTTTACATGCATTCAAGTCGCTGAATAAAGAGAGAGTTTTTGTAATATCCTTCAAAGTATCCAGATGTTTGTAGGTAAGTCATAGGTCATCGTCCTATAATGAGAAACAACATGTGAAAGGGAATCAAAGGATGCTTATAATTCCTGCCAGCTTGCCTTGACAGTCCATCCACTCCTCCAGACAGCCTTTTGATATAAGAGACTGGCAGAAACCATTTTTTTCTGCTACACCAAGCGTTCATTAAATTTGCGGTAATTAAGATAATAGCAATGGCTTAATTACTTGTGCTTTTATCCCGTACTCTTGGGTGTTATGCCTAATTGAACTACAACTACATCTTGTAAGAAAAAAAGGAGGGGAGGAAAAAGTATGAAGTTTTTTGATGGCTGCTTAAATTAAAGAGTATTATAAAGAACCTAAATCACAGTTAACATCTGAGCATTCACAGTGCTGGGCACTTCCAATGCACTCTTTCCTCATCCTAGAAACCACCCAACAAGATAGGTGCTGTTATCTTTTAATTTACAGATAAGCAATAAAGCATAGAGAGATTTAATAACTCATCCATGGTCACATAGAGTGAATGTGGCAGAGTCTGGATTGGAACTCATTCAGTAGACCACCAAATCTGTCTTCTTGAGTCTGAGTCCAGATTGCAGATCATTACTTCCGGTTATTTTCACATTGATATTCTGATCCTTAAGGTTTCTCAAACAACAGGAAGCAGAAAATGGTCAGCACTTTAGGCTCCCATTTGAGTAGCAATTCTTTGGATTCTTCCTGAGACTTCATTTGAATAAAGGGCTTCACTCTTAGAAAATGTTTGAAAACCACTAATCTAATCCACTCTTCTCATTTGACCTGAGGGCCCAAAGTATTTCCAAGATATAGTTAATAATTGGTCAATCTGAAACAAGAATATAAATTTCCTAATCCTTCTCTATTTCCTTTTTCATTGAGTTTATTCCAGATTACACTAACTCCATTTACTAGGATGATTTCAGATTTGAGCAAAGAGAAAGACAAATACCATATTATTGCACTTATATGTGGGATCTAAAGAACAAAATAAAAACAGACTCATATTGCCGAAACCGGTTTAGCTCAGTGGATAGAGCGTCAGCCTGCAGACTGAAGTGTCCCAGGTTCGATTCCAGTCAGGGGCCTGTATCCTGGTTTCGGGCACATCCCCAGTAGGGAGCGTGCAGGAGGTGGCTGATGGATGTCTCTCTCTCATCGATGTTTCTGACTTTCTATCTCTCTCCCTTCCTCTCTGTAAAAAAATCAATAAAATATATAAAAAATACAACAACAACAACAACAAAAAACACTCATAGATACAGAGAACAGATTGAAGTGGTGGTGTTGGGGGTTGGGTGAAAAAGATGAAGGGATTAAGAAGTAAAACTTGGTAATTAAAGAATAGTCAGAAATGTAAATTATAACAAAGGAAATATAGTCAATATACAATATTGTAATAACTATGTACGGTGCAAGATGAAATATGGAGGGACCACTTTGTAAAGTGCATGATTTTCTAACCACTATGCTATACATCTGAAACTAATACAGAATAATGATGAATGTGAACTGTAAATGAAAAAAAAAGGAAATATTACTCTCAATCTTTTTATCATTAAAGAGGGACTATATTGACTAAAATATAACCCAATAGATTCTGGTATGGTCTGGTCCAGAATTGTGAATAGGACTTGCAAAGTTTTCTTAGCTCTGTCATCCATATTTTTGTTTTTGCTTTCCCCTTCTTTCATCAGAGCATTAATGGTTATAGCAATTTCAGAATTTTCCCCTTCACCATGCAATCCACAGCATAAAAAAGAAGAAAAAAAAAAAGAGCGAGGTCTCTCCCTTAACTTCTGATGAAGAATAGGAATACTCTTTCCCCATAATTCTCTAGCAAAAATCCCTACACCGTTGGCCTAAGTGAGATCTTGTTCCTGTTCCTAAATCAATGACTATGACCAGGAGAAATCAGATGCTCCCATTGGCCCAAACTACCCAAATTACAGGGCCACTGATAATAAAAGAAATTAAGGCTCCCAACGGAAGCACATGCTGGGATTGTGGGCTAGATCTCCAGTAGGAAGTTTGGAGGAAGCAGCCAGTGATGTTCCTCATCTATGTTTCTCTCTCTCTCTCTCTCTCTCTCTCTCTCTCTCTCTCTCTTTCTCTCTCTTTTCTTCTCTCTCTAAAATCAATAAAATATATATTTAAAAACAAATAAATGAGTGTGTCTGTTTTGGTCAAAGTTTGTTTATAAACCCTGAAATTTGAATTTCATAGAATTTCCATGTCATAAAATATGTTATATATATAATTTAAAGATCTAAAAGTCATTCTTAGTTTGTGGGTCATATAGAAATAGGCTCTGGGTCATTTTGGTCTGTGGGTCATAGCTTGTCAATCCTTGTCATGTGGAGACCCAAATGGTCTGCACCTGCCCTGTCTGAGGCATAGTCATCTGCCTTTCTCCCTGACTATGCCTGAGCCTAGTAGTCTACTCACTACCAACTAGAGTCTCAAATTAGCTGAATTACTGGTGAGCCAGTCTGCTCACTATTGTCATTCTTAAAATGTGCTGGTTCTGCTATTCTAGCAACAGCTTTAGCCTCTCTTAGAGAAAATACTTTGTAAATGTAGAGAAATCAGTTGTATTTCTAGCATTGATGTCCTCGTTCTTCTGGCAAATGTACAATTCTGAAGTAGTGTGTTTTTATTTTGTTGCTGTCCACTCTTCATTTTCTATATGAGGAGTTTTCCTTCACAAATATTCTGAAGAAAATGAAAAAAAAAGAAAAGGAAGAAAAGTGTAAAGCCTATTGGGGAATTAAATGGTATAATTATGTATGACACCAAAATAAATAAAGGCATTCCTTCTTCCAGTCTTGCTTCCTACTAATGACTCTAATAACTGAAGTGTTAGGTTTTAGTAAATAGAGCAGAAGTGAACTCTCTGGAGATGAAAGCAGCTATTGAGATTCATACCTGCTGAAATAGAAGGTGTCTCCTCCCTTTTATGGCTGACAGATAGACCCATAATGAGCACATTTTGTAGCTGGAGAGCAAGAAAAAGAAGATGAAAGGAAAATCTTCTGAAGGCTAGAAAAAAAGGGAAAATCCCACTAATGCAGTGAAGCCCCTTAAATTGTTTTCCAAGAGACAAAAAAAGAATACTATTTAAGGCCACATTGGCTGTTTGAGTTAGTTTGGCTTTGGAAGATACATATTGTGCATGGGAATATAAGGATGTCTGCTGGAAACCAGTTTCACACAGTGAACAAAGGAGTCATCCTAATCTGAGATTAACCAATGTTCCCTATTCACCACAAATACTGGCTTTCCAATACTTCAAGTGAGGGGCTCTTTATGTATTGGTTGAAGCATCCCTTAGGACATCTAAAAGATTAAGACTAAGTGCAGCTTTAAGGTTTTTTCTTTCTCGAAAAAAAAAATGCATATAGATTTTTAAAACATGGTGACTGCAATAGCATCAGTTATTTTAAATTAATTAACCTATCAATAGTTTTCAAACACCTTTCTGCAGCATGCCTCATTATCTTAATGTCTATTAAATAACAATTTTATTTTTTCTTATGTCCTAAAAAAAAAAAGTTGAATAGTAATAAAATTCGCTCTAAAACCCAAATAGATTCTGTGACTTTAAATGTGCTCTAAAGCCCAAATAGGTTCTGTGACTTTAAATGCAAATTAACAAACTGTTCCTGAGGCTAGTGAGAAGGATTGTTACCATCATGCTGTTATTTAAAATGAATTTTAACCCCTTAGGCTGACAACAAACACAAACCCAGATTGCCACAAAGAGAAGCCAAGAGGCCTGTTGAAATAAAATCTGCTGTTTCCAGTAGAAAGCAGAGTGATGCAATAGAGCCACAGAGAGCAATACTGAAATGCTGAAATCACAGATATAATGGAGATAAGATTGAGGAAGAACAACAAAGGAAGATATGAATGAAATTTTACCTCGGGTAGAAGTGATTGGGGAGCCTTTCACACACTGCTGAGGTAGCCAGTGTTTCTTATAGTCTGCCTCCCACACACACTCCAGTCCATTGATTATTTCATGTGTCCAATGATTGATGCTGCTTTGGCTCCAGGAACTCACCCTGGGATCTGACAGGAAATAGTAGATTGCTTATTTATTTTTAAATTAGCAAACCAGTTAAGTCCTAGAATCCTTGAATTTAAAAATTGGGTCTCATCTTAGAAGCCACCGGACATGGGAGAAGGCTAAATCATGTTCTGCTTATTATAATATGTTTATTTAGGACTCTCCACGTTATCACTGGCTCTGCAATACCTTAAATGAATCATTCCCTGTACCCTCTTCTTTCCCAATGCTCAATTCTTCAACAGTATTCATGATGCAGGCTAGTTCATAGTCGTGGCTTGTTAAAGAGTCTGTATGTCTCTGCTGTCCCAGCCATCGCCAATCCTGCTCCTTCTGAAAGGTGGCCGGGTGCCCAGGGAATGAACGAGCTACTGCCTGGTAGAGAGGGGAATCAAAGACTGGCACTTGGCAGGGACCTCCACTCCTGCAGCTGCTGAGTGCTAAATTATGACTGATGTGCTTCTCTAGCCGTGCACAGCAGGGCCGGCCGAACGCAGCTCCGAGCCTCTCCCCTGGCCCTTAACACAGGGCCTGGGTTTCAGAGCTGAAATAAAAAGGGCAGACTGGACTGGCTTCTGCTCAGGCAGAGCAGTGAGCATGTCATCCTGCACAGATGCTGAAACTCTGTGGACATGTTTTCTGCTCTTCATGTGTGTGCAAACATGGGTAGTCTCCCACCGAGAGGCTAATGTGATTGCTTGAGAAGCTTGGTGGGTTTTGCATGGGTATACTAGTATACATTTTTCCACTTGAGCTTCTGGCACACCACTTAGAGCTCTCATAAAGCAGAGGATGGCCAGTCTCAGGGAGAGACTACAGTGAAAGGGTGAGCCAGCTTTCCTTCCTTCTGCTTAAAGTACTGTGCTTCCACACAGGCTGCTTTAAACCTGGCATTAGATGCTCTGTAGTACACTAGCAAAGTGTGTCTGCTGGTTTAGTATTCATTTGTAAGAGGCAGGAAGCGTTCCTAGAAAGAACCCAGGCTCCAGGACCCCATGCATGACTGTAAGACTGAAAAGAAGTGAGCTTGTTGTACCTTCATTTTCTCATCTGCCTCCTGCATTTATTGTGTAGATACCTAGATTGCTAGTCCTGGTCATTACCTACAATTTTAGGATGAATTTCCTGCAATGTCGATATAAATACTATTGCATGAATAGTCAAATTTTAAATTATACCCATCAGAGTGGGGTAAATTCCACTCCAAAGTCTTCTTTTCCCCACAGCTCTTACATGAAAAAAAAAAATAGGTTTTTATCTTTTCTTTTTTATCTTTTTGGGTAATTTTCTTTTAACAGCCACTTAGAGCACTAGGTGACAATAGTTACTGTCAATTGATTTCTCTTTCCTATTGTGACAAACTTTAGTAAAATTTAGAAATTTTAAGATCAGATCTACCTGTGTTGGTATATAACACTAAAACATTCTGTGTGGCTTTTATTCTCTTTCTTCTCAAGATAATGAACTCAAGGAAATATAATTTAAAAACCAAAATTCCAATCAAGATAAAAAACGCACACACGTTTTCCCCCATATCCAGCTGAAATCTTTTTTCCACTCATCTTTCCAGAGGAAATTCACCTTGAGCAAACTAAGAAATCTCCTGTTAATTGTTCATGTTGGTTTCTGATTGACTACATTCTAAACAACTGACTCATTGGCATTTCATTTGGTAACTGGTTGCTTCGCTGTAATATGGATACTGCATTTGAGTATGTCCACGCTTTAGAAATGTTCCAAAAAGAATTGGAAAGAAGCTCTACCCTAAAGGTAAACCCATAAAAAAAAAAAAAGCTGATATGTTGGTATTAGAAGTGCTCTTCATATGTTTCATTATACATTTCAACGTTCTACCTGACAAATCCTTCAAGACGTGACTCTCCAACATTCCTTTTTACATGTAATCTTCAAGACAATAAGGGAGAAAAATCAAAGTAGATTCTTGTCTCTGTAGATTGTTTTTCATGGTGACAAAGTCATCTCAGAAAAGTTGCTTTAATGTAACACAGCTACTTGCAGTGGCAGCTAAACCCCACTAGGGAGTCAGGAACTTTCTGAGACTCTGCTTTTAGTGAATCCATTCTCTCTTCTAGGTTGCTGGGGTTTATTTAATCCCATACTGTTTAATAAGAATGTGATGTGAGCCACATACAAACTCAAAATTTTCTATTGATTATGCTAAGTAAAAAAAAAAGACTGAAGTAAATTTTAATAATATATTTAACTTAATCCACTATATCCAAAACATTATTTCAAACTGAAAGCAATATAACAAATTACCAATGAACTATTTTATGTTATTTTTGTTGACATCAGTCTTCAAAATGGAGTGTGTATTTTGCACATGCTCAGTAGTCATGTGTGGACAGTCGCTTGGGTATTGACAAGGCAGGTTTTATCCATTACTTTTTATCGGAACATGTAATGGTGCCTGAGGGACCAAAGGTAATGATACCTCCCTCTCCAAACAATAAGTAGCTCTTATTTTCACCAAATAGAATCTAAACTAAAACAGGAAGTAAACTAGGATCCAGGGATCTAAACTCATCAATGGCCAGAAGAAGCAGAAGGAGGTTGATGTGGCTGAATCATCATCTGCTGCTTAGGACACTGCTGTCTTTGGAATTAGTGGAGACAGGGGTATCCTTTCCTGCTTCTCTCCTCATAATCAAAGTCAGCCTCAGAATATTTGAGAAACTGTTCTAATTCTGAGCCCAACAAATAATAATAATAACAATAAAAACACAGCACTAGTATGGAAAAGAGTTCCAGATGAAGACTTCAGAAGCTTCCCAAACTTACCCTCAAAACATCATTTTGGGAGCAGTGCTTCGTTCAGTGTGCTCAGTTCCATGCTGTGATCTGGATGAACTTCCCTGCCAGCAGTCCTACATTTAGGGCTCAAATGAGTGTAAGAACAAAGCAGTACTAGACCCCATGTGCACTGGAGTTCACTAGACATATTTGACAAGGACTCCCATATCCAAACTTCCACCCATGGTCAGAAATTACCAGAAGCTTTATGGAATTTCAAGGACTGTAAAGAGAGCACCTTGATCCAATAACAGAACACTTGGATATACTTGAGATAGCCATTGGGGAATTCCAAGCTCATAAAAATTATGAGTCAGTTCTCACAGAGGGTGTGAAATTGATTCAATATATAAAATAAATTACTAAATATGAATAACTTTTTGATTCTTTGCGACTGAAATTAATACTACATATTACTTGGAACATAAATTAAAAGTTCATGGTAAGGTTTAGGATCTGACATATGACTTTATACTATGATAATTAGACCATTATACCTAGTGAAATTACCTTACTTGCTTTTACAGAACCTCACAGACAAAAGTATGTTGATTACCAGAGGGAAAGGAGGTAGAGGGGAGGTGGAATAGGATAAAGGGAGGATAAAAGGTGCTAAACTTGTTCAAGATGTTGCCAGTAATACAAATGGATAGGATGGGGATAGCACCACCACTGCTACTGCACTGGCACACTGTTGCCAAGGAAGACTTTGAGATTAGTAAAGGTGTTAATCCAGTGGAAATCAGCAGAAGTGTGATGTTGATGCTGTAATTGCTGAACTGAAGAAGCAATATCAACTTCTGAGGAGCCCTGAAGAAATAGCTCAGGTCACTATGATTTCTGCAAAAGGAGAAAAAGAAATTGGCAACATCATTTCTGATGCAATGAAAAAGGTTGGAAGAAAGGGTGTCATCACATAAAGGATATTTGAACATTTCCTGATAACTAAGTGCAAGAGCCATCAACTAATGTACTGCTTTCAACTTACTAAGTGTACTGGTTAATACTAGCAGATTTTCTAATCAAAGAAAACAAGATAATTTCAAGAGAAACATCAAAAGTGCTTTATTTAAAGTAATGTTCATTGCTAGCTACACATTTCCCCCATCTTTAGATAATTTGTGGATACCGTCCCAATACAACTTTTCTTGTTTTGAGGCAAACCATTCAGAGACCCAATTTTCCACTTCTTCATTTGTTTTGAAGTGCTGCTCAGAGAGTATGTGTGCCATCAATTGGAACAAGTGGTAATCTGAAGGAGCAAGGTCTGGTGAATACAGATCTTCCGAGGGAAGATCTTTTAATGTGTCTTCTGGTTTTGAAGTGTGTGACGCTGCGTTATCATGAAACAAAATTACTTTGCCATGTCTTCTGGCTCGTTCTGGTTGTTTCACCATCAAAGCTTGGTTCAAATTGATTATTTGTTGTTGATAGCCATCAGTATTAATGGTTTTAGAAGCTCACAATACACCACACCTTCCTTATCCCACCAATGCAGAGTATTGTCTTCTGTCCAAAGCTATTTGGTCTTGCAGTTGTAGTTGATGGTTCAGCTGGATCAACCCTTGATTTTGTGCACTTGGGATTCTGAAAATAAATCCTCTTTTCATTGCCAGTAACAATTCCATACAAAAAGACTTTTTCGTGCCATTGAAGCAACATTTTACTGATGACTTTTCGGTTTTCCATTTGTCTTTCATTCAGTTGATGTGGCATCCATTTTCCTTTCTTTAAAATCTTTCCCATTGCTTGTAAATGATCAGAAATGGTTTCTGAGTAATGTTTAATCTTTCTGAAAGTTGTTTTTGACACACAACTTCATCCAATAATGCTTGTAATTGTTGGTCTTTAAACTTTTTCGGTTGACCTGGACATTCTTTGTCTTTCACATCCAAATCATCACTTTTAAAGTGTTTAAAACAGATTCACAAGTATTTTGAGATGGAACATGTTCACCATAAGCTTCCCACAGCATACAATAACTTTTTCTTCAAAATAAAGTAATGAATTAAAACTTCCTGCAAATTCTCTTTTTTGTGGCATGAAATTTGACTTTTTTTTTTTTCAAATATTGGCCAGGTCAGTGCTTCCTCTCTACAGGTGACAGAGGGACATCTTCTACCTGGGTAGGGCTTTGCTCTTGGAGGTCTTAACCAGTGGAAGGCAGCATGGTGTAGAACTGCCCCACCTTCTCAGTCCTCCACAAATTTGACATTTTTAAGTGTAAAAATACTTATGATGTTAACACATTCAGCAAATTTGACATATAAAGTTTTAAAGCTTGTTGTCAATACAACAAAATAGCATACATATCTAATCATATATATATATATATATCAACATATGTGTAACTCCATCTATTGAAAAAATCCGCATTATTAACTGGTATACCTAGTAATTCACTGAGGCATTTTTACTTCTATTCTGTTAAAATCAGGGTCTGAGTTCTTCCCATTCCCATGAGAAGAAGCAGCCTTGCCCTGGAGAGTAACCACTTCCCACCCCTTCATAACCAGCATGCCAATTTCTGCTTCTAAGAGTTTGACTTTTAAATTCCACATATAAGTGAGATCATGAGCATTTGTCTTTCTGTGTCTGGTTTATTTCACCTAGCATAATGTCTTCCATGTTGTTGCAAATGATAGGATTTCTTTCTATTTTAAGGATGAATAATATTCATATATTCACCTTTTCATATACTTGTTGGCTGATTGTATATCTACTTTTGAGAAATGTCTATTCAGGTCTTTTGTCCATTTTCTAACGGGTTTATTTGTTTTCTTGATATTAAGGTTTTAGTCCCTTTTATATTTTGAACATTAGCCCCTTATCAAATAGATGGTTTAAAAATATTTTCTCCCATTTCATAGGCTGTCTCTTCACCCCATTGATTGTTTCCTTTGTTGGGCAGAATCATTTTAGTTTGAAGCAATTTTATTTGTCCATTTTTCCCTTTGCTGCCCATGCTTTCATACACATTTAGTGGACAAAATAACTGTCTCAGTGTACAATTTAAGGATTATAATTTTAGAATAAAATTAAGATCCACTTTTGGTGTGAAAATTTGACTACAATACTGAAGGGACAGTTTATATGTGAGGTTCCAAGTCCCATTAAGTATTTCTACTAAAAACAAAACAAAACAAAAACAACAACAACAAAAAAAAAACACAGCATGTAGGAAGTGCTTAATGATCTTTCTCTTAGCTGAATTAAAACAAAGTCCTGGAATCAACTTGATTTCTGCCTATTACTGCTGTTCAAGCACCCTCCAAGAATGGATTTTGTTCAAGTTGAACTTCCGCTTTTTCTTATAACACAGGTAGAGCAGACATCCACAATTTAATTAGCCACTTTTTATGGATATTGATGTAAAGAAAACCATTCATCATAGCCACTACTTGCAGCTTAACTTTTTTTTTTTTCTTTCATAGAAACCTCCCAAGAACCTTTCCCCCAGTGCCTAACACTCCTGAAATACATTCATTGACAACCAGAAACAGAATTGGAGGGCAGACCTTAAAGGTCACATAGCTCAGCCACCCCCACTAACACTCTCACTTCCAAACTTCTTCTGTACTATGTCACCTCTCTTAGCTCCCAATGGAATGAGACATTTAAATTACAACAGCCCATTCAGAAACACATAGCAGCTGCCCATTTTGAGTTGGCTTCAGTATTTGTGTTTGAGAGTGGGTCCTGGCTGTCTGATTCACTCCAGAAAATTATTATAGATGATGCAGTTGAGTCATGTGACACAGTTAAAAAAATAAACAACCTTCTCGTTGACACATGACCTACAGCTAAGACAGAGGCTTTATAGTTCATGTGATGAAATATTTGGCTCTGAAGAAATGTCACTAGCTTTGTTTTCCTTAGAATGGAAAGCCAATCACATTTTCATATGAAGCTGAATCTCAACTGTGTCAACCTTGTGGTATCTCATAGACTCGACCCCTCAAAAGTTGTTTTCTGCTCAGCAAAAATAAACTACAAAAGCTTTTTGAAATGAGAGACTTTAGGAGCCATTCTCTACTCTCTCTGTGCTCTCCCTGGTTGCTGGCTTGCAGACCTGGGGCTCTTTACCTGGTGGTCTGATGAGTCATGGCTGGGCGGGGGAGGGGAACGGGGGAGGAGAGAAAACAACAAGGATATTTGGGTGGTTAGACATAGAGGCAATTAGAAAAAAAAATAAAAAGATATAAAAGCAATTAAAACCCTGCTGGGTGGGCTCTTTTCCTGTAAGGCCTGGATGCTGACTTGGAAGATGATAGTGGGTTCTCTTTGTGATGCCTACAAATATTCCAGGAATAGAGGAGAAAGGGAAACTGAAGACAGACTCATCAGGACAGTTCATAGAGTCTTTTTTTTTTTTTTTAAACAAAATTGTTTATTTTTGGTAATATTTTTCACCTTCTTTGAAATCAACTCTTTTTTTCTTTATTGATTAAGGTATTACGTATGTGTCTTTATCCCCTCTCATGCCCTCACCACCCTAGTGTCTGTGTCCTTTGGTTGATCTCTTTCCCTCCCCCACACCATCCACTGCCTTCTTTCTGAGGTTTGAAGATCTGATCAATGCTAATCAGTTTATGTTGTTCATTATATTCCCTAAATGAGTGAGATCCTGTGATATTTATCTTTCTCTGACTGACTTATTTCATTTAGCATTATGCTCTCCAGGTCCATCCATGATGTTGCAAATGGTAGGAGTTCCTTTTTACAGCAGCTCTTAAAGTCTTTGACAGATTTTCAAGAAGGTGACTTTAAAAAAACTTCATTTATAAAATTGTGTTTGAGGAGCAATCTGGACACAAGCCAGCTTGATTGTAGTGGGAAGTGTGTCTGGTGGTGGTCACTAATACAACTCAGTCTCATGTTTCTTAAGCCCGTTGCACCTGTGACCTCATTCTTTGCTGATAACTGTTAGCAGTCATCAACAGTTAGCCAGGCCAAGGACTTCACAGTCCTTTTCAACTCATCTTCTTCATCTACACATGGTGAGTTACTTCTCCAATACTTTTTGTCTCCTCCTTTTGCTATTGTCAACACACAAGCTGAGAGCTTCATCTTCTCTCAATGGAGTCGTGCAAACTTTCTATATTGCTGCCATTTTATCCTGTTCTCCCACAATGATCTTTCAAAATTCAAGTCTAAACACATATCTGCTTAAAAACCTTCAATGGCTCACTTCAGCCGGATTTAAGTTCTTATGTTCTATAAGCCAAAAACCTATATTTGGGAGGCATATAAGCTTAAGAATGTGGGTTCTGGAGTGGGAATAGGAGTCTGGCTAGTCTTTTACCAGTTGTCTGATTTTAGGGAATCACTTAAGCTCTCTGAACTTCAGTCATTCCATTTGTAAAATAGCGATCATAACAGTATTGTGAAGACTAAACTAGATAATACAAAAAACACTTGACATAGTGCCTAACAGCTACTGCTCAATGCTGGAAAGTCTTATTATTGTTGTTGCTCTTGCTTTTACTTTATACCTCTAGTATTTGCCATTTTCTCCCAAACCTCCATATTTTTGGCCATATGCACTTATTTTATGTCCCTGAACAATAGCTTTTGTTTTCTCCCAATTTTTCAGGCCCTGTTCAGGAGGATGAGGCATAGTTGATAGAGAAATGCTTAAAGGAGTTATGGATCATTGGAAGGTGCTAGACTTTTGAGTTGAATTAGGATGATATAATCTAGGAATCCTCCACAAATATGCTGAAGTAAAATCATTGCTAGGGTCAAAGTGTAAGATGGATGGCTCCTTTATCAAGAACTGGAAGAAGGCCAAGTTATAATAGGAGACACATCATAAAAAACTGGACTTTCAAGAAGAAAAAGTTAATAAAACTGAGCATGCAATAGAAAATTCTGCTCTTAGAACACATCTCATTCTGCCAGAAGGGAACAGATCCTTAAAAGTGCTATATACCAGGTTGGGCAACTCTCTTCTTTGTCTAGATTGCCCTTTTTTGTTTGTTGATTCCTTTCCATCTTTCAATAGCTACTTCAATTGTCCCCTTCTCTATTAGCATTTCCCTGTTACCTAACTCCTCCTGGGAGCTAACTGTTGCTTCTTTTAGAGTACATACCATGGTACACTGTAATCATTTTTGGATTAGGTAGGGACTTCTTAGGTCATTGTTAGATACATGGTAAGAGTCAAGTGGGTATCTGTTCAATGACAGCATGTGGAACAAATATTTTCCTAAAATATGTTTTTGACCTGGCTGAATTTTAATTTCTGCTCTTTGAGGTACAAGGTACTTAAAAAGGAAGGAAAACATATAGGACCTTTGCTTGACAATCTAAACAAACAAACAAAAAGCATGTAAGGACACTAACACTTGAATCCAAGTATGGTGGAAAATAAAAATCTGGTCAGAATAAATTGATCACATATAGGTGACATGCTACAAATAGGGAAGAAACATATTAGGATGTCCCATATGAAGCAAATGAAGCAAATCAGGATTCTTGGAAAAAATATAGGAAATGGAGAGCTACTGATCCTGCTGTTCTTAATGCAAAATACTTCATTAATTTTGCTGGCAAATCCTTTCCACCTCCCCATTTCCAATCTGGCTCTCTGGGTCTTCTGCTTACAAATTGGGTGAACTTGAGGCAGTTAGACTCTGAGTCTCAAATTTCTCAAAAGTAAAATGGAGTGGGGAAGGGGTGGGAATGCCACCTGTTATGCCCACTTTATAGGTCTGTTTTGATTTTCAAAAAAGAGAGAGTCTGTGATAGCCTAGTTTTGGCATTTTCATTAGTAATTGAGGTTAGAGAAGAAATGCTGATGTTATGGTTGTTTGTCATGTATTAACTAATGTTAACACTTTGATTAAACTCGAACTCATCATCATTGTGGTAGTCATTTTGTGTTTTCAAATTAAAAGTTACCTAAAATATTGAGTAAATGCTTATCAGAATTCTGAAGCTATTTTACTGCAGTAGTTCAACTCAGAAATGCAATTAATTGCACAGGGCTTTGTGGTTTATGAGAATTTATACCACACACCAAATATCAGAATTACAGAACATTTTAAAGTAAAATAAGGGGCCAAATTAAATGCATTTGTTTATGCTCTCACTTTTTGTTGCTTTATATTGTAAAACTACAGTTTAATTAAGAACATGATATTAATATACTTTAAGTGACTTTATAGGAATTTTACTGCTATTATTACTATAACTATAAATAGTAACAAACTAAGTTACAGAGTAATCCTTTGGGGCTAGTCTTCTCTACAATAGGTAGAGAAAAATAACTGGTAATTCAATGGACATAATTTGAAAATAATGTAATAATGGTAATTATTGCATATAACTGGATTTAAACAACTTTTGGCTATGTTTGCTTAATTTAGTATTAGTGATTGAGAAATATTTCCTGGTTATGTAATCAATATACAAATAACATTTATTAAGTTATTAAAGGTACTTGAGGTATTGAAATACCTTAAACTATTTTCTTATGTTTTACTTATACTTTCAATAATCTGGTAGATAAAGTTTTTAAAATAAAGGTAAATTTTCCCTTTTAATAAATCATATTAATGAGGACTCCAATTAAAGTCATTTGTGAGGAAAGGTGTAACTAGCTAGTTCTATAAATAAATAAATATCTTGCATATTTTGAAATAGGATATGATGCCATCAAAATTCACAAGAACTGTCTGGAAATGTGAGGAATTTTAAACAAGCAATTACTTGTTTTACAAAGTTCACTCAGATGTGCATCAAACCTTTCTTCATCCCTTTATGAATAACCACAGGTCACTATGCAATTTTCTGTGTATCATTTCTAGCTAACATTAAGTTGTAAGTGCAGAAGGAAATAAAATTACATTGTCAGCTTTAGGTACTTAATTTTATAAACCTGGAGTTCTAATTGGAAATAGGATATTAATATGATCCCTAGAAATTGATTGTATTCTTATTTCATGGAACAAGAAATAATAATAAAATTGCTAGCTACTTTAATCAGGAACCATTTGAATACTCATAAAATAAAGATTTTTAGATGTCAAAGCAATGAAACCATATGAAATAAAATGGACCAGCTGACTATTTAAAAGAGTTTCCATGTTTCAAGTTCATAAATAACATAGCTTAGAAGCGAGGATTAATTTTCTCTCAAATAGCATGTTATCTTGTTTTAATGTGATTAACTGTCTCTTCCCTCTTTCCCTCCAACACACACCCTCTGCCCTGGGTCTGATGTTAATCTCTACTCCAATGATTTGGATCTTATCAAGCTTGAGAGCTACTTTGGAAATGAGAGTGCTCTCCAGAAGAACCTGCAAGGCTAGTATTCGTTTTTATAAGCTGCTCTGGGCTAATAAGAGAGCAGCCCAGTTTACACTGATTATCACTTGTGACTGTCTCATCAAGTTGACATTGTACAGGAAGAGAACTCAAAGATTTAGGAGGCTCAGACAACTGGGAGACCATTTCAGTGATTTGCCTTAAAATGCTTTAGGTTTTGTTTTACCTTCTGATGTCTCTAAGATTTCTCCTATTTAGCCAAAAGATTTACATTGTATAAAGAGTCCTTGTTTTAAAAAAGGCCAATTATTGTGCTGGGGGGCTAGGGCTGGGGATGTAGTAGTGGATGAGAACAATGAACTACTTATCCGTCTAAGACCCACAGTGGAGGCAAGGTTGGCATTAGCTAGACAGTACAGAAGAGTAGTAATGGGCCTAAAAGTGTCTTACTTTTTAAAATATGCTCATTCACTGCAGCCTTCTGTTTTGGTACTTACAGGTTATGATCATGTCCTCCTGTCACTTTATGTTTGAATACAATTAATACACACCCATTCCTTCATTTGTTATTCCTTCTTTCAACAAGTATAATTTGAGTGACTTTATCATCTCTCTAACAACTGAGTGATAGAAAGATGAATTAGTCCTACCATCAAGTGTCTTATGATCTGGTGTGGGGATAATATAAGTACAGTGGTACCTCGAGATACGAATTTAATTGGTTCCGTAACCTTGAGGCGTGGGAAACTATGAGATGCTCGATTCGCGGTAAACTGGTGGGTCGTGTGCAGCCGGCCGATCAGCGCGATTACTTGTATCTCAACTGTTGCTCGTATTTCAAAGCAAAAATCGCTTGCTCGACGGCTCATATCTCAAAAATCTCATATGTTAGGGCACTCGTATCTTGAGGTACCACTGTATATACATCATAATGATGATGCCACTTCATAAGAATTATGAAAGTTCAGATAAAGAATAGAACATTTTCCTTTAACAGGGTCAGGAAAGGCTCCATGGGTAAAGAAGCTGTAAACGGGGCCTTATAATTAGAGAGGTTGTTAACATATGGCAAAGGGGAAAAGATGTCCCAGGTAAAGGACAGAAGAGCAAAGGCATAAAATTGGGGATTCAGAGAGAGTCAAGGAAGCAAGAGCAAGCATTTGGTTTGGCTGACTTCTCATTTCAGTTTTGTTGAGTGGTTTGGAGGTGTGGGGTGAAGAGGTATAAAGAGAAAAAGACATGTTGCCAAGGACCACCACAGAATACTCAACAATTTGGAAGCTTCTTTATGAGACACACTTTGAAATTTAGGGTCTTCTACAACCACCCACCCATGGTGCGGGTCCTCTCAGTTTTTATTATTTTACAGTATCTAGTTATTCAGGAATGCACAACATTAAACATAATAGATGTCGGGGCCCAATAATCAACAATAGTTGGAAACACGTAACTTGAAAAGACACGTCCTCATTTTGAAATTGAATCCCAGACACAACCTCTGGAATTTCAGATTTGATTATGAACATTGAACTTGCATGAAGTTCACCAAAGTTCACTTCTAGGGAGACTGGAGGGAGTTAGGGATAAATCAGAACCAGCCGAGGGGGCAGCCGGCATACATACATTCATAGGTATGGAAAGACGTGCCCCGGTTCTCTGTAGCTTCAGATGGAAACCATATGAAATGCCGGAAACCTGGCCAGTTTAGTGCCTTGCACCAGGTCTCTCTCAGTGGTTTTATTTCCATTTGATCCTGGGCTTACAGCTGGGTGCCTATCCTGCCCACAGAAAATAAGAAACTTGAAGAAATAAGTGGGCCCAAATGATTGGACTGTCCTCACTGCCCAAATCTATGTTCTGTAAAATTTATGACAGACGTGATTACCTCACATTTCCATTGAATTAGAGCATGAATGTGCAAGCTCAACTCACTGGGGCTTCCCAGTTGGATTTTTTCAGTTGGCATCAACTTCTGTTTCTAGAATTACTTCAAAAAAAAAAAAAAAAAGAATGAGGCAGAGAAAATATAGCCTCAGATATCTTACTTCCAACAGCATCATTGCAGGGTATCAATAATGTAGCATTTTGATTCACTGTCAAAGTGCATACATTTAATCACAACTTAGAAATGTTTTGCGAGTGCTATTTAACTTACAAAAGAACAAACACCATGACTCCTTATGCTTTTAGGGCACTTTCCTGATTAAACAATCTTAAAATAAAAGTCAGCATGTCCTCTAGTGGGCCTTTTCTCCTTATAATAGCCAAAAGATGCAAACTTTCAAGACAAAGAGATGCTAAAGAGTTTTCTGTTCTCATGTGCTTGAATAACTGTGCGATGTTTTGGTGCTTTGTTTAGGAACATTAGAGAGAAAATCATGTGTATGACTTAGTGTGTATCTATTACATCAGTTGAAAACGTATCTGAGCTTCATGTCTTTCCTTTCCTTCATAGAACCATAAAAAGTTACTTAGGTCCTAAAATGGTGCTAAAAATAATTTTAAAAACACTTCCTATGTCACATGAATAAAATGTACAAATGAGGGCAATATGTTTCAATGTAGTAAAATAAATTTGAAAAGCAGGCATCTAAACGAATCTATTTTTAAAGATCTGCATCTCTTTCTGAGTGCTAATGTGCATTTTATTGCTCATTTACAAGGCCCAGTACAAAGAAGTACATCCCCCGCCTACTTGGCTGCAATAATCCACTCATTTCAGACATTTTGGCTCCAACAGGAAAGAGGAGAAAGTTTCCTTGCATGTGTTCTAATATACATTATTTTAATATCTAAGATGTCTCTAACCATAAAAAACAAGTTGATGCTCTATTGTGTGTGGGGGTGGGGGGGTGGGGGAGAGAGGTGTTCCCAAGTGACTTGCCTTCTTAGTTTAAACTATTAGGTTAAAAAGAAAAGAAAAAGAAGTGAGAAAAAAGCCGACCTTTCCTTGAAAGAAAGGTGAAATCATTGATTTTTTTCTGCAATATTCCACAGGAAAGCGCACCACTGAGTGATAGATATATGCACCCCGGGGCTAGCAGCTGGAGGGCAAAAAGCACTTTTTACCGGTGATTGACAAATAATACATAATGAGAAGAGAGGGGCAATTCAAGTTTTAAATTTCACTCTCATTGGCTTTTCAGGGCAGCTGGGCACTGCTGTTCTCACTTGGTAACTTTTGAGGCGCTGCCAGGAAAGGGGACCTGAGTGACAATTTTTCCATTCCTCCTACAAACCCCCCAAGCTTTAGTAAATCTGTGTGGCCTGCTCTTTCAAAGAGGATCCAGCTGCTAACAATTCTACCATTTTTCCTTAGAATGAAAATCCTGGGGGTCTGGAAATGTATTGCATGGTTATAATGACCACAGTAGAGTAAGGCTGAAATTTCAAATTCCTAAAAGTGGCATCCGTACGTGGCATTTGATGCTAGCTGATGAGTAAGCATTAGAGAGAGCAAATAGAAAAAGAGCAAGAAGAAAGGTTGAATCAGAACTGTCATAAGTGAGATATATGGAGTAGAGTTGTAAATAGTCCAGATTTCTACATTTTTACAAAATTAAGAAATGTTTGTTGTAAATAGTTTAGAAAATATGTGAGAAAAATCATCAGTGAGGTAAAAAACTAAAGTTAACTAATGTTAACATTTTTGGTCTCTTTTAGATTTCTCTCTTCATTCCTCTACGGTAGTTCCCCTCTCACTCCTCTACAGTTTTGCTTCTGCAGTTTCAATTATCACAGTCAACCGAGACCAGGAAAGATTAAATGGAAAATTCCAGAAACTAAACAATTCATAAGTTTTAAATCGCACGCCATTCTGTGTAGGGTGATGAAATCTCAAGCCTCCCTGCTCTGTCACGTCCAGGACTAGGACGGAACCATCTCTTTGCCCAGTGTGTCCACACTGCATGCACATTCCCCGCCTTTAGTCACTGAATAACCATCTCTATTGTTAGGTCAACTATCATGGTGTTTGTGACAGCCTCTTAACTGGCCTCAGCTTCTGCCTTGGTCTTCCTCACCTCCAAAATAATGGCTGGGCTGAGCCTTAATAAATATAAGTGAGCCCATTCACTCTTCTGCACTGAGGTTTCTAATGACTTCCATCTAATTTAGAGTAAAATCCAGTTTAGTTACCCGAGGTCTCTAAATGGGAATGCTGTTTGCATTTTGGGCAAAGCCTTTTTTCATTGCACAAAATGTCCTGCAGGCTGCCTGATTTTTGACATCTCTGCTCCCTCTAAGTGACAGCAGAGTTCCAGAGTCACAACCAAAAGACACTTCTTCCCCAGATTTCCATATGCACTCTGAGGGATATCTCCCTGCTCTCCACATCTGAGAACCATTTTGTCTTCCTTGTCAACACTCCTAACTCATCTCTACTTATTTCCCCTTGGCTTATTCTGTCATAGCCTTGCTGCTTGCTCACTGGGGAGACTAAGAGTTTGCATCTGTTTCTATCTCTACCTGGGACTTTCTTCCCCCAAGTCACCTTAGTTCTTGTAGGTCTTTATACAAATGTCATCTTCTCAGTGAGCCAGATACTTCATATCTCTTCGCTCTGCTTTAGCATTTATCACCATTAAACATACTATCGCTTTCGTATTAATCTTGGTCATTGTGGTCTACTGTTTTACTAGAATGTAAACTATCTGAGGGCAGAGGTTTGCAGAGCATTTCTCGCATGTAGTAGGCATGTTATAAGTAAGAATCATTAGAGATTTAAAAAATAGAATTATTTTTATATATTGTAGCTCAAGAGAATTTACTAAGTTAATGGTTCTTAATCTTTTTTATCTCAGAAAACTTGCTGAAAACCCAATGGAAACTGAATTCTCTCCCAAGGAAAGTGCGTATCTGTGACTACAAAGCGTATAAGGGCATGTGTTGTATGTAGATACAGGTACAAAGAAATAAAAATATGGATGTAAGTATTGAAATAGAGAAAATATAGATATTGAGATACAGTAGGTCCCCTTGTCTACAGGACTTATGTGAAACTGTGGATAGCATGGAACTCTATATAAGCTATGTTTTTTTTTTTTTCCTGATACATATCTTCGTACTTTTCCACTCTAAAGAAGCACTTTTATGGCTTCTCTTTGGCATGGCTTTCCTGTGCATGTGAGGAATCCATCAAGTTTTTTGCAGTATTCTTGAAAACAAGGTGAGAAAACTAACAGTAGAGTTGGGTGGATCAGTGACAGATAAATGACAATCTCAAAAAATATTGAGGCACCAGCTTTAATCTGAAAACCAGGAGGGAGGATATGAAGCAAGATCCTTTCTTATTCTGTTTGTTTTCTAGTCCCCTGGAGGAAAAATTAACTGCATACACATCAAATTTATAGGGCCAAAAATCAAGAAGGGAAAATTCTAGAATAAAATCCCAAAATACTTTGGCAGGTTGAAATAATGAGCCAATATAAACACTGAGATTTAACCAGGGTAAATATGAAGCCCAAATGTGGAAGCTCACACTGGTGAAGATGAGCTATAGCAGAATTTGGGGGTTCCAGTCGACTGCAATCACAATGTGAGTCAACAAAGATTTGTAGCTGCCAAAACAACTAATTAAAGTTACAGTAATTGAAGTGAGTCAGTATGGCTGTTATACCTGTAATGCTATGTTTAGTTTGGGATGCCAAGAATTTTGATGGGATATAATGTACCAGGCAATGACTTACCCAGGGAATGAGGATTCTACTAACCAGAAATCATAGGTATGTCACCTGAAGAAAATGGCAGACTTTGAGGTAACTTGATCATAATCTTTAAATATTAAAAAGGCTGTGATATGTGATTTTTGTTACTACAGAGGGAAAATGGAGGACCGATGTAGTAAAGTTACAGTAAATCATCTTTTCCCTACACAAAAGAAAGAATACATTTTTGCAATACAAATTGTGAAAATTGAAATGGACTTGCCCTCACAGGAGAGCTGGAGATCTTAGAAATCAACTTGATAGGAATATCACAGAAAACAAGCAAGTATTGGATCACCTTTTTTTAAAAAAATATATTTTATTGATTTTTTACAGAGAGGAAGGGAGAGAGATAGAAAGTCAGAAACATCGATGAGAGAGAGATATCGATCAGCCGCCTCCTGCACACCTCACAGTGGAGATGTGCCCGCAACCAAGGTACATGCCCCCAACTGGAATCGAACCTGGGGCCTTTCAGTCCGCAGGCCGCTCTATCCACTGAGCCAAACCGGTCTCGGCTGGATCACCTTTTTTTAGAACCCTTGTAATTATGGAATTCTGTCAGCTGCATTGTATTCTGCTCTCCCACCTCCACCCCGCGCTTGTGAGGCACCAGGACACCAGTGGTAGTTTCACTGACAATGTTGTCAAGGTGACACCCTGTGGTTTAAATGACAGCTTTCTCTCTGTGTAGAGGATTTCCCTGTATTTTTATTAAAATGCCTGAATGTAACACCTGCTTAAATTCTGCTTGAGGTTTTCCTACATGAAGAGGGTGGGTAATTTTTCAAAAATGGTTGAGCAAATTGCTTTCACCAGGCCATTGAAATAGGTGTGAAGTTGGTAAGAGGTCACAAGTCTTAGGAACTTTTTGATGAAGAAACAAGAATCTACATTTCTAGTAGGAATTATAAATGTAAACATTCAGCACCAACAGGTATCACGTAATCAGCTTGGTGTAAGGCAGCTGTGAATGGTGGGCTATATCACACCAGACAGGCTGTACCTTACTAAAAACAGGCAGGTATTACCAACTCTAGTCCATTTCCTTATTTTCAAGAAAGGCTTGAAATTCATTTTTTTTACATGGAGATCTTCTGATTTTAAATGCTGGCAAAAAAAAAAATCAAATTAAAAAACAAAACCCCTAAAGAAACAAACCCTGTGCTGTCTACCAAATTACAACTGTCTTTCCGGGAGTGTTATAACGACCAGGTTGTGATATCTGTTGTAAAATGAGCTTCTGGATTCTTTCCAAACTTCACTTCACCTGACAAAGCATCTCTGGTGTACCAGAAAGTCAATTCTTAAACTAAATTCAACAAATATTTTTGAGCCTCTATTAAGCAAAAAGTAGTTTGCTAGGTATTTGAAAAATATGAACACAAAAAACAATGATCTTTGTTCTCAAAGTTTGCAGTTTTATAGTCAAGTTAATACAAACACAAATACAACTATAATTAAAACTAACATGGAGTTTTATGAGTGGTATAAATAAAGTCCTGGGAAGGGAAATATTAGAACATTGAGGGAGTCAGGGCAAGGTGCATTTGTGGAAGATTTTCATAAGGAATAGATGAAGGGTGGAGACTTTATAAGGGGGAAGAAGGAACCTGAGAAAAGGTACAGTGAGAGTAAAATGAGAGGTATTCAAGGAACCAGTGTTTAAATAATTTACCTGAAACAGAAGAGAGGTGTTGGGGACTTACATGAGAAAACTTCCATGGAAGGTTAAAAATCAATGGTAGGCCAAAGAGTTTTGACTTAACTCAATAAGCTGCTTGAGAAAGGCAGCTGTGTAACCCTGAGCAAATCTTTAAAATTCATTACATGCCATCTCCATTACTTGTTACATGAGGCATAACCTACTTGGAAATGTGGTGTGAAACATAAATTATGTCAGTAAATCAATTCTTGTGAACCTTGTAAGTTAGTTATTGTTAGTGATGGGCAAGCACTGAAGGATTTGGACTAGGGGAAGGATGTCATGGGAACTATGCTTTTGGGGAAATTAATCTGGCACTTGTGCTTTGAATGCATGCATGGTAAAAAGACAAGCAAAAAAGACAGCTAGAAAGTTAATTGACTTGCAATATACATATTTTTGAATGTCCAATAACACATGTATATTCTTCTAAATTGAAAAAGTACAAGAGGTTTCGTAAGGAGAAGTCCCCTCTCTTTGAAGGTCCCCCAACCAGCCAGCTGTCTGTCCCTGACTCAATCACAATAACCAGTTTTTATGTTTTCTCCCAGATAGTATCTGCTGTTTGTAAACACACATCTATGCACCACTTCAGTTTTGGAGCTATTTCTATTTCAGTTAAGAAGAGAGCTTCGGCTCAGACACCATATGAGCTTGAATTCCATTTCGAACTGACAAGGCGATGCCAGACTGCAGAACCTGTGGAATGCGGAGGAGCAGCCTGGGAGGTCACCTGGGGCCAGTGGGATTTCCAGGTCAGCAGAACCCGTCCTGCTTTCTCCCTGGGGTAGTCTGACCCAGGATTTGAAAAGTATTAACCTTTTAGCTATTAAGAACACTTCTTTGCTTTTCAGTTTAATCTAAATGTCTGAAAGTTGTTGGGTGGTCCTGGTGATTCATTTCAAGTCCTTTGGCGTTTGAAGATGCGGCTGAGGATGAGAAAGAAGAGATGAAAGAGTTTGAACAGTTATTTTATTTAGAAATTCTTTTGTAAAACTCTTCCATGCCTTTATTAATTGCTATAACTGAACTCCACTGGATTTACCCAACCTTTTTTTCCTCTTCCACCTTGTCCAAACTTTAGATTAGGGTGGGCAGTTTCTTTTAAGGCATTGGCTCTCAACCTTGCTAATGCAGTGACCCTTTAATACAGTTCCTCATGTTGTGGCGACCCCAACTATAAGATTATTTTTGTTGCTACTTCATAATTGTAATTTTGCTACTGTTAATGAATCGCAATGTAAATATCTGTGTTTTCCGATGATCTTAGGCTCTATAGCAGCAAGACCATCGGAAAACACAGATGTTTACATTATGATTCATAACAGTAGCAAAATTACAGTTATGAAGTAGCAATGAAAATCTTATTTTATGACATAAGAGTCTTATTCTTATGTCACCACAACATAAGAAACTGTATTAAAGGCTCGTGGCATTAAAAAGGCTGAGAACCACACTGTTTTAAGGGTTCTAAAATACCATGGATACTCCAGTGACTGCCTTCACTCCTGTTGGCCCTCTTTTGTTTGTCCAACTTATTAAGAAAGACTGCTAAATCTGCAAAATGTTCACCAAGTCCATCTTATTTTATGAAGGCAGAAAATCTTCATAAACAACCACATGGTATGATTTGATGATATGGATTCAATTCCTAATGCTGCCTTTTTTGTTGTTTTTACTCTTCACCTGAGGATATTTTTCCATTGATTTTGAGGGAGAGTGGAAGAGAGAGGGAAAAACAAAGGAAAACATCGATGTGAGAAAAACACATCAATTGGTTGCCTTTTGCACAAGCCCTGACCAAAGCCTAGGTTGGGGCGGAGTCTGCAACCAAGGTACATGCCCTTGACTAAATGGAAACTCGGACCCTTTGGTCTGCAGGCTGCCGCTCTATCTACTGCATAACTGGCTAGGGCACCTAATCCTGCTTTTTATTAACTTTTCAATTTTGGCAAATTAATTTCTTAGCATCAATTTATCTGCAAAATATTGATGATAATGAATGAAATTGGTAGAGTTGATGCTAGACTAAATTATATATTATTAAACATTAGTGGCCTGGTACACGAAATTTGGTCTGCACCCTCTCCAATCTGGGACCCCTCAGGAGATAACCGGCAGTTGGACAACCCTCTCACAATCCAGAACTGCTTGGCTCCTAACAGCCCATCTGCCTGCCTGATTGCCCCTAACTTCTTCTCCTGTCAGCCTGATTGTCCCTTACTGCTCCCCTGCTGACTTGATTGCCCCTAACCACCTCTGCCTTGGCCCGGCACCCAGGACCCAGGATTTCCTCCTCCAGCGGACCACAGCCATAGGTGCCCAGGCTGGTTGCAGCCACAGGGGATGGTGGGAAGGTAGCTTTGCCTGGGCTGCAGCGGCAAGTGCTGGTGCCCAGGACTGTGGGGTGGGCAGCTTCTCCATCTATCAGGCTGTAGCCAGGTGCAGGTGCTAGTGCCTGGAATGCAAGTGGGCGGCTTCTCTGTCTTCCCTGGGATGCAATGTGGGCTACTTCTCCAGCTGGCTGTGGCCTGGGATGTTAAAGCAGGTGGCTTCTTCATTTCCCTGGCTGCAGCCAGCCTCAGGTGCTGGGGCCTGGTTTCTTCATCTCCCCCAGGACCTGGGGCAGGCAGATGTGAGGCTTCTGCTGCTGGCTGCGGCCTGGGATCATGGGTTAGGCAGCTTCTTCATCTCCCAGGCTGCACCCTGGACTTCTCAGACCCACACAGGCCCAGAGCAGCGGGGGTGGGGGAGGGGGGGTTTGGTGGTGAGGGGGACGGGGAGGGAAGGAGGAGGGGGGCTGACGCCATGTTTTCAGGTTAATTTGCATGCTCACTCTGATTGGATGGTAGCATAGCGGAGTGACGGTAATTGGCATGTTTCTCTTTTATTAGTGTAGATATCTGGTACAAGATGTGTGTTCAATCAATTATAATATGATGGTAAGGCTTTTGTAATTCCTCTAAAGAATATGATTTTCCTTATTGGTCATTTTACATCAATATACCCTGATTCACAATTTAGTTTTTAAAATGCTATCTTTTATTGTTTCTTTTTTTTTTTCCAGTTCTTAGTTCACAAATTTATTATGAAAAACACTGCAGTGCTCTTGTGCAGTTAACATTGTCTTACAGGAAGGGGAAAAACAGTTCTGTTCAAAGCAACTCACCAGGTTCTGACAATAACAAAGAACAATATGAGGCTGAGATTTGAGAAGGGAGATAAACTGAGTGCAGGCAAATCATACAATTAAATTAAATGGTATCCCTGAAAATAAACAGAACGATTTCAAAACTCACAAGTAGAGGGGAGGCCTTGGTACTTATTTTTAAAAAATGTTCACTGGTTTCTTGACCAACAATGTCGCTTCAGCATGCAATGAACTGGTTCATTCTAAAGTGGTCACGGCTGTTGATGACAGAGGCTCTGTATTTTTATATGGCACATCTTTTTGTCCATGTGAAAACAAGTTTTTTGAATGTTAACTATTCTCTGACACTTTGGAGTTACTATTGCTCTTCCAATTTCCATTAGGTCAACATATGGTTCATGGCAATACTGTACAAGTTTAAAATTTCATTACAGGAAGTAGTCGGGGTACGACGAGTAACATGTGGCTCGCCTCTGCGAGGTGCTGGGTCAAACTGCAAGAAAGAGTATTTTAGAGTATCATCAAGTTCCATGATTGCAGCTTGGTTACCACAACGATAATAATAGTTTGGAGCACTGAAAATCGTTACTACATTCCGGTCATGGCACCAGTTATATCCCTCCATCACCAACTGGTGAGCTCTAGATACCAACATGAGGCCATTGGCATGATTAAATGTCTCAGAAATATCTTGCCCAAAGGTGTAACCAGCTCCTCGAGGAGATATACCCCAACCACCACGGTCATCGGGATCTGACCATAGCAAGTCACACATTGGACCCTCATGAGGAACTTCTTATAGGCGATCAAGTGCTCCGATGTGATCCAGTGTATCTATGGATGGCGAGAGGCCACCAGGTAGACAGAAGATCTGCCCATCCACCAAAGCAGTGAGAGGAAGGTAGTCAAAAAGATCTGTAAAATATTTCCAAACCTTTGCATTTCCGTATTTCCTTAAACACTCATCATAGAAACCGTATACTTGTGTGATCTGCCTGCTCTCATGATTTCCTCGAAGAATAATAGTAATGCGGTCACGGTAACGAACCTTAAGAGTTACAAGCAGAGTAACTGTTTCAACTGAGGAGTACCCTCTGTCAACACAATCTCCCACAAACAAGTAATTTGTATCTGGTGACTTGCCACCAATTCTAAACAGTTCCATGAGATCATGAAATTGCCCATGCACATCTCCACAGACGGTGACTGGACATCGAACCTCTTGCACGTTGGATTCTTTTGTCAGGATTTCTTGAGCCTTCTCGCAGAGGCTGGGGCTCAGAGAGCTGCTTGCACTCATTCAGCGGCTCGATCCATTGGTCCAGTTCCTTGGTGAACATCGTCTCATTCTGAGGTGCTGGCGTGGTTACTGGCGGTTGCCCGGCGGTGCTAGCTCTGGCCCCGCTGGCTCTCCCCGCAGTGCTCGGCGCTGGCCGCCGTCTTCCTCGGCTACCTATAGCTCCTGAGCTCGGCTCTCTGTCCTTTTACTGTTTCTTATATTTTGGATCGAGGCTCTGAAATAGATGGTAAATTCTTTGAAAGCAGAAACTATGGATTAGAATTCTTTCTGGACATATAGAACCTATTCTATAAATACTTAGGTAATCATTCAGCATAAATAATTAATCATTTTTCAAACAAATTATTTATAGAGAAAAGCCCATTGGCTTCCTTAGGATAGAGATTTAAAATTCTTTAAGAATAATTATAAGGCAGTGAATAAAAAGAAATTCTAAAATAAAATAAGAAGATTTTCTATTTTGATGCAGTCATCAATGTCCAAAACACCATTTCCAGAAAGTCTGTATTTTCCTCTTGGCTTTGTTAGAGCTCTGAAAATCCTCAGCTTTACATTTTAAAAAGTTGTGTTAAACATTATCAGTCCCATATAAATCTTCTTGTGTGTAAAATCTCATTCCCAAGGAAGCTGTTTATTGGCAGCTTACTGGCTAAAAGAAATCTGTGGATCATGGGATCTAGCATTATTGGAATATTAATACCTCACCACTTCTGCATGCCATTTTCAAAGCTGAATGTTTTTCATGAGAAAACTCACTTTTCCTCCTTAATGTTAGTGTGCATGAAATTTTCTGGTTTACATTTTTAAGAGGGGATATGCACTATTATATGTGCATGAAATATAGTTGCAGAAGCTTATTTCCCTATAGTTGGACTTGTCCCAGCCATTAAACTTAAAGTTTAATCTTGTCCATGGCTTGTGACATGGTTGCTTGCCAGCAGAATAAACATTTCATAGCTCAAGCCAATTTATTTAGTACTTAAAACATTTGTACTTTTTTCCAAGGGCATATCAGAAGGAATATTTGTATTTCGGGACCATAATGAATCAGTTAATACCTCTTAGAAAAATGAATAGGTAGATATTGGAAGAGGTAGAGGATACTGGTGGTTGCCCACACAGAAGCATCCATTCTTCTTCACATTTTCCTTTTCCAAAGAATGCCAATTTTATGTTAACCATCACCTTTGTATTATGTAGCTACTAAGTAAACTAACCTTGGGTGGGCCATTATTCCACTACTCTACAGCCTCAAATACTGGTACACAAAAAGGTATCCAATCCAATTTTGACCAAAGGCATCTGAGGGGAAGTTTGCTGGGAAATTCAACAAGTTTCCTGTCTTCTAAGAGTGAGCTCTGAAAACTTCATTTTTTTCTTCTCTTGGTGTAGTCATTCGTTGTTGCTGGGTTTGTATCTTCTGAAACCATCCTGCTCCATCCTGTAGGTCTCATTATACAGAGAGTAGGACAGAGCTGAGAGAGCTATGAAAGAACCCTATCAGAATGATTGGAAAATGCCTTCTCTGGAGTTCACCTTACCTCTGCATTTTCAGCCAGGCAAGCCAAAAAAAATCCCAATGTTTAATCCATTTTGAGTTTCCTATTACTGAGAGTGAGAGCATGTTAAATGACACAAAAATATTCTGAATTTATACATGCAAAAATGTTAATGAAGTTTTCACTACATTTTTGTATAAAGATTTTGGGGGTATGTTTGAATAAATAGATTGGAGTTATAATTGAATTTCTCACCTTAATATTTATTGCTGCTATATTTCAATCCTACATTTTTGGGGGGGATCAAAACAAAATTAAAGGAAGATGAGGGAAAAACAGGGCATTCATTGTTAACTATGATCAATTACTGGGATACATTTGAAGTAATGGCTTCATCCCATAAATGAAAATGAATCCTCTGGCATCCAGAAACAATATCAAATTGGACCATCTGATTTTAGAAATACTTATAAGCTTACGTTGATTAAGGTTTAAAAGCTGACATTAATTCCCATCCCTTTTGAATAATGACAAATATTTTCACAAAGCAATGCTTTCCTAGCCCATTAATAATTACAGTGATGCTCCAACCATTAGCTAGCCAAAAAACTTCATAATGGAATTCAGTAAAGCTTTTCAATAAATTTTTAGTTTATTTATTATGAGATTAAAAACCTAAAGTAAAAAATGGAGTCACTGCGGTTCAAAGAAAGTCTTCATATACATCTGGATTCAAGGATTTTACATCTTCATTTTACAGATGAGAAAGCTGAGTCTTAGAGAAACTAACTTGTGAAGCTCATAGAGCTAGGTCAGTGGTCGGCAAACTCATTAATCAACAGAGCCAAATATCAACAGTACAATGATTGAAATTTCTTTAGAGAGTCAAATTTTTTAATATTAAACTTATTCTAACACCACTTCTTCAAAATAGACTCACCCAGGTTGTGGTATTTTGTGGAAGAGCCACACTCAAAGAGCCAAAGACCCACATGTGGCTCGGGAGCCGCGATTTGCCGACCACTGAGCTACTAAATGGAGGGATGGGGGACATAAAGCCTCTGGAACCCATGTCCTTCACTATGATGCCATGTTGCCCAAGAGTACTAAATCAGGCCAAATGGGGTGGAGATAGGAATCCAGAGCTCCTGAACCTCAGACTGGTCTACACTTGACTCATTGGGTTTTGTAAAGGGAATGTGGTGTGGCTTCAGAATTAGGGAATTTTTTCTTCTTTTTAAAAAAATATACATTTTTATTGATTTCAAAGAGGAAGGGAGAGGGAGAGAGAGATAGAAAAATCAATGATGAGAGAGAATCATGGATAGCTTATTTCCTATATGCCTCATACTGGGGATTGAGCCTATAACTGTGCTCATGCCCTGACTGGTAATTGAACCATGACCTCCTGGTTCATAGGACAATACTCAACCACTGAGCCATGCTGACCAGGCTAGAATTAGGGAACTTCTTAGAGTCAATCCCCTGAAAATGAGCAGCAGAGCAGAGATGCCTGGATTCTTAATCTAACTCTGCCATTTACTGACCTTGTATACCTCACTTACCTTCTCTCTATATATATCTTTAAGACAGAAAGAATACAGGTTTCCCTGTCTATCTCATAGGTTTTGATGAGTAAGCCAAATTGTTTATACAAAAGAAAGTATGCATTATCATGATTGTGTGATTTTTCTTATTCCTTCTCTGGCTTTTACACGACTGAAAATACTGTACTAAGTTATAATATTGAGAGATATCTATTATTATTGTTGTTGTTAATCCTATATTAAGAGACAGGATTGACCATCCATTAATTGTGGAGGGATTAAGAATATGGAAACATGTTCCAGCATTTAAGCTAATTTGGGGAAACTTGATAATAGGACTTTGGAACTGACCTTAACAGAATAGCCAAAGGGCGGTGCCACCATAAAAAACCCTATTTAAAAAAGGGAGACATTCCATTCCCATTTTCTCATTGGTAAGATTAAGAGCAGATTTTAAAAGATGCCTTCTCATCTCCCCTGAATAAAAGGAACATAAATATTATTTATGTAGCATATACATTAGATAATTGTATTTTCTTTCTACACTTGAATGAACAAACACCGTATTTTCATGACTGTAGAATTTCTTTTTTAAAAAAATGCATTTTATTGATTTTTTACAGAGAGGAAGGGAGAGGAATAGAAAGTCAGAAACATCGATGAGAGAGAGATATTGATCAGCTGCCTCCTGCATGCCTCCTACTGGAGATGTGTCCACAACCAAAGTACAGGCTCCTGACTGGAATCGAACCTGGGATCTTTCAGTCCGCAAGCCAACACTATTCACTGAGCCAAACTGGTTTCAGTATAACTGTAGAATTTCTTGAAATGGAAAGATTATGGAGAAACTTACATGTAAAACAACTAAGGAAATAGAAAATATAATCATATTTATATAGTTAATTAGAAACATCTATACTAATAATAGACAAATACGTAAATTGACCATAACTCTGTGACAATCACAGCCAATCAAGAGTGAGCATGCAAATTAACCCAACAAAAATGGAGGGCCTGTGGGCAGCTGAGGACCCCACCCACTTTGAGCCTGTGGCCAGTGCACATGCACAGTGGCACCAAGTGGCTAAGATCCTGGGGATGCCACTGGAGTGTCCGATTCTGTCAGCCCTGCTAGTGATGTCTGGAGTTCAAAGTCCTTTTGGTTTGTGCAGCCCCTGGACCAGAAGCAGAAACCAAGGACATGGGGAGCACCAGGAATACTGGGAATTGTAGTTCTGGTGGCAGACCTGTTTGCTCACTAGAGCAAAGTGAGCCTGGAGCAAGTTATTGTTGCAGGTGGGAGATGGAGGGAAAGCAAAGGTGAGAGACAAAAGTAAAGTCACAGTGTTGAGGAAAAATTAAAGGGAAGATATCCTGCAACTTCTAGAAAATCTCCACCAATGTAGCAAAGAAAAAAAAAAAAGACCTCTTCTGTGAGCACCAAACCAAACTGGGTTGGGGTCTCAGACAATTTGCTCATATGATTGCAAAGACAGACAAAAACTCTCGGATTGAAGAGGGCTCCCAGATTGGAAAGGGTGCAGGTTGGGCTGAGGGATCCAACCCCTGTGTATGAATCCTCTTGCACCAGGCCCCTAGTCACTTAATACAGATATTCTGTCAAATTAATAAGTCCCAGCCCATCTAGCATTGCTCAGTGGTTGAGTGTTAATCTATGAACAAGGGGGTCATGGTTCAATTCCCAGTCAGGGCACATGCCTATGTTGCAGGCTTGATCCCCAGTTGGGAGTTGCAGAAGGTAGCCAATCAATAATGGTCTCTCATCATTGATCTTTCTATCTCTCTCTCCCTCTCCCTTCCTTTCTAAAAGCAATAAAAATACATTTTTTAAAAGTTTCAGATCTAATGGTTTTCTTAACACATAGATATTCTAAGTATAATGCTAATATTTTTTATGCTATTTTTTCTCTTAAGTATATTTTTCTAGGATTGAGTGCAATTAAACTCTAGGCACCAAATATCAGTCAATTAAGGATATAGTTTGTTGGATTTTTCATCATGTAAAAACGTAGTATTAAATAATGTAAAACACTCTGGTCTAAGATACAGAAGTTCTAGGTTCTAGTACTTATTGGCTGTATGAAAGTAACAATGTCACATACTATGCTTGCAGATTTCAATTATTATTATCTGTTAAATGGAAATAATATGTACTTGGTTTACTTTAAACTTTTTATAAATGTAAAATAAAATGGGCTCTATAGTATTTGATAAACTTATAATTCTATTAATCACGTGTCCAACAGTTTCTTTGTATATCTTTATTCTGTTCATAATGTGAATTACTTGTTGAAGTTTTTAAAATAACAAAAATTCTACCTCATCTTTTATGATGGGATATGTACTAATGAGATCTGAATGGAATATGTACTAATGCCTATCACATGGCTGAATCAAATGGTTATTTGCTCTTAATTTTTTCTCAGGAACCCATGTACCATAAATTATTTGGAAAACCAGTTTTAAAAGCAACCTCTGAGCCTTTTATACTGTTTGTCTGTTGTTACTTATAGGAAACCCTTAGTGAATCCTTTGAATGTGAAATACAATAATGCTAAGTATATGTAAAATTTATATTCCAATAATTATGTATATTCAGGGATGGTCTGTGCACTTAAAAAAGATCCATAGCTACTTTAAGTGTTAAAATATTTCTATTATGTATTTAAAAACACAGAAATTAAATTAGTAGACTTTTTTCCCTTTTACCATTCTGTCAGGCTAATCATGTGAACTGAAATATGGATAAAGAAGCATATCTGGTTCTAATTTCCGAAGGCAACACCAGATGTTGTTTTCAAGGTTTGCCCTTTTTAAAATTTTAACTTTCATGAAGCCATCTCAGCCTAAGGGGAAAAATTACTAGAGACTAAAATTTTGTATTTTATATTTTTACTTATAAAATAGTCTTATGGGAACATAAGTGAATGATCCTTAATGACCAGATACCCTTTTGATATAAATATATTATATACAATGCTAATATATTGTCAAGTCCTTTTAACCTATAATATGAAATGAAAAGTTTGCTCCAAGTAGAAACACCATATTTCTTATAAAGCCCCTCACCCACCGCTGGATGGAGAGAGGACCTTGGGAAGCATTTGTATCCCAAGAACCTTATGAGGCCTTCAATTTGGTAGCCCCTCTTAGCTCTAAAAACTTACTCTAGGGACACAAGTGAGTCATATGTCACCACTGAGCATGTGAAAAATCCAGCCATTCATAAAATTAAAAAAATATTTACCTTTAAGCAATCATTTCCAAATGGATGCCCAAAGGTTTTTTTAGACTCTCTGTAGTTATAATTACTAACAATTCAGATAGGCTTTTAGTCAAACAGAATTACCAAATATTGAAACAACTATGGTTATATTTCCAAAGTGATGGGACAAACCCATGATTTAGTACTGCCACTTGTTCTTTAAAATAAGTTTTATGGGTATGAATATTTATTTATTTATGTTGATAAGATATTTAGTAAGTTCTATCTTATTTGAGTGTAAAAAGAGGTGAGAATTATGAATAAGGTAGTATAAAAACTAAAAGAACACCTATTCATCTATTAATTAACCAAACATGTATTGAGGACTTGAGGTATACCAGGTACTCAGAAATGGAATACATATATATATATATATATATATATATATATCAGAATCTATAAATAAAGAGAAGCAAGCATAAAACAATTACAATAGTCTATCACAAGAACTCACAGTATTGAACTGACTTACATTTATTCTTTCTTTCTTCAGCAGTGTTTATTGATCATCTATTACATGCTGGGGTTCAGAGATAAACCATGGTGAAAAGTCAGCGAGACAGACACAGGCCTTTCCTCTTGGAGCTTATATTTCCAGTTGTCCATTGGGCATCCTCGCTCAGATGTTCCATCTATACTTAAAAACCTCATGTAAAGTTAAGGTAATTATTCATACCCTGAAGTATATTCCACCCATACATAAAAAACTCATGTAAAATTAAGGTAATTATCCCTACCCTGAAGTATTTTTATACTGCTGTTAAAGGACTTCCACTCCTTCATTTCCTGAGACCTCAAACATCAAATTATCAACTCTTTTCCTTTGCCTTCCGCAATGATTCCATTCATTTTGCTTTACAAATACGTTGCCATTTTCTCTTTTCTATCCTCATACTTCCCTTTTAGTACACCTTCTCATTAACTTTCATTTGGCATATTGCAAAGTCTCCTATTAGATTTCACTTTTCTATTATTTTCTTTCTCATTTATATGGATAAGACTGTTAGATGATTCTTCCTAAAGAACACTAACCACACCACCTCAATGTCTCCCTAGTCCTTGTCAGGTGAAAGAAAATCTCTCCAGTATGTCATTTATGCCTGGCCCTGACCCCACTAAACAATAGATATAAATCATATTTATGCCCCAGTTACAGTGGTGCTATGCTATCCCCTGCAGAGAATATTTCTTAAACTTCTGGTTCTGATATTCTAATTTTGTTTTGGGCTTTTAAAATAAATAAATGATAGAGTGAGGGGAGAGAAGAAAATGAGAAAGGAAGAAAGGAAGGAAGGAAGGAGGAAGGAAGGAAGGAAGGAAGGAAGGAAGGAAGGAAGGAAGGAAGGAAGGAAGGAAGGAGAAAGTTTCAGCTTGTGTACTGGGGTTTTCTGAAGATTGTTCCACTCTATTACATTCCAATAACAATGGTACAGGCTTTCTTCTGCATCTCTGATTATGCAGTTTATTGGGATCTATTTTTTATCCTTGATTGTGAGAACCAAGATAATGGAACTGACAAGGGCATTCTTAGGCAGCTGGAGAAAGGGAAGAAATGATAGAGAACAATAAGACTTTTCCTGAGGCTGTTAAATGGATGGTAAGACTGGCAACAATCATACGTTAATAATTTTGTTCCCAATCACACTCATTTGCCAGCTGTAGTCAACACTTGGCATCCTCCAACTTCTCCCTTTCTGGTTTCCACTTGTCAACACCTGCTGCATAAAAAGCTCATTGCAGGAGCCTAACCACTGTTCCATCATGAGAACATCAACATACGTGTCAAGAGCTGGCTCCTCAGTCTGATGCCTGTACCTCACCCTCCAGATGAATGGGACCATAGACTCTTCCTCAAACATACTCGGATTTCTTGTCTCCATATCTTACCTCTCTCTGAAATGATATCTTCTGATTTCTCCCTGTTGCAGTTCTGTCATCCAAGTTCCACATCTTATGCAGCTGTTCTA
This sequence comes from Lasiurus cinereus, assembly GCA_011751065.1. Classification (NCBI taxonomy): domain Eukaryota; kingdom Metazoa; phylum Chordata; class Mammalia; order Chiroptera; family Vespertilionidae; genus Lasiurus; species Lasiurus cinereus. The sequence continues at coordinate 36,192,070 of JAAGEH010002531.1, forward strand.
TGATGCTTTCCCCAGTTTAATAGTAGGATGATCATTGTCTATGCAAAAAAAAAAAAAAAAGGATTCTGATTACATTGAATAATACCTATGTATAATTCAAGACCAACTTACCCATATGAATAAAAAATGGTGACAAAATGGGTCTGCCATGTGGCAATAGCATAAAGAGAATTAATAATTTACTTCATCTTCATAATTTGAAAATACACAATTCTTAGCAAATTTTAAGCATTTTGAGAGATATACATTATTTTGAAACTTGGAAAGCATAACCAACTCAGCTTTGATCAAACTGAAGAAAATTCAGAATCCTATCTAATAAAAGAATAATATGTAAATTGACCATCACTCTAGCACACAAGATGGTTGACCCCATGTGGTCAAAGATGAGTGCCCCCATGTAGACACAAGATGGCCCCACAAGATGGCCAGCAGGGATGGCAATTGGGAGGGACAGGGCCTGCAAGGAAGGGCAGTTAGGGGTGACCAGGATAACAGAGAAGGGAAGTTGGGGGTGACTGGGCCTGCAGGGAAGGGCAGTTTGGGGGGACCCAGGCCTGCAGGGGAGAGCAGTTGGGAGGGACCAGGTCTGCATGGGAGGGCAGTTAGGGGCAATCAGGCTGGCAGGGGAGTAGTTAGACATCAATCAGGCAGGCAATGGAGTGGTTAGAGGTGATCAGGCTGGCAGATAGAAGTGGTTAGGGGCAATCAGGAAGGCAGGCAGGTGAGCAGTTGGGAGCCAGCAATCCTGGATTGTGAGAGGGATGTCCGACTTACCATTTAGGCCCGATCCTACAGAAATTGGGCCTAAACGGGCAGTTTAGGCTGGGCTGAGAGACACCCTTCTTCCCCCCCTCCACATGAATTTCATGCACCAGGCCTCTAGTTATAAGAGGCAAATCTATATGATACAATAATATTGAACAAAAGAAGTTAATTTAATAATTTTCATCTAAGCAAACAGCAATGAATATTGTGCTTCAGTAGACAATTTTCTATAGGAGATTATTGTGCTTGAGAAATTTGCTGCACTGTGTTCAGAAAGGTTTGGAAAAACCTTATAAAACCCATACTCCAATTGGAGTATTTTTACCCACCTTGAAGTATGAGTAGAACTTGACTCAAAACTCCTATAATTTCAAGTTTACTTCTTCTTCCTTTTGTGCGCTTCACCTCTCCATTAAAACTATCCTGGCTGCTCTCCTTGTCACATTTTTAAATGATTGAATAAACAAGTAATATACTTATTAATTAGTTCACAGAAACTGAAGTAGTCTTGGGTTCTGTAACTTTACTGAACATACTAGAAAAATGAGGTCTCATATACAGTACTAGCTTTTGTTATTTCTTTTTTCCTTCTCTACCAATCTTCCTTTACTTTTCACTCCTTTCTATACCTATCCCATGTAACCAGACATTATTCCACTTTGTCTTGCAGAAAATTTGTAAGACAATCTTATTTGTACCTTTAACTCCAAGTGTGTATGATTTTTTTTCCAAAAGAATTTCCACATCTTCCCTGATGGGAATTCTGGTCAACACACTTTTGTTGTGGTGCCTTTTGCTACTAAAGACATTTAGAAATCAAAACTTATATTGGTGGGATTAATATACATTATGTGTATTGGTAAGAAGACACCATCATTTTTATTTTTAAAGCTTAGAGGAGGAGCAGATCATGTCTATTAGGCTTGATTATATGGTACCTAATCCAGTACCATAAAATGAAGGTCTGGTTTTTAGTTTGCATTGAAAGACAATGGTTCTGATGGAGATTAGTGATAATTCAGATGTCAGACATTTATGGTAGTTACTTCTGTGAATGTGGTCTATATTCCAGAGATTGTCCATTGTAATGACTATGCCAGACTGTTAAGATACAGCTTAAAATATGAGGGCAATACACAGGGGTGGGCAAAAGTAGGTTTAGAGTTGTTCATATAGAAAATAAGATGATTAATTAATAAATAGTAATACAAGAGTAAAATCTCTATTTTATGTTCTCACAAGTGTAAACCTACTTTTGCCCACCTGTATATGTTAATAGTTTTTACCTTCTTGGGTTGTTATTAAAATAATATTTATCTCTAGTTTCTTTAATAAAACCATAGCGAAACATTTCTCTCTTTTTTCACATTTTTAAGTACTTATTTAATGAGCACATTAATAAGCATGGATAGTAATCTGCTTAGATTTATTTATTTATTATCTAAAGTTTTACAATATATATCCTTTTTCCCTGCTTGAAACTTCCCAGCCATTCCCACCCCAAGCAAGCCCCCACCGCCCCAGTGTCTGTGTCCATTGGCTATGCTAATATGCTCTCTAAACAACCCCTCCCTTACTATTTGTCTCTGGATCTATTCTTGTTCATCAAATTATATTGATCATTATATCCCACATATGAGTGAGATCATGTAATATTTATCTTTTTCCAACTGGCTTATTTCACTTAGCATAATGCTCTCCAGTTCCATCCATGCTGCTGCACATAGTAAAACATTTCAATGGGCATGTTCTTTTGTCCTGAAAGGAAGGACAAAAGGTGTTAGGTATTTGATATGCCAGAAAATTCTAAAGTTCCACCTGTACAGCCAACTCTGAAAATGGCTCTAAAATTGCATCCAATTACCATATATAATGGGTAAAATTTTCTAACTAAATATTGGAATTTGAAAAAAAGAAGTCCTCTGAAATCTTAATTTTTGTGTCTAAAAAGGAGAAATTACATAGAAAAGAACTACAAAAGAATGCATGTCCATCTCAAGAAATATAAACTCTTTTTCATTCAATAATTTATTTAAAAAAGAACATACAAGGTTTATTAGAGGTACCAGAGAAAAAGGACATTTTAATCAGGATGACATAAAATAACCAAAAATTACGGCTATTTTGTACTTTGAACAAAATACTTACTATTTCAATGGCTATAGTAATGCATGAATACAAAATAATGGTGTAAACAATAACAAGGCTTTTGATTGCTTTTGGAGTGATTATTTTTGTTGTGGTTATTGATCCAAATGCTAGCTGCTGACTGATGTCTCCACATACCCCCACCCTCCCATGCCAGTTTTGTAGCTGAGGCTTTCCAAGTGCCTGTGGGGATAGTCAGGTTGGTGGCATTTACCAAGAAGTATTGCTTAGTTTACACATTTGTTTTGACTTGAAAAACTTTCAGCTTGGGACTCAGCCCTGAGCTCATGGGCCGACCACATCTGTTTACTCAGGTCTCATTCCTAGTGTTTGTACCTAACTTCCACATTAGGAGCCAGAAACAACGCTCACGGACACTCACAGATTCAGAGTGTGAAGATACATAATGAATTGTAAGGGAATCAAAGTCAGGAGATCAAAAAAGGTTGTTTTCCGTGTCCTTGTAATTTCCTTCTGGGGTGCAGCTCACTTTCTGTTTTTTCAGCTTTGGTGGCTGCTTATCTTCCCCAAGGCATCTATAATTTCCCTTCGATAAAGTGAAATGACCACATTATTGTGATTTCTGAGACCTCTTGTCCTTCATGTAAGATGAGTTCACAGACAGATGTACCTCACACATTTCTCATTATTTGTATTGTGTGGATCCTTTGAGAACAGGAAACAGGTATTGACACCCACTTAACCTAGATAACCTAGATTAGCTATCACTGGGTTTTTCCTTAGAAAGTAAAATTGTGAGTGAATTTTATTAATTCAAAAATTGTCAAATAAAGGAATTAAGTATACCACAGGTGCCCATCTGTGTGCACATAGGCAGGTATGTTTAAATGCAGATGGATGTGATATTGGTAGTGCCCTGTGTCATTGTTTATCTTTGGGAGAAATGGCATTCACGAAGAGTTCCATTTACAAAGTACGTTTAACTTTCTGGTAAACATTCCTTCACACTTATCTCCCTTATTTCTAGTTTCACCCATTAACTTCAAAATTGAACATTTCTTTCCAGGCTAAGGTAAAGAACTTATTTAGGAGTGGCTGTGCCTTATGGCACATTTCAAGTGATTCTGTAAAGGACATTATAAAGACATTTGAAATGATGATCAAGGGTCATATTGGGGACTTTTGTTAGAGGACAGCCAGGCACCTGCTGGCCCATACATGACGTTGTAAGGTGCACCGTGGAAGGAGCAAGGGGCGGAGGTCCAACAGACCAGTGTTGCAACCTGGCTTTGCCAACCTTGGGCATGTCACTCCATCCTAAAGAGTTGCTTTAAAGTTTAAATATAATATACCTAAAGCGCATAGCACAAGGTGACTGGCACAGAGTAGATATGATTGTTTTTATAGGTTCACAGACTGTATCTCCCAAGCCACTTGTAAGAGCCAATGATTAATACCGTGTTAGAGGAAAAGAACAGGAACTCACCGAACAGAGCTGGGCTATAGCTCCCTGCCTGCATTTATTTATATTATTGTGTAGCTAGTGATCCTGTGGATATTAGAATTCTTTTCTTCATAGCATTCCTGTTTGTCAGGGGGAAAAATTAGTCTTTACAACTACTGCCCTTCCCCCCTGGGATATTAGAAAAGTTACAATTGTCAACATTTGCTAGCATTTTGAAGTTTCTGAAAAGAAAGATGCTAAACATTAATTATACATCGTTACTAAATAAGCTCCTTGATGGAACAGTTTTTAAAAAAATGAATTAGAAGGGGGAGGAAATTAACAGCAGAAAGGAAACTTTATATTTTGGCAAGCTCTGAAACATGGAAACATTATTCTTTCATGGTTTTCCATGAATTTGAATCTCCTGACAGTTTCTCAATTATAGCTTGTAACTGCGAGCTTCAAAGCAATTCTGCAGTTCACTTCACCTCAGCCAGTCAGTCAATAATGTTTATTGAATTCCCATGGAGTGAAGGGCCCATTTTCATTTCCCTCAGCACGGGTGCCTTGATCCAGAGAGTCTGTCATGCAGCCAGCCAGACCTGCTAATGGTCTCTCACTTTGAATCCGCCCCAACAGTGTTTTCCCAGAGACCCTCTGAAGCTGGCGCTGACCTCCTCCCATCTGCACACACTACATCGTGTCTCTTCCTGCCTGGACCAGATGAAAACCCTTTAGGCCGGAAGCTTTCCCAGATTAATAACAGACCCTTAATCTCGCCCCACCTCCTACCCAATGCCGTTCAACTTCGTTTTATAAATATATGTATTGTTTGGGCTGAACTGAACCAAACTATAGTCTCTACAAGTTTAAGGCTTAGGCTCAATTATAGGATCACAGGGTATCCAAGTTCAAAGGGGTTTTTCAAGGTTTAGCCTAATTATCTCATTTTTTCAGATGAAAATAAATCGAAACTAAGATCCAGTAAAAGAAAATTACTTATCACAGGATAAAATAATGGCAGTCGGCTTTGGGGTCTGAAAAATAAAACCCAAGGATATTTCCTGGCTCCATAAATTGTTTGCTGTTAGTAGTTGAGCAGGTCCTTGAACCCTCTGTGTCTTATTTTATTTTAATCTCTAATTGGAGGTTTAATAATTATTGTAGCATTGTTGACATTTCAGAAATGAATGTCAAATGCCCAGCAAATTTGAGATGTTCAATAAATAACTATTTTTCTCCAAGGTCACAGCTGATAAATGGCAGACTGAAACTTGAATCCAGAACTTCTGAGTCCAAATTCAGTGCTTACTCGTCCCTGACCTAATGCTTATTTCCAAAGGAGTACCACTCCCTTGATGAGGGCATTCAATAAACATCTCTCAGGGATGGTAATTTCCCAGACATATTAGAATTCTTTTGAGACAGGCAGGTAGGAGGGATTTTGTTATTTTTTCTTGCCTTGGGGAAAGATTTCATCAGTAAAGTAGCAATAAAAACGTTCCCTCTATTAGTGGAAATGATTAACACTCCTTTAGTTAGGCAATATTTTCCCACCCGGCCTCACACAAACCAAGCCACACAGATGGGGCGATCAGAAACCCTAAGAAAACAGCAACAAATTGGCTTGGTGAGTGGATGTGGTTGGAAATCTTTCATCTGGTTTGCCTCAACAGGTTGTGGAAGTTATATAGGTTTTGAATAAAGTTGAAAATCCAAGCAAAATGTATGACTATCAAGCCACAGGTATCAAAGTTTGGAGAATCTGATGAAAAATGAACCAATGTAAACCCAAACCCGAGGACATTACACACCTCCTCTCCTGAGAGCCAATTTGGAGCAGGAAGAAACACTTAACTTGTAGCAGAAGAGGAACATGCAGCCTTTCTAATTAGTTATCACCTCGGTGTTTATTTTTCATTGAATCCCTGGGCTGGAGTGATTAACATACCTGTGGCTCAGAAATTCAGGCAGGAAGGCGTGAACCTGGACTGAAAGCTGATGCTGAATGTGTCCGCACTGACTGTCCCTCTGGAATACAGCTCTGCCATGAACAAAAGAGTTTTCTGCAGCATAAGTGCTTCCACAGCCCGCCAACCTGCCCTGCCAAATGTGCCTTCCTGGACTGCTTGGCAATGGCAGTTCCAGATGGAAAGCTGAGGGAGGGTGGAGTCCAGAAGTGATGCACATTGTCCACGGCCTTGGTCTTAGTCAAAAGACATTGTCCCTCCACCATGTCCTGCTTTAGCTTGTTGCCGAAGTAAGATTCTTTCCATCCACACACACATCTGAGACACAGTGTTGAGTTATTTTGTTTCAGTCAGGCCATGGGTGAAGCTGCTGGTAAGTGAGGTTGTGCAGAATTAAAGAAGCATCTCTTGTAAATTCCAGAATGGCACATCAAAACTTTTTTTCTTACCTTGCAGCAGTTCTTTAGTCATCTTCAAAGGGTCTAGCCCTATGGAATCTTTTAGACTGAGTAAACAGACACGTGTTTTTGTTTTTTAAAAAATATATATTTTATTGATTTTTTACAGAGTGGATGGAAGAGGGATAGAGAGCTAGAAACATCCATCAGCTGCTTCCTGCACATCCCCTACTGGGGATATGCCTGCAATCAAGGTACATGCCCTAGACTGGAATCAAACCTGGGATCCTTCAGTCTGCAGGCCAATGCTCTATCCTCTGAGCCAAACTGGTTAGGGCAGACATGTGTTTTTTGATTTGGTGATTTGGCAAAGCAGCACTGGCCTCTTAAAAATCTTGGGAACTGTGTTTGGAAGCTGCTTTGTTAGGCTCTTTTTCTAAAGCTTGTATGTGGCTATTAAACTGCAGCCTCCCACAACCCTTACACAGATCTAAAGTTGCTTTCGAAATTTAGAGAAGGAAGATCCAAACTGAAAATTTTACTTGTCACATTTAATTGTAATTAATGTTTATCTTTCATAGTACCATATGTGATCACTTCAATTACAAATACTTGTGAACAGGCCATCACATGGATGACTTATAGCTCAGTGTTTAGTTCAGAAGTGTAAATATTCTGAGAATAAAAAAAAGTAGTTAGGCCATTTATTAGTCTCTAATTAAAAAAAGAAAATCATGCTGCATGAGTTAATTGGGTATCTTGGATCATTTTATAAAAAGGAATGGATAATTATCATGTTAATTGAGAGCACAGAGTGCGGGAGGGAGGGGGGAGGGAAGGAGCTACCTGTGATTCTTGAGAGGCAGGGTCATGGGGCAATACTCCCTGCAGCACAGGGAATCCTAACTCTCTGCTCATCACCAGCCATAAGAGAGGGCACACACAGGGAGTAATTCTCTTTAGACAACAAAAATACAAGGACTTCTATTTCTAGAGTTAAAGAGGCAACAAGGAAGGTAAAGTGCTTGCCAACGCCATGAAAACATGCAGATAATTAAAAGCTCTTGGTAACAGAGCAGTGTCTTTCATGCTGAGCGTGGTAGCACTGAGTGCCTCACCAAAGTGCAAACGCTGGCTGGAGCTGACATCAACATCTTTTTGAACATAAAAGCAGGTGCAACATAAGTTGAAAACAGTTTTTAGTTAGACAAATACAAAAACTGAAATGAACAGAGTTAGATAAATAACAATCACCGAGCCACTGCGGTGGTATGCTGGTAACCGGAGGGCTGTGGAAGGACCAGAATGGTCCCAAGTGCCCCGTTACATTTCTTAGCTAAGGAGTTCTGGACTCCAAGCAGAGAATATGCTCATGGTTTCCTAGGTGATTTTAAATAGCACTTACACTGTGTTTGTAAGTTACCTTAGTGTTACTAGATGTTCATTTTTAGACAATAGATTGAGAACATGCTTTAGGTTTTTACTCTGTATTATTCAGGGACTATCAAAAACAAGCCCAAGCCATTCCAGGTATTTAAATGAAAGGAATTTAATACAGGAGATTGGTTACCACATGATGGAAATGTGGAAAAGGGAAACAGGAAACAGTGAGAGAAATAAAAGATATAGAAAATGGGAAGCTACTATCTCTAAGCTCGGAAGGGAGGGCCACTCAGCTGTGGGTCGAGCCTTGGCCTGGGATTCTAAAGGAGCCATTGCCAGAGATACCAAGAAAAACAGAGAGAAGGGGGAGACACACCATGGCTTGCCCCTCCTCCAATTTTCCCATCTTTTGTCAGGTCCTTGCAATATGAAGCCGAGAGGTAAAAAAAAGAGCAACTGACTCTCAACCCATCTTCACTGGACCTCCAAAGCTACACACACAACATGTATAAATATATAACTGCTCTTGAAAATAAGACATAGGACTCACAAGACCAGAATCTCTGATGAACCCATGAATATTGGAAAATAGATGCAATCCAATTGAACAGAGAACTTGTGGGTCAGGATGCGTGCAGGGGAGAACTAATGGTGAGCTGCAGACACAGTGGAGAAGTACTTGGGGCCTGGGCATGGGATAGGGTCATTATTTGAAGTTCAGTAGTAAGGAGTAAAAATACATGTTGCATTTTGTCCTTACCTTGGGTCACAAAACCTAAGCAGCAAATCTGTGTCCAATTGCAAACAACAAAAATGGGTACCCTAATTAAAAGAGATCGCCCAAAATCATGAAAACAGACACTTTCTGGTGACATCTCTTGCCATGCACCTTTTTTTAACTAAAAACAGTGTGGTGTACAAGCTGCAGCAGCAATTCCCATCTTTTCCAAAGTAACTATACAAATAGAGGCCCCATGACAATCTAATAAGGACTTTCAGTAATAAAGATGAATGCACAATCTAAAAGATCATACACTTAAGGAAAGCCAACATCATAAAGGGAAGCAGTATACTCAATACCAAACGAAACTGAGTTAGCAGAGAAGCCAAGAAAGAATTCTAAAATATATAAAATTAATATTATGAATCAGGAAGGCTATTATGTCCACAAAATTAGTATAGGTCGTTTTGAAACAACCAGAGAGATAAATCCAATGTATCATTAGTTATAATGAATATTAAGGAGGGAGAATGGAAAAGAGGTTCACTTTGGCTAGAATGTAAATTTAGTTCACAATTTTCAGTAACTATTCTCAAAAAATTTAAGTTTAAATCTTGGCTTTTCTTTCATGAGACAAACTAAAAGCATTTCTATAGTTAGCTACAGGGACCAGATTCAGTAGCCCAACAGGGAATATAACTCCCACAATTTTGGTCCAAACAATCTATACTAATAAAAGGGTAATATGATAATTAGAATAGGTCAACTGGACATCTTCTGGACGTCAAATTTCCTTATGGACAAAGCCACAGTGGTGGGGACTGAGGCAGAGGAGGTTAGGGATAATTAGTCCAGTGGGGGAGCAGTTAGGGGGTGGCCAGGTTGGCAGGAAGGTAGTTAGGGGGCAACCAGGCCATCAGGGGACCAGTTAGGGGATGATCAGACCATCAAGCAGAGGTAGTTAAGGGTGATCAGGCAGGCAGGCAGGCAGGCGAGCTGTTAGGAGCGAGCAGTCCCTGATTGTGAGAGGGATGTCCAACTGCTGGTTTGTCACCATCTCTGCTAAACTAGCAGTCAGACATCCCCTGAGGAGTCCCAGATTGGAGAGAGTGCAGGCCAGGCTGAGGGACACCGCTCCAACTGTGTACACAAATTTTGTGCACCAGGCCTCTAGTGTGTGTATATAAGCCTAGGTGACCATTAGGAACGAATGACCAGCTGATTGGCTGGTAGGTATGATATACACTGATGCAGGAGCTGGCCCCTGGTAGTCAGTGCACTCCCACAGCCAACCTCCAATGGTCCCTCCCCCCTGCCAGCCCCAATTGTCCTTGATCAGGACGGGGCAAGACAGCCCCCAAAAGCCCCAATCGCCAGCCAGGCTGAGGGACTCCGCCCATGTACCAGGCCTCTTGTGAAAATATGAAAACTTTTAAATTAGATTCTCCTACCTCAATACACAGTGACAATTGAATTTCATCCTTGTGAAGAGTCCTTTTTTTCCTTTATTATGTTTTGCTTTCGATGCTTTGCTTCTTGATGACTTTTCTAGGAAATGTGTGTGTGTGTGTGCTGTATCAAAGTTAGACATGTGGATGAAGGAAAGACCCCATTCTGGAATCAATTTTATACAAAGTTGCCCAAGGTAGTATGGGAGCTCAGAGCTCTCAGCAGGATGAATTTCTGGTTTTCAGAAAAGGCTTAGAAATAGTATATAAGAGCCACAGAGATGTCTTAGTAGCATTGCTAGGATCATTAATATGAATTTCAACTTCTCCGTAGCCTACAGGTTATTCTCTGTCTTTTACTCACTCTCAACATGGCAGGCACCATTATAACTCTAATTACAAGAGTAGAACTTATTATACTTTATCAACTTAAAAATGCATGTTTTTATCATCACTGAAATCACAATGCATTTTACAATTGATGGCTTTTCAGCTTAATTAGTAACCATTTTTAAGGGTATATAATGGTGTATTTTAGAGCTTCTTAGACAATAAAATTTGGCTTTTGTTTATATGCTTATTTCATATAAACATAGGAAATATTTAAGTATAGGAAATGTATAAGTATAGGAAATGTGAATTCTCTTGGTAACTAATCCAGCCTTCATCCATTTTTCAGGGAATGAATGCATATGTTTGTCTGATGGAATATTTTTTTATTATAGTAAAACATTGCTAAATACACATTTTATAGAATACTGGAGAGCCGTGCTTCCTAGCTAAACTTGACCAACTAGCGGAATCTATTCAGACATTTGAGCCCTCCTACTGAGGTTCTGGCTCTGGATATAGTTGAGAATCTGTAATTTTATAGAGACTCAGGCTGATGCTGATGATCAGAGAGGTTTAAAGAGCCATGCTACAGAGAACAAAAAGGAAATGTCTCTCTGCTTTATAGGAAGCACCTAACAATATAAAAAATATTTAAATATTACTATCATAAAGTAAGAAAAGAAAAGCCTACCAAAATTCCTATTCTTTCACATTTAAAATTTCTGTTGTTTTATAAAAGCAATGTACATGTTACTTTAATAAAGAAATCAATGACTTGAAATGTATTAAAAATTAATTTTCAGTGACTTTTAAAGTTCAAATAGAATTTTAACCACAAAATTATATTAATTTCCACTGAGACTTGAAAATCAATACAGTGCAAGTCAGTGCCTTTTTTTATGTTACTTGGTTTATGGCACGCTGATCACACCAGACATTGTGGAATTATATTGGTCCTCTGAAATGCTGGTTTTATTTATTTAATTTTGATAGGCTTCAGTGCATGTGAGAAGGCATGATTTAATGGAAAAAGCCAGGAATCACAGGAAAACTGCTTTTAGCGTTCAGATATTAAGCAGGTCACTTAATTTCTTTTTACTCTAATTTTCCATCTCTAAAATAATTATGATTAGAGATGACTCCTAAGGCTCCATCTACCACTAACATTATGGGTTTTTTTTAGGATCTAAAAAAAGCCATATTATATTTACAATTTATTTGCAGGAACACTTATATTTTCAGCTTATTGGTAGTAATTATTAATTTACAATGTGAAATTAAAAGGTGACTTTGCTACTGATGACCTTGAATTATGATAATTCAGTACATCTCAAGAAAGATTTTTAAGTGAATTAAACTCTGAGAAAGAAAAGATTAGGATATTAGAGAAAATTAGAAATGAATTTAAATGAGCTTTTAAAACTGATGGTATTCAAAAGACAAAATTAAATGTGGAAGGTATCCTTAAAAGAAGATATTTAGGAGAAACTTTTTGGTCAAGTAAAGTAAAACCAAAAATAAAATTTAGAAATGAAAGTGAGACTGATTCTATCATTTTAAGTAATACAAGTTCTAAGTAACAAAACAAAACAAAACAAAAACCCTACTCAAACAATAAAAGACATTTATTAGCATATGTAACTATAAGTACTGTACTGGGCTTCAGTCATGGTTTGACCAAAACCTGGCTGATTTTTTAGGCAGTTCACTTAGATTGGCTTCCAATGATGGCAAAATAACTATAGCAATTCCAGGTTTCATTTACACACATCACACTAGCTGGTGCCAGAGAGAGGCCTTCTTTTTGTCTATCATGACATAAACACCTGAGTGTCACTCAGGACCAATCTGAACCAATCACCCAAGTCAAATGAATGGCATGTCCTGATTGATTTTAAGCTAAATGACTGTTCCTTCCTCAACCATCAGGATGAGATTAACGGATGGATTGACATCAGTCAGAGTACACACCTGGAACAGGAAGTGGGATCCATTCTATTGCAACCACATGCTTGCCGCAAATGGGAGAAGACATTCCCAGAGGAAGTCCTACTTGGTCTAAGGAAGGGAAGACAGGATACTTTGTAGGCCACCAACAAATATCTATTTCCACTTGAACATGTATTTCTGCCCCAACCATAGAGAAAAATAAGAACCTTTCTATAAAGTTAAAAATATTAGCCAAAGTGGTAAAGGAAAGAATATTAATAAACTTGATCTCATATGTAACAATGCAAAAATAAAATAAATTTTGAGTCACAACAAGCAGGTTCAGATCTCAGTTCATGATAGCTATATGAACTTGTCCTTCATTTATATTATGCCCACAATAATAATGTTTATGTCACAGAGATTTTATTTTGTGAGAATCACATGAGATTATGTATGTAAAATGTTTCTCAGAGTTAACTGTAGATGTTTCTTAGATGTTAGCTGTAGCAATGTTCTGATAAAACTGATGAAAACAAAAGTCATTCTTAAAAATAATAAAATAAAAATTTTAAAAAGTCATTCTAAAAAAACTCCAAATGAGTGTAAAAAAGAAAACAAGTGATTCTCAGTGGTAGTTATGTCAGTGAAAAATACAAAAACTTAATGACACAAAAAAACTACCCTCAAACAATTACTGTATTTAATTTCAGGGAACTGAGTTCCTTGCAAAATGACTTGGCTTTTCACAGCTGGAGCATGCTGCTTTTATGGCATGTTGGACAGTTCAGAAAAGATATTGGTTAGGTGCACACAAGGTCAGTAAAGATCAACTTAGAAGGAACTTCTAAGTATTGAGTATCAACTTTGAAGTATTGAGTGCTGGGGAAGGATGAAAATAAAAACAAAACATTTAATTGTCAGGGAAAGCTTCCTAACTGTAATGGGCCTTCCTGAAATTTACAGTCATTATTAATTTTCTAAGCAAACCATTTTGTAATTCTAGAGTTTTATTCTTTTGGCAACACAGGTTATTTGAGAAAATCATAATTTTCTATAGGCCAGAAAATCAAGTTATTTGTCTTAGTGGCAATCTCCAGAGTTTAATGAAATAAATATAAGTTATATGAAATATCAGTATTGGAAATAGAGAGATAAGTAAATGTCTATCAATTGTCAACTCTTAATTATTCACCATAACTTGAAGTTTTTAAAGACAATATTTTACTTTAAAATCCCTATAGATTCACCCTACCTGCTTTGGCTCAGTGGATAGAACACCAGCCTGCAGACTAAAGGGTCCCTGGTTTGATTCCAGTCAAGGGCACATGCCTGGGTTGCAGGCTCAATCTCCAGTGGAGGGCATGCAGGAAGCAGCCAATCAATGATTCTCTCTCATCATTGATGTTTCTATCTCTCTTCCTCTCTGAAATCAATACAAATATATTTTAAAAATTCCTACCGATTCATTATATTCTTGGCTTTCATTATTGGTGCATTGATGTATGTGTCATTTCATGTGTGGTAGATTGGGTAGTGGCATCTTTGCTTAAGATCTCACCCCTGTACAGAACCTTCTACAAAGGAGGTACAAGGTCTATATTTCCTGAATGGGAATATATGATGAAATCTAAAGGAATGTCATGGGGTTAAAAATAGTATTCGTCTAACATCTGTAACAGAATTCCTCAGTAAGAAAACTGTATTTGTTTGGAAAATATATCTTGATAATTTTACTTGGAAGTAACACGTTCATTCCAAGGGCTATGAGGAAGAATTACTCCAAAGAGGTCATGCAAAGGAAGAAGAGAGACTGAGTGAGGTAGGTCTAACACAATGGCAGAGTGGGGAGTGACCTCTTCCCATGACCTTGTGAAACTTTAGGAAAGTTTTAGAATGCATGAAATTGTTGGTTCAAATTGATCTTTTGTGGAAATCAGCTAAGAAGCTGAATTTTGGATCTAGGTCAGCAGGGACTAAAACCAGACATCATTTACAGATTCAGGGAAAATATCAGAGTACAAGTTATTAGGAACCAGTTGAAAGCCTGGGGAGGGTTCTGGACCCTCCTGAGTCATGAATATGAGGAGTTTATGCCAAGTATGCCTACATCTTGTGATGGGAGCATCTAGATGAGAGCAGGGAGACATTTTAATTGGTTGTAAGTAGAGGTAGAAAGACATTCATTCGGCTGACAAGTGGGTTACAATAAATACATGCAAAATTAGTATTATTCCTCATTTCCACTTGTTGGCAAATCTATCCTTCAGTGTTCAGCTTAGATATTTTAAGCTAAGCATTTTTCATTTATGTTTGAAAAATAGTGATGCATATGCCCTGACTCTTTCATACTTTCTTGGGGATTATTAGCAGTAGCTAACATTTATGAGCAATTACTATATGTCAAGTGTGTTAATACTTTATAAGGAATAGCTTTTTAAATCAACCTGTGAGGTAGGTACAGGTTTTTTTTAAAAAATATATTTTATTGATTTTTTACAGAGTGGATGGGAGAGAGATAGAGAGTTAGAAACATTGATGAGAGAGAAACATTGATCAGCTGCCTCCTGCATGCCTCTCACTGGGGATGTGCCCGCAACCAAAATACATGAGCTTGACCAGAATCGAACCTGGGACCTTTCAGTCCGATGCTCTATCCACTGAGCCAAACTGGTTTTGGCAGGTACTGTTTTTATTGTCATTTTACAGATGAAGAATTGAGACTTATAAAGCTTAATTAGAATAATCAGATAGAAGATCAATAAGGAAACAGATGGGTTGAACAACAGTACAGGCCAATTAAACCTAACAAACATGTACAGAACAGAATACACATTCTTCCCAAGCACACATGGAAAAGTATCCAAGATAGACCACAAAAAATCAAGAAGATTGAAATCACATAAGTATCTTTTCCTACCACAATGGAAAGAAACTAGAAAGCAGAATGGTGGTTTCCAGAGCTAGGAGGAAAAAAAGAGGAATTGCTATTTAGTGGGTAGAGAGTTTCAGATTTGCAAGATGAAAAAGTTCCGGAGATCTGTTTCACCACAATGTGTGTATACTTCACACTTGAACTGGATCTGGAATGTGACTTCCAATCCAGAACTAACAGGCTCCTAGAATGTCATTGTTTTTTTCAAAGATAGCGTGAATCCACATGTAATTTGGACATTAAATAAATCTAAATAATTTCTGATGCCTGAATAAGTAATGTGAGTGATCACATAAATCTTAGTCATCAAATACCAAGTGGTCAACATACTAGGATGACAGGAAATTCCATTGTAGTCATCACTGCCTTGCCAGAATGTGGTCTTCAAGCAACTTCTCCTTTAATTGCTGTAAAAATTCCTCAGACAGAGTGATTTGAGTATTTTTGCCTCTGTCTTCCCAGTAACTATTCCTTATTTGGTAATAACATCTTGGTTTCATGGGAGATATACCCCTTCCCCACTATTAGTTTGTTTGGCTTATATGAAAGAAAACTTTGCTGGTATGGACACATGACCCAATCCTGATCAATAAGAGCATTTCATTCCTTTGATCACAATGATTGGCTAAGAGATGGGTGGAGGATTGTAGGGAGCAGTTATAGGGTTAACCCTCGGACTGACCTGTTGGCAAAGCCACAAACAAGTCCCAGCTTAGAGGGCACAGCTCTCTTAGCATAATTAAGCTTGATCTTGTGACTGCTTCTTAGATCTTTCCTGGGTAGCCAATGGGCAGTAGGAGGTGCAGCAAGAGCTGCCAAAACAAGTGAAACTTACAAGAACATTGTAAATTACATTGTTTGCCTCTACCTATAAAATAAAGCATCAGCTTGCAGTCTGGATCTGTTCTGTGGTCTCTGCCACGCACAGAAGAAGATCCACCTGGACCCAGCTTATTCTCCCTTTCTGTCTTTTCTTCATCCTTTCCCAGCCCACTCAGGCTCGCTGAACCCTTGGCTGTGCTAGCAGGGCACAGAGGCCCCAAATCAGGCCAGTAAGACCCAATCCGGGAACGATGAAACTGTGGGATAGTTGATGGATGCGGAGTGCTGGGAGCTGTGGAAAGGTCCTGAAGGAGAATGAAACCAAGCCCCAAAAAGCAGAATGGAGATGAACAGAGACAGATAACAGGCTCACAGCCAAGGCTTTAGAGACACAAGCTGTCTCTTCTAAATTAAAGCATTTTACTAAAGAATTTCTCTTCTTATACTAAATTTTTTCTGTATACTTCAGTCCCTCAAAAGAGAGGTCAGGTTCCTATCAGAAAATCAACCAACTTCTACTGAACCCATTCAATGTTCAGCATTTCAAATGAGACCATAAAAGTCAACAATTAACTAGTCTGGACAGTTGAAATAAAAATAAAAAAATACAACCATCACCTTCTGAGGAGGATACATATGATTCAGAATAAGGTAATTTTAGGATTAAGTTTGTCAATTTCCCCTCACACCTCTCCGAAAAGAAGAAAATAATCCACAGCTAATGTCCCACATACTTACAATAGGGACAAATCCACAGACAATAAAAACTACCTTAGTGCGCAGTTTTTCTGACTTGATATGTTTGCCCTAACCCTGCGGGGAAATATTTCTCTACCATTTTTACCTCAACCTGCAGGTAACTATTTTGGAAAAAGAACTCATTTATCTGGGACAGAAGAAAAATGTTGGCAAAATTGCAACAACATGTTGAAAATAAGTTCTTTTAAGCAGCAAACAATTTATAGAAGAAACATTTTTACATAATTTAGTTTTGTTTTTTTTTCTTTAAAAGTTTTCTATAGTTTTTGCATTAATTATAAGAAAAACACAATGACAATTTTAAAAACTAAAAATTTCCAGTTGTCCCAATAACCAATGATAGCCAATGTTATGTTGCCATATGTCTTTCTAAACATTTTGAATGCACACACACACACACACACACACACACACACACATACACACACACACAAATATAAGACCGCAGCAATTACTTTCAAGAAAACTAACAATATAAAAAAATCATTTTGTTATGATATTCTATATCATTTCACGCTTCTCCAGAGAGGGTGATAAACTCCCTGAACAACTGACATTTTAATTTGTAACTATGTTCAGGAAGATCCATAGTAAAATCCACTGGGAACTGTGTTTCTTGGCTTTAGGCTGTAGGAGGTAACAATTAGAAACTCATACATACCACATCTACCATTGGCTGGGATGAAGCACCAGAATTGCCCATGTGTCTATGTGCTATACTCTGTAGCCAGAACAACAGCAACAAAATGTGTCTAGCATAGTACACTGTTTTAGTTTTCCTATCTGTCTTCAGTCTTTCTTATTGGGCATCTTGGAACACAGCACTGACACAGGTATAAAATGGCTCCTTGTAGAAACTCACCTCATGGCCTCCAAGACCACCTTGCTTTGGTTTTCTTCTCAGACTATTCTCTTGTCTCTTTTGTGGGTTTTCTTCCTCTATGCCTCTTGTTAATGGCATTCTTTCCTACCTACCTTTCTGTCCATAGCTCTTCTCTCTTCTTAGGTTTCTTCCTCTTTTGTATTATCTATTCCTAAGGCATTACATACTATGTTAAAACTATTGTTTCTAGCTATGTATGTCAAAGGTCTATCCCTTTCTTGAGCTTCAAAATTGTACTTCCAACTGCTTACTGGGGATTTTTATTTATTGTCTACTTTAACTTGAATTCCTCTTGGAAGGTAAAGTATGAGACAAAGTGTTTTATTTTGATATGTAGTTCAGGGAACAGGAGTTGGAGACCAGGGAGAGGGATAAATAGAAGGAGGATATGATATTTTAAGAGTATGATGTTGCATTGATCTTCTCGGGAGCCTTCTATCAAGGTAAAAGGATCCCAAAAGGCTCCTTCTAAAGTGCTTTTTTTAATTGTCTACACAGGGCCCAAAAGGAAGAAGTTTTATCTGCTATCTGCCTTCCCCATTTCTTACAGATTGCTCTACTTGGTGTTTTATTTCCTCACGCTTCTGATGGCTCATACTTGCATGCTAATTGGGCCCCATGCACAGCATCCCACATCCATGTCAGTATAGCCCCTCTGAAAGGAGACTAGTCTCAGCAGCTTTTGCCTGAAGATGAGATTGTCAGTAGGAAGTGGGTCAAAATCTATTCTGAACTGTTCACCATGACTTGCCTGAAATGAGAGTCATAGTTGAGAAGCTACAGGTGGCATTGAAAATGAGTTCAGTACTGGTTCCCACAGATACCTCTATCCCAATATGTCCTAAATAGAAGCCAGTGTCTTCACTCCAAACTTCTATGTTTTCTATCTTAGATGAATGGCAATGTCACCCAAGCAGTCTTCCATGCTAGAAAACTAAGAGCCATCTTATTTTATTTTGTGTGTGTGTGTGTGTTTAAGTATTACAAATAGTAGTACATATGTCTCCTTTCCCCCCACCCTCCAACTTAACATCCTCTCCCCCAGTGTCTTGTATCCATTGGTTATGCTTACTATACTGTATATGCATGCATACAAATCCTTCTGTTGATCTCTTATGTCCCTGGCCCCAATTCTCCCCAGCCTTCCTGTTGTAGTTTGACAGTCTGTTCAATGCTTCTTTGCCTCTGTATCTATTTTTCATTCATCATTTTATAATGTTCTTTATATTCCACAAATGAGTGAGATCATGTGATATTTATCTTTCTCTGACTGGCTTATTTCATTTAGCATAATGCTCTCCACTTCTATCCATGCTGTTGCAAATGGTATGAGTTCCTTCCTTTTTATAGCAGCATAGTATTCCATTGTGTAGATGTACCACAGTTTTTTAATTCACTCATCTGCTGATAGGCACTTATCTTAACTGTTTCCAAATCTTAACTATTGTAAATTGTGCTGCTATTAACATAGGAGTGCACATATCCTTTCTGATTGTTGTTTCTGTTTTCTTGGGATATATTCCTAGAAGTGGTATTACTGGGTCAAATGGGAGTTCCATTTTTAATTTTTTGAGGAAACACCATACTGTTTTCCACAGTGGTTGCACCAGTCTGCATTCCCACTAGCAGTGAAGGAGGATTTCTTTTTCTGTGCATCCTCTCTAGCACATCCTCTCTAGTCCTTTGTTGATTTGTTGATGATAGCCATTCAAACAGGTATGAGATGGTACCTCATTGTTGTTTTGATTTGCATCTCTCAGATGATTAATGACTTTGAGCATGTTTTCATATGTCTCTTGGCCTTCTGTATATTCTTTTATGAAAGTGTCTATTTAGGTCCTTTGCCCATTGTTTGATTGGATTGTTTATATTCCTATTATTAAGTTGTATGAGTTCCCTGTAAATTTTGGAGATTAAAGCCTTATCAGAGATAACATTGGCAAATATGTTCTCCCATGCAGTGGGCTTTCTTGTTATTTTGTTGATGGTTTCTTTTGCTGGGCAGAAGCTTTTTATTTTTATGTAGTCCCATTTGTTTATTTTCTCCTTAGTTTCCATTGCCCTAGGAGCTGTATCAGTAAAGATATTGCTACGACAAATGTCTGCTATTTTAGTGCCTATGGCTTCTTCTAAGATTTTTATGGTTTCCCATCTTACATTTAAGTCCTTTATCCATTTTGGAGTTTATTTTTGTGTATAGTGTCAGTTGGTGATCTAGTTTCATTTTTTTGCGAGTATCTGTCCCATTTCTCCAATACCACTTATTGAAGAGACTGTCTTGACTCCATTATATGGTCCTGCCTCCTTTGTCAAATATTAATTGAGCATAATGGCTTGTGTCAATTTCTGGGTTCTCTGTTCTGTTCCACTGGTCTATATGTCTGTTCTTGTGCCAGTACCAGACAGATTTGAGAACAGTGGCTTTGTAGTATAGCTTGATATCTGTTATTGTGACCCCTCCTATATTGTTTTTCTTTCTCAAGCTTGCTGTAGCTATTCAGTCTTTTTTTATTCCAGATAAATATTTTAGATAAAAATAATTCATCTAAGAGCCATCTTTATCTATTCCCTTCTTCTCATCTTCCACCTCTAAATGATCACAAAATTCTGCTAATTTAGCTTATGAATACTTTCAAATTTGACTCTACTGTTTATCCTCAATGCAATTGCTTAGTTCAGTTTTTTAGTTTTTAATCTGTAACTGTACATATCCAAAGTGGTGGTAGTGAAAGAGATCTTTTGATGTATTTAATTTGTATTTGCAGTTAGGAGGCCAGGGAATTGCAGAACCAGGGCTTAAACTGGTCTTCTGACTAGAATTATGTTTTTCTTATTACACTGTTTGCCAGTCATTCACTGTTTGCACATTAAGCATTGAACTAAAGAAATAAAACTAGTACAAAACAACTAGTGTTGAAAGTGATATGTTTATAAGGCCTTATTTATTGATTTGTCTCTCTACTCCAGTAAACTATGAACTTCTTTTCTATATTTTAAAAGTTAATACCTAACAAAGTGTCTATATTTAAGAAATGCAGTGGTACCTCGAGATAAGAGTTTAATTCATTCCATAACCTTGAGGCGTGGGAAACTATGAGACGCTCAAGTCGAGGTAAACTAGTGGGTCATGTGCAGCCGGCCGATCAGCGCAATTATTCCTATCTCAAATGTTGCTCATATTTCAAAGCAAAAATCGCTCGCTCGACAGCTCGTATCTCAAAAATCTCGTATGTTAGGGCACTCGTATCTTGAAGTACCACTGTACCAGTTTAATTTAATTTCATTAAAAATTTTTGTATTGTGCTGTTACAGAAAATTGGAATAATCAAACCATGCTCAGAGAGTTTGGAGTTACATTTATTACATGCGGGTCCAGAGGAAAATGTTTCTCAAATTCTGGGCCCCAACATGCAGAAATTTTCTTTATTTATATGTTTTTACCTTCTTTATTTCCCAAATATGGGATGTTGCCCACCCCTTTGCAAATTCTTAAAGGGCTCCTATGTGTTGAGGCCTTGAGACCTCAACCAAAGGCCTGGCCTGGTGGCAGCACTGATAATTTTGTCCAAGGAAGGTTTAATGGCCTCTCTGAAGTGAGAATAGTCTCATTTTCCTTCTTATTTAAGCAAGAAAATATTTACAGAAGCCAAAAGCAAGGTTAAAATTTCAGACAGCAGTTTTTATATAAGATGGATACTTTAACGCCCCTAGAGACATTAGTCTTTGCTTTTCTTTTAACTATTAACTATTAATGACAACTATTAAGTAAAAACATTAATATGCTTCCCTTGTGTGTTCAGTACTTGACTCCATTTACTCATAATAATATATCACTGGTTTCACTTGTCTCTTGTTAATGACTGCATCTATAACTATATCTATATCTATATCTATATCTATATCTATATCTATATCTATATCTATATCTATCTATCATCTATATCTCTTTATTTTTAAACTTTAACCTAAGGCAATTTATGCCACAGAAAACACAAGAAATCAGTCTTTATTGAAGCACTATATAATAAAAAAAACCAAACAATTTGGGAACAGTTTTTATATATCCTATGCTAGCTGGTTTAGACTCATGTGCATTTTGAGCTAGACTCATGAGACCAAGGGTGGTATCCAAAATGTTTAAATGACCAGTTTGCCATAGTCACTGACCATTCACTAGAGATTCCAACTAGAGGGCTGGAGGAGATCCTTAAGATCTCTTGCTTACCCAGCCTTAACCTTTCATTTGGTGTACAATGGGAAGATCCCCTAGGGACCCAAGGGAGGGATAGTGGCAGTGGGGTATGGGAGGATGTTTCAGGGGAGGGCTCTGGTAGACATTCTTTACTAAATGTACGGGGACTGTGGGAAATATATTTTGAAATTTAAGTATAAATTCCCTTTGGGAATATTTCATAACTTAGGAGTCTACATGGGAATAACATTGTACTAAATTTGGGGAATACAGATGCCAGGCTTAGATCTATCATTTTGTTGTTGTTGCATAAACCTGGTTAAGTAACTTAACTACTTTGAGCATCAGTCTCTCAGTTTTTAAAATGAAGGCTTGCCTCTTTGCCTTATGACACTATTGTGAAGACACAAAAGTTAATATATTTGAGAGTGTTTTGAAAGTTCAAAAAACACTATAACAACTTAATATAGTTATTAATTATTATTCATAGAATTAATTACATATTATTATGACATCCAGTTTCTCAAATATAACTTTATTTTTAAACTTAGGAACCTAAAACCTATTTTAAATTAAGCTCCCAAGATAATGATTACTTCTTTTCTATATATTATGGCTGGAAATGTTTTTAAGACAGCTCATTAGAGGAGAAAATGGCGGCGGAGTAGACGGACGCGTCTGGAGCTTTGTCGCTGGGCAGAGGGAGAGAGAGCAGCTGAGAGTTGCATTGGGAGTGTTTGTTGGCAAGCTAGGAGTCAGTTGTCCTCCAGGGGAAGGCGGGGAACTGCTGGAGGGGGCTCTCCCGGCCAGGCAGCCCCACTGCCACGGGGTTTTTGTCCCCCGGAGCCACCAGCGCGAACGCGGAGCCCGAGCCATCTTGCAGTGGGAGGTGGATGTCTGCGGCGCTCTGAAGCCTTCGGCTGGGCACCCATCGAGCAGCCAGGAACCCGGGGACCCAGAACTCCGCTCTCCAATCGGCGCAGACACTTGGAGGAATCAGAGATCCACAGAGCACATGGAAAGGTCAGATTGCGCCTGACTTAAGGGGGAGGTGGATGTCTGCCCAGGTCTGAAAGCTGCGGCTGACGGAGGCACCCACAGAGCAGCCAGGACCCAGAGCGCGGCTTCCCAGGCGGCACAGATGCGCAGGCGGAGGATTCAGAGATCCACACGGTTTGCGCAGAAGGGTCAGATTTCGCCTGGGCCAGGGTGAGGTCTCCTACCCCCGCAGGGCAGAAACGCGCACACTCTGGGAGCCGGGCTGCGGGAAAGCTGCCTCTGGAGAGGTCCACAGAGGTGGTCAGGGCGTAATCCCTGAGTGTGAAGGCAGACCCTCTGAGCTGTTGACAGAGGAGAGATCCGGAAAACGACTCTTTTTTTTTTCTTTTCTTTTCTTTTCTTTTTCTCTGGGGCAGAGGGACAACCTGGGAGTTATTGCAGTGTCCAGGCTGCAAAACTCCCACAAACTGGTTTTGGGAACCACAGAGTAGCAGGATCTGAGCACAGCCTAGAGAGGTCCTGTGATTTGTCTCAGAGATCAATTCCGAAACACTGCCACCCAATGGATGACACACAAATTGACTCTCGCATAACCACAAGAGAATAAAGAGATTAAAACACCAAGATGGGAACACAGGGAACTGCAATACCTCCCCTACTGGGAAACAGGAGTGCCAAGCAGAATAATAGTGGAAGTGAAGGACCATTCTATTTTTCTTCTTCTTTTTTTTAATTTTTTTATTTTCCCTTTTTTCTTTTTTCTTTTTTTAAAATTTTAATTCTTTATTTTTCATTTTCACATATTTTAATTAAAAGAATATTTTTTTCTTTCTGCCTCAATTTATTTTACCTTTATAATTATTACATTTTTGTTTTAAACTAGTATTATTAATTACTACTAGTACTTTACCATTTTTGGAAAAAAAAAAGTGTCATTTTGTTTTCTCTTTATTTTATTTCGGTATTAGAGTTCTACATTCTATTTTCATCTTCCCTTTAGCATAATTTTACTCCAACTCAACTCCACCTTTATGCCAACACTTTCCTCCTAAGTTTCCCCATTTTGCTGTCTTGTTTCTCTTTCCCTTTTCCAACTTTCGATTCTCCCTATTTTTCTCTTTACCTGGTTAAAATTTCACCCCATTTATATATCTAATTTCAAATCCCCTACTATAAGTCCACACAAACCTCTCCCCTCTTGTCTTCACTAGCCAAAAAGTTGTTTTTTCTCTATGTCCTTTTGTTGCTATTTGCCTGAAAAGTGATTATATCGATTTTTTGAAAAATTTTTTTTGAGAGATTGTTTTAGTTTATTCTACTTGTTTTATTTTGCTTTTTGCTTGCTTTGTTTTCTACCGCTCTTTTCCCTCATTTCCCTCGATACCAGTTGCTATTTGCAATTTGCATTAATCTCTAGGTACTGATTGCTGGCCTTTATTGGGATTAGTGACTGTTCTATTGGAGTTGTCTCCTGACATCCATATTTTGTTCCTCTTTTCTCTCTTATACACTTTCTTTTCTCTCTGACTTTTTTCTCTTCCTCTTTCCTTCTCCTTTTACTCCTTTTTATTTTCTTATTTTATTTTATTTTATTGTTCATTTATTTATCTTTTTTTTTCTTTCTCACTCTCCCAATTTGATTTTGGCACTTCTTTCTTTTCTTTCTTCCTCATTTTCCTCTTCTTCTTTCTCTATTTACCCCTAATTTGTCCTTCATTGGTGGTCACCTTATTTGTGAATATTAACATCTTGAATACATCTCTACTCAGTGCCTTGTGTGCTGTACCTGGTCGTGTTGTAGTTTGTGCCTTTCAATCAACGTAGGAGAGAGCACTACATAACCAGACACCCAGAGAAGAAAGACCATGGGCAGAAAAAGAAATAGCCCACAAAAGACAGAAAGGCAGGTTTCACCAGAAAAGGAAGTAAACTAAATAGAACCACAAATAAGCCTACCAGAGAAAGAGTTCAGAGAAATTATCATAATGTGGTTGAAAAGAATGGAAGACAAATTTGACAATATGAGTAAGAGCCTAGAGGAGGTGAAGAAGCATGAAGAAGAAACGCAGAAGAAACAAGAGGAGGTGCAGAATAAACAAGAAGAAATGAATAATGACATCACTGCTATAAAGAACACAATAGAAAGCATCAAAAGTAGACTAGAAGAAGCAGAGGACCGCATCAGTGAGCTAGAAGACACGGTAGGAAAAAATACCCAAGTACAGCAGCTTCTAGAAAAAAAAGTTAAAAAGCAAGAGGAGAGTCTAAGGGAACTTTGGGATAACAAGAAACAAAATAACATCCGCATAATTGGGGTTCCAGAAAGAGTGGAAACTGAACAAGGATTAGAGAACGTGTTTGAAGAAATAATGACAGAAAATTTCCCCAATATAGAAAAGAAAAACCCACACAAATCCAAGAAGCTCCCAGAGTCCCAAGCAAAATGAACCCCAACAAACCGACACCGAGGCACATTATAATTAAATTGGCAAACACCGACGACAAAGTAAGAATCTTAAAAGCAGCCAGAGAGAAACAGAAAGTTACCTACAAAGGAACCCCCATAAGACTAGCTACTGACTTCTCAATAGAAACTCGTCAGGCCAGAAGAGAATGGAATGAAATATACAAAGTCATGCAAAGGAAGGGTCTGAATCCAAGAATACTGTACCCTGCAAGACTCTCAATCAAAATTGAAGGTGAAATCAAAACCTTCACAGACAAAAAAGGACTAAGGGAATATATTACCACCAAACCAGCAATGCAAGAAATGTTAAAAGGTCTGCTGTAATAAAAAGAAAGAGGAAGCGAAGAAGGAACTCAGGGGTAAGGACTAAAAATGGCAACAGATAAGTACTTATCAATAATAACTTTAAATGTAAACGGATTAAATGCTCCAATCAAATGACACAGGGTAACCGATTGGATAAGAAAACATGATCCATATATCTGCTGTCTCCAAGAAACCCACCTTAGGAAAAGAGATGCACACAGATTGAGGGTAAAGGGATGGAACATGGTATTTCAGGCAAATGGAAATGAAAAAAAAGCTGGGGTTGCAATACTTATATCTGACAAATTAGATCTCAAAGTGAAGGACATAACAAGAGATAAAGAAGGCCACTTCATAATACTAAAGGGAACAATCCAACAAGAAGAAATAACTCTGGTAAACATATATGCACCCAATATAGGAGCACCTACATACATAAAAAAACTCTTGGAGGACATTAAGGGAGAGATTGACAGCAATACAATCATAGTAGGAGACTTTAATACCCCACTATCACCATTGGACAAATCCTCTAAACAAAAAATCAGCAAAGAAACATCAATCCTAAATGACTCACTAGACCAGATGGAATTAATTGACATCTTTAGAACATTTCACCCCAAAGACACAGAATATACATTCTTCTCCAGTGCACATGGGTCATTTTCAAAGATAGATCATATGTTGGGTCATAAGAAATGTCTCTACAAATTCAAGAAGATAGAAATCATATCAAGCATTTTCTCAGACCACAGTGGCATAAAACTGGAAGTCAACTATAATAAAAACAATAGAAAGAAATCAAACACATGGAGACTAAACAGCATGCTTTTAAACAACAACTGGGTAACCAGAGAGATCAAGGAAGAAATACAAAACATCATGGCAACAAATGACAATGACAACACAACAATACAAAATTTATGGGACACAGTGAAAACAGTCTTGAGAGGGAAGTTCATAGCCCTACAAGCCTACTGCAAAAAACAGGAAACAATGGTAATAAATCACCTAAACCTACAACTCAAAGAGCTAGAACGTGAGCAACAAGAAAAGCCCAGTGTACTCAGAAGGAAGGAAATAGTGAAGATCAGAGCGGAGATAAACAACTTGGAGACCAAAGAAACAATTCAAAAGATCAACAAAACAAAGAGCTGGTTCTTTGAAAGGATAAACAAGATTGATGGACCCCTAGTCAGGCTCACCAAGAAGCAAAGAGAGAAGACCCAAATAAACAAAATCAGAAATGAAAGAGGAGAAATAACAACAGACCCTGTGGAAATACAAAGGATTGTTAAAAAATACTATGAACAACTCTATTCCAACAAATTGGACAACCTGCAAGAAATGGACATTTTCCTAGAAAAATATAACCTCCCAAAACTCAATGAGGGAGGAAGCCAAACATCTCAATAGTCCAATAACTATAGAATAAATTGAAGCAGTAATCAAAAAGCTTCCAGCAAATAAAAGCCCGGGTCCAGATGGCTACACAGGAGAGTTTTACCAAACATTCAAGGAAGAATTAAAACCTATCCTCCTCAGACTATTCAAAAACATTCAAGAAGAAGGAATACTACCAAACACCTTCTATAAAGCCAGCATCACCCTAATACCAAAACCAGATAAAGACAACACAATGAAAGAGAATTATAGGCCAATATCTCTCATGAACATAGATGCCAAAATCCTCAACAAAATTCTAGCAAACCGGATCCAGCAGTACATCAGAAAGATCATACACCATGACCAAGCAGGATTCATCCCAGGAATGCAGGGATGGTTCAATATCTGCAAATCAATAAATGTGATACATCACATAAACAAATTGAGAGATAAAAATCACATAGTCATATCAATTGATGCAGAAAAAGCATTTGACAAAATCCAACATCCTTTCTTGATAAAAACTCTCAGCAAAGTGGGAATAGAAGGATCATACCTCAACATCATAAAAGCCATATATGATAAACCCACAGCTAACATCATACTCAATGGGCAAAAACTAAAACCATTTCCCCTAAGAACAGGAACAAGACAGGGATGCCCACTCTCACCTCTCCTGTTCGACATAGTACTGGAAGTATTAGCCATTGCAATTAGAGAAGAAGAAGAAATAAAAGGCATCCAAATTGGAAAAGAAGAAGTAAAGCTGTCCTTATTTGCAGATGACATGATATTGTACATAAAAAACCCAAAGGACTCCATTCCAAAACTAATTGACTTAATTAATGAATTCGGCAATGTAGCAGGATACAAAATTAATGCTAAGAAGTCTGTGGCATTTCTATACACTAACAGTGAAATTATAGAAAGAGAAACTAAAAAAGCAATCCCATTTACCATTGCACCAAAAATAATAAGATATCTAGGAATAAACCTAACTAAAGAGGTAAAAGACCTATATGCAGAAAACTACAGGACACTAAAAAAAGAGATAGAGGAAGATGTTAACAGATGGAAGAGCATACCATGCTCATGGATTGGGAGAATCAACATCATTAAAATGTCCATACTACCC
The DNA here is from genome assembly GCA_011751065.1 of Lasiurus cinereus. NCBI lineage: Eukaryota > Metazoa > Chordata > Mammalia > Chiroptera > Vespertilionidae > Lasiurus > Lasiurus cinereus. Next base: position 36,220,460 of record JAAGEH010002531.1, read on the forward strand.
AAAGCAATCGACAGATTCAACGCACTACCCATTAAAATACCAACGACATATTTCACAGACCTACAAAGAATTCTTCATAGATTCATCTGGAACAAAAAAAGACCACGGATAGCTACAGCAATTCTGAGAAAAAAGAATAAAGTAAGTGGGATCTCAATACCAGACTTCAAGCTATACTACAAAGCAACTGTTCTCAAAACAGCCTGGTACTGGCACAAGAACAGACATATAGATCAATGGTATAGAATAGAGAACCCAGATATCCACCCAAACCACTATGCTCAATTAATATTCGACAAAGGAGGCATGAACATTCAATGGAACCAAGATAGCCTCTTCAATAAATGGTGTTGGGAAAATTGGACAGATACATGCAAAAAATTGAAACTGGACCACCAACTTACACCAAATACAAAAATAAACTCAAAATGGATACAGGACTTAAACATTAGAAGGGAAACCATAAAAATACTAGAGGAATCCACAGGCAGCACAATCTCAGATATATGCCGAAAGAACTTCTTCACTGATACTGCTCCAAAGGCAATGGAAGCTAAAGAGAAAATAAACAAATGGGACTACATCAAAATAAAAAGCTTTTGCACAGCAAAAGAAACCATCAACAAAACAACAAGAAAGATCAATGCATGGGAGAACATATTTGCAAATGCTATCACTGATAAAGGTTTAATCTCCAAAATCTACAACCAACTTATACAACTTAATAAAAGGAAGATCAAGGATCCAATAAAAAAATGGGCAACGGACCTAAATAGAACCTTTTCAAAAGATGACAGAAGGAAGGCCAAGAGACACATGAAAACATGTTCAAAGTCATTAATCATCCGAGAGATGCAAATCAAAACAACAATGCGATACCATCTTACACCTGTCAGAATGGCAATCATCAACAAATCAACAAACGACAAGTGTTGGCGAGGATGCGGAGAAAAAGGAACCCTTGTGCACTGTTGGTGGGAATGCAGACTGGTGCAGCCACTGTGGAGAACAGTATGGAGTTTCCTCAAAAAACTAAAAATGGATCTCCCATTTGACCCTGTAATCCCACTCTTAGGAATTTATCCTAAGAAATTACAAACACCAATCAGAAAGGATTTATGCACCCCTATGTTCATAGAAGCACAATTTACAATAGCCACAATTTGGAAACAGCCTAGGTGCCCGTCAGCAGATGAGTGGATCAGAAAACTGTGGTACATCTACACAATGGAATTCTATGCAGCCATTAAAAAGAAGGAATTCTTACCATTTGCAGCAACCTGGTTGGAACTGGAGAGCCTTATGCTTAGTGAAATAAGCCAGTCAATGAAGGAGAAGCATCACATGATCGCACTCATTGGGGGATCATAAAGAACATTATAAACTGATGAACAAAAGGATAGATACAGAGACAGTAAAGCTTCGAACAAACTGTGAAATTACAGCAGGAAGATTAAAGTTAGGTGAGGTAGATAAGAGATCAATCAAAGGACTTGTATCTATGCATATAATCATAACCAATGAACATAGACACTGGGGGGTTGGGGTATGCCTGGGAGGGAGGGGGGGCAATGGGGAGATATGTATAAAAAATTAAAAAAAAAGACAGCTCATTAAAAATAGTCTATATTTTTATAATTAATTTCTTTCAGCAGAATAATTTCTCTTTTAAAATTTTGTCTTATAGTCTTTGGTTGCATTTAGAATAACTCAGCAAATTAAAAACAAGACTCTCGGATTTGTAACATATACATCTACACTAAGTCACCATTAGATGATGAGACATTTCTGCAATAGCAATGACACACGTTTACACTAACTTTGAACTGCATGGCATAAAGGACAGGCAGATCATAGGATAGAACTGCACATGGTATTAGTTGAAAACATGAGTTTATAGGATTTCCTAAGTTCTAATATAAAGGATCTGGGCTTACATATGTGAATATATCCTTTTATAGCCTATAATTATTGAATTCCTGGGAATGTTGACCAAGATAATTTTTATTTATTTTTCTTTATAGCAAGTAGTATGATTTTTTATTAAGGTCTTTATTATTATTTTTTTAAATCTTTACATTGCCCTAGCTGGTTTTGCTCAGTGGATAGAGCATCAGACTGCAGACAAAGAGTCCCGTGTTCAATTCTGGTCAAGGATTCTGGTCAAGGGCATGTACCTTGGTTGTAGGCTCCTTCCTGGTCGAGGCACATGTACGAGGCAACTAATCAATGTGTTTATCTCACATTGATATTTCTCTCTGTCTTTCCCTTTGTCTTCTATTCATTTAAAAATCAAGGGAAAAAATATCCTCGCAGGAGGATTAAAAAAGTAAAATAAAATACAATCCTTACATTATTGAAATCTTTCTCCTTCCCTAACAAAATAACACTAAACAAAGTATTTTAAACAAGGAAACTATAGTTACTTTGTAATGTTGAAAATAATTACCTACCTTTGCAAAAGAACGTATATTTTCAAATGTCTTTGTGGGCTAATTTAATGTTATACATGTCAACAGAAAGAAAGCAAGTTGTGGGTTCTTTCCATTTCTTTAAAGACACACAGTATGTCACTCTTTTTTTGACATGTAGTCATTATGTTGTTTAGGAGTCAACTGTAGCGCCATAGGAGGTGTCTTAAGAAGATTTCATAGGAAGGTATAAAAGCTTCTTCTATAGAAAATTACCTCAAATGCTTGCAAATTGCTAACCCCTAGAGACATTTTATTCTGTAAATAGCTTCAAGAGTGCTCTTCTTATGTTAATTACAACTGAAACTGGACTAACACATATCTGGAAAACAGTAGAAAATTACTCTAAAATTTTTCTTCTTACATGGGTCTATATATTTGATCAATTTATAACACGTACAGTATATAGGTTAATAAGATTACCTTCCAACTCCTAGTCAAGCCCAGTGAATCTGCATGATGTTACAGATATTGTGCCAGCTGACAATTTACTCAGATAAGTATCAGGAAAACATTTAATATCTTTACTCTGATTTGCACATGACTTTGCAAGACCCATTTATTAAGTTTATGTATAGCTTTATTATTGTGGAACAAAGGAAAATTCCAAAACTAAAATATTTTTTACTTCCAAAGTTTGTCAGCAGAATCTTTGACCTATTGTCAATTTAATGAATCTGAAACCTTATCCAACTACTTACTCTAAGAAATGATTACAAACACCGTGATCACACTGGAAAGAAACTGATCACAAAAGTGTTTACAGAGGAGATTGTAACTGATCACAAAAATGTTTACCCAAGTTGACAGCTGGGTCTTCATCTTAGAACCAGTGTGTGTGGATTCACTACAGTTAAAAATACATAAAATACATTCTTTTGCTTCCTCTTGCCTTTACTTTAGCCTAGAAAAAGAAATTATATAACCCTAAAGATCAGAACTCATTCTAAAGAATGTCCTGCTATAGGTGACAGCTGACCAGTAGAGGTGATAGGCTCTCCCATCCCAATTAAGCGTTTTGCTGTGTTAGTAATCTTTTGTTCCAAGACAACTTTACTTAGGCGGGGTTTTATTTTGTTCTTGCAGATGTTGAAAGTGCTTCCGTGAAGGTCAGATGCAAATACAGATGTGTTACTGCTTGACAGGCCTGTCGATCTTTTCCTATTTAAAGTACTTTTTGGCACTTAGGGTTTTGAGATTCAAGAAATCATGCCTTTTCACCTTAAAGCATAAAGCCCTCTCACAGCTGGCCTTTCAGGGGAGGCCTAACATCACGACGCCCGAAGGTCCTGCCTACTGCTTGGGGTATCGAGTATCTCTAACCAAAATTACTAAAATCTATTGCACAACAGAGTATTTCCATTCAGGAAGTAGCCTCAGAGAGAACGAATGTTCATAGAGAACACTGAAGTAAACTTAGCGTTTCTCAAGTGAGGCTGTGCTTATCCATTCCCCAAACAGCTTTGGTGGCTCGCAAGCAGTCGTCTAGCACAATAAATCTCTGCAAGCTGCGCTGTGGGAGGACTGTCACGGTGGAAGTAAATGAGCATGGCTTACATTTGTGATTCAGACCGTGTTTTTTAAACGGAAGGAAAGCTGGGATGATTTCTATTGTGCATAAGAACTGCAGTAATGTTACAGGTAGCTACAAGGCAATTATTTACATATGTCCTTCCTCTTTGTCCCCGCTCCCCCCCCCCCTTTTTTTTTATCTTGCTGATATTTATTTTGACTACTCTGAAAAGTGCTTGACTTCATTCAGGATGAGAAAAAGGCTGAGTGAGCAGTGCCACCCAAGTAGTTTCTAATAACAAAACTGTTGAATCTTCTTTCTTAGAGAATTTCCCATTTACACGTTATGAATATTATGCAGCATTTTCATAATTTGAGCTATGCATGCCTAGCTTCCAAGGATACTTGTTAGGTATTCACAAGATCAACTGCATTTATAAATGTTTTATTGTATTTTCTGAATATCCTAGTGTTTGGAATTAGATTTGACAATCTGGTTGGGAGTTAACGACAGGCTCACCTGGATCAAGAGATTTTGTCAAGAGAGGCAAAGTGAAATTGCCCACAATGATTTTCTCCAGACCTTTATAAAATCCAAATATAATTCTTATCAAATGGGCTGTGTCTAAGGTTGCTTTTGTGTTAAGGTGTCTATTTAAACCAATAGAAAGAAAGTATTTAGAATTTTTTTTTGTTGTTGGTTTAAATCAGTGGTTTTCAGAAATGTGGTCACAGAACCATCCTTAGCTGGGAAGTTGTTACAAATGAAGATAATCAGACCCCATGCAGTCCTCCTGAATCAGGAACTCGGGGGCAGGGGTCCAGCAATCTGTGGCTGATAAGCCCTCTCACTGATGTTCACCACATTTGAGAACCACTGGTCTAAATAAATGTTAAAGGTCCATTACACTTGTTTTAATAAGCTAAAATATTATTAAGTCTGAGTAAAATCTATGTAATTAGTTTTCAATAGGTATCATAGAGACATAAAGTCAAATTTAGAAAGTAAAATTTAAACGTTTGATGCTGATTTAAACAGAAAACTTTATTAACAGTGTTACATCATGAAATCTTTTTGTTTTCACTTGTTTTCAATTATTCAAGGGGAAAAATTCACTCTAAAAGGCTGAAAATAAAGTAAGTCATGTATATACTAAATATTCAGATTCCTATTTTACTTTCTATACAACTTCTTAATCTCCGTGCTTGTCATTGTCAACAACCTGCCAAGTTATGCAATTTACAGGTAAAAGGAAAATTCACTTACACAGGGAGACATGTGCTAGAAATTAGTATTTTTATAAAAGTCACTCACTTTCTAGAAAATTCCTAGAATCTTCTCTGTGAATCTGCAAAGACAGGCACTATTCTTGAACTAATACTCACAAGTGGCAAGAAACAGATTGGTGTTTTATTCATAAAAGACAACCTTGGGTTTTTGTTCACAGAGAATAGTTTGGTTTAGGATTCTGAGAGGAAGGAAGGGGGAACCACTCAGACAAAGAAAGAAAAAATAATAAACGTATGTGTCATACACCTTAGGGAAAAGTAGAGGATTTCTATGGGATCAAGAAAAAGTCCTTATGAATTGACTGTTTTCTGAGGGAGACAATGCACTCCACTCCCTCAGTTAGGAGGTGGCCAGGAAATCATTTCTCTCAGGCCCTGGGCCACAGAATACACTCTTTCTAGTTTGGCAGAAAGAACCATAAACCAGGAGTCAGAAAAACCAGTCTATTCTCTGCTCTCTACCACTAGCTTAGAAACATTGGGAAAAGAATCCAATAACCATACCTCTGCTCCTATTCTTGACTTTTAATTTGTTCTCTTTTCTGTGAAGTGAAGAATTGTACAAGAGAGACCTGTTTGTAGCATGCAGTGCAACCATTTTCTGATTTTTCCATTGCCTGACAGAGTGAAAACTATAAATTACTTTCCAGCTTAAATATAACTTTTTGTTGTTTGGGGGAAAAGATGATGGTTATTTTAGCTATTTATCAGAAAACATGTTTTCTGAGTTCTGCTTCCAGAATCAATGATGGATTTATATTAAGCCATCCATTCTTTCATTCTACCCTCCTTATAAGCAACAGCCATATTGACTTTCTGGGGTTAAATGTTGAACTTTCAGTTATGAATCAGAGGAAAGCTCTCACTCAAACTTCACATTTATGACTTTGACCTCATTAGCACTAAACTTTAACCTCTAGCCAGTTGAGCTAACCAGCCACAAATAATATACCAGGCTAGGATAAAAGATAGTTCCTAGCTTATTCAGTCCAGTTGCATTTATCCAATGCATGAATTTGGATGTCACTTAAACTCTGTTTCCTTGAGTGAAAAATGGGCATCACAATCTTACCTCACAGGATACATGTGAGTTGCTATATTTAAATCATGTAGATTAGATGTCAGTTTTAAGCAAATGCTTAGTAATAGTTGAAACAAGTACAGAGATTGAATTGAACAAATAGAGATTGTTATTAAGTATAGGAAACTTAAAACAATAGCGCAGAGCATATCTATATATAAAAGGCTAATATGCAAAGTGTCCCCTTGGGAATTTGACTAGGAGAATGAGAGTTCAATTGCTTGCTATGATGTGCGTTGATTACCAGGGAGTGGCATGGAATATGGCCTGTAATCAGCAGTGGTGGTGGGGTGCTGACGGAGCAAGGGAAGAAGGGGGTGAGGTGGAAAGGTGAGGAACCTGATTGGCCCTGATCACTGGCCAGACCTAGGGACCCTACCTGTGCACAATTTTCACGCACCAGGCCTCTAGTTAAAATATAAATGTGATAAAGGTATTTCTCATGTTTGCAAATGAAAGAAATAAACCTAAAGGCAAATTGATGTTGTCACTTACTCTCTTTGACTCATAAGTAAGCAAATGCAAACCAGTCAGAATGCAAATACAATAATATGAGAGTAATGTGGCCAGGATTCCCAAAATCATTATTTCTATCCCCCTATGAGATTTCCCAAGTATTAAAAAATCTCAATCTGTGAATGTAGATATTAGCTATTGGGAAGTGATCTATATAAGATAAAATAAAAATAAATGAATTTTAAAAACATTTTAATTTTAGGGAGGGCTTCTTAGCTATCTCAGTTTCTCCATGTCCTTCTTCAGAATATCCATCACAACAGTGGTCTATAAAGAGGAAATGAATTCAAGAGTGTGCTCTGTCTACACATAGAAGGAAAGTCTGGATAGAATGTTCTCCAGGGGTATTTTTTTCCTTTTTATTAATTTTTTATTAATTTTTATACATATCTCTCCATTGCCCCCCCTCCCTCCCAGGCATACCCCAACTCCCCAGTGTCTGTAATCATTGGTTATGCTTATATGCATGCATACAAGTCCTTTGATTGATCACTTATCTACCTCACCTAACTTTAATCTTTCTGCTGTAATTTCACAGACTGTTTGATGCTTTATGATTTTTGTCCCCCTGAGAATTATCAGTCTACTCCCTTTCTGTGCTCCTGATTCTATTATATTCACCAGTTTATTCTGTTGATCAGATTTTTAATTCACTTAATTTTTAGATTCACTTGTTGATAGATATGTA